>NADL03000474.1:0-600000 GCA_002205965.3 Kappaphycus alvarezii | reverse complement strand
TGGAGGTTCGCACCGGTTACATACTCTGGATGTGTTATTAATAAATATGCATCTCTCTCATCTGAGATCCTATGCCAATATTATTCGCAATACCCTATCTTCTGAGAATTCTTAAATATCAAGAAATGAGTGAAGGGACAAATTAGTGTGTAGGGTCATAAAAAGTCTCTATTTGAGTTCAGAGTTAATCCCTGCACCAGTGGAAACGAGATTTATTAGCTTGCTTATTTTTCAGATGATCCTTAAGAGAAAACGTACTGTTGGGAATTTTGGGGTAAATGCGAAAAGATAGTTTTGCACGAGTTTTTCAACACATTACATGCCATTTTCTGCCTTTAATAGTGGAAACCATGGAAAAACTTGTGTTTTCCTACCGAGAATGCCAGAAAATAACTTAGACAGAGATTGGAGAAGTTCTGCACAGTGTTGAGGTGTTCCTAATTTTCAAAAGGAAATACCTCACAGTAACTACTGTAACCTCGGATTATTTCGACTCTTGAATTGATATGGTGAAATTGAAAAATAGCCTCTGTTGTTTCTGAATCATTTAAGTATGTATTCAGCCTTTCCATGAGTTTTGAAGGAATATATTGCTCCTATATTCACTACTCTACTTCTACTTCTCCTTATTCTGCATTTAGTTACATTAATTCAAATTTTATACACTTGCAACAAAATGGTTCGCTAGAACGAGTATGATTTCCAGATGTTATGATAAATTGGTGATTAAACCTTTGTGTAAAAGCGTTCAAAAACGCTTTGAATGTGAGAAAAGTACTTAGGAATATAGGAAAAAAGAACCGATATCTGATTATTTTTCAACTTATCTGAAAATAATGAGTATTGGTTCATCAATATCCTGGCAGGAACTAATGAAGAAGTTCCAAGCTGAGCTATTTATTTGTCGTTATGAGAATTTTAAAAAACTCATGAACAGTTATTAATGCATGCGAGAAAATTAGCTCCATTTTTTCAACTTTAGCGAAGAAGAACTCTATTTCCTAGGAATTGTAGCAAGTCAAATTGAAAATGAGCGCATCTTTGTCTTTAAGATCAAGTATAGAGCACTACTTTCAACCTTATTTCTACATAGAATATCAGAAACGTATCGAAAACTGCGAAAAGAGTCATTTCAACTGAGACTGAGGGTGCGCGAATCAACACTATTGATGGCTCATTTTAAAATGAGTGGCGTCAAAACTTTAATCCTCGCATCAGTTTATTCGGACTATGAAAACTATTCACATTGTATGGTTGGTAAATGTTTTGCTCCCGAAAAATCATAAATATTCTTCATACTAAAATACACTCGTAAATTCTTCACTTGTTTCCTTTGACCTACGCATATATGTATATTTTAGGAAATACAATTTATGAAATCCAGCTCTTGTTCTCTCCGAGCGTGTACCCGACTCATTCCATTACACCACTCGTCCTTAGGATCATTCAAAGTGAATTCGGAATAAAGAAACACGTTATAATTGTACTAGGTACATGATTTATAACATTGCAAATTTTAGAAAAAATGAGTAAAAATGAGTTATACCACATCCAGTATGCCAAAAATTCACAGAAGGATTTAACAGTGCTTCAGCTGTGCATTTCTGTCGTCGTTTTACACATCATATCGTGCGCTCGATCTCACGTGTCCTTTGCGTGCCCTCTATTTATTCTTTAAATGAATAGTAGGTCAGTCAGAGTACACGCCAGACAATGAATGAGTAAATATTATCATCATGAGCCTTTCCCTGCGCTTCCTTAAATATTTTCGTGGACTTGTAATTATTACATGTTTGTTACAACATTTTCTTGAAATTTTTAAATCTTAGGGTCATATTTTCTATTTTCTGTAATTTTGCACATTCTTTTCCCATTTTTACTGGTGTACTGTTGCAAATCTGTCTAGAGCTGCAATTCTGTGTTCAGAATTCCATTCATATTTCTCTTAGAAAAAAAATGTATCTTGGATATTTCGATCCCAGCCCTGTACATAACCATGGAATTAATATCGATACAGTGCTACCTGTCGGCATTTTACGCAACCCTTTTGGACCAAACCAGAGCACCGCGTACTATAGTGTATATTTTCCTAAATATGTCACAACTCTTTACTTTCTTGGGCTTACCGAAAACTCCTATCCGTGACTGTGTACCATTCTGTCGATTTATAAAACTGCACACTACTGTACTTTTCCATCTACGCACAGGTATAGCTGTCACTACATATCTCCATTCCCGTACACATTATTCACTTCCCGTAGTGTTAACCAGAGTATTCTCCTCGGAGTCATAACCCTTGAGTCACTATAACAAATTGATTTTAGTCGTAAGTCTGTTCATTGTACAGTTTATGAGGGTCCTCGAATTTTAAGTGGAAAATTCGTACTACTTTAGTCTAGTTTCTTTTTGAACCACTGCGCATATGCTTAAAATTCTGTATAAGACTACTGAAGTCCCTGAAAGCTAATGAGAAACAGACTACAACAATTAGTCGTCTGCGGGAACAATTGAGAACTGTAGAGATGTTATGATTACATTTAGTAATTTTTTGGTTCAGGTCTACATTTCTATTGCTGTTAGTTAATTTAGATATCTTTCTGCAATATATATTCCCTCGAGTAGGTCTTTTCATGATCATTTCCGTAAATGAAGTTTACTGTATCTCTTAGGAGTTCTTGATAATTTAGGGATACGCAAAAATTCTAGGTAGTATATTTAAAATAATTTCTTCTGAAGAGATAAAGTAATCTGAGAAAACTTGAAATGTAGAATCAAGTGGTAAAGAAGCTTTAAGTCAACCTCGCAAAAGTTGATGCGGCACACAGTAGTCTGCTTTTTTTAAATACGAATCTTATCATGATAAGGCTGGAGCTAAGAGCTCCTTTGTCTACTACGGCCCTTCTCACTGTTATTTGGACGTGTAAAGTCAAAATACCTAACTATGACTGATCCGATTGAATAAGTCCTCATTATTAAAGTAATTGCGCGGTAATAATCATCTAAATATGTTTTTAACGGGTAGTCAGCATGTACAGTATAGTATTGTTACAACTTTAATTCGATGCTCCAAAACAAAGATCAACATGGCCGTCGTACCATTACCTGATGCCTTGTAGGTCCTGAGCACCGGGTCCAGGGCAATTTATAAAGGATAATAAAAAGGTAAAAAGACATTTCATTCAATAGAGTTGGGGGTCACACATAATCCCCGTCTGGAGGTCAGGTGGTAGGGTTACGTGCGCAGTTGTCGGCGATTTAACATGAACACTGTGCAGTGTAGAAAAAACGCCGGTGAACGTCTTGAGATAGGATACTAAGAGCCACTAAATGCACATTCAGCATGCCAATGGCATTAAACTACTGTATGTTCTGCAAAACTCACCCGACACTACAAATGTACCGAATGCGTACGAATTGAATTCCCCAAGTACATTTCAACGCAATACTGCATTTTTACACTTTCATAATTGTATGTTAAAAATATAAAGCACATTACCGTGCGTATCGCTTACCTAAGCACGCATTTGTGCTGCGGTGTTCCGTAAAATTCGCAATATGTATTCTCCTTATAATAATGATTGGTTCAGGTAATAGTTTTAGAGGGGGTAGTAGGAGGGCTGTACTAGCGGAAATGTTGAAAAAGTATGCAAAATCGCAGGTATCGCGCCAAATGAGGCAGGTTACAGTGTACAGTAAATGTCGGAAAAAATACCCAAAATCGCACATTCTGTATTATGCCACGCAACTCCCGCCAACTTTGAGCCCTTTTGAGTACGACCAGCCAAAAAAAATTTCAAAAATCGCAAAATTGAGAGCCAATGAAAAAATTCAGCATCATCATCATCATCAGCAGCAGCAGCAAAGCTTAATTCTCATTGGCTGCTGAATTTTCAAAATTTGCGAATTCTAATTTTTTTCGACCAATGCGCACCAAGTGCACGCGTGCACTGTGCTGCAATTCGCTCTTAAACCATTTTTTTAACTTTACTCTCGTTGGCTGTAGGGCTACCCATTGTGGCCAATGGGCCGGTGCAAAGCTGGAATTGCACTGCGCCCATTGGCCGCGATTCTAAGGTATGCCTGACTTTACTGTTCAGTGCAGTAGGCTACAGTTCCTAATTTCTGAATGCAGCGCCATACCGCCACCTGACGCCCCCCCCCCAATGGACTCGTTGGCCCACGAAATGACAAATTAGGGTAGCCCAATGGAATGCCTGCGGCCTCGCAACCTCCCTACAATCGATTCACTCTCCTCGCCAGCACCAACCCAGACATCCAAAACGTCACGGAGACCCGTACCGACGCAGCGCCTCTATTGTGCCGAGTCTGGCCTCAGGCAACCGTCTCACAGATCCCCCTACGCCGCACCACCATAAACGCACCCCTCCGCGGCGGCGTTGCAATCGCCGTAAGGCCTGGGCTCCGTGCTATCACCCACCATGTCTGCAACACCTACCATCCACCTACCAATTCAATCCCACAAATCCTCACACTCAAACTGAACCCATCCACCCATGTCTCTGGAGCCTACGTCAGCCCGAAATTCCCAGCACAATCGCTCGGGGCGTTACTCAACGACTTCCTCCGCCATTCCCCACCGCATGCAATCCTAGCACGAGACCTGAACGCACGATCTCCCCTTTGGGACACAATAGCCAACCCAAGGGGACGTACGCTTGGGAGAGCAGTCCAGGACAGACGGTTCAAGAGATTCGCGTCTACCCAACCCTCATTCCACCCACGAGGGGCAATAGGCTCAAGCAACCCAGATATCCTCGTTTCCTTTGACCACCTACACTGCGCCACCCACACAGACAGCTGGACCAGCTGCTCACATCACCAACCTAAAGTAGCGACGTCCACCCGCACCCTCCTGACCAACACTAAGAGGACCCCCACGAGGATAACGGAATCAATGCTCACCACCCCTACGATTCAGCAGGAAGCAGCGGAAACCTACAAACGCTCCCTGCCACCACTTATAGGCGCGCTCTCCAACTGCACTGCGATAACCGCCCCTGCCATGTACGATCGTGTCACAGGAGCCATCACTGAACCATGGCAAGAGATCGCAAACCGCCGACCGCGCCGATTCAAACCGTTCTGGACCCACTCATTGGATGCCCTAGCAACCAAACGCAACAAGGCATATAAGAACGCAAAACGTACTGGAATATATGCAGGTTACCTCGAGTTCAAAAGACTCCAGGCCGTCGTCCGACAGCAACTCCGAAGAGAGAAACGATGTTTCAAAAGCGAACCCTGCTCCGCCTCACAGTCCTCCCCAACGAACAATTTACAAGGGCAGTAGCAATTGATCGACGGCAGACCGCCAGGAGGAAAGCGGACCAAAAACGCAACGGACGCCAGCTCCCCCACGTGACTTCACTATCTACATGGGCACCGCCCATACTCAGGAACAACCCCCGATACAAATACAGAGCTTTACTCCCCCACCGGCGCTTGAACAACATATCCTCAACTACATTTGCACCGCTCCACGGGGTAAAGCAGTAGGCAATGATAAGATACACATTGAGATGATGAAGACAGAACCCGTTCTCTTCGCCACTCTGCTGTACACATGGTGGACGACAATAGGACGAACACTCCACTACCCCCAGAACTGGCCCACAGCCACAGGCACCCTGATCCCGGTCCACAAACGCGGGGACCAACAATCAGCGAATTATCGCGCACTTTGCCTCTTATCGCACTGCCGGAAAGCCATTGAAGGTCTCGCCTCTTTCTTAGCCGACCTCACAAACCTCCACCCAATGCAATTTGGCTTCAAAGAAGAATAGGCCCCTCTACGCCCTCATAGCCACGGAAGCAGCCATAAGACAAGGGGACCGCTGGCTCGCTGCCCTTGATATGCTCAAGGCCTACGACAGGGTCAACCGTCAACTGCTCTTACACGACTGCGGACGCAGGCTCCCCTACAGGGCTTCCGTACAGGGCTTGAGGGCTTCAAAGAGTGAGTATACTGTGCGCCATGCCCCGGAGTACAAACGCACATCGAGGCCCGACAATTTTCGCAGTGGCGCCAATATGACTGCCATGTCTCGCTGTTTGCTCTTAGCACACCATGCCCAAGAGCAAATTGCCCTCACACGCGGGACGTCCATGGTGACCACCTCCTCCACTGCCTGCACGGCACCCACAGGAACGTCCGTCACGACTGGCAAAGGGGAAATTTGGGGTGTTTTTAATGCATGAAAAATATGGTCAGCTGTTCCCTAAGGGATGTCGTGATGGTAAAGGCTTACAATGTAAAGGGTTGGCGGGAAGTAGTCAAAGCGCTAGAAAACTGACGGGAGGCCGGCCAACAGGCACGCTGCATTGGACAATACAGCTGCTGCGGCATGACGCTGTGTTAAGATTTCTTTGACCTTTGCGTAGGTCTCCCTTGCCCTCGTAGCGACGTTGCGTGCGACGTCGGTTAGCAACGCGTGGGCGTCCGGGTGCCATACCCCGAGGGTAGAGATAGGGACGGGCACTAGCCTACTTCCGGCGAAAGACGCGATAAAGGACTCGTATCTTCTGTGTTTCGCCATTCTTGTCGCGTTAAGCGAGGTGAGTGGGTTGAATGTCCTCACTCTCCTGTTCGAGGGCGCTAGGGGGTTGACAAAGGTGACGTCGAAGAAGTCTGTTCTGCCAGTTCGTCCCATTGCGCGAATATCGGGTCTTGTGCGGTGGACCCCTTCTCGCGGCTCGATGACTGGATGTCGCGCGGCTTTCATGAGATCGCTTGGCAATAAACGAACCTGACAGTCGTGTCTTCGCGTCCTCTCGCCCCCGTGTAAGCAGTGCAACAGATGGTCGCCGAAACAGTCGAGAGTTTCGGGGCAGTTCCGCTTGGGGCATGGTGTTTCCGGAGGGAAGAGCGGGACTTGGCAATGGTATTGGAACCATATTGAGAATTCTCTTGGTTCAATGCTAGTCTTAAGGCCCGGAGATGGGGTGCAGTACACCCAATCTTTTGCGCCGGGGAGCCCCATGGAGGCACGGAAGGCCTGCCGTCTATTGTCGCCCACATCGATCTCCTCTTGCACCCGCTCGTGGATGGCGTCCGATAGTGTCTTCTGCGATGGTGTTTTGTTTGAGCAGAGGGCACTAAAGGGGATAATCCTGGACTGGGAGCAAGAGAGGGACCAAATCTGGTGCGCCTCGATGATGTCTCGGTACGTTGAGAGATCCGTAATTGCCGCTGGGAGGAGGGCTGCACACAGCCTGTTGGACGCTGCGCTGGAGGCGAGGAAGGCTGCAGCTGCAATTGACTTCGCCGAAGTGTGTCCAATTCCCAGTGATGGCTTCTTGACGGTGATCGGTTTCATGGGCAACTGCAGTTCTCGAAATATGTCGGGGTCGAGGACGCCCCCAGCCAGTGTGCGCACACAGTTCTCCATCATTGCATCGAATATTGCAGCGCCTTCCGCAGTGCAAGCTGGTGGCTCTACCCGTAACAGGTATCCGAGCTTACAGACCCCGAAATAGTTGCGCAGGAGCTGGAACGCGATGTGCGTGTTCCCTAAGGCGATGATAGTGTCGAGGAACGGCTTCAGGGACTTCACATGGCCTGTGAAGTGCTGTTGGGTAAACCGGTTGGTGCCAACCGGAGCGTTCAGGACAACTGTGCCCTCGCTGTACTCCTGTGTGATTTCTCTTGGATAGAGGCGTTGCACTGACTCCAGTGGTGGAGTTGGCCACCAGATTCTGCATTTCGGCACTGCTAGGTGCAGACCCCGAGCTGTGGCCTCTGGCGATGACAAGATGTCCAGTGCCTTGCAGAGCTGGTCGTGTTTTGCGATGATGTACCCATCATCATGGTACCAGAATTGAAACAGCAGGTTGCCGAGTTGCTGCTCTTCGTCATCCCCTGATTTCAATAACCGTTGGATTTTGAGGATAACGGGGTGCAGCGCAAGATCGAAAAGGAGCCCACCGAGATTGTCCCCTTGTTGCGTTCCTTGCACGCTCCGGATTATATGGCTGCCAAACCACAAGAAAGCGGGCTCATGTGCATAGCAGTATGCCACCCACGGGAACAGGTCGGGGAACTGGTGTTTGACTGCTGCCAGGAAAGCTGTCCGACTGCACAAATTGAATGCATTTTTGAGATCAACAGTCAGCAATGCGTATTCGGAGGTGTGCCCAAACTTCTGTACGACCCTTCGGACTCCATGGACGACGGTATCAGTGCCGGATCGGGTAGCAATGCCAACCTGCAGCGGTTGTAGGTATTTAGCTGCTCTCGCGGAGGCTCTTGACATCAGGCAACTACCAGTCAATCTGCGCAGCGTTTCTCCTACGGCTATTGGCGTGGGTGTCAGGTCTTTCTTGGCCAAAGGGGTTAGGGGCGCTCCAGCTATCCAAGGTGCAAGAGCGGCTGGGGCCTTGCCGGCTGCTAGGGTGTTCACCATTTTAGACAAGGCTGCCAAAAATCCGGACGGGCCAGATGAAGACGGGGCTCGCAGAAGTTCGACGAGGTGGCAAGGTTTGAGACCAGAACCCCCCGCATAGGAACCTGGTTTAAACCCACGAACAGCATCGAGCACCTCCTTCTCCGTGAAGTCGCGGAAGGGCGAGATATTGTCTAGTGGGGTGTGGTGCGCTGCCTCGTCGTTGGGAGCTTGTTGCGGGTGCTTCGCGAGGAGTGCCTGGACGACCTCGGGGGTGGGTGGTAAGACGCCCAACGAGCCGAGCGCCTGTGCTGCCTTTCCATAGGCCCCCTCCTTGGCCAGTTTAGTAGCTCTGCTGATATTTACCCGTTGCTGGTCGGAGATAGGCGGCGTAGCCGCAGCGCGTGGGGGAGACGTACTGACGGCCTGTTCCCACAAAGTCATGTATTGGCCGGAGGTCCATAGTTCTACCCGCTCTTTCATTGCTTCTGCGACCGGCAAGTGAATTTTTGATCATGGACCTGGGTCAGTATGGTAACTCCGGAAATTCAACCGAACGTACCTTTCAAATTTGAATTGTTTAGTGGTTTAAACTTAATATCCATTTAGTGTAAAACACCCAAACATGGCTTACATTTAATGTAACCGCCCAAACATTTCCGACCTATGAATTTTTCGTGGTGAAATTTGTACAGCATGACAGTGTAGTGTGTGTACAAATTTGGGGCAGATAAATTCTGTTTGGCTACAGTACTGTCGACGGCACCGGGAAGAATAGTCTAATTTGGTACTGTACGGGCAACTTATCAGAGGAAATATTTAATTTCAGTACTCTTTGGTAATGTTTGGATAATTCGGACAGTATACATGAACCCTGGTATGAGCATTCGGTCTGCTCACTGGTGGAGAGCAACAACAGTTCAACCAGCGGTTACCTGGTGTGCGCCTAAACCCCCTCGCCCATTATTTCCACAAAAGTTTGTCCGTGCTGCGAGTTCTCCCAATCCGAAAAAGGCCAAAATCTCTATTAGATTTGCCCTTCTGTCCGATTGCGAGCGGATTATAACATCCTCTTATGCTCTGATCCCTCGGGATAGCGCCCAGTGCCGACAAAAGAATACCCATAGGAATCAACTCTCTCGTATCAACTACGATCAACGACGTCATCCGCTGGGAAAGGAAAATGGTGAGCAAGGTCTGTCCCGCATCTAGAGGAAGGGATCTCCGAATCCCTGGAATCTATCGCGACTAGACACGGAAGACAGGCCCGTGATGAATATTTTGCTTCTTTACTCATATCGCTGGCCAAACAAATGTATGCGCCACGTGACATTAAGGAAGCACACAAATATAAATGAAAAAATTGTAGTTCACGCTAATATTTACTCCACGCTGAAGCGTTTTTCTCGCATAGAAAAGCGAGGCACCGCGAAGCGGGGTCGAGATTTTCGGGTCTTGTCCTCCGTTAAGGATTTACTCTGCTCTGTATAGACCGTAGATATTTATTGAGATATTTTTAAGTTGAGGTCCTTCCAGTCCACTGGCTCTATAAAAAAGTGCCATTCTAGATACTTTTGGATACTATAATGATATATCTCTAGTTCTATTGTATTACAGTATATATAAGCTGGTGGTTATGCTACTAGAGCTAGAGGACGATGCCTGAGTTGTGTATAAGTGATGCGGTGAGCGCGTCCGATTTAGTAAGGGAAAATTTCGACTCAACTTTTCTGTAATCACACAACCAAATCTACTAAAGCAAAAAAATTGTGTTTTTCAGAGCCTTCCGCAAGCGTCACTCTGCTTTTTATTTACTATGAATTTCAAAACATGTAAAAATGTTCTTTAATGACAATTAGGGAAACGTTTGAGTCTTTTGCTCTTGAAAAATATGTTCAACTTTGACAGTGAACACTAGTAAGTGACACAAAGGGCATTTTCAGACTATCAATGTCGGAAGAACAGAAACGGAAGTCCGTAAAAGCCGGGACTACTTTTGTCGTGGCCCTCTGAGTATAGAATCTATACCGCCTAGGAAGCACTTCTTAATTGTATCATTGGGGCTGAGTGGCCACTCGTAGGTCTTCGGGATCAAGTCCTCGACAGTGGGAACTTTGTGGGCAGAATGTCACAGCAACAGTACTAGACTGAAGGAAGCGTAGCTTTGCACTACTAAAGTCATTTTAATGCAATTCTACATGACTTTCCTCGACGATGCTCGCAGTTAGCCAACTATGCACTGCCCCATTAGAGTCGATCGTCATTATTTTACTTCAAGGTATATCTTACGTGTCCAATTTTGGTACTGACTAATACAGCTAAGAACAAATCGGATGCTCCACGTCGTCCACGTACAGTGGGGTGCGAGCTAGGATATTCATAGAAATATTGTAGATGAAAATACTGTATAATGCAGGTGTTTGCCTCTCTCTCTACGGCTAATTTATTTTAGCGGCCCTGGACGTTACACTTCCCTAGTCTTTCGATAAAGCATAATTAAACTATCTAATGCACCTTAAACTCTATTACATGCGCGGACGGATCGTATTTGCAGTAGGATGAGCCCTAAAGGCTGCTGAATACAATGATGACAATAAGGGAAAGGTTTGGATTTTTTACTATTGGAAGATACATTCGATCTATAATGACAATATGAGCGCAAATCCTAGTGTCTATCCGTCATAGCATTATCCTCATACGAGGACAAAAAAAATTGCTGTACCGATCTGTAGTAGTCAGAAAAAATTTAGGCCCAATATTTTGTAGTGAGAAATTACTCTGAAAAGTAGTAATTACAGCATACATCTATCCCATAAAAGTATTAATTACAGTATAAATCTATCCCAAAGTTTCTACCCTTCTCAATAAGATTGAATAGCATCCAACTTTAAATACTCCATGGAAACTTTTCCGATCCATCACTGGGACGGTGGCCTATGGTGCGAGTCGTAGTTTACTGATGTAGTGCAACGGGCCACTGATGCACGCCTCCGAAAAGAGGGGTAGACTACTTATTGCTCGAATTTCGAGAACTTTTCGCGACACTTACTGTCATTACTAACTTGACACTGACTGTCTCTATTGATCAGCTGCTTCTAGTTGCACCCTGTAAGAATTACGGCAACTTGTCATGGCATTTGCCCCTATATGGCAGGGCCTACCTCAACGATAGCCCCTTTTCAGGCCACGCCCACCCATTGGGCCAAGTTTCGTGTATATTTATCACTCAGTTGACGCCGTCAATACTTGACAGTAACGGTTTAGGGTTAATTTTATTTATGGTTAGCCGTAGTAACTGTAACTTGTAGTAACTTGTAGATATCTAACTAGTATTTATACATGCATCTAAAGTCTTGTGATGCTATACAAGAAAAAAGCACCCCGGTGCAGGGTCTGGACTTGTTTCCCACCTTTCGTTTGCTTTGAAGTCCTTCATCAGTGACGACTGTGGCTATTACTGTTTCTATCTCGCCCGGGTGTCCCTTTGCCTAACCTTCGGGTTTTACCCTTCTTCGGGGCTTCGTGCCGCCGTGGGTGCTATTGTGGCTCAGCTTCTACGTACGAGTGGAGCTGCTGTACGGACTATAGGTATCGTGTTTTTGAATTACACTCATTCATTTCACCTTTGAATCCCAGTCAGGGTCTATATAGTGGTTCGCGTGCAAATTACCCATATAGAAACACATTTTTTGTGCTCGCTTGACAGATATAAACATCTCCATGCCCATTTTCACGGCAAGTAGAGCAAATAAATTTCGACTTTCTGACCTTGCAGACCTGACAAAGACCTTATTAAGATGCTTTAGTGTACTCACCTACCTAACTTCCTCTTCTTTTTTTTTCACTGCCAGATGGGTTCCAAAACCTGCAACAGGTTCCAATGGAGTGTGATCATCGTCATTTCCTACCCAATTAGATTCTCGAAGAGATATAGAATCAAACTTTTTCAATGAGTTCTTCAGCACAAATTTCATAAAAGTTATACTGTGATAAAGAGAGTCTCTACCCTAAAGAATTCCTGTAAAGTAACCTTGAATCAATTATTTTGATCGATAGAAGAGATGAATTGCCTGAGCGACCAATCTTTCACTTCCAATTTCTTCTCAATTCAAAGAAAATCTTGCCTGAATCTGTTTTGACGGTCAATCTGAGAACACTTGTCGTATTACCTCTCCAAAACATCTGGAATCGCAATCTCGAATTACACTTTCTTTGTTTCAACTTCCACAGCTCTCTATTTTTACCTGCAAATAGAGGTCTCCTGATTGGTTATATGGTAACTTCTTATGAAATATCTTCGTTCCCTGTCCATCCAAAAAACAGCCATTGAAGGTTTTTTGGTGTCCAAAATATTATAGGCCATCAAGATATGATCTACGCGTTCCATAAGCTCCTGTGAGGACATATAATTGCATCGGAAATTCCCTGACTGCATTTTTGACCACACCATTACATCTCGTTCCATATCCCATCAAGGCTTCTGCGGCTGACACCAATGAAAAATATGAGTTCCCGCATACGACGCGATCTGAGTTCACGCATACGACGCAATCTGAGTTCCCGCATACGGCGTGATCTGTCTTCAGCCACGATTGAACAAGTTGGGTCGTAAGAGCGGTAGTGTGACAGAATTCTTCTGTGAAGTCACGCCGAAGGCCACCTATTTTTCCCATAACAATCTCCATCCTCAACATTATTTCAGACTGACTACACGCCGACGCCCTCAATTCGCATCCATTTTCGGGCTTTCTGTCATAAGAAACAAAATGCGAAAGTCCTTTCTTGATCCAATCCCCGCCAAGACCGAACCACCTGCTGGTACTTTCATCTACGCAGATATGAGAAGATTTCATGACATATTACCTCCAGTAGTCATTGATAGCCATCAAAGTCCACTCAGTAAAGACCATCTTGTGTCATCCAAAGGTCTTCCTTCCCTTTCAGAGGAGTGACTGAAGCAAATTTTTCCGAAAATAAGCTCAAATCTCCTGCCTGGCATGATCTTTCCAAAGCTTGGTCCAGGAGTATACTTCGCTTTATTCTCATTCCAGAGGTCATGGCGGGTTGAAATAGAAACTTTTCCATCAGAATGAGAGCTCCAAAGAACTTTAGTATTTCCTCTCACGAAACGGTCTGTATTCTGATAGAATCTAATCGCTCATTTGTAAGGTCACGCATAATATTGTGGTGACTGAGCGGAAAAGTGCTCGTAAAGCATTCAAATGGCGACAAATCTCGAGGAGCACGACCATAGGTAAGATTATTGCGAGAGTAGCCAGTTATCTTGCAGCTTTTTTCGGAAACAATTTCGTTAATGGGTGTGAAAACCTCCTGATTGGTCCAAAATCGCTCGTGGGCGATTACAGTTGCATCTGATTGATGCACCGTTGAATCATCCAAATTCCCGTCTGAGGCGGAAGGAGATGATGCTGAAGCATCTAAATCTTTATTTTCGCGTTCATTCGGCAATCAAGCCAGCTCAACCTCCTCCAAAATTTCTGTCTAAAGGTAATCCCGCTTCATGATGAAAATTTTCAGCGTGTTGGTCTTGAGAAGGTCGTGTATGTTGCAGCTTGCTTCCAGTGGCTTCCTCCTTCCCCCACTTTCAATATCATATGGACTACAATGACGGTTCCACTGACCAATTTCTTCTTCCAAACCGACCCATTCAAGCGCCTTAATTCTGCCGCTGACGTAACAAGAGAAGCTCGGCAGTGAATTGGACTTCCTGGACTGGTTCTTGGATCCATTTTTTGTGAAGAAGAAGGGAAAATCGAGGGTTACCGCGCAAGAGAAACTTGGTCCTGCGCTGTGCAGAGTTGCAATTCTAGAAAGTTTGTTTTTATCGAGTATTCCCATCCCTTAATGAACACATAGGGCCGAAAAAGGCGGCTACAAAAGTTTTGTATTCTTAAAAAATGTTGTTAAAACTGTCCTCATATGATTGTCAAAAATTGCCCTCATATTAGGCCAATGGTCCTATAGACACTAGGGTCTTTGTCCAGGTAGATCTTGTGTTACAGTGCTGTTATTGAAAGACTTCCGTACAATTTCATAGGATCCCTCTGCAAAAATTGTTGCCAGTAGTACATTACCGTCAAAACATGACCGGTTATTGACAACATGGTGCGTTGACATGTTTTGTTTAGGCCATTTAAGACCCAAGTTGGAGTTTGAATGGAACGGTTCCTTGCCTCTGTAGTGCAATATGGGTTCAGTCCCTGCAGGATTCTTATACCAGAATGTAATTTCGTTCCCGAAAACGGTACTAATCCAAGTATCGCGCTGTTTCGAGTCAATGTTTTCTTCTATATCCGAACTTTTTTATTAATTATTTACAACCGCAAGGAATCGAATCTGCATCGCGCAAAATTTAAGACAAGTGAAAAAACAAATAATGATGAGAGCAAACAGTTCGAAACAACTGATAGGGGTAAATCGTCGGGAGAAGAGATACTCAGAACCAATTACCCCAAGAAGGAGGTGTTACAAGCGACAAAAGTGCTCCAATGGTGTATCTGAGCAAACAAAAAGGAGTGGATAGGGAAGACAGTTGAAAGGGCTACAAGCAAATATAAAATGGGTAGGGCCTGCCACTGATGCTCTGCAACCAGGGTAAGAAAAATTTTTCTTGGCTCTGAAGTTGACTCTCAACTTCCTACCACTCGGAACTTGACTTGAAGTTTTCTGCGAACTTGCTTGGCCTCCACAAGAGGAAGCAGCTTACTCAGATTATATAGACTCTTTGGCTTACCCTAAAGTCCCAAACAAACATACGAAGAACCATAAAATACACTAAAGCGAATCATGTGGGCTATAGAGACTAGCAAAGAGATACTTCTGAGATAAATATCTATATCTCCTCCTCAAAATCGTTATCCTCAAGGTCCGAACCTAGCAATTCCTCTAAAATATCCGTACCCCTAAGACAGTCCCCACAAATTCCTCGAACGGCTCAGAATGATAAATAGCCCCATCGGAAATATCATGATCCTCTAACCCTTCCTCGCAATATTCAGCCTCCTCTCCATCCGGAGTGCCAGAGATTTGAATCACGCCCTCACTCTGCCCTTCATCCCCTACCACACCTTCCCCACGTATGTACACCATCACCTCCCACGGATCTACCCCGGCTTCTTCATCATCAGGTCCCTCCTCGTCCACCTCGATATCCTCTGACTCCTCCGCCTTCTCCAAGAATTTTCGACGAACCCACTCCCGAACACGCTCCCGGTCCATCCCCCTGAAGTTCTCGTCGTAGTCCGTTGGCCCATTTTCTATTAAAGCTAAACCGTTAGTGGGACGTGGGACCCTTGTTGATTTTTGGATGGTAAGAGAAGGGCGAAGGTGGGTCATGTTGATGGCGAAAGAGAGGGGGTGTTCGGGTGAGTTGATGTGGTTGTTGATGGTATGGTAGTGCATAGATGACTTTGCTGTAGCGCTTTATATAGGGACATGCCTTGATCCTTTCCACGGCCTTTGGTAAAAATTTAAAAATGTGAGGACATAGTGTGATTGTTAATTTGCGCAAGTTCGAAAAAGAATCTGCTCGACCGAATATAGGAACTGCATTTGGATTCAAAGGGGGGAACGTCTTTGAGATTTTTTTAAAAAAAAAGAAGGTAGGAAATCGATTTGAAACGGTAGAGGTCATCGATGGATCTTGGGATGAGAGGAAAATGAATTTGCGGAAGGACCGTTTTTATGACAACAACAACAACATACAGTACCTGCATTTCTGCTATATACTTGCTGCAAGAATAAAATCAATTCTGTATTGCGAAAGTCGGTTTGTAGGAATGGAAAGGTTTTGCAAGCATACACATGCTATTGTCCTGGACCACATCGGACCATCCATGACATATAAAATCACCCCGATTTGCATATTCAGCCGTGGTCTATTACAACATTTCGAATCAGTAAAGATTGCTGCTTTTCAAATGTTGTTTGCCAACGCCTTACATCAATCATGCCATGGTGCATACTATTTACAACGACCTCTACGCAATGACTGTCACTAGCCTCTGCTTTGGGCCTTTTGCTCCAGAAAGAGAAGAACATAAATTAGACTAGGAAATAAGCATTGGGTAAGAGGGGGGGAATTGGGGTTCTTTACTGATTAGAGGTAAAGGACGACTACTTCCCTAGACGGCAGCGTTAAGACCGGTAGGGATTCTTTCATGAAGACAACGGCGGTACGTTTCGCAATCTTTTGAATGTAACTGGCTTGCCTGCCACGCGAGAACATAATATTGCTACTCTAAATGCTGAACGGAAGACGTCCTCAACTTACATATTCTCCCTACCCAAAATTAAAAGAAGGGAAAAGGTTTGGGTGTTTTACTCTTGGAAGATATATCCGGTCTATCCCATGGTTTTCCAGACAACCGCAATCAACTCAAAAAGGGTATACCGAAACAGTAATGCGCAAGGAACTACGCTCCCTTAAATGCTACCTTAAAAGTGATTGACGTATACTTCTGACCGCATTGGTCGGTATGTTGTTTTCTACTTTAAAACTTGAGGTTGAGACGTCTTCTTTCTGTAATGGTTGGGTCATATACCGTCAGACCCTGACGCTGCCATGGCCCACGAAATTACTTTTGTTGCTTCAGAATACACTCTGGAACTGAATTGAACCAACTTGATTCAGCTCTGACGCAGCTACGACAGCAGAATTCGTATGGGATTTTGCAATACTTCTGCCACATTCGCTATATACTCAAAGGGATTCACTGTAATGTCACGCAGACCTGCCCCACGTCACGGGAAATAACCGTCCTACATCCCTAATCAGTAAAGCCACCGAAATTCCCCTCCCCACGAAAGAAATGTGCATTTCTTTAATTTTTCCATTTTTCTCTCTTTCTAGCACTTACCTCAGATGTACGTAAGGGAACCATCCAGATCGGAAAGACGATGTGCGCGGATGAACTGGCGGAGATTCGTGATGTGGTTGCTATATCAACCATTCTAAGCAGCACATAAGTGATAATATCTTAATGTCTAACGAGTATCGCTTGTGATAGATACTCATTGAACTAAAGTTTCTCAAGGGTCCTAGCGTCCAACTTTTGGCCAACATACCTACATAAATATCTCTATCCTGACGTCGTTCGAGTATTGCATGATATAGTTACTGAACAAAAAAGGCTGTGAAATCTCGCTCAGAACTTAAGAGTGTGCTCCACGGGGAAAGACAAACGTTGGGCGCAGGAAATGACAGCTTTGGGTGAAGGAGACAAAGTGAAAAACTTATGATAACTCTCAACTCACCCAGATTTATGACTGATTAGAGGGTCGTGATCTGGATACACGAAGAAGTTTAGAGACGCCCAAAGGCCCCGACACTGAATTCCTACTAGCCGAAGACAAAGAGATCGATGAGAATTAGCAAAAAATATAATCATGTAGTAAGTATCTTAGTGAAGCAGTGGAATGGGTAACAAGTATGTTCTGCCGCCCATCGACACTAACACACTAATGACTAGTTTTATAGACCAACTGGAACCTCTGCGAGTAAAGTTGTTGCCCTACGCATTTGTGCTTAATCTCGCGTGAACCACTTAGAAGTTTGAAACATGAAAAGCTAGATTCATTGGGTATATGAAAATGTAGAAAGTAGAAAAGTAGTTCAACGTTGGCCCATTCATTCCCTGAAAAGTTGAAAGTCCTGAGGTAGAATAATAATAATAAGAATAGGGGTCAGAAGATGAAACTGAGATTGAGACGACTCAAGATATGAGGAAGCAATGATGATCAAAAATTCAAGTCTGCTGTACGCTGGGAGTGCATTTGCGGGAAAAGACAAGATTAGGCTGAGATTATTCAGGGGCTAGTATTATTACTGATGTTTGGATATAGGCGCACAATCTCCTATACGAGAGATACGGTTTTGAGAGCAAGAAGGTAGTGATGTAAGGGATGTTTCATGGACAATCAGTGAAAAGTTAATTATAAGATGGGGCTTGGCATATTCGTACAATGATGGACATCTTTGTAGGAAGGCAATGTGGAAAGATCCTTCGGATTTCGAATCACATGTTTAAATTATGAATGCAAGGAGAATGGTGCCGAGATAACAACTGACCGATCAGTTGGGGTTGCAAAAGGCTTCATTGTCCAGCGGAAGATGCACTGGACGCTGAACTTCCAGAGAAAAGCAAGCAGGGATCCAGAACAGTACCATTTCAACTGCATCCAGCTTTATTAAGGCTTTGTGAATGAATTAATCCAAAAGATTGGAGAAATGCTCAGCAACGCGTTGCACGTATTCTGCTTGAACAGGAGATATTCATGGTGGGCTTTGTGCCGTCGAATGACCATAAATATTGTTTTGTACTCATGTGAGTGGATCAGAGAGATATCGATAATTATGGTCTTTGCGGGGGGTACAGGACTGCTCTAAGGGGGCCACTAATTTAGTTGCGGACTGATGTGGGGGAGATCGAAGTTTATATGGTGCTACTGCACCCTGACAATTTGCTTGTCAATATGGTGCTACTGCACCATATTGACAAGCAAATTAAACCTTCCAATATTTGGACAAGGTGACTGGAAGCAAACCACATGAGAAATTAAGGTCTCTGAGACAACAAACATTTTGAAAGTGTGGGAGAAGACAATACAGCAGATTTTCTATAGTAGATGCCATAATCACATACAAAATACGGCTTCTGTTTTGTTAGAGTTCCTCTGCGAGTGAACAACATAAACATATATCACACGTCATTTGAAATTTTTCTGGGTTTTCGCACATCCTTTTCCTGCAGTGTACTGTATCTCTGTATGAGTGAGGGAACGGTAGGGAGAGTTGTGGCACTGCTCAGTATGCAGACAGGTCACTTGTTTGCAAAAATTGGCAATCGTTCGGCGATAGTAAACTCAGGAGCATTCTAATAGAGACAATTGTGGAACAGTTTAAACAAAGGGAGAACCATCTAAATTAGCTTTAAAGACAAGGTAGCTAGGGATAAGATCGAAGGCGCGGGAGAATACCTTGAAATGCTACTGTAGCTGGATTACTGCGTTCTGTGCGATAGACAGACGAAAAGGTGACGGGTGTGGGGGCGTAGTTGCAAGCGGTGAGAAGTTAAATAGGGTGATGCAACGCTGATTGTAATCGCTGTACTGCCAATCCAGCACAGTATCTTTAATGGTTTTTGTGAAAAGTGCAAAAGAATTTGCATGTTGCACACACGTGGGCCTTTGATAAAAACATGTCTCTGTCAAGAATCGAGCTTCACGCTGTCGTGCTGATCTGCACAGCCTTAGGAAAGAAGTACTGCACTCCAGGGCGACCAAGACAGCGGTAGTCAGGGGATTGAGTTCTGGTCTAATTACAATGTCTGAGACTGTAAAGGGCAGTGGGGAATAAGCCAACTGATCCGGAATCAATATGGATGCTACTCGTTCGAGTACAGGTTGGGGCCGAGCGTGAAGACATTCGCATTGTTCTGTAGTCGGGAGAGTGTATGCAGGCGGCATTGATGCCTGCCTCTATAAATAATCGTGATACATTGCAGAAATTCTTAGAGACAATTATCACGTGTAACTGTTGACAACATTGACTGTTACTATTACTATGCCGGCAATTACATACTGTAACTGTTCTAGTGCTTACGAAAAATATTGTAGATCACCACGATTCAGTAATCGTTTTTGGCCTATCCTGTACTGCGAGTAGGGCGCCTCGGAGGAAAAGTGTACCAGACTGACTGACCAGAGCAGGAACCTAATTGAAAAGTACTGTCAATGGTTTAAAAAGAAATCAAAGCAATAAATCAAAACATCAAATCTCCTTTGCTGGGAGATAAACCACAAAACTTTACAGTTGTATTTTTTCTACACCCTGGGGAGAAATTTAAGAAAAAGAGACATTGCTTACACGAAGAAGTCTGCAATCCTTGGATGGAAAAAAACTGATAGTACATCATACACACTAATAGAAGGCGTGACAAATTTCATAGCACGTGACCAGATGAGAGTAGCAGTTCTCGCGAGTAACCAACTGGGGCACAAGAGCAACAGTACAGTAGTATGGTCCGGAGCAGATAGTATATACCTGTTATGGGCGTTGGGACTTAACGTTGAGCTTTGGAAGCTCTTCGCGAGAAGTTCTGCGAGTGGATGTTCAATGAGTAATCCATAAAACGACCAAACGTGGGATGGAGTTGTTGTTAGCAGCAGTATCCTGATTGAGGCCAAAAAAATTGCAGATAAAAAGTAACAGCGCAGGGATGGAACCACGTGTGGAATGATTAACGGTGTGATGGTCATCGCATGACCAATGAGATGAATGGTTGATAGTATTCGAATGGAGATTTTTTACTTGCTATTTGGGATAGAATGCAAAGGGAATCTCATGGTATGGACCGGGATTTCATTTGATTCGGGATCTGAGGCAAACGGGTGGCTCTTTTCAGAGTGGGATACGAGTGGAAGACGGCGTTGTAAAGCATTGAAAAGAGCTGCGATGTGAACCGACTTGATAATATTGATAGCGCTTAGTTGTTGCATGCAGTCTGCATAAAATACTCGAAGTGGTAATGGGGAAAGAGATACACAGAGATACCCCACGGCCCCGAGGGTATTTCTACGTACAATACCTCTTCTCGGTACTCTGCCATAATAGCCTTGTAGGCAACGGTGGCTGATGGAAGAGAAGACACATACCGTATCATTTGCCGATCCTCAGCAAGGGCCGGGAGTCTTCAGGTCATTCGAAAATGGATTCCTATGCTTCTATTTGAATGTTGTACTGTAATGGGCGGACATGTACATTAGGTTGAATGAGTGGATCGTTTCAGTGTCCCATGCTGTGCACACGGATGAGGTGATGGTAACAGCAGACAGTTTTGTCTTTGGGCAACAAGCAATGGGAATAGGCTTTCAACATCATAAGACTTGATGCAGTTTGTCTCATGCCTTGCCACTTTTTGGTGAGTAAAAGAAAGTTGAGACGAGATATTTGCTGGGAGATGGCTAATCCTAAGTACCTTTAACCAATTACGCACCTGAGCCGTCACTGCTCTTTGGGTGTTCAATTCCCGCCCTCGATTTTGAATCAAACTAAGTAAAGCACATATTACATATTCCGCCTCTAATTTATTAATGTCGGTATCTATAGCTCGCCATCTCACAGTGAGGTCGAGCTTGAACTATTTGTACTGCAAACCTTTAACCTTTCGCATGTTGCAGCCAACTTTCCTGAATGATGTTGTTCAAATAGTAACCAGAAAGTAGTATATACAGACTTGTCTTGTCATGGCAATTCTCCAATGGATGTTAGTTATCAATGATGATAGTTATGTTTTGTATTGGAATAAAGTCCCTCTTCTCCCCCTTGATGTATTTTACAGGTTTGAACGTTCATATACGCTGTGGTCCTTTTCCAGAACAGTGCTGTTATTGTTACTGTACAAATATAAAACTGAGAAGCAGTTTCCTATTTTCGCTCGAATGGGGTGGGAGGGATATCCCTGCCAACCCATTATGTACCACTATCATTAGATAAAAGATTAAGAAATTGGGGGAGGGTGTCAAGTTAATATAGTCATGCCATACAGTAAAGTACTCCATATGTGGAGTATAAAAGAAATTTATAATCTATAGGACAGCATTTTATAATTTACGGAAGCATGGAAAGGGGAAACCGAAAATGGGAAAGAAAATTAATACACCGATCATACCTAAGCTGGATTTCTTTTAAAATTATCAGTAATAAAAAGAATGTTTACAAATGCCATTAACCGTAAATTACAAGAGATGCTGAAGATAACATTTAGCGTGACAGTCACACAGCCTCTAATAACATAACAAAGCCAAATCTCAAATTCTGGTAAATTACTGCTTTGGCAGTGGAGACAGAGGCCCGCTCTTAATTAAGCCCCCAGCCTTTCAGCTACAAACCCCAAACCTTGGATCGGGTTCCATGCATCCATTCATTCCTCGTTACCACCCATCTGATATGATGGACCATGGCTCACTCTAAGTGACTTTCCAGTGCCATCGCAACCCTTTCCACCTTTCATCAACTCCATTTCCCTACCATCTTACATTTCATGCTTCCATACAGTACTTTGTAACGATATCTCCCCTCTCTGCCTGCAATGTCTACTACTCACATTGCAGTCATCTCTGTCATCATTACTATTATCAGTATCATGATCACTTCGTTCCTGATAGGTCTTCATCAGCATAAATACTCACCTGTCCCCTTGCCTTGTATCTCCCTACTTTTGAATATTGCCAAAATCCAATTTCACCAAACCACATATGCTCTCACTCTGAATCATCGCAAATACCTAGTTTTCTCAAACCTCCCCTGCACCCTCATCCCCCACTGACGCACATCGTCTTTCTCCATTTCTCTAGCTGAATCAATTGTCCCCATTTCCACTTTCCACTTGCTCCTTTGACTCTGCATACCATCAGTCTGCCCCGCTTGCCGTTGCAACTTTCCTAGTAATGCCTACAGTCAAGTCTAAGAGCCACGGACCAGCCGCCGTTAACAACAGAGTCGAGCAGATTGTTAGCGACCACAAGAGATTCAAGGACAAGCCCGCCCCAACAATTCATCCCCGCAAGTTGACAGATTCTATTCGCAACAGACACTCGAGCTCATCGTCCTCCTCGACCTCCCTCCTTGGCGATCCGAAACATGGTTATCCACCGAAACCAAAGCGCTCGAGCACCACGAAGAAGTGATCGTCAAAACCTCTCACTCTGGTCTAACCGTGTCTGTTCTCTGCTCCTCCATCGCATCTTCTTGCTCTCTGGGTCTTGATGACATTCATTCATTCTCGTTCATGCAGCTTCGTACTATCATCCGCTTGGTTCGGTGCATCACTGACGTATCAATTGTGTAAATAGCTTGCCACACAATTCATAATTGGGAAACTACACTCTTACTCGAGCTTTTTCATTAGTAAACTGCACAGAGGCTGCAATTTGGTCGCTGCCTTACTGATGTCACGTACTCGAAATCCGGGAATCTACCTCCTTTACTGCACTGTTAAATGAACTCATGGCGCCATAGTGCTCAAGTTCTGGTCATCGGCAGATGTAGAGCAGCTCATTAAACCACAGGTCCTCGCAAGAGCTGTACATCCGCATTATACTGTCTTTCAGCAATATCAGCCAAACATGTCCTTGAACCACTCAAAATCACCGAATGAGCATCTTCCACTCTATCTTCCACGATGAATACTACTGATGTTCCATTGCGCTTCCAACAGTTAGGTGTTCCATATGTTCAACGATGGCTCATTCACATTTCAAAAGAGGCTGTAATGCATCGAGAAATGGCGACGATTCATGAAACCTTTCCCACCGCTTCCTGAAGAAATTATGCGCTGAGCCATCCGCTCACACGCTACCGGTAATATCCCCTTCACCATTTTCTACGCACGAGTAAAGCACGTGGCCACTAAGTGGCCACAATGATCTCTACCTTTATTGTTCAGAGTGTCCTATATTCTCATCGCAATCTGGCTGTTCCTTAAACATATCATTGCAGGATTTACAGAATTAGCTCAGATTCACGAAAACTGCCTCTTCGATTTGTCCAACACAATAACCCTACTTGTCCATTTCTTTAGATTCTATCTTTTGTTTAGCCTTCTAAGCTTGATTTAAAAACTCTGACTAAAGGGGATTCTCTTAATGGAATCATGATATCGAAAGGTTTTTCACCTCTAAACCAGAGATGGAATGGAGCTGGTATGGTCCAGCTAACGCTACAATATTACGCAGTCCACAACCCGGATCAGTTGCCACACAAGACCCCCAACTTATCTGCAGATCCCACAGCATTCAGCATCACAGGACTACTGATGCATCAGTAAGAAAAGCTTTGGAGCCTCTTGGGCTTCCATGATGTTAGAGCGGCATACATACGAGACTGAGAATAATCGGCGACCGAGCTTTATCCCTATCACTACAACTGTCTACACGAACGAAACTGTAAAACTCTAAGGGCGCGGAATAATTTAATGCAGCAACTGTGTAAAACACAAGGACAAAATAAACGGGAGAACAAATAGCTGCTGCGCCACCCGAAGACGTTGCTCTTCCCTTAAAAGAATGTGAAATTTATCCGAGAGTTTCAATTAAGGGTGGCGATGAACGAGAATGAACTGTTACTTTATGTTTGCAGGTGTTCAGCTTGATTTGCCAACAGAGACGGCTTTGGGCTCGCGAGATTTGAATGTAGTAATCCACAATCTTACCGCGTGGGCCTTTTGCTGCTGGGCCAGGTGCTGTGACAATCTCGACTGAATGGAACTTTGGGGATAGTTGGTTGTACAGGATCGACATACATTTTCAACCTAAAGACTTCACCACAGTTGCACATACTTGGAGGGTCCTTTCAGCACTCTGTCACATTCCTTTAGGGTGGACGAGAACATCAGAATTTTCGTAAAACTACACCCCGCCCCCCCCCCGAACTGCAATCGATTGAAGCAATTGACCTAATTCGATCATGATTATTTGCAGAGCTCATGAGCTAAGGTGCTAGCGCGCTTGATTTTACATGTTTGTCAGTGTACGAGAAAGCACGCACCGTACGTATTTGTCGGAGCATCTACAGCACGTATCAATTGTTATACTGCATCTGACTATAGCATTTCTAAACCCTGACTGGAACTTGAGAAGTCACCCTATAAACGAATAGTTTTTGTGGGTTTGCTGTAGTATCCGGAAAAGGCTAGTTATATTTGGATTCCTTGGAATTCCTGCAAGAAGACGAATTTGACTACCCACGGGTATGGTTCATGCAGGACAGGATTCCTACTGGTCAATACGGTGCGTAATATATGGACCACAAAATGAAGCATTTGCACGTCTGTGGTTTCATTGGATGCGCGACTGCTCACTTCGCAAAGATATTTCTTGGTCGCCAGAAAGTTGCGAAGATCAAATCGCATGTAGTTCATTAGGTACTGTACAAGTCTTAACATTTTCAAAATGCGCCAGGTTTTTCATTTGTCATCCAATGTTCATTTGATGAATCTCGTACTGTGTACTTTGCAAGGGCGCTTTAAACCCAACAGAGCTAATAATACTGTACTGTACAGCGCTGTACAGTACAGTAGTAGCTAACTGAAATTAATATTTTCAGTAGATGTAGTCGCCCATTATTAAATAATGATAAGCATTGATAGCAGATTAGGGTGCCTTCTCTGTTTATATTGCGTTTAGCGCACGAATCCAAAAGGGTTCAAGAATCCAGGGTACGTGTACAATGAATGCTATAAATCCTTGATACAGTTGCCAGAGTCTGTTTTTTTCCAACCATACCGTATCATACAGTGCTGAACGGTTGTCACAGCTTCCAAAAGGGCAGATTCCACTCGCCTGTAGTATCTCGCTCCGCCATTTTATGGGCATAGGCGTCGGTGCCACTGAGCAATCGAGCACCGACATTTTCCCCACTTTCCATGAAAGTATTGGGGTGAGCTTGTTGCGGGTGGAGCAAGCGGTGAGATTGCGACGGTAACAACTTGTATTCAAACCATGTTGTAGGATTTGCAGAAATAGTAACTAAGAATTTCCACTGACTGCAATGGGGCAAATGTAGTGTTAATTGGGTTGTTTACTTCATTTTCCCGATAACCGTGCTTTGCGAACCGTGAAAGTCCTTTCAACTTGCATTCAAATCATGTGGCAAGATCTACAATGCAAGTAACAAAGCACCTCTAATTGCTAAAAACCAGCTGCTTACCCAGTCAACAAGCAGGCGGCGTTGGGAGTGACCACCAACGCGACCTGTCGTTGGAGGTTAATGGCCTCTCACCTTGGTGTATTGGTCTAGGGCTCGGCTGACGAGCGATCGTGCCACCTCCTTGATCTTGGAGAACGCATTGCGGCGACGCCTTTCCCTAGCAGCGAATCCGGCTCTAACTGTAGAATAGCTGGTAGCCCAGTATCCCATCGGTTGGCGTTGGAAGTGACCATCAACTCGGCGTGTCGTTGAAAGCAGATTTTTTACTTATTTGATTCGAATTTAGTATTGCCTTAACTAGTTTTAAATTTTAAGGGCAACTTGAATACTGCATTTACCTCATCGGTCATGTGAAGCTGTCCTTGAAGAATCTATTGACATCTCTTTAACTGCCTTTCGCATTGTATCTGTGAAGGGTGTTACCGTGGGGCAATCCGTCTTGGTGTCTCTTGAACCGTATTCGCCAAATGCATTGGTAAGATGCTCCCGTGTGGATGAATCTTGTATTGCTCGTACCGAATCTGGTGTTGGCACCCTGTCGCTTGATGTTGCTTGCATCTTAGGTACCGCCTTTATCATCGAGAACTGTGCCGTTTTGTTCGCGTCTGCACTTTTCTCGCAGGCGTTACCCCGACATCATTCAAGATGATACAGAGCTCCTGAGATGCGTTACTTGTCACAGAAATACAATCATTGGAAATCTCGAAGGAGACCAAGGAAATAATTGTCGCAATCATGAACGGAGCATTACGAATGTAGCGCCGATGCATATTCCCGCTTGGGTTGAAAGTTTTGACCATGAAATGGTTGCACCTATCTCAAGAGGGCAAGGAGGAAACAATCACAGTGCCGTAACAGATGGAGGGGAAATTAAGAGCGCTCAGCGAAATAGCCGCAAGTTGGACTATTTCGGCCATCCATTTTGCTGTCAATTACCTTTCTTGTTGAACTTTGAGACAGGCTGCTGAACGAAAACTTTGCACTGGATTTTGCCGAGCCTGGAACAATTTGTGCTGTGAGCAAATGCTGTGTGTGACTGTTATACCGTAGCAGTTAGAAGGTGCTCTACATCTCCGAGGCTGTTTTCGTTATCTCTACCATTGATTAAAACTATAATTCTGTATCCTCTAGGATATTCAATTAATTTACAAGCCCTGCACCGAGCCCTGAAATTATTCTTAAGGAAGCAGACTAGTTCGCAGAAGTGAAATAACGTAGTCATACAGATCTTCGCTAAGATGCGAATTCCATAGTCGGTAGATTTAAACGAAACCCTTTGCTTCCGGTACCCGATTTTGTTTTCTTTGACCATTCATCTTTTGATGAATTGATTTGGTTCTTTAATTTTTTAAAGGTGCGGTTCGGCTATCTCCCATCTCTTCCCCCTTCATCTCTTGAAGACTGTCACTTTAACTGCAATATTTCGTTGATAATTTGGCCAAGCAGCTTAAGTCTGATTTGTATTTATTTGTCCTAACACTCCCCCGCACTTTCTAGAAATACGTTTCAACGACGACAAAGTGCTCTAATACTCACCATAGCCGTGCAGCGTAAACAGGTACGGTTCCTCCCTTGGTACTGATTTTCGTTCAGTGCGTTCCAAGTGATAAACGGAAAAAGTTTTGGTGCTTTACTGCTGAGAGGCACTGATGCCCGTTTCCAGAGCGGGCGGAGGCAAAAAGATAAGTTACAACTGTTAGCAATCTACTTTTCACCTTCTCATCTGATAAGGGGAGAAGGTTTTTGGTGATTTACTTTTGGAAGATAGGTCGGAAATATCTTCCAACAGTAAAACACCCAAACGTTTTCCCCTTTTGGAAGATATATCCGATCTATCCCAAGGGTTTCCAGAAGATAGGTGAAGTGTGACTGCAGTGACATACCCATAGATAAACTATCATTGCACAACACGCCTTCCTGTGGAAAACATCTCGTTTTCAGCAGGCATCTAAATGTCTCACTTCTAAATGTCAAATTTCTGACGGATGTCGAACCAGTCTGACACACCAGTCGATCCTTCGACATCGCTGTACCATACAGATTCCCAGGGGTTTAGCCTACTTTACTATCGCAGTAAAACATCCTCACATCTCCCCTGTTTGACATTACTGTTTCACCTCTAGTAAAGAAAACTGCGGTACACACGAGAGAGCCTGATACTGATTTGCAATTACAGTAGTCATATACTTTCCTCCTTCCGAAAACTTTGACTGGGTCTTCGAGTCGTTTAGGTTTCACAAAGGGAGTGCCGGTGTCCACTGGGCTGGCTGGTGTAGGGCACACCAGCCGGTATTTAATGGGAAGTAAAAGGATCAGAGAGAAACAATGACGTAACGGCAACTAAAGCGCGTACCCTAATTGGTGGACGCCGAAATAAGGCTGGCGTGAAATAGGATGTGCCATCATGGAACCTTCGCATGCGTCAGCGTGCAACACTGCCTCTGTGAGGACTCGTGTTTCCAGGACATAGGAGTGCTCAGACAGAAATTTGAAGCTGGCGCTTGAGTTATGCAGGTAGTTTCTTTTTCTGTGACTTGTTGCTGAGGTCGAGAACCATGTAAGGTATGTAGGTAAATAGAACGGAAGCGAGTTGCCAAGTGCAATCTCGCTTGTCAGGTAGCCCGTCCCAAATTACTTGGAGCCAGATATCTTCTTTGTTTTGACCGATGTCGACGATTTTGCCGATCACTTCGTAGCGTGACGCGGTCTGATCGGCGAGGTTAACCATGACTTGTGGGACCTCGGTGCCTTGCAAAGATTCCTTTTACTTGACCAGACGAGCAGCGTGAACTCGCTCAATCTTAGAATCGGATAAAGTAGTGACAGAATAGACGAATGGGCCATGTACAACTGTGATTCGGCATGGTCCAAACCATTTGAACCGAAGCTTGTGACCACGGTCAGTAGCTCGACGTACGAGAACGAAACAAACAACTTCAAAAGAAGGCGACACGATGTTGGTGGCCATGTTGTGCTTCACGATGGCCTGTTCTGGGCGTTTGGTGACAAGGGATTGTACTTCATTGTGTATGGCGTTGAGCGAGGCTTGAAGGTCGTCAATATTGAGAACTTGGACTGCGAGTGCATGGTTTATGCTCTTGGGGTTTTAATACGAGTGGAAAGGCGGCAGTATGAGGAGGACCTGCCGTTTCGGCGAGATTCCAGTCATGACTTCAAGCGGGCTGCCAACAGTTCCGTCCTTGTTACGGCCGAGAAGTTCAGGGCCGCATTCGTTAAGAGCGCTGGCAATGGCAGGTAGAACAGAAGGCCAGTCTTGAGGGCCCAGCTTGAGTTCAGTCAGAGTAGCTCTCATAGAGGAGAGGAAGGAACGCATAACGGACTCGACTGTGCCATTAACCCAAGGCGAGTAGGCAACCGTAAGGTTGTGCCGAATTCGATGGGTTGCAGCGAGATGTTCGAGTACTTGATTATTGAAGTGAGAACATTGGTAGGAGACTTATAAGTCGGGAGCGGTGAAAGTTCGCATCCAACGAGCGGGCAAAGAAGCTGCATGTTCGTAGTCAGCAGTTGGCGAAGGATCGAGCCAAACGTAACCGCTGAGGTCGTCTTTGACAGAAAGAGCGTATTTGTTGTCGGAATCGGATTGACCCAGGAACAGGTAGTCAAAGTGGATGACTTCGTTCGGCTTGGTTCCATGTAGCGTCGTGGAGAGCGGACGAGGAACCTTGTTACCACTCTTGGCTAACACGCAGAGCAAACATTAAGAAAAAAAGTTGCGTACGTCATCACGTTGGTCAGTCCAAGTGAACTCCTTTTGGAGTTCGTTCCAAGTCGGATCAATGCCTCGGTGGCCTGAGCTTCCAGCATGGGCAATAGTGAGGAGTCGTAGCTTCATATCGACTGTCTCATCAGGTATCCACGCTGCCCCCTTGATGCGTAACATCTGACCATCGTCGGCTACAGTTTCCCTCCAAGCCTTGTCCTTGTGTGCTTCGCGTACTTCAAGAATTTCGTAGAGATCCGGCCACTTGAACTCCTCTTCATCTGGAGACGTTGTGACCCCAAAGAAGGGTATCACAGGAGCAATGCTTCTGATTGCGGGATGTTTGCGATACCCTCGCATCCATCGCTTCATGATATCGCGCCAGACATTTGAGTTTTCAGGGACGTGCTCGATGCGGTAGTTGAACGCACTTAGGCACAATGCCCAGTGTATGACCGTAAGAAATTTATGAAGCCCGAGAGAGGGCTCTATAGCAGCAGGGTTGAAAAAGAACAGCAGATTGCGGTGGTCCGTAAACAAGCGAGTCATCGCATCACAGGCGAGGAGGTAGTAGAGCTTCCGAAAGACCTGAACGGCAGCGTAGGCCTCACGCTCGCAAGTTGGCCAGTGCTCCTCACGCTCCGAGAATGAAGAGCTGAGGAATGCGAGTGGGTAATGTACTTGGTCGAGGAAAGGCTTATCAAGCTCTTTAGGGTCGCATTGTGTGGCGGCAACTGCCCAGTGCTTATCTGAAGCGTCGGTGTGAATGCAAAGCGTCATCTCCGGGTTGAGGTGTGCAAGTTGGGTTGCTTCATGAGCGTTACGGTGCTTATCGCCCCAGCCTAGATCAACGAGAGGTATCTTTGCGATTTAATTCGTCTTACGGCTGCCTCTTGCTTTTGCGTAGGCGTCCTCGAGTATCTAGCGTAGTGGAGCAACATGCTCGACAAATCGTGGGATGCTTGATAATATCCAGTAGACACCGTGCATGTACTCGCAAAACTCACGGGCGGTACGTGGAGACTCACAAACAACGAGGCCCACGATGTTCTTCGGATGGAAACGGACGCCTTGTGCATCGATGATGCGACCGCACCAAGTAACTTCAGAGAGATAGAAGTCCGACTTGGGAAGGGAGACAATGAGTCGGCGCTCACGGAATAACTCGAAGAAATGGCGGAGAATGCGAAGAAGGTCATCTTCGCTTCGTGCAAAGAGCATGAAGTCGTCGAGCCAGGCCTACAGATGGGACCCAAGCTCATAGAAAAATGGCTCTACTTTTTCCTGAAATTTTGTGGCACCTTGAGGTGTTCGAGTAGGCGCTACAATTCCATCCGGTGTGAAGAATGCATAGATTCGCTGGCTGTCCGGGTGCAAGGGAAGCTGCCAATAACCACAGCAGAAGTAAATACCTGCAAAGGCTTTCGAACCGCGGGTGTCTGGGAGCTCAGCCTCGATATTGGGCATCTGCCAAGAAGTGCAGCGAGTGACGGCATTGACAGATCGATGGTCAATGGTCAATCGGTACATTGCGGGAGGGCGCTTGGGTACAACTAGAGGTGCTGAAACCCATTCAGGTGACGATACTACGAAGAAAGAGAGCAGAACCTTGACGTGTGTGGAGCTCTGTGTCTATCGTTGCAGCATGTGCGCAAGTGATGGTAGTCGGCGATCCATCAGGGTTCTTGGCTGCCGTCTTGAATTGGCGAGGAGGATCGAGCTTGACAATGGAAGCTTCTACTCCAGCCTTTTGTGTATTGTCGAGGGTTCGCTTGTCGATGAGAGTAGCAGCGGAACCAATGTCGGCACAGACAGCAGTGCGAAACTTCCCGTCGAGAGTGGCAGTGAACAGAACTGAACTCGTTTCGTGGTCGCAAGGGTCGGTAGTGCGCTTGATAACATCCTTCTTCTGAGCGCGAAGCTCTTCGAAAAGCTTGTCCTTCTGGTCCTTCGGGAAATCGCGGCAATCCTTGAGCCAAAGGGGAAGGCCCTTTTACTTGTGCGGAAGATACGGACATATCGGCTTCTTCTTCGGCGCAGGCTTGGAAGTCGGCTTTGTAGGTTTCGTACCATTATTTCTCGGGTTGATTGGATCGGTTTACTTGGAAGCGGCGTAAGCTTGGTAGCCTCTTGCGTCAAGACCTTGATGAATGACTTGACTGATTTTTCGAGCGACTCATTGGACTCGAGTCGCTTCTACATCTCCTTCTTGAGTGCTTCAGGTTAGAGGCGAGAGCACAGAAGTCGGATGGACTTCTTCGGGTTATCAATGGGAAAGTCACAACAACCAACTGAGTCAAGGCCCTCGAAAAAGTTGGCACAGTAGGTGGTGATTATTGTCACAGGATAGAAAATCTTGGTTGTCATAGCGAAGCCGGAAAGCGCAGACTCGATGATGGTGGGGCTGAATGCATCAGAGTCAGTTTGCTTGATGAAAGACTCCACATAAGACTTGATGTGGTCGTTGGTCAGCTCCTTGAACGAGCTTGTGTTTGGAGCCACCTTGTCGAACTTGCCTATGAAGGTCAGCAACGAGCGGTCAATGCTGGCGGTATAAGGGGAGATATTAAGAGAAGGAACTTTGGCATGCTTGGCGGAGATCTCTAGCTCATGGCGTTCGTGCTCCTTAAGGAACTTGGCAACCTTGAACGGGTCGACAGAGCGCAAGATTAGTGCTGATATAGGCGTAAACACAGGCACCGATCCGCTGAACGACAGCTTATCCTGCAGCTGAATCGTCCCACATAACGAAACCTGAACCTTTTCCGCGCCTGGGAGTCTTGAGTGGTAAACGAAGCGGTGAATCGGAGCGAGCCGTCAAGCACGTGTTCATCCGCGGAGTGAAACCTTAGAAATTTCTGTCGCACGCAATTTCTTCACAGAAGATACGCCGATTCGAACCAAGCGTTGGAGTGGGAGAGAAGTAGGTGATCGGCTTACAGGGACAGCAACACATGGAGCCCAACGTGTGTGGATGGAAACGAGGTGTTCCGAGACATGGAAACAAAGGCTTACAGCCAGAGAGGATTTCGGCCTGAGTCGTCTTGCTCACGACGAGCGAGGGTCACTACCTTGATGGTGGCGGTTAAAGCGAAGGCGGAGTGCCCGTTTCCACTGGGCTGGCTGGTGTAGGGCACACCAGCCGGTATTTAATGGGAAGTAAAAGGATCAGAGAGAAACAATGACGTAACGGCAACTAAAGCGCGTACCCTAATTGGTGGACGCCGAAATAAGGCTGGCGTGAAATAAGATGTGCCATCATGGAACCTTCGCATGCGCCAGCGTGCAATAATACTCACCAACAGCATAAGATATGCGTTTGTATAGCGCACAAGGATACCTCTAGAGAGCTCTAAATCGTAAGGGCTGTAAGTACAACAACTACTTAGAATAATATGATTGGCTAGAATTGACGCATTTCTTCAATGCATAGTTGTCATTAAAAAATCTGCTGCGCGGCAGCCCTAATGTGATGTGACCGCAGCATACTTTTTCACAAGGTTGCCATCTCCTCCTGGTTGACGTCCTCGTCATCTAAAAGCTCAGGATAAAAGCTATGAGAGGTGATATATTTCTTGAATTAAAGATTCAGTGTTCCATTAGAGTCGACTAAATCGCGCTTGGGTTGCTATTGAGCCTCATGTGTCGGAGCAACTTTCATCAAAGTAAGAAACTGATAACCTTTTCTACGTTTCCGATGCTTCAAGATGGCTTCAACGACATATTATTCACCCTGGTATCCTGGGACTGGATCAGGTCTAGGAGGTATAGGAAGGCCAATGTCAGCTGTTTGGTCCTTTAGCGGTGTAGTGTGGATGACATAAAAAACTGGGTGAATTTTGATGTTACTCGTAAGATACAATTTCACGGCGTTCTTACTAGCCAGTTGTACAATTGAGAAGGGTACGTACCTGTGAGCAGCAATTTTCTTTGAATATTGAGACTTGGAGTATGCATCTTCAAACAGTGAACGATTTATCCAGACCTTATCCCCAATGTTTCAATCAGACCTCTTATACTTCTTGGATGAGCTGGCACTATGCATAACTTTTGCCACCTCATAATCAAACTTAGCGCTCTCTAATGATGTCTTGAGTCTCAACTTAAACCCATCAACAGACTCAAGTGGACACTCAGATCCAGACAAGGGTTCCAATGGAGACTTTGGATTCCAACCGAAGTCGAGCTCAAATGATGACATACCCAAGTCCTCAGTTACTGCGGAATTGTACGCAAACTCGGCTCCTGGAGGCAAGTCATCCCATTCATTCGGATGATAGCGGCAATAACATCTCAAGTAGTTGTCCACCATGCGATCCTTAATTTACGAAGCTCCATCCGTCAGAGGATTTCGGCTGCTTGACATATTCAACTTGACCCCATAGAGTTCCATCAGATGACTCCAGAATTTTGAAGTAAACTTTGGGTCCCAGTCAGAAACTATGTCCTCAGGCTTGCCATGGTGCTTGAAAACGTTTCTGGGGAAGCTACCCGCGACATCAACTACAGTATAAGTTCCTTTGGATGGAATGAAATGTACTATTATCGACAAAAGATCAACTCATGTGGTGATAATATCATACCCCTTCTTCTCCTTAAGAAGTTTAACTATGAAATCAGTTCCAAGGTAACCCCATCTTCTCTTCGGTGTTTCAAGAGCGGTTGGATCGGAAAGCTCTTTGCAAGCATGGTATTTTTTCGTTGACAAGTCAAAAATCCCTCTGTGTACCTCTTTACATCTCTTGCTTTGTTTTTCCAATGAAATTCCTTCACTCTTGACATGTTTTTCGAAAATACAAAATGTCCTGCAAGCTTAGAATCATGAATCATCTCCAATATTTTGGGAACAGATTTACGAGGACTACAGAGCTTTCCGTAGTACAATAATCTCTTCCCATCTCTTTTGAAAAGAAGCAAAAGCTTCTCAATTTGTCTACTTTTTATTATCATCTTCAATTCTTTCCCCTTTCATGGCCTTCACAATTGGCCCAAAGAGTTGGTATTCCTCATAGTTACCAATAACAGCTTCAAACTCAACATGCGGAATCTCGATAAAATTAATAATCAGGAACGAATCTTTCCTTCCTGCAAAATGAGGTGCTCTTGACAAGGCATCCCCAAGAACATGAATCTTCCCAGACTTCAATGTCACTTGATTGTCCGTAAAGATCTCGATACTCTACCCTTCCAAATAGCACCAAAATCTCTCTAGGAAGTAGATCAGTCCCAATAGCTCTCGATCGTTTGTAGTGTAGTCCTACTCTGTCTCTGTGAGCTTCTTGGAGAAGAATGCAATCAAGCGGTCATTCCCATTCTCATCTATCTGGATAAGCTTTCCACTAACTGCTGTTTGGGATGCATCGATGTGTACTCTAAACGACTTCTTTCAATCCCGACCGACCAGGATAGGAGCACTGGTAATCAAACCTTCAGTTTCTGAAATGCGACATCGCACTTCTCATCCCATTTTGCAATCCCATACTCCTTCTTAGTTAGGTTCGTCAAAGGTGCCGCAGTTCCGGAGAAGTTCTTGATGAAACTTCGAAAGAAATGTTGTAGTAGACCAAGAAAAAATTCTAAGCTCTGTCAATGTCGTCGGATGCGGCCATGATTGCAGCACCTCGACCTTTTCTGGATTTACCCGAATTCCGCTATCTTTCGCAATCAGTCCAAGAAAATCAACTCTTGAAGATCTTCGCATCGCTCACAGGCTGATGTAGTGACCCGGCCTCGCCGTCGGCCTATACCTCAACCTACGCAAAACCTGGATCTTTCGTCCACCCAACCCCTCCCCAGCCCGCTCCGCTTTCCGCCTTTACCCCTCGAAGGTTACAAGGATCAAGGCTTTGAACTGTTAGGCGCCACGCTCGGGGACCTTACCTTCACTTAATCCTGCTCTCAACCCCAAATACAGGCTTGTTGGAACACTTTCCACCCGCTACATAGCGTTCCGGACCCGCTTGTACGTCTCGACATGCAAATTGCCTTTGCGACTCGGCCTGTTTTGTGACCCAGGAATTCCGTCTTTCCGACCCGCAACACACAGAGAGCGCTGCTATTCAATTCAACGACCTACAAAGGACCTCCTAACCCAGTCCCTGAAAGTTGCTCACTGACCCAGCGTGGGTCCACGCTTGCCTCCTAGTACGTCAGGGTGGTCAAGGTTTCTCCCCTATTCACCCTCTTTTCAAGCCGCTTCCTCCGCGAACCTTATCGATTCGCCCATTGCCTGAACCCGTACCGCCCGGTACTGACCATCCCTCACTTCCCGGCTGCTCTGTCCTCGTCATAGTCCATAGCTAATCGTCGTCCCTTGACTGTGTGGCCCTTGCGCCCGCGACATCCTTTCTATCTCACGCAGTAAGACTATCTTCATCCCAAACAAGGTGCTGACGGACGCCATGGCCCGGACCCACAGGAAGGACTATAGGTGGAATACTACCCCCACACCCTTCCAACAAAGTGATGCGGACATACGCCTTCGCATGCGCGGACCCGCCTTCCGCCACAGCCCTGCAGCTTCCATTCTTACCGTCCAGCCCACCAACAATACCACTATCCTCGGCACCCACTAAACAGTGATGCTCACGCGGCACCTACCGTAAACAAACCGATCTTTCCCGCGAGTCCTTCACTTTCTTGCCACAGAGAGATGGATGCGTTCCAGAACCACGCTGCTGACCTCTGCACGTCTTGTTTCGGCAGAATCCACTGTCACAACTCGGTTCGAAGCGCGCTTGCATTCCACGTGATCCGCGCTGCCGGACGTGACTGCGAGTTTGAGACCCCTCCCTTAATCCCCGGTACCAACCTATGGCCAGCAAGCATTCTCTCGCGGCCCCCCTCTCGCCATCCTCGTCTGACTCCCACCCACTCGGGTGTGATATCACCATCGTCTCCTCATTCAAACCCGCCGCAAGCAAAAAGGCAACACAATTCGTTAGTGGTGCGGCTCAGACCGCCAATCGTAACAAGATTCGCGATCTCAAACTGGTCCGCCGAACCCGGAATCTCCCCAGCAGCCAAGTACCCCCACCCCCCAACCCAACTTTAAATTTCAACTCATCGCCTTTGACTCTCTGGGCACTCCGTAAAATGCCAGCACTCGCCTCCTTGGTGAATTTATCCCTACGACCGCCCGCCGCTCCTTTACGCATACCTGTACGGACCGCCGCAAGATACATAAACGCCTCCGTTCTGCCGTTTGTTCGTCTATAGCGATGTCCGTCCTGTCGCGAGCCCCTTCAATCGCCGCTGACATGGCATATTTGATTAGTCCCCATCCGTAAGGTCAGTTTCGTTACTGCAATTATGGCGAATTTGACCTGGGCGACTCAAGGGGAACATTTTTAATTCCCTACCTTACTAGCATCGCCGTTACCCCAGCGCGTGTTGAGTGATGAAAGTTCTCTGAAAGCAGATACATTTTCATCACAATTCTCGGTGTGGCTTCAATACTACAGCCATCCCACTTGTTCACCTTGGCACGCCATTCCCGAGAAGAACTTGCCCGGAAACACTGGATGTACGCGGCGATCATCTTATGCACTGCCTGCATGGAGCCCACAGGATCAACCGACATGATCGCCAGATCACCCCTCTCGCGAGAGACCTCGCAAGAGCTGCTCGTCATCCTGCCGTAGAGCCAAGCCATGGTCTCTACCGCACAAGGCCGGGCATCCAAGCAATGGGAAGCAGCGGAGGGACCGAGTTTGTTGTCACCTTCGTGATTCCCCTCGCTCCATACAACAGGGGAGTGAGGGCCTTCAACCCGATGTCCTCTCTGTGCGGCGCGGAATGCGAAGCAGAGAAGATATTAATTCTTTACCGCGACCTCCATCAGAAGTACGGTAGGCTTTTGCCTGTGCCAATCTGCCCTCTTGGAGGTTGGCACACGGATGCATGCGCAGTGCTACATGACTGCAAGGAACGTGGCCGAGAGGACAATGGAGACCTACGGAAGGGTTAGGGGGGTTTTGATGCAAAGGAACGCTGCAGCAGCCGTCATGTCCAATGCCGCCTGCTTGATGGCTGGCCTGATGGTGGCCTTTTAGGAAGCGTAGTTCCTCCCCTATTACTGTGTTGGCACGGCTTTTTGAGTTGATTGTGGTTGTGTAGTGGATGAAAAACATCGACTAGAGCGATGAGCCAGCAATACGCAGGACATGTGCAGCCACTCTTGGCTGCATTGCAGACTACAGAGCTGAAGTGGTGGAGATTCATCAACTAGTGATGTTAGAGGAAAACACACAGGATCTCGCCAGCCAACACAACTTGCAAATCAGTTGATAGTAGGTAGGTTGGAATGTGTTCCAAACGCAACTTTCTCACGCTTCATCGCACATCCTCGCCTATTTAAGACGCCAGCGTGCGTCTCTTTAGTAAAACTTTCGAGGCATCGAGCATCGGACACTTCCGCCTCAACCTGAGTTCCTAGCCAGACCACGCAAAGGTTTTCTGGAGAACTTTAGGATAAATTGAATGCATATTTCAAGAGTAAGACACCAAAAAATTTCTCCCCATTCGCCACAACATTCAAGCGAATCTGGAGAGGCTGGAAAGTACCCAATACTACCCAAACGTGTCAATTTAATCACTCTACTCCTCTTTAACTCAAAGTTGTTGGGTTATCTTCACTGAATATTTTTACCTACCCAAATATTCTTAGTACCAACAAAACCCTTTAATAAACTTGAATCAAACTAACGAATCCTCTTCGAAACTATTTCCCCGTAGCTCTCCCGCCTCTCGTTGCCTCGTGCATCCTCAGCACTTACCACCCTACACTACTACAGGCAACCTCGGACCTCCCATTCCTCACCACTTGTCCGTTATTCAGCACCCTGATGCCACTCTCGAATCCGAGCAGCACTAAAGTTTAAGCCGCCATCACTGCTACCTCCCATGTCCTCTTGAATAAATTCCACCATTCAGCCGCTGCTTACTCTCGCACATCCTCATGATCGAAGGCCCAACTCAGCTTTTCATAGCTCATAGCCTGACCTGAAATTGTAGTTGTTTATCAATAAATACGTTGATCTCATACTGATGAGCAATACTAAGGGTGAATACTATGCGCTGGCACGGATGGAGTCATTGGAAAGGAGATAATGATCATGTTGGGAACCAAGCAGATTAAAGTGAACTTGACCATTTAATGATGTGCGTTTTTAAGTTAGATACGATCGGAGCAGAGCCCGGTATTCTCTTCGTGAAAGCCACATTTAATAACGAAAAAAATTCTTTGAGGAAGCCATGGAAAGATCAAAAGAGCGGAGTAACCGTAAATTACGTATCAATGCTGCCAATAGTAGATGTTTTCCTCCCCTCTCCTGAACCGTGGAAGCTATCATCGTATGTCAAAATAACCCTGTGTTTGAGTGGAACTAAAATTATAACTGCAAAAGAGCTGGAGGATATCGAAATTATGCATGCGTTGGTATCCGTGAGCAATTCTCCAATTAACAATGATAACTCCTAAGAATAATCAAAATGGACTGCTTCCAAAATTGGAATACTACCGGACGCCAGAAGGAAGTCCGGTGACCGATGTACCTCCTTCGGGTACATCGAAGACCGCTATCAGTAGCAATGGGGGAAATCTGCACTGATTCAAAAAAACAAGAACTGGAATCCACTCTAGGAATCAAAGAAGGGAAGTTTGCAAATGAAGTTGTATTTCGTGCACTACAGGGATGTTTGAAAAACCATTCTAAGAAACTTTTTGCAGGCCTACAAAGAGTGTTTTACAAAGATCGTTTTTCATGAACATTGAACATATTATGGTCGTTTTTTTGTAGAATACTTTCGAAATTTAGTATACAAAATCATAGGCTACTTGATTCTTGTATTTGAGCTTTTGTATCTTGCTTTTTGTGGAGTCAAAAAGATTAAGAAAATAATTCCTGTGATTCTGACGGACACTTGCTATCGGATTAACCTCTATCAGCTGGAAAAATTCCCCTGGTTGGCAACATTTATCTCGGAATACCTCTAAATTTCGGAACATCCGTGTATATCCTGTAATTTTCGGGCCCATCTATCCATGCGAAATACAGAACTGATAAACCTAACTGAATTTAAGAATTTTTAACTTCACTTTGTACGATTCGTGCGATTTAACGAATGGAACCGGTTATTCCATCAGAGTCTCTGTTCCAATAATGATATGTAACAATTTTATATTCCATTTCCGGATTGATGAAAGCTATCATAGAAATCATTCAAATGATTCCAAAAAAGTTAATATTCAAACAATTAAAAGCAATAAATGGATAAATTGTTTCTTTATTGCTGTTATGAAGAGAAGTAAGTTTTTGAAGCGTAAAGTACTTTTACTTACAGAATTATCATCTTCAATGTAAAAGTTCCGCCTTTGGTACACATTTTGGGAGGTTTTCATAAAATTCAATGTCTACAATAAATGGATGGACACAGCAATGTTTTGAAATAATCAAACTACACCCTTAGTGACATAAGAGTGGAATAAACCCGAAGTTGCTACGATAGAGATGTCCTAATACATCAGTACGGTTCGATATTGACACTCGTAATACTTCGCGTCTAAAAGTGAAAAATTTCAATATAGATATGAGCATAAAAATTGGCCCCATTTCAATTTATTTCTTTGGAATTCTGTAGTGAAATCATCCAATTTAATGTCTCGCTACCATAAATACTTTCAAATTCAAAGTAACGTCGAAATTGGATCTTCTGAGTTATTTAATACACACTACACCGATTTTTAATCAATTTAATTGCGCATTTGACTTTATTTTTATTAAATAAAGTGGAACAATATATAGAATAAATTAAATAAAATCACAATTAAACGCAGTATAAAATCTGCCGTTTTCTGCTTTGTGTGCTTTGAAATTCTACGACACCTTTCTACAATAGATGTAGGCAGAAGTTGTGATAATTGAGCAAAATAATTTTGTACGGCTCCTATTCTAGCCGACAGAGTACTGCTTAATGGCTAGCAACCGTATAGGTAATACTTCTACAATGAAAAATCATGTAACACCGCACAAGGAAGAAAAAACTCAGCCATTCAATTTATCGAGCACTAAGAAATGTCCTCTATAGCTAGCAAAATTTGCTGCTGGGCTTATAGATCTGCTAAATAGTCGTGTACTATTTTTCTGAGCATTAACTTACACCAGTGGATCTTATCGTTGTTCAAGAAGTTTTACAGCAACTTACAGTTGATACTAGCACAATTTTAGAGAACAAATGAGAAATTTTGGATGGTATAGACCGCACCGATGTTAAAGATACGTTTTTACATTTATAAATCGCCAGAAAAACAGTTACTCATGGTGGAATATTGATAAATTCCAACATAAGCGACATTTTCATACGAGAAATATTTAATTTCTCTGGAATATTATTTTTCAAATAGATCTTGGAGAGAATAGTATCCAGATCCGTGTTTTTATCCCACTGGCGTTAAAAATAATGAAAATATCAAGTTTACACTGAACGTTAAATTGTTCTTTGCAATCTCGCGCAAATAATTCGCAAATAAGAAGTAATTTAATAAACATATAGTTAGAGAATGGAAATGTTCCGTTATGATTTATTTCAACCCATTTTGCACTTAGAAAATCGATAAATATAAATATAAATAGTCATCTCTGAGCCTGGTGCAGACAGTCTCCTCCTAGTCTTTCCTTTACGTCTGCAGAATGCATAAGAAGTCAAAATTATATCCTACAACGGGTATTGAACAGCAGTTTCTTCAAGTTTATGCACAAATTACTTATGGGAAATTTGATTTTTCCAACAAACATCGATAGTTTTCTTTGGGAGCCGCCAAGAAGGGCTTAATCCTTCGTTACTACTTACGATATTTATAACCGCTTATATGCCACGAACTATTATCAGATATGGTACCTCCGATCGTTCCTTACTTTTTCTTAATCCCTGAACCGGAGGCAAGACCCAGGTTTATATACTCACCAACAGCATGAGATTTGCATTTGTACAGCGCACGAGTATAAACTTAGAGAGCTCTAAATCGGAAGAGCTGTAAGTACACCAACGACTTAGAATTATAAAATTGGCGAGAATGGACGCATTTCTACAATGCGTAGTTGTCATTACAAGAGCTGCTGCGCGGCAGTCCTAATGTGATGTGACCCCAGCATGATTTGCCACAAAGAACCAAGAAAACATGGAAATTTCCACCATAACATGTTAATTTTGGTCTTACCTATATTTCTGATGCGGGTTTCTCGCAACAGAGTGCTGAAATCTTTTTCGAACCCGTCAACAATTTCAAAATATTTCTCATCGTGACTGCACTATTCACTTCTGTGTCTCTCTTTATCTATAGCCTCGCATCAACTATAGGAAAAGCGCATATTGGAGATATTAAGGGCGAGTCATTTCATTGTCGGAATCCCACCTGAAAAATTCCACACCTAAGGGGCAAATGAGGCTGGTTCAATTCAAAAAGGAAAATGGACTTATTAATTGCGAATTGTGGGATGCGTGGGAGCCGTATTAACTTTCTTCCAAGTCATCTGGCAGGATCTTTACTGGAAGTGATGCGAAGGTGACCACCTCGAGGAGATATTCGGCGGAGCATGACCTTGAGGTTATTGAAATATTGATTATGCAGCAAAAACCGCTTTCTCACTCTAGTTGTTGAACGTTGGGTAAAGTAGTTTAACATTGTTTTTGCGGGAATCACGTCTAACCATAACAGAAACTATGTAAGCTTCATTACAAATCTCTATGCAACCGTCCATGCATTTTTTTATCCATTGCAGCATCCAGATGAAGGCATACATTCAACGAGAGATCTTGAAATTAAAGGATTGAAACTTCAACCCCGAAATTCTGGTACAAGTCAAGTGCCAAGTTGAAATAAGAACAATATTCTCGCTTGGGTGCCATTTATTACAACTATGGGCACTGGACATAATAAAGATAGTGAATGATGACTATCGTTTGCAAAAAAATCTACTGGATGCAGTTGCTTGGCCACATAATACTTCGAACAGGCAAATAGTACTCAACCTACTCCATATAATTTAGTTTTCCGAAGTAAAGGGAGGACTCAAAACTGAAAGAATACATATACAATATGTATGAGATCCTTAGCGACCTGGCTTCTATCGATAAGGAAGGCACAAAGGAGAATGATTCAACCAAGCTGATACAAGTAATCCAAGAGAAAATGGCGTCTTTCGCGATTATACTCTGCAGATATTCTTAAAAGAAGCCTAAAGAATGAAACATACTGAAATTTAGCATCACAAGTTCGAAAGATCTGATGTATGTGGAAAATTTAATACATTAAAGACCTCCGCCGCTAAACATAACATCAGAAAGTGTTGAAACGGATTAGAAGGGGATGTGCTAGAATTAATGGAGGAGGAGGCAATCTTACTTGCTAAGAGCGAACTTTTCTTTTTCAACGAACGAAGTATAGCTATAACCACGCAGATAAGTAGGGGCGTAGTTGTGGACTCTATAAGGGTAACGTTCGTGACTTTTGAGTCTTTGGCTTCTCATTTTCTCTAAATGCTATGAAAATCGAGAGCAAGAGATATCTTTTCATTTTCACAGCGATATAACATCTTATTCAGGCAAATTTAGTCAATATAGACATTTCTTAGTTTCCAGCTCGTGTGAAAGACCGGAGACAAATGTTTCACTATGTGTAATGGAACTATTGGAGCAATTTTGTGCGTTAATTAGGTTTAATGACACAAAAGTAAAATTCAGGACAGAAATTGAGGAGCGGAAAAATAAGAAATAAATTGATGAACTGATCTATTTCTGGAGGTTCCTGTGTGAAATTGACAATATTACTGTATATTCACTGGTAGAATGATTTCAGTCATCTTTTCTTGATATATTTTTTGGATGTGTCGGCTCGGGTCTAAGGAAAGTCTCGGAAAGGGCATTCTTCCCGACATTCAACTGCCATGGATCTTGGTACTGTATCTCTACCTGAAAAGAACCGAGGGCCTAAAGTCCGCAAAAATCGACCCTAAAATAAAATATAGTTTTTTCACAAATAAAGGACCCTAATGGGGCCAAATATTGACTAAGATCTTCTCTGATTTTGATATTAATTATTCGCTGACATCTACCGTACTCAGAGTACCGTCGTAGATATTTCTGACCTATTTAAAGATTCTTCATACATCATTAGCCAGTAAATAGCCCAAATAGACAACTGAAACGGTGGGGGTTCTGGACTAAACTCCAAACTTGCGCCTCTGCAATTAAATTTACGACGGCAACTTTGGTGTAGCCATTTTTATCCACCATTCCCCCACTAATAAATACCATTCGATCCACCTTATAAAAACATTTCTTGATTTTAAGTGATGCATATTAATACTTTACTTCCCCAGACTCCGTCTTCTACTTACAAATTTGAATATAAGGGCCTTTATGTGACGTTTTTATCTCAAAGGGGAATGGCGGAAGCTTCTTTCGCCAGCAGAAATTTATCAGGGCAACTTTTCACGACTGTATTGCCGAAAATCGGTCCACTAAAGAAGTCACCAGGTACAAGATTCTTGACAATCTTCTGGACATAGCTGGAGGAAAAATTGTAAGGACAGTCAAGTAGTTTGCACTAGTTTAAAATTTAATCTTGAAACAGCCCTTCACGCTCTGTAGAGTAACATAATTGAGGAAAGATTTATACAAGATTTGGATTCTCAAAAAAGAGTTCTCACATTTGATTCAAAGCGTTGAAACGGTCTGAGAGCAGAAGTTATGAGCTAATGAAAAGAACTTAGAAAATTCATGCCTCCAGAATTGGTCTATGGTAGCATCTCGAACCTACAATAGGACATAAGAACCAGTTAAAACTTTTAAGGGGTACTGATCCTCGGGTAGACTTGCTTCGCATTCCATCACCAATTTATAACCATCCGAGACAGGGGGATTCCAAAAAGGACCGAATTATACTTCGTAGGACCTGGAAGAAGTACTAATATCTTCAGAATATACTTTCCAAAAAGAAATAAATAATTGATACTCAGGCCTCAGTATTTCGTATCAGCTCCTTGGATTATTCACACTCAATTATGGGATATAAGGATTAAATGAGCTGTATTATAAATTGATAAAGAATTACTGACGCATAGATGGACTTTTCATTCATACTTTAGTTAATTAAATCGGAATTTGGAGAGAATGACCCAAATAAGCTCCTAAGCTCCTTAAATAATAACTCCAGTTACCAAATATTACTTTTATAACCATATGAGATCCATAATCACCACTAGTATGAAGAAATCAATCTGCTGACCCTTATGTACGTATATTTTCATGTATACGGTTGCTTACGGTCGTCTGCGGCTGTTTTATAATGTATGTATTATACTCAGGGCCCGCTTCTTCATCAGAGTTTATCACTAAATTTCCGCTCTACATTCGTCGCATATCCTCATTTTGCACCAATTGCTTGTTTTGAGCCGATTCAATTTTCGCTTGCAGAAAGGAGGGGATGTGAGCTGTGCTTATCTGTGTGGAAACATCTAAGTTGCGGCTTACAGTATATGGAGCAAACTGCTGAATTTACTGGAAATCAGGGCTTTTTGATTTTTACGCAAGCTGCTTGAGTACAACTACGAAAATTTTCAGAAAAGCCAAATTTCGAGCCAGTATTTTGTAAAGACATCCTAAACTGGAAATAAAAGCAGTATAGAATCAATTTGAGAGTATTTTTCATGAATTATTGTGGAGAGTTGCTTATCATGTTGAGGATATTACTTTTTAGTCATTATAACAAATTGTCTGGGATCTCAAGGAATGATTGCATGAAGCTTTTGGTGGGAAGATATTTGAAAAAATGAATTTTTCTGGGATAAAAGTTCCACTCTGACCAAAAAAGAATTAAGAGAACTCAGTACTAAGAAAACTCAGTACCTATATATTGAGCAGATAAATGAGAGAAATTGGTTGAATGAGACCAATAGAACTTGTATATCGCTTTGTTTGAAAGCCAAAATCACCAGATCGGATGATGAACAAAGGACTTTCAAGAAAAACTGGTATTGAAGCATGGGTTACCAATGATAGAGCCTCCTCTCATAGGAGTTTGTGCAAATGAATCGATTTTTACATGTAAATTTTAACTCAAAAGTCAATTTGACGAATTGTGAGGATAACAAATATAAATACATATGCTAAAACAACTTGAGATGAAAAAAGGACTATGTAGTGTAAAAAAATGCTTAATTGTGCTGATGAACTGTATATACGTTGAATAAAGCATGAGATAAATTATCGCAAATCATAACTCATCTACTGTTCAATATGTTGCTCTTTTCTTCGGCTTGAAGTAGTTAATTTGGGTGCGAAAGTTTCGTTCCGATATGGTTCCACATTTCAGAAACTCGAAGGAAGTAAAAATGAAGCAGAACATTTTCTTTGTTCATAACAATGCTTATTCTCTACCGTTTAAAGATATCAGTTTTCTCCATACGGAAATCACACTTAAGATTATTATCATCATTTAAGTGGTCAGATTAACTCTGTAGTTATTCGGTTTTCGCAATTTTGAACTGAAAATAAAGTCTCGGACATTCTTGTCAAGCTTTTGGACTGTGTCAAGATGGAAAAAAATCTCTGAAGTCTACCGCTTGAGTTTAAACTATAAGATTAAGTTTTCTCGGGTAATTAGAATATAGTATTTCCCTTTGTTTACATTACTCTTTTCGTATTGAAATACGCTTCCAACTCGATTTTGACGGATTCTAGTCCTGATCAAACAAAGTATGGTTTTTATGTGATTTATTCTGCAATGTACTGGGAACTTGTTGAGGGGTGAGAAATGCGTCCAAGCGCCGAGGGAGGGTGTTGAAGTCCTGTTGCTGCTTGTGGCACTATTCAAGTGAGAATGATGGTCGGAGGTGAAAGTCGGATCCGTATGACGTGATCAATAAATAATCTAACTACTGAATAAAATATCTGGTTAATATGGTATATGCAGGATATTAGACATTAATTCTTGAGATTGACCGCAGCTATTATATTTTGATGTACATATACGGGGTTTAATTAGAACGCAGAGGATCATACAAAGGAACCAGTCGGAGAAACAACGGGATTGTACGCAAAGCACGAGAGACTAGTGATGCTCAACCTTCTCAAATCCGATAACATCATCGAAATACTAGCATATTTAACCGTATCCTGTCTACGGAATTTCAGAACATGAATAATTCTGTATTATTGAGTATCATTGAAAACAGCCTTGAAATTCATGGCTAATTTCAAGTCGTAGTGGCACAAGAACGAAAAAATGATCACTTATTTGTGTTTATCGAATAAAACTGCGATAAAGTGCCGCTCTAGTCCAAATAAGAATAATAGTTATTCTATTGGACCATAAAAGGAAATCATTGTGCAAGGCAATTATTTTTTGTACTTCTCAAGCAGAGTAAAGCGCGGAAGTCTTTTGAAATTTATCAGCATGCGCAATGAATATTTTGGAGAAATTTTTATTCAATACAATCGTTTCCGCATTTATGTTTCACAAATATTTATTGTTTATCTTCGTTCTAAATAGTTCCCGGAGTTTTCGATACTTAACAGAGAATTAGACAAAGTTCTTTCGATTAAAATGCGCAGTTGCAAGGATTGTGGTAAGAGTCAGACTGCTGAAGAGCTACTAGAATCACATTATTTTTCAAATAATACCGAAGTAGCCTTTATGAGACGCAAATAGCTTAAACTAGAATCATCAGACGACAATTAAACTTCGACATATTTTATGCCCTTGAATAGTTTCAATCCAATTTTCCTCCAGAACATTTTGAAGCCAGACAGAATCAGCCATCGGACGAGCTGAAACTCCTGGTTGGACACTTCTATTCGCTTTAATGAAGAATATTACAAAATGCAGTAAAACCCATCACAATGGTTTTGATTTATATGATTATTCGACAAAAATAACTGAAATTATAATAGAGTGATTATGTATAATCCACCTTATAGTACTACAACATAATTTTATGATTAAACGGGAACCAAAAATTAACGTTTAGTGGCATAATAGTTTCTCGAGTGGTTTTTCTCAAAATATTTCTATCAGAATTTTTACCAAAAGTAAAAGGGCATGATAATGGTAAATAATTATAAAGAAAAAGCTCAAAGATATAAGTAAAGCGTATAACTTAAAATTGAGAACATTGGTGTTTTCAAAAGGGATAAAAAAGTTATAAGCGTGAATATATTAGTTGAACATGCAAAATATTATTTTTTGCATTAGCCACGAAACTTTAGTACTGTTACAGGGAATTTAAAGTAAGTTGAGAAGAATATCAAAAAATTTCGAGAGTAGCCTGTCATTATAATAGAGATAATAGCGATCAAAGGTAATTTTCAAAAAATTCGTGAAAACGTACTCGAATCTTTGATAAAAATCTACCATCTTGATTAAGTAAAAGTATATTTGATCTAGATGCATGTATTTTGATGTTATTAAGCTCTGTAAGCCGCAGGCAGAGGCTTTTCATTCTCTACTGGAGAAAGATAAATAAAAATCATATCTATTGCAGAATTTGTACTGCGACACGGGTGGCTGAAAATGACTCAAAACTAGATTGAAAGAACTTTAAAACCACTTCAGTATAACTTTATCGGCAACCAAAAAAATCATAGATGCTCAAAAAGTCGTATCTTGTCCTCTTGTATTATTTGAAGCGTTCATTTTTCTATACCATAACTACTTTTAAAAGTAAGGACTATATCTTTCTTGTAGCTGAAATCTCGATTGCATGTGAGAATTAAGGTTTTCTATGTCTTGACAACTCACACATACGGCACAATATCGCTTGATTTAGTTGATTTAACACAAATCAAATCAAATGGACACTCGAGTTCTCACTCTCTCCTTCATAAGGACTTCAAACTTTAGAATGGACCAAAAAAAAGTAGGTTAAGATCCAGTACATCTCCTGCGAATATTCTGAACATGAAAAAACAAAAAACTCATCCCCATTTTCTGTTCGAATATTGAAATCCTCCACATATTTAGACTGCATATATTCGTTTGAAATAACTTCTTGGCCTATAAAATCCCGCTTTCAAGGGCTGTTATTTATAAAGAACAGTCTTTAACCAGATTGAGCACATATTTTTGCAATCCAGTAGTTTGAAACTATTCATATTTGATTATATAAAATTTTAATCAGCACCATTTTCAACATTTAATCATCCATTAAGGTCATTCCTCAAGATAAATAACTTTTGGCCTCAGCTATTATATTTAAGGACTAATTAAAACAGCAAAAATTAAAAAAGCTCTAATTCAACAGTGTCAACCCATGTGAAACTAGATAGGGTACTTTTTAATGTCGTTTAAATCAATCTAGTTGCCTCAAAGATATATTCAGCATCTTTTTGATAAAATAAATGCCTTAAATGAGATACATATGTACACAGTTGAGATAGAAAGTAGGTCAAAAATCCTTCGAATGGTTTTTTGAATCCGAAAGGGTATAGAGAATATTTAATTTCGCTTAGATTGCGACAAATCAACCTTTTATGGAGTTCAAAACTATCTATTCCACACATAAATATGCTAAAAGAAAAATTTAATCATCTAATTAAAACATTAGGGATGAATTATAATTTCTAATTAAGTTGGAAATTTTAGGTGGAAATAGTTTTTGAACAAGCCAATAAAAAGTTCTTACCTGCAGTTTCGCAAGTTTGGAATATCATTTAACCTTTTAACATCGCTAAATATTTTTTTCGCTGCTTTGACTTCCAAAAGGCGGGTAAAAATCGCCCATTTCAAAAACCGCTCATCTCTACTCAGATAAATTTTGAGTCATGAGCTTTTGTTTGATTAAAAAATCTGCTCAGAACTGCAGGTTTTGTCTGTTATAGCTACGTTTGGAAAATAAGTATGGAAAAAGGTCATTTATTTTTGTTCAGGATTCTATTCTGCTTTTAATGGCGTTTAAGCTCTTTCAAGCGGAAAAAGAATTACCAGTTTTAGGTACCGTGTTTGATCAATATTTTTAAACTTTTAACAAATGAAGGTTTCATATTATATAGCAAAATTCCGAAGGGTGAATTATGTCAACAGAGCATTACAAATATTTTACAAATTCCCAAAAAAATCAATCATGCCATAATAAAACTTAAGTTTTGGATCATTAAGCATTTTGGGAGGATAAAATCAAAAGAGTACCTCAATAAATGGGATTAAAATACAAAAAATCCGTTGCATAATCTTTAGTTTTCACGATACCTTCCTTATCCTTCGAAAGGGGGAACATATTGTTCTATGCTTTCGTCGTATTGAACGAAATTTCTTTTTTTCTTCCATGCCGTGTGCTCCCAATTATTTCAATGGAGCGCCGCGATGCAAAATCAATCTCTGCTGCTCTCTGAAATTTTTACTGAATCCTAAGTATACAGTAGCTCAATCAATAAGAAGAAAAATACAAAATTCTGACCTACAGAAACACTTTTCAATGCAAAATTTAATGCTTTAAAAATACTGTATACCGAAATTTCATTATTTCCAGATTATTGATCGCCCCATAATTCCGCAATGGATTTTGCAATCTGCTCATAATTATACATAAATAAGTTGAAGTTGTAAAATTTCTGAATATTATTTCAATTCTTTCAGTTAAATAGAAAGGTCAAATGCAAAAGATTGAGCTATTGATGGAAAAAAGTTAGTATGAATAAATTCAACTATTAGTATGCGAGTATTACTAGGCATTGGAAATGAAAATTGCGGACTAAATGTGACACCTCTCAAAACATCACCTGGACCTCAAAGAAGTAGTAGATGTTGGATCCTCTGTCAAGTGGGAGTCCATCACGTTTTTGAAGTTTTATTGGACTTCTGGGTCCTCTCGAAGTTTATTTAGAAGTGTTTCTGCTGATTTTGGATGGACGATTTGGTGAAAATGGAGATGTAGGTTAGCGAAAAAGTTAAAGATTATAGACGAAAGATTATACGACGTTAACATTTCGTCGTAAAGAATAAACCAATTCTCATAATATCTTCTTCTTCGCAATGATGTATATTTGGAATTGATTTATTATGATAAAAACATCAACGGGCGGTTTTTGTAGAGTAATGAATGATCGTAGACTGTTCTGAAGTCAAGTATTCTTGACAATAAGTTGTCTTTACCGTTTTTGGGGGAAGGATTGGCTATTTTCATTTCTGTGAGCACTGCCGACCTGTTGAGAGGTGATGCCATATTTTAAGTTTATTAAAGCAGAAGTAGTAAATGTTCTTTTGGAGTATCCACTGATAGCCGATGAAATTATGAGTCAGATCCAGAGCCGTAAAAGGCCAGATGAAAAACATTCCCATACAGTGAGAAATGTAAAACAGATTTCCAAAGATGAATTGTACTTTTTACTGGTATTTAGCCTGCGATTGTCGAAAAGAGCTGTTCCATTGCACTTTTATCGCTCAAAATTTTATAGAGAGGGAAATTAATCTGACAATTTTACATGTCAGGATGGGAAAAGATCAATATTCATCGAGGTAGTGACAATTTATACGCGTTTGCATTAAGTTTTCTGATATTTCATGCAGAAAGTGGCGGGACGGCGGTCGATAAGGGTGTGAACAGTACCTAATGCAGCACGTTGGGAGATATATACGTTTTTAGTTGGATGATAAAAGCAATCTGAATTGTTAATCCTGTGGAGGAAGACGAATATTTGCTAGTTAAGCCTTGGGAAAGGAAGAGGCCCGGATAAATTTTAATTCTGCACCACATCTGTCCTTTATAAAATTAATGACGTTAGTAAGGATTATTTAATGCTGGTGATGAGTTGCAGGCAAACATGTTGGCTCTATTATTGGTTACGTATTTCAACCCCTGTCATAAAATTGCACCATTTTTTTAAGGTGATATTTTGGCTTGATGATAGGCTCCCATTATTTTTTAATTCCTTATGATAGATCATTACTTGTTTCGAGAATGAATAAAAGGGTTTTCAATGATTTATTGTGGGGTTCTTTATGATTCACTTCCTCTTAAGGTAAGATATGTGCCGGTCCAGGATCTTCAGTATCTAATATTTCAGACTGTATAGAGCTTTATTGGAGACGTTTTGAAAATAAATTTGGATATTTTCCAATAAATAATGTGGATTTGCTGTATTATTATCATATTTGATACGTGTATGATCAAGGGAATTTTTTCATGTCATGGGGATCTGTAATATGAGGGTATCTGTTTACTCTTCGAAGAGCTTTGAATACTGAAAGGGTGTTTTATTGCCCCATACTCTCGCAAAGTGGTTGAAGCGCAATCATTCACTCAGTATTTGAGAATTATCTAAGTGTTTAATCTGCTTTTATCTATTTCCTTTATTTCTGTATCTATTTGTGGTCGCATATTAAGCTCGCTTTCGTTTATAATTTATTTTAGTTTATCATGTAAAGGACTTAAATAATTTTTCTGTAAAGCCTTTGATTTTTAGTTAGATAGATGTTATCAATTATTGAAATTGAGGTCCAATAGCCTTACATGTTGGGATGAGATTGATTAATGGCATGAAAGAGGCACAAATATCTTTTTCTGCCCTTCGATACAACTTTTTTACTCATATTTTTTCAAAAGTTTCTAGATTTACTCGGAATTATCAGCACTTCTGATGACGCAAAGGGTTCTTATTTTTCGCAAATGTCTTTATTCTAAATACAATACAGTGGTGAAGAGAAAGAAATATAGGGAAAGTAATTTTTTTAAAAAAGTGAAGAATAGACTGATTTAAACAAGCAATATAGACTACCAATGTTTAAGGGTGGCATTATAGCGGTACAGTTCACACATATCTATACAATTTCAGATAATATTATATTGTGAAAACATAGTATTTGACTGGACAGGACATTGATATCCTCTTCGATTTTTCATACTACAAGGAAGACTACATACAAAACCAAGGCCATTTTTAGAAATTTAATTGTTACCCCTGATTCATTTAGAAATATTGTATTCCGTTTTTCCATCAAGAAACAATATTTAACGATCACATTTAATCTATAATATATCTAATCACATTTAGTTGAAGAATATAAAGCGCTGATGTCTAAGAATGGAAATTTTGTGGAGCACTGAGCTCAAAGAAATATTTTCACATAGAGGCTACCGCAACATCAAGAATTCTTCTCCCTAAATAGCGCATTGTTTTCCTTCATTTATGTGCTTTCTTTAGAGATCCATTATGATTATCATAATCAAAAATCGTATGAGAAGACTCACCTGATTGTGATCCCTCCTTGATTCTGTTACGAAGAAAGATATGGCAAGGTTGGCTATTGTAGAAATTTGTTTCTATGAACTATCCATAAGAAGAAAGGGTTTGAAGCGTACAAAGTATATATCCTCTACTCATACAGAGACCTTTTCCAATATATCTATTTGAATAGCCTGGCGACTAGCATAAAATATTATTTAAACTATTTTGCGAGTTTCTTCTGGTTGATAATTTCGTACAATTGTTGCATAATTATGTGAGTAGAAGTACTCAGTGAAAAATCGTCGGAGTTGATGCATAACACGATATACTATCATTTGTAGTCCTAAGTGACCTACAGTCGGATCCAAAAGTTTCTTAGCCATAGACCCTAATGAATCATTGATGTGTCTTCTTCAAAGCTCAGGAACGTAGCGTTCTTTCTCTAAGAGATGTTGAAGTAATTTCTGTAATGAAATCGGACGGAATAGTACTTTATTAACATATTGATATGCTGGTAGTTGCTGGTCAGCTAAATATTTAGAGTATTCCATTTCAAAAAAAATTAAGGCCCTTCATCATATGCTCAGTGATTTATTAGCGTAGCGATATGACTTCCAGTATCCTGAAGAATCACATGAGATCGTATATCCTTCTCGTCAAGCTTCCCTCCTGTTTAGAACTTGAGACTAGCTATTTGTAAGTCCTCTTGATTTTAAGTTCTTAAATACGGGACTGTAAATACGTAGTTTGAAAAAATGTCAAAAATTTGTCTCAGTCCTTGCCAGCAGAGAATTAAGTTTTCATCGGTATGTAACCTAGACCTAGCAACCAGCAAGAAGTACTCAATCTAGAATTACAGCAATGATTCACGAGAAGCAGCAACAATTACAGCTTTCAGATATTTTATGACTATTAGTTGAAGAATTTGTATCTGCTGAATAAGCTGGTCGATGCTCATGAACTTTTCTCGTTGAAAGTCGGAAATAGTGACGAAAAATGAGTCTATGGACCGAACGGTATTATAAATAGGTGTGATCGCGCCTGAAACACAGAAACTCGGGATATTAGCAGCTTTCTCACGCTGAAAATACAGATAATTATTGGATACTCTATTGGTACCTGGAACAATTTATGGTCACTCGTTGCAGTTAAGCTGTACCTCAGGTAAAACTAAATTTTCCGCTCGCAGCGGTTTCTTTCATAACACCCAGTAACAATGGTTGAACAATTCCAACAAGGTTCAAACTGTGCCATTCAGTGTTGGTAATGAGAATTAATTAGTGTACTATGCTTATTATATCCCTCATGAACAGCGCAGTTTCGTTACAAGACTACGCGGGCCCATCTAACATGATATCATCCATAACTCCAAACGCATGGTATTTGTCAATTACTGCAGCTTTCAATTCTATACGAGACTGTACATAGTCAAAAATTCCCAAAATAATCGTTATGTGCCCTCTGAACAACACCTGACCAAGGCTTATTGAGTAAAAGCCCATTCTTGTCAAATTTCTGGGCATAATTTGTCTTTTATCATAAAACTAAGTACCAAGTTGTCATTCTACCCTCCGTCGTAAAACATCAGAGGCGTTGGATTCATACAGATATCAATAAAAGAACCTCCTCCTTGAGAGCTATCGAGACGAAATACGACTGTATTTCTTCGGTCTTGTCAACTGTGCAATAACTTTCGTTCCAGTATGGCCGATCTTTTCATTTCTTGGTTTAAATATTGGTGAAGCCTACTTTTTCAAAGAAATATCAACTTTATGCGTGTTGTTAAGACTTCCCGAGGTAGATTCCAGAGGGTCTTACTTCTGCTATAAATGTTGACGGGAAAATATGCACTGGCTATAAGGTTAATTATGGCATACTCGAATGAATCAGACGCCGCTTATGAGGGAAAAATTTCTAGTTGAAATCATTACTTATCTTGACAATATTAGCTTTAAGTGGCACTATTCATGTTTTCTGGGTCGGGAAATCCTCTCCATAGACTTGAATTCTATCAGTTTGTGATCCTTCTCGGCCACATTCTTGCGTACAATTTTTATTGTTTTATCGAGAGATTCCCATTGTTGTGCTATCGAGAGATTCCTATTCTTAGTGAATCGTCCTATATTGATATGATGGTCGAGAGACTGAATATTCGGAATCCATGCAGTGAAACTTTTCAGGCAATATCGTGCAGACAGTCTAGGAACTGCCGACACAGAGTTCAAACGGATGGCTGGGAAGGATGAACAAAAGTAATCTATGCTTACTTGAATATTCCCACTGGACTGTCTTCTACCACTTCCGTGGCAGCATCAGTGGTACTTTTGTAGTCGAGTTAGGTAGGTTCCCTGGGCTACGATTATTTATCAGAATTTTCTACTTAAGGAGTAATTGGACTGCTTAACTTAAGATAAAAGAAGGAGAAAATCAGCTGTGGAAAAGGTAGCGCATCTACATCAGAGAACATCAACCGTTACGGTTCGCTTCGGTATTTGGGCCCAGATTGCGACCACTTGTAATAGTATACGTAGTTGTGAACCATTAAGTCATCTTTTTTCCATTTTGTCCTGTTCAGCTTTTCGTGCTTTCATCTATTGGGGTAAGAAGTGTGACAATGGAGGACAAAAAAAGAGTTTATCGACTTCTGGGCAAGCCATACGAGTAATTTCAATTATTGTGTGCGCGCACGGATGATGCGGTTGAATCAAAGGGAGTGCTTAGATTAATCGAAGAGGGTGTTGTCGAACAGGAGGGTGAACTGTCAGCCGAAGAGAGGCAGAATATCGCTACTGCCCGAGCAATTTTTATCCAAGGGCTGGGTGATCGCCAACTTCGCTTGTGCATTTCGGCCCGTAGCAACCCTTTTGTCATTTGGAAAAGGTTGCGAGACAGTTGTGCTGCATCAAATACAGCTACTACAGTCCAATTGCAAGCCAGACTGTCAAGTATGGATATAGGTTATAGTATATGAAAGACTGCGTCGGAAGTTTTGAAATAATCTTCAACCGTCTAGCCGCAATGGGGAGCGCAATTTCGGAGGAACTTTAAGTAGCCATATTCCTCTCCTCGTTTGGTGATAAGAAGACTTCACCATTTGGGCACGTTATCGCATCTCTTCAGACCAGGCAGGGAGGTACTCGCTGGGAGCATGCTACCTCTGCGCTTCTCCAGGAATATGAAGAACAAGTAATGCGGGAAGGACCCGTGAGGTCAACTAAGTCTGAAGGGCTAGTTCAAGCCCTCAGAGTCGAGACTAGAGGGGCTAGATTTTTTCTGGACATAAGGATACAAGGAAGCAGTAAACTCGCCGTTGCTATGGCTGTAACAAGATCGGAAACTTGAAAGGACATTGCCCTATGATTCGTAGTCGCTTAAATCAGAAACATGCTGTGAGAAATACTGCCGGAAAAGAGAGAGAATCAAATCACGCGCGCCTCTTGAATGCGCAGTGTCTGACAGAATCGGATCATACTGGGGCAGAAATTACTTACCCTTCTAAGTCTTGCTGTTCCACTCGCACTGAGGAAAAGCAGAGAAACAGGGAAAGAGAAAGCGTTTTTTACTAGACTCCGGAGCTTCAGACCATATGGTATCGAATCTGCAGTGGCTACGAAATATCAGAGTGATAGAAGCTAGACCTATCGTACTTGGAGATGGACGTAGCGTACATGCAACCCGCAGTGGTACTCTTGTTTTACGTACTCTAGTCGGGGTCCATGGGCATTGCAAAAGAGTGATTGCCTTAATAAATTTATTTTGTGATGAAGAGCTGCGCTGCAATCTTCTATCATGTTCTAAGCTCTGCAGCACAGTATACAGGATCGATTTCGGAAGGGACAGGTGCAAAGGGATGCTACATTATGTAATTCAGTTTACTGGCAGTAACTTTCAGGGAGTATACGAGGTAGTTGCGACACCGATTCCACTAGAACAAAGTACTGGATTTGCAGGAGTTTATCGCGGCGGTAAGAGTGGTGAAGGAAATGAAGGTGCGAATATTACGCTTTGTCATGAGCGACTAGGTCATGCCAATGCTGAAAGTATCAGAGACCTTTTCAGAAGTGGCGCAGTGACTTGTTATGAGAGCTAATCATGCAAACGAACTTCAAACTATTGCCCAAGCGGTGTCAAGGGAAAGCAAAAAGGCAAGTTCTTCGAACCAGAAACCAACGGTCAAAGAAAAAGGGGGCCATAATACACTCTGATGTATGCGACCCAATGTCGTTTTCTGGTGCGCGATATTTTGTCACTTTAATTGACGAGTACTCCGGCTATATGGTGTGCATGCCGATTGCACAGAAGAGTGAGGTCACAGTACGATTCAATTTATTCCAAGTATGGTTCGAAAGAAAGTTTGAATACCGCATCAAACGACTTCATTCCGATGCGGGAGGGGAATACATTGCCCTTAGTGAATATCTGAAACATCTAGGAATTGTGCAATCAATCACCCCACCATACTCTCCAAATCTAAATGGGATGTCGGAGAGAGCCAATCGCACAATTTTCGAACCAGCTAGAAGCATGCTTGAATACGCGTCATTGCCTCGCAAATTCTGGACCGAAGTAGTGGTGCACGCTGCTCAGATTCACAATCACTTCACCGCACCTCGGGATGGTAATCACAGATCATTAGAGCTCATCTCTGATGAGAAACCGGACATTTCCTACTTCACGTTATTTTAGTGCTTGGCGTGGTATCATATCCCCAAGGAAGGAAGGACAAAGCTCGACTCTAAAGCGGAAATCGGGGGTTTGGTAGGATGCTATGAAAAGCGACATCTTAAGATATAGATTCCATCCAGAAATATGACGATGGTGTCTCGTGATGTTTCAGTGGATGAGGGCACGTTTACAGCCGTGACTGTGACAATGCTGAATTAATTGAGGCACCTGCTCTATCGGACGAGAGCAATGAAGCAATTGAGCAGAAACAGCTGTTCGGGGAGGTGAAAAGGTCATCTAAAGATGATGCCACAGAGAATCAGGGGACGTTACTAAGAATGAAGAGGGCAGTCATCGTAATACCGTCGAACTTGGCCGTAGGGGTAAGTCACCTGAAGCCATAGATGAAATACTGATATACTACCCCCCAGATCAGAGTAACAAACCCCAGGGAGCCGAGGGACTTTTAAGTAACTCAGTACCACATCCAACGTCCCGGTACCCAAGGAGAAACAGAAAAAAGCCTAAACACTGTACCCCAGGATCTGCAGCAATGGCAAAAACTCGGTTTGAGGACATTGAGCCGTAACCAGACACTCTTGCGGAAGCTCTTTCCTGTCACGATGCAGATCAGTGGAGAAAAGCTGTGAGCACAGAACTGAACTCTTTTCACCAGCACGTTACCTGAGAATTTGTTACAAATAGGGAAGGGATTCGCCCATTGAGTTCAAAATTACCGTTTGTCAGGAAAAGGGATGAAACGGGACGTGTTGAACGGCACAAAGCTCGTCTAGTTGTAAGGGGATTCGAGCATGCTAAAATTAACAAAACTTTTGCACCCGTATTGGACTTTACTACAGTTCGCATTTGCCTCACCGTTTCTGTAATGAAGTCGTAGCACGTGGAACAAATGGACATCAAAACAGCCTTCCTGCATGGATACATCGACGGAGATGTTTATGTCACTGCCCTTCCAGGCTTGAACTTGTGCCGTTGCGATCAGGTATTGAAACTTCGCCGTGGTTTGTACGGACTAAAACAGGCTCCAATACTCTGTTATCGTAAGTGGGACTCAGTCGTCAAAAAGTTGGGTTTTCAAAGGTTGCACTCGGACAGTTGTGTATATCTGCTAAGTTTTTCTTCGAAACGAAGACGGAGGGTTCCATGACGGTAGCGGCGGTGAAGACGGACGTAAGGAGATCCTCATCAGTGTCGTCGTTCAGACTTGGTTCCTGTAATTGACCTTCATCGAGCGCCTCTAGTTCCATTTGCCTTGAGATTCCGTCCATGAAAGACGAGAGGCTGGGTAGCTCGGTAGATGTTAGGGAGTGAAAGTCCTTGGCGCGTTTGATGATTATTTTTTGCCGCGTAAGGAACAAAGACTCGAAAAAGAGAGACATCACTTTCCATGCCAACGAAATTTCCAAAGAAAGTACGAGGGAGTAGTTTCTTTTGAGGTGTCGTCTTCGAGCAGTAAACGAATGCGTACTCTTGTTGGCCAAACTCAGGTATATCTGAGAAGTCAATCCTGGTCGAGGGACTCCACAAAAGAATGGGGATTTGGCCACCGATTCTTTCTGATGGCGCAAGATTCCGAAGCTAGTTGGAGTGATTGATGGCTTCCCCCAGAGCGATTTTGGGAGTTCACTTTCCATGAGCAGTACGCGAGCTCGGTTCCAGTGCTCTTGGATTAAGCGCTCGGCAGAACAGTTGCTTTGGGACGCGTGAGACGAAGAGTAGTTCAGGCCTATCCGATGGTGATGCGCGAATTGCCGCACGTCTTCACCCCTGTTCTCCCCGGCCCGGTCAAGCTTGATGTTCTGTAGCAGAAGTTGACCATTGAACTAGGTTTCGGACCGATTGCGATACCATTCTAACTTGTGGTACGTCTCGTCTTTTGCCTTTAGCATGAAAACGTAGGACTTGGCGGTGTAGTTGTCAAGGACGCTGAGGGTATACCGACTGCCAACTATACTTGGCGTAATAGGATCGGAGATGTCGAGATGAATCAGATGGAGTGGATGGTTGGAAACGAAACCACTAGACCGTACAGGTGAGAGAGCTGCTTTTCCCTTGAGACAAGGGATGTACTGGAGTTGTTTCAACGATGGCCTGTCGAACTGTGGTACGGAAGACAAGAGTTTGGAAAGCCTGATGTACCGATCGACGCCCAGGTGACCGGTCCGTCCGTGCCATTCAAGAGCTGCGCTTTTTGTAGGATGGATAGTCGCTGTTAGTGCTGAACTCGAATAACTCTCCCACATGTTCATTTTGTACAATCCTTTTGTCCTCCAAGTCTCCCAGATGATGGCCAATGTCTGCTTGTGAAGGGAGAAGCAACCATTGTAGGGTTTGATGACATCTGTAAAAGCGACAATAAACTCGGAGCGTAGTAGACGCACGGAGAGTATATTGGATGAGAAGTGGGGAGCGTGAAAAGCCTCGACGATCATGCTTCCTCGCATTGGAATCCTGAATTCTCCCTTTCCGACGAGCTTTGATAACCCTGAAGTGGCTTCAACATCACGGCTGGGAATCCGAAAGTGGGTGATGAAGGATTTGCAGGAGTGCAAGAAGTGGTGAGTGGCACCCGAGTCGACGCAGGAGAACGAGGACTTCTTGCTCGATAAAGTGGCGAAATTGCTGCGGAATTCCATCTCCGAATCGCGGTTCGCACTCTTTAACTTTACCATGAAGCCAACCGGGTTGTTGTCATCGCCATTGGGAGTATTTTCGAATCGAACGGAATGGCGAGGGGGTTCCGGCTGGTTCTTAAGTCTCGAGGAGGACCATTCCAGCCGCGAGCACTCCTTCCACCCTGGCGGCTTGGAGCTAGAAGAGGAGATGTACATCGGGCTTGAAGAATGTTGCCGGAGCTCTTTCGTTGAGTATCCGCACGACTATGATTGGCATTTTGAGACCGCATGCCCTGCCAGGCTCTCAACAGGTCTCAGAACTCTTTGATGAAGTGTCCACTTCTGCCGCAGAAAGGGCAGGTCCGTTTGTCAATACCACCTCGAAGCCCTGAACCACTGCCACGACTGCGACCACCGTGACTACCTCGACGACCGTTTCCTCGTCCACGTCCTCGGTTCCCGCGTCCCTTTGCATTGACAGTGTTTGCTTTGGGATCTTGCGGTTTCTTCTCCTCGGACTGAAGATTATGGGATTTCGATCGTCGGCCGAGCTCTGCCTGAACGGCGTTTACCACCTTCTCGAATTTGAGCTCTTGCAGGCTTGAAACCATTGCCAACGGAGCGATGGAAGAATGTAGGGAGCGCAACATCTTCAGGGTTTTCTCGGTCTCTGATATCTCCTTGTCGTATGTAGCTAGTTCCCCCACAATCGACAAAAATGATGCCACGTGCTTGTCGAAGTTGCCACCTTCCTTGAAAATCAAAGAGTCCAGTTTTTGTTTGAGATTCTGGATCACTTTAGTGTTCGACATGGTGAAAATCCTTTCCAACTCACCCCACAACTCGCCGGCCGTTTTGTCATCGTCGTCGACGAAAATTATTGTCTGCAAAGCCACGGCATTTCCGAGACAAAGGACGATGTTCCCTTTGGCTACTGCGTTCTTGAGGGTCCATGTCTCTAAAGCGTCACTTGACGCGGCTCGACTCGTCGGCTTTGGTTTGAGTCCGACAAGAGGCGGATCGGACCTACGTAGGTAGGCCTTCATTCTTCGGCGCCACTGTATGAAGTCGGCGGGCACTTTGAGCTTGGGCACTTTGCTCAGGGAGTCTTTGTCATCGCCCGCCATGGCTAGTCGCAGTGTAAAAAAAGAAGTGCGAGAGCATTTCTTTTTTTTTGAGGTGCGAGAGCACGGCTTGTTCAAATTTCTTCTACGCTTGGCAAAAGAATCTTCTTCAATAACCTTGGAAGTTTTCGATCACCGTCTAAGGCTTTGATAGAATCGGACCCTTTGTCCCCGAATACTTTTTCGGGTGAGAAGGTCGGACCTCGGATCCCAGGTAAGATTCTCTTGGTGCAGAGGTCGGACCTCCTGTCGGACACTCCGGGTGTGTTCTTCTATACCAATGAAAACGACAACAAGAATCCTTAATAATAACCACAGCCACCCAGCTAGTATGTCCAGTAGTAGTCCTTCGCACTGCTCCAGACCCGCGCCCGTACTCTGGCGTCAGCGCTCTCTAGGCTACAGGCCACGGGTCAATATCCACAAAAGAAGCAGGCGGTATTCCAACAACACTCGAGCACAGCCGATCACTGAACACGACCGACGATCAACGAAGCCAGCCAAACGACAGAAGAAGAAGGCACTGATCTCCGACCACTCGACGTTTGTGGTCCTTTGTGTGCTACCGTGCCTCTTGTCCCGTACCCTAGCCATAGCACTCTGTAGGTTGCAGGACAAGAGGACTTTGGTGAGGTGCAGAATGGAGACGCGCGGCAAAAGGGGAAGAGGAGGTTAGACGGATGAATGTGGACGTGAGTGATTCACAGGTAGGTTGAAGTAGACGACTCAGGCGATGCTAACATTCAGGGATTGCGGGGAAAGGAAAGACGGTGCAGCCCCAGCGATCTTACCCCTTTTTGTGTCGGAGAGCCGGCTCGCTCTCTGAGCACTGCTTTTATGTTTGCATTCTGTTCAAATGAAAACTACTGTAGGCTCATGTGTTGATTTAGATAAAAACAACGCCGGTGCGTGAGGTTCGTCCTGACGCCGGTTTTGACCAATCAATGGCTGACATGGATTTCGCTACGCAACCAGGTCACTCGCACGATGGTACGGCCGTCACGTTCAACGCGGCATGCCTGCTCGCCGGCATTGAGCCGGCCCTGTAAGGAATTTCATGTACTGTATTGTTACCACACAACTACGCCCCCTACTTATCTGCGTGTTTATAGCTATACTTCGTGCGTTGAAAAGGAAAAGTTCGCTCTTAGCAAGTAAGATAGCCTCCTCCTCCATTAATTCTAGCACATCCCCCTTCTAATCCGTTTCAACACTTTCTGATGTTATGTTTAGCGGCGGAGGTCTTTAATGTATTAAATTTTCCACATACATCAGATCTTTCGAACTTGTGATGCTAAATTTCAGTATGTTTCATTCTTTAGGCTTCTTTTAAGAATATCTGCAGAGTATAATCGCGAAAGACGCCATTTTCTCTTGGATTACTTGTATCAGCTTGGTTGAATCATTCTCCTTTGTGCCTTCCTTATCGATAGAAGCCAGGTCGCTAAGGATCTCATACATATTGTATATGTATTCTTTCAGTTTTGAGTCCTCCCTTTACTTCGGAAAACTAAATTATATGGAGTAGGTTGAGTACTATTTGCCTGTTCGAAGTATTATGTGGCCAAGCAACTGCATCCAGTAGATTTTTTTGCAAACGATAGTCATCATTCACTATCTTTATTATGTCCAGTGCCCATAGTTGTAATAAATGGCACCCAAGCGAGAATATTGTTCTTATTTCAACTTGGCACTTGACTTGTACCAGAATTTCGGGGTTGAAGTTTCAATCCTTTAATTTCAAGATCTCTCGTTGAATGTATGCCTTCATCTGGATGCTGCAATGGATAAAAAAATGCATGGACGGTTGCATAGAGATTTGTAATGAAGCTTACATAGTTTCTGTTATGGTTAGACGTGATTCCCGCAAAAACAATGTTAAACTACTTTACCCAACGTTCAACAACTAGAGTGAGAAAGCGGTTTTTGCTGCATAATCAATATTTCAATAACCTCAAGGTCATGCTCCGCCGAATATCTCCTCGAGGTGGTCACCTTCGCATCACTTCCAGTAAAGATCCTGCCAGATGACTTGGAAGAAAGTTAATACGGCTCCCACGCATCCCACAATTCGCAATTAATAAGTCCATTTTCCTTTTTGAATTGAACCAGCCTCATTTGCCCCTTAGGTGTGGAATTTTTCAGGTGGGATTCCGACAAATGAAATGACTCGCCCTTAATATCTCCAATATGCGCTTTTCCTATAGTTGATGCGAGGCTATAGATAAAGAGAGACACAGAAGTGAATAGTGCAGTCACGATGAGAAATATTTTGAAATTGTTGACGGGTTCGAAAAAGATTTCAGCACTCTGTTGCGAGAAACCCGCATCAGAAATATAGGTAAGACCAAAATTAACATGTTATGGTGGAAATTTCCATGTTTTCTTGGTTCTTTGTGGCAAATCATGCTGGGGTCACATCACATTAGGACTGCCGCGCAGCAGCTCTTGTAATGACAACTACGCATTGTAGAAATGCGTCCATTCTCGCCAATTTTATAATTCTAAGTCGTTGGTGTACTTACAGCTCTTCCGATTTAGAGCTCTCTAAGTTTATACTCGTGCGCTGTACAAATGCAAATCTCATGCTGTTGGTGAGTATATAAACCTGGGTCTTGCCTCCGGTTCAGGGATTAAGAAAAAGTAAGGAACGATCGGAGGTACCATATCTGATAATAGTTCGTGGCATATAAGCGGTTATAAATATCGTAAGTAGTAACGAAGGATTAAGCCCTTCTTGGCGGCTCCCAAAGAAAACTATCGATGTTTGTTGGAAAAATCAAATTTCCCATAAGTAATTTGTGCATAAACTTGAAGAAACTGCTGTTCAATACCCGTTGTAGGATATAATTTTGACTTCTTATGCATTCTGCAGACGTAAAGGAAAGACTAGGAGGAGACTGTCTGCACCAGGCTCAGAGATGACTATTTATATTTATATTTATCGATTTTCTAAGTGCAAAATGGGTTGAAATAAATCATAACGGAACATTTCCATTCTCTAACTATATGTTTATTAAATTACTTCTTATTTGCGAATTATTTGCGCGAGATTGCAAAGAACAATTTAACGTTCAGTGTAAACTTGATATTTTCATTATTTTTAACGCCAGTGGGATAAAAACACGGATCTGGATACTATTCTCTCCAAGATCTATTTGAAAAATAATATTCCAGAGAAATTAAATATTTCTCGTATGAAAATGTCGCTTATGTTGGAATTTATCAATATTCCACCATGAGTAACTGTTTTTCTGGCGATTTATAAATGTAAAAACGTATCTTTAACATCGGTGCGGTCTATACCATCCAAAATTTCTCATTTGTTCTCTAAAATTGTGCTAGTATCAACTGTAAGTTGCTGTAAAACTTCTTGAACAACGATAAGATCCACTGGTGTAAGTTAATGCTCAGAAAAATAGTACACGACTATTTAGCAGATCTATAAGCCCAGCAGCAAATTTTGCTAGCTATAGAGGACATTTCTTAGTGCTCGATAAATTGAATGGCTGAGTTTTTTCTTCCTTGTGCGGTGTTACATGATTTTTCATTGTAGAAGTATTACCTATACGGTTGCTAGCCATTAAGCAGTACTCTGTCGGCTAGAATAGGAGCCGTACAAAATTATTTTGCTCAATTATCACAACTTCTGCCTACATCTATTGTAGAAAGGTGTCGTAGAATTTCAAAGCACACAAAGCAGAAAACGGCAGATTTTATACTGCGTTTAATTGTGATTTTATTTAATTTATTCTATATATTGTTCCACTTTATTTAATAAAAATAAAGTCAAATGCGCAATTAAATTGATTAAAAATCGGTGTAGTGTGTATTAAATAACTCAGAAGATCCAATTTCGACGTTACTTTGAATTTGAAAGTATTTATGGTAGCGAGACATTAAATTGGATGATTTCACTACAGAATTCCAAAGAAATAAATTGAAATGGGGCCAATTTTTATGCTCATATCTATATTGAAATTTTTCACTTTTAGACGCGAAGTATTACGAGTGTCAATATCGAACCGTACTGATGTATTAGGACATCTCTATCGTAGCAACTTCGGGTTTATTCCACTCTTATGTCACTAAGGGTGTAGTTTGATTATTTCAAAACATTGCTGTGTCCATCCATTTATTGTAGACATTGAATTTTATGAAAACCTCCCAAAATGTGTACCAAAGGCGGAACTTTTACATTGAAGATGATAATTCTGTAAGTAAAAGTACTTTACGCTTCAAAAACTTACTTCTCTTCATAACAGCAATAAAGAAACAATTTATCCATTTATTGCTTTTAATTGTTTGAATATTAACTTTTTTGGAATCATTTGAATGATTTCTATGATAGCTTTCATCAATCCGGAAATGGAATATAAAATTGTTACATATCATTATTGGAACAGAGACTCTGATGGAATAACCGGTTCCATTCGTTAAATCGCACGAATCGTACAAAGTGAAGTTAAAAATTCTTAAATTCAGTTAGGTTTATCAGTTCTGTATTTCGCATGGATAGATGGGCCCGAAAATTACAGGATATACACGGATGTTCCGAAATTTAGAGGTATTCCGAGATAAATGTTGCCAACCAGGGGAATTTTTCCAGCTGATAGAGGTTAATCCGATAGCAAGTGTCCGTCAGAATCACAGGAATTATTTTCTTAATCTTTTTGACTCCACAAAAAGCAAGATACAAAAGCTCAAATACAAGAATCAAGTAGCCTATGATTTTGTATACTAAATTTCGAAAGTATTCTACAAAAAAACGACCATAATATGTTCAATGTTCATGAAAAACGATCTTTGTAAAACACTCTTTGTAGGCCTGCAAAAAGTTTCTTAGAATGGTTTTTCAAACATCCCTGTAGTGCACGAAATACAACTTCATTTGCAAACTTCCCTTCTTTGATTCCTAGAGTGGATTCCAGTTCTTGTTTTTTTGAATCAGTGCAGATTTCCCCCATTGCTACTGATAGCGGTCTTCGATGTACCCGAAGGAGGTACATCGGTCACCGGACTTCCTTCTGGCGTCCGGTAGTATTCCAATTTTGGAAGCAGTCCATTTTGATTATTCTTAGGAGTTATCATTGTTAATTGGAGAATTGCTCACGGATACCAACGCATGCATAATTTCGATATCCTCCAGCTCTTTTGCAGTTATAATTTTAGTTCCACTCAAACACAGGGTTATTTTGACATACGATGATAGCTTCCACGGTTCAGGAGAGGGGAGGAAAACATCTACTATTGGCAGCATTGATACGTAATTTACGGTTACTCCGCTCTTTTGATCTTTCCATGGCTTCCTCAAAGAATTTTTTTCGTTATTAAATGTGGCTTTCACGAAGAGAATACCGGGCTCTGCTCCGATCGTATCTAACTTAAAAACGCACATCATTAAATGGTCAAGTTCACTTTAATCTGCTTGGTTCCCAACATGATCATTATCTCCTTTCCAATGACTCCATCCGTGCCAGCGCATAGTATTCACCCTTAGTATTGCTCATCAGTATGAGATCAACGTATTTATTGATAAACAACTACAATTTCAGGTCAGGCTATGAGCTATGAAAAGCTGAGTTGGGCCTTCGATCATGAGGATGTGCGAGAGTAAGCAGCGGCTGAATGGTGGAATTTATTCAAGAGGACATGGGAGGTAGCAGTGATGGCGGCTTAAACTTTAGTGCTGCTCGGATTCGAGAGTGGCATCAGGGTGCTGAATAACGGACAAGTGGTGAGGAATGGGAGGTCCGAGGTTGCCTGTAGTAGTGTAGGGTGGTAAGTGCTGAGGATGCACGAGGCAACAAGAGGCGGGAGAGCTACGGGGAAATAGTTTCGAAGAGGATTCGTTAGTTTGATTCAAGTTTATTAAAGGGTTTTGTTGGTACTAAGAATATTTGGGTAGGTAAAAATATTCAGTGAAGATAACCCAACAACTTTGAGTTAAAGAGGAGTAGAGTGATTAAATTGACACGTTTGGGTAGTATTGGGTACTTTCCAGCCTCTCCAGATTCGCTTGAATGTTGTGGCGAATGGGGAGAAATTTTTTGGTGTCTTACTCTTGAAATATGCATTCAATTTATCCTAAAGTTCTCCAGAAAACCTTTGCGTGGTCTGGCTAGGAACTCAGGTTGAGGCGGAAGTGTCCGATGCTCGATGCCTCGAAAGTTTTACTAAAGAGACGCACGCTGGCGTCTTAAATAGGCGAGGATGTGCGATGAAGCGTGAGAAAGTTGCGTTTGGAACACATTCCAACCTACCTACTATCAACTGATTTGCAAGTTGTGTTGGCTGGCGAGATCCTGTGTGTTTTCCTCTAACATCACTAGTTGATGAATCTCCTCCACTTCAGCTCTGTAGTCTGCAATGCAGCCAAGAGTGGCTGCACATGTCCTGCGTATTGCTGGCTCATCGCTCTAGTCGATGTTTTTCATCCACTACACAACCACAATCAACTCAAAAAGCCGTGCCAACACAGTAATAGGGGAGGAACTACGCTTCCTAAAAGGCCACCATCAGGCCAGCCATCAAGCAGGCGGCATTGGACATGACGGCTGCTGCAGCGTTCCTTTGCATCAAAACCCCCTAACCCTTCCGTAGGTCTCCATTGTCCTCTCGGCCACGTTCCTTGCAGTCATGTAGCACTGCGCATGCATCCGTGTGCCAACCTCCAAGAGGGCAGATTGGCACAGGCAAAAGCCTACCGTACTTCTGATGGAGGTCGCGGTAAAGAATTAATATCTTCTCTGCTTCGCATTCCGCGCCGCACAGAGAGGACATCGGGTTGAAGGCCCTCACTCCCCTGTTGTATGGAGCGAGGGGAATCACGAAGGTGACAACAAACTCGGTCCCTCCGCTGCTTCCCATTGCTTGGATGCCCGGCCTTGTGCGGTAGAGACCATGGCTTGGCTCTACGGCAGGATGACGAGCAGCTCTTGCGAGGTCTCTCGCGAGAGGGGTGATCTGGCGATCATGTCGGTTGATCCTGTGGGCTCCATGCAGGCAGTGCATAAGATGATCGCCGCGTACATCCAGTGTTTCCGGGCAAGTTCTTCTCGGGAATGGCGTGCCAAGGTGAACAAGTGGGATGGCTGTAGTATTGAAGCCACACCGAGAATTGTGATGAAAATGTATCTGCTTTCAGAGAACTTTCATCACTCAACACGCGCTGGGGTAACGGCGATGCTAGTAAGGTAGGGAATTAAAAATGTTCCCCTTGAGTCGCCCAGGTCAAATTCGCCATAATTGCAGTAACGAAACTGACCTTACGGATGGGGACTAATCAAATATGCCATGTCAGCGGCGATTGAAGGGGCTCGCGACAGGACGGACATCGCTATAGACGAACAAACGGCAGAACGGAGGCGTTTATGTATCTTGCGGCGGTCCGTACAGGTATGCGTAAAGGAGCGGCGGGCGGTCGTAGGGATAAATTCACCAAGGAGGCGAGTGCTGGCATTTTACGGAGTGCCCAGAGAGTCAAAGGCGATGAGTTGAAATTTAAAGTTGGGTTGGGGGGTGGGGGTACTTGGCTGCTGGGGAGATTCCGGGTTCGGCGGACCAGTTTGAGATCGCGAATCTTGTTACGATTGGCGGTCTGAGCCGCACCACTAACGAATTGTGTTGCCTTTTTGCTTGCGGCGGGTTTGAATGAGGAGACGATGGTGATATCACACCCGAGTGGGTGGGAGTCAGACGAGGATGGCGAGAGGGGGGCCGCGAGAGAATGCTTGCTGGCCATAGGTTGGTACCGGGGATTAAGGGAGGGGTCTCAAACTCGCAGTCACGTCCGGCAGCGCGGATCACGTGGAATGCAAGCGCGCTTCGAACCGAGTTGTGACAGTGGATTCTGCCGAAACAAGACGTGCAGAGGTCAGCAGCGTGGTTCTGGAACGCATCCATCTCTCTGTGGCAAGAAAGTGAAGGACTCGCGGGAAAGATCGGTTTGTTTACGGTAGGTGCCGCGTGAGCATCACTGTTTAGTGGGTGCCGAGGATAGTGGTATTGTTGGTGGGTGGACGGTAAGAATGGAAGCTGCAGGGCTGTGGCGGAAGGCGGGTCCGCGCATGCGAAGGCGTATGTCCGCATCACTTTGTTGGAAGGGTGTGGGGGTAGTATTCCACCTATAGTCCTTCCTGTGGGTCCGGGCCATGGCGTCCGTCAGCACCTTGTTTGGGATGAAGATAGTCTTACTGCGTGAGATAGAAAGGATGTCGCGGGCGCAAGGGCCACACAGTCAAGGGACGACGATTAGCTATGGACTATGACGAGGACAGAGCAGCCGGGAAGTGAGGGATGGTCAGTACCGGGCGGTACGGGTTCAGGCAGTGGGCGAATCGATAAGGTTCGCGGAGGAAGCGGCTTGAAAAGAGGGTGAATAGGGGGGAAACCTTGACCACCCTGACGTACTAGGAGGCAAGCGTGGACCCACGCTGGGTCAGTGAGCAACTTTCAGGGACTGGGTTAGGAGGTCCTTTGTAGGTCGTTGAATTGAATAGCAGCGCTCTCTGTGTGTTGCGGGTCGGAAAGACGGAATTCCTGGGTCACAAAACAGGCCGAGTCGCAAAGGCAATTTGCATGTCGAGACGTACAAGCGGGTCCGGAACGCTATGCAGCGGGTGGAAAGTGTTCCAACAAGCCTGTATTTGGGGTTGAGGGCAGGATTAAATGAAGGTAAGGTCCCCGAGCGTGGCGCCTAACAGTTCAAAGCCTTGATCCTTGTAACCTTCGAGGGGTAAAGACGGAAAGCGGAGCGGGCTGGGGAGGGGTTGGGTGGACGAAAGATCCAGGTTTTGCGTAGGTTGAGGTATAGGCCGACGGCGAGGCCGGGTCACTAGATCAGCCTGTGAGCGATGCGAAGATCTTCAAGAGTCCCAATCAGGGTGCCATTATCCGTGAACCATTGGTTGAGGATGTCGGTAGAGTCTGCTATCTGAGGGACATGTGAATAAAGTCGAAGAGAAAAGTTGGATGCACTGGGCGCTGGGGATCAGGGTGCGTTGGCGGCTCGGGACCAGTTGAGGTGGTTGAGAATTGCCGTGTAGCATGTTTATGAAATGAGCGTAGGTGGGCTGACGGGAGAGAAAAGGAAATCGGCTCGGGTTTTGCAAGTTTATATTGCAGTTGAGCAATTTTGCCCTCAACACACAACTGAATAACTTGTCGGCATGAATATCAAGGGTCCGGTGCAGGACCAATTATTCTACTGTGTTGTGGCTCAAGCATATCCGCTTGAAAAGGGAAGACAGGAAAGAACCTCTCCAGTCCTCAAATGTGCTCAAGATGTCATTTGGTATAAATTTCGTGCACATGGCGGTCATGAACAGGGGATTGCATAAGGGGTTGGCTGGTTTCAATGCACCAAACCGCGCGTAACTCTTCTCGCACGATACAAGGGCAAACCTGAGTGTACCCGCACAGTAACCAAGGGCACGTGGGCCGTCATTACCGGCAAAAGGAGAATTGTCAAGCTCGCAGATCTCGACCGAAACCAATCACCTTGCGTCTTTAGGTTAGGGGACAAGTCTTCACACATTTTAACGTCAAAGGGGGCGGGGCAACTGCTTTTGTTCTGTTGTTAGTTTGCTGGAGGCCAGCTGTGGAGAAACTTTTTGAGCCGAAGGCTCGTGCTCACCCCCACTACTTGCAATCTTTATACACTATCTTCGTCGCCAGACGGAGCCAGCTTCTCTGGATCCTTTTCCCGCATACCAGTCACTCGAGCTTCAAGACGCTTTTCGGCCTCAATCTTATCCTCCTCACTGTCATAAAAGCTTGGTGGCCCGATCAATGACAGTATGATGGACCTAGGATCAGCCCATGTAGGAAACCCATGATGATTAGGAACAAAAAGCCCTGGAATATCACCTGGAAGATGTAAGATCTTGCAATGGATAAGACGATAATCGCGAGGAAGGTTGAGAAACCTGCGTAAAAGACAGGCGGGCCCATTGTCTCGAGTGCCTTGATGGCCCTTTCCTTGCGAGTGCCCACGTGCTCAAGGAAGGACCTCATGATATGAACAACGAAATCCACTGAAATACCAGTCGACAATACGAGCGTAATCACACTAACGGAATTCAAATTGATACCGAAGAAATTTGTAAACCCAAGCACATCGATGATGATGATCCCCACCACCAACACACTGATCAACGCAACGATTGGATGTCCGATGAGAATAAGACACACAAGTGCCACAGCCGTTGCGGCAAGTCCAAGAGAGATGCCAATCTCCTCGGGTAGAGCAGCGTACTGTTCGGAGAAAGTGTCCAAAAAGGTGTACGGAAACGCTTTCGGAGTGCCGTCCTCGGCAATTCCAAATCCAGCACTATCCGCAGTCTCACGCACGGACAAGAGGGAATCAATCTCATCATTATTCGTCGGCCTATAGATGTACTGCGCACTGAATCTGCATCCAATGACCTGGCTGCCATCACCATTGAAAAGAACAGAGTCGTTGAAGCGGCCTCCAGCCGGGGAATCCAAAAACGCCCTGACGTCGCGAGCAAACGTGCCAGGGGGACTGACCGAGTTGTCACCCTCAATCTCGCTTGCTTGACGGAACCTCTGATACCAACAGTTCACAGTGTCACCCTGGATCCACACGTTTTCAGCGATTTCACCCGAACCCGTTGCGCAAAGACGAAGCAACCGCAGCTGATTGTCACGCGTTGAAAGGTCAACGTCTCTGACATAGATATTCGTGTTGTCCCGAGCTCAAAGTTTTCGTCGATGATATCTTGATACTCTCGCTGCGCAGAACCCGAGGGATAGAAGAATGCAAACCGAAACTTCAAGTAAAGCTGGGATGTACCATACGCACACGCCGCAAACAGTCCCACAAACAACACCAAAAGCACAATGCGGACATAGCGATTGAGAATAAATGGCCCAAATCTGTTTGCAAAGAATCTGCTAAACCCACCGGCAGGTCGCTTAAACCAGTTGAGTTCCTTGACCTCCTGAACAGGCGGAAAGCACGGGCAACAGTCCCGACGCTTGGCCTGAGACCTTCGAAAGTCCAAAGTGACGCAAGCGGTGTAAAACGTGATGGAAAGCGCCCAGGCCGCAAACACACCAATGGCGGCCCACAGGGCAAAGAAGCGAAGGGCGGGGAGCTTTGAAATAGCACTGAGCAAGAACACGACGACATTTGTAAACGAGGTGACAGTGATAGCAGACCCAGATTGACTCAGGGCGAGAGCGACCTTGAGACGCAAAGGCTTGTCAGCAGCATCCGGGCGACTAAAGGCCTCATCCGCGGACCGGGTAATATGGAAGCAGTCATCAATGCCAATTCCGATGATCAGCAAGGGAAGAATCTGATGCACGGGCCCAAAGAACATGCCCGTGGCAGAGGAGAGGCCGAAACAAGCGCCGAGTGCCAGGCCAGTGGTGAGGAGGGCGGCGAGGGCGAGCAGCATGTGGGAGCGGACGGCGTGGAAGTCACCGAGGAAGAGGGTGACATAGACGCCGAGCAGGATGAATCCGACGGAGAGCAAGGGGAGGTCGCCCGTGAGTGCCTCGGAAAGCGAATCGCTCTGAGAAAACTCCGACTGTAGTTGCCACTGAATCTGGGAGGTGGACTGCAAAAGGGGAGTTTCGTCGAGGAGAAAGTCTGTCCAGCGTTCCTCGAGCTTTTCCGCCTCCTTGTCGACCAAATCTCCATTCTCGACAATAGCGTTATTATCCGCAAACTGGTTGTACAACAAGACACGGACCGTGAAGCTGTCGCCGCTACCACTGGTGCCGCCAATCAACTCTTCGGCATTGAACGGAGTTCCATCGACCGGACTCACGGCGGGTGGATTTTCAAGACGTTGACGAATGTCAGCATCGGACAGCGTATCAATAGTAGCCCTCACGGTCTCGAAAAAGTCGACTGTACCATCCTGAGCCATTTGTGCAAGGCTCGGGTCATAAAACAGGCTAAACGCTGAACTGGTGACGCAGAGCGGATTCCCCCGCGAGTCCCTGGTCTCGACACAGCGCTCCTTGAAGAAAATGGGTGTGCCATCGCCACCGTCCTCCTCCGAAATCGGGTCGACCTCAAGGTTAAATCCAGCACTGGCGACATCGAGCATTTCATTCAAGGCGGCGGTGGTTGCCAAGCCACGGTCTGTAGCTGCGACAAATGCCATGCTACTAAAGCGTACGGTCTGACCGTAATTGGCCTCTACATAAGCCTGATTTTTCAGGGCGACTGTTCCCTGGGGGACCCAGAGTTCGCCAGGACGGGATTCGGAACGGAAGCGAATCATGCCGATGAGGGAGATGGCGACGATGAGGATGGAGATGGCGATTGTTTTGAAGGGATTTGCGGCGACGAGCAGGCCGAGACGGAAGAAGAAGGTGCGCATGGAGTTGTCGATGAAGGAGCTGATTCTGTAGAGGGGGCCGCGACGGGCGGGGTGGGAGGTGGGGAATCCGTGTCCATTGGGGAAGGTTGGGGGGGGGGGGGGTGGAGGGAGGGAGGGGTCCGGGTTGAGGAGACGAGGATGCGGGGGACGGCTGGATGGGAGGTGGAGGCTGGCTGGTGGGGCGGGGCATTTATATGGGTGGCGGGAGTGGCGGGTATGGAGGATGGCGGGGGAGGGGCAGGGTAGGGACAGCACGGGCGGGTGATATCACGTTGGAGTGATGACTCGAGGCGTGGAAATGGAGGTAGGTAATGCAGATGCAGATTGGAGCAGGTGCGGAGGCGGTATCAGGTATCAAGGTTGGTTAAATTGAATTGTTTTCAACGGGTCATACTGTAATACACAACGTTGGGCGCATTGGCCATCGATTACGAGTGATGGAGGTGTTGTTGGCCGCTCTGCTGTGCGCTGTATGACAATAGGCGTTTCTTTGGTGTACAGTTGAAGCCGTTTCTATATGCCCACACGGCCCCAACCTACGGAAAGGCTCTTTCTGTTCCACCAATCAGCGATGAGAGGATGGCCATCTTGCATTGATGCTACGGTACCGTACACTGCTCTGTGAAAACAAAAACTGGCGCTTGCTGTCGCCTTTGAATTCAAATCAGAGGTTACAATTGATTCAATCTACAATAAACTTGCCTCTCCATCCCGCACTCTGGTTTACTATAACGTACAGTACAGTATTGTACAGTTTCTCAATACATAAAGTACAGTACAGTACAGTACAGTACAGTACAGTATTATTGTACTGTACTGGTGTCGGTACATTTACGTATCTCTTGATTATCCAAGTGCCTACAGTAACGGTTCATTGTACTCTTGTCGTCCATTGGCCCACCAGAAATGCCATCACATTCCAAGCATTTCCATCCACTTCTGTACACTATTCGCTACTACCGTAGCTAGTGCACTTTGCGCCGTACACTCGACAACACGCACAACAAGACACTCTACATTTCCGACCCTCTTCAACACCCGCAAACCCGCAGCCGCGGCAACACCATGCACCGACGATCCCCTCGTGGCTCAATTCATCTCCACGCACCAACATGATTGCCGTGCAACCCGGTCACCACCATTAGGTGGTGGCGAAAGAGAATAGGCCGTGTTGTGGCGGCATTCGCGTCAGGTGCTGTACGAGTCGTTGGATACCAGAGACGGTGGCTTTGTTAGGGATGTCGAGATGGCATCTTGTCTCTATTCGTCAGTTGGCCTACTGTACGTGCGTATGCTCCAAATACTGTACTGTATGGAATAATATAGCGGTGCGGATCGGCCTGAGACCCATAGACCAATGAGCATACGCCACGTCTGTCATCAACACTCGAGACATTACACCATCACTGTACTGTACAGTACAGTACCTCAGTATTACCACATATCATACTTGGGATCCCTACGCTGCTTGGGACAACGGTCGTTGATCCGCATCCTCTTTGCACGACAAAGATTCCAGCTTCTTCACTGCCCGATCACACCTTCTATATAGAACAATGCATTCTTCTATGCTTATAATTGCAACAATGCCCTAGGGAATATTCCGTGCCTGTCTGCATTGCTCAAAATCCCTCCCTCGGCCCACACCACATGTATCCTGTCAACTTTCTTCGCCCGTCCAAAAGTGCAAATCGATCAAAAGTCCCCCCCATTTTCATGAAACAACCTTTCCCATTCTTGGTCTGCAATGCCTTCCCTGTCCCCATGTAAATAAATTCAACGTTTATTACACTATTACCTTGTACTCTATTTCGTCTACGCCTTTACCGCACCAACATACAATGCATCGCTCACGTCTTGTTTACCTGCAACCTAGTCGTACCATACTTTTCTCTCGCCTCTACTTGTACAACGATGGTGGCACAAGTAAAGGAGACAGAAAAGTATAGTGCCTGTTCAGCCGCCATCGCAAAATATTCGGCCTCCCGTTACAACAGCACCAATCCTGTTTCGTACCATATTTCATTGCCCGTTCAAGTCCAACTCTACATTTCAAACCCTACCAGTATTGCCCAAAGGCTGGAATGTGCTACCGCAACTCAAATTCCTAACCCAAGCCTTTTCATTCACCTACTTGAACCATATCATCCTTGCGCCGTACCGAGATCGCAAACACTCTACCAGGTCTCCCCTTCTTGAGCATGAATTCACACACGGACCCATCTTTTAATCACTACTGCCATTCTTGCCCATCGCTTCCGCCCATGTTTGCTTTCATCAGTCGAATCACCACAGTTTTGCACTTGATATGCGATCATAATGATCGTCATTGCCATCCCAAAATCCCCTTTACTGGATTGTTCAGGGTTCCAATAAGCCACGAAATCTACCATATGGTCAAGCAAGCAATGGTCACCCCCACAGTCTCAGGAAATACCATCATCCTCGCCATGATTTATCTTGACCGAGCGCAAAGCGCGGGCGCTTGCTTGACTAGCTGGACCGTCAGGAGGCTATTTGGAACATGCATCTTACTGGCAGCAAAATTTCTCAACGATTCAAAGATACAAAACTCCGACATGTTGCCAATCCTAGACTGTTGGGCCGTAGAGGTCGCAAACGATCTTGAGCTTCGACTTCTTCAACTTCTTGACTGGCGTTTGTACGTGAAAGAACAAGTTTTCAAGACGTATGAAGATTTGATACTAGCCCCGATTCGAGGAATTCTATATTAGCTTGCAACCATAAACTAACAGATCGAGCCCCCAGGTGCAGGCTGTCCCGTTGTGCCACGAAACCTTGCCATTCTGTATGTGGTAGGGAGATCGGCCGTGGCTTAGTCCATACATTTGAGGACCGGGGAGCATAATGGACCAAAGGGAGGACGACAGTCTACCGTACTTGCCAAATAAATCTAGTCGCGTGTTTTTGCGACACTTTCCGCCCGCATCGCTCCAACGCAAGACCCTAGGGACAGAAGCTACACAAGCCCATCAGACCAGGCCAGAGCGAATTGTCCGGCGTTGCCCGTGGCATACCGATGCTAGGCGTTACCCCAAGATTCGTCGAGCAGCCAATATGGCCGCGCACTGCGCGCACCCTACATCAGTCACCCATTGCAGATGTGCGTGACCTGCAACTTCTCGAAAGCCTGCGAAATCTGCACCCACCACCGAAATCCCCAGTGTGAGCTGTACAAGTGAGAGACCTGCCGCTCCCGCTGTACATGACTGAGTAAAATCGTTATACGCTCCGTTCAACGCCTGATCCCAAACTCCGCACCCGGCCCTGATAGAATGTCCCCACCGCTTCTGCTGCTGCTGGCCAACACAAAGGTGAGCTCGTAAGTGAAGCTGGGCTGACGGGTATCTCGGTGCCAGCGGCTGTTGTGACGAGACTGGCCATGGAGACCTCTTCGATAAGACTGTCCCTCTTATCTTCTCGGCAACGCTGCTGCCAACCCAACCTCGGCCACCCAAGCATGGGAAGATACCAGGGATTACCTCGCCCCGCTGCAGGTTGCCAACAGAGTGCGCTGTGTACCTGATTTCATAGCGCACAAAGTCCAGTCTTAGTAGATGCGCATAACGCGTTCTACCGCCTCTCGAGACATAGAATGATTGATTTCATGCCGACTAAAGTGCTGTCGTTACGTCGCTTTGTGAACATGGTATACGCTCGTCAGATGCGATCGCTAATCTTACCTGTGGCATCTACACAAGACATCCCCAGGCCAGAAGGGATGAAGCAAGGGGATCCAGGAAGCATGTTTTTGTGTTCCCTTGTAATACATCCACTGGCGAGGGAAGTTGCCGAGAAAACACAACTCCATTTCTGCAGATGGTATCTGGACGACTGCCCCTGATAGGCATACACGCTGAGCTCGACAAGCCATTTGAGATCCTTTGCTGTAAAGGACCTGATCACGGCTTCTGCTTGAACATGGCGAAAAGGCGCCTATTCTGGCCTCCTTAGCCTGTCATCCAGACAACGCTACTGTAGACTGCAGCACTGCTTCCCAAGAGAGAACTTCCCCAAAGAAGACATTGAACCCCTCGGTGCCCCATTTGGTTCGCTTCAATTCACGGAGAACTTCTTCAATGAGAAATTTGAGAGTTGCATAAAAGCCTTGTTGGTGATCTACGCGATTGGGGACGCCAGTATCCGGTTCCACTTTCATCGGGTGTTTGCCTCCGCGTTCAAGCTACACTATGTGATGAAGCTAACACCGCCGAGCGCGCGGCAAGTTGTTTGACCGCGAGTAGTTTTCCATCTACATTTAGTCAAATGTCATTGCAATGGCGCTTGTCGCGCCTCTGCACTTGTTGCGCTTGACTAAACGTAGATGGAAAACTACTCGCGGTCAAATAAAGTGTCGATAACAAACACAGTCTTCCAGCAAGTGATTCTTCCGCTGCGGCACGGCGGACACGTATTTGCCCCTGTGGCGAGGCTGAATTTAGCGTCCTATGAGGCTAGCATCATTGACTCTGGGCAGGTGAGATAGCTCCACTCGAACCCGGGGTAGCACGTGCGCCATGCACAAAGTTATGTGGACGTCGGTAGCCACCTCCTCGAGTTTGCCCGATTACTCCACCCAAGCTTCTCTGACGGACATGGTGGTCTTCCCGAAGCACTGGCAGCGGCCATACTTGCTACCAAGCCCGATAATACACACAACATGTTGCATCGAGTCTGATGCGAGTCGGCAGCAAAGCTCTTCTGGAACGAAGACGACTGGGGGGTTTCCAAGCCCCGCATTGCACCCGGAAGCTGATACTCCGCGAGGGATCCGCCGTCAAGCATACTTGGAGACGCCTGCACCAGCCTTCCTTACCGCACATTCGTTTGCGGTCAGCCGAAGACATGATACGATGTTGACAATGATGGTAGGTGGCCACCCGGGAGGTTGCGAGTTTGACGACACTGTGCCGCTGCAGTGCGCGGAGTGAAACAGGCCCATGGACCGCCGAGGAGACCATGCAGCGGATTTATGCCATAAAGGTGTAGGATGGACCAACCGGCACAATGCTGTAGTGAGGGTATTTGGCCGACAATTGTTCAAGGCAGCAAATGTCGGTGTCCAATATGAAGGTGAAATATTTACCCCCTTCGTGAATGCGCTGCCGCTGACATCCTAGTGGACCCAAGGCAAGACGGGGCCAACCTCTCGCGGCCTCTCCCTGTGGCATACGACGTCACAATAACATCGCCATTCCAGGAGAGCTCCATATCCATGGGAGCAAGCGAAGCAAGTGCTTTTGTCAAAGCAGCGGAACGACGAAAGCATAGAGAGCTTGCCATCAAAGTGGCAGCCATTCCCAGTGAAGCACTCTCAGGACGATCGAAATTAGGATGGAAGTTTGTACCACTAGCTGTCGACTCGCTAGGCTCGCCGTCTGCGACGACGTTGAAGGGAATCGACGACACGAGGCCGTCGCGACCCACAGTCGAGGCTTGAAGGGAATAGTGAGCACTCGGGTTTATCACTGGCCTACTTATTCCACTTCGTCCACGTCCGCGTCGTCTACGATATATCGCGTCCTGCAACACGCAGATTTAATCCACCCTATTCAAACCTAATCTTTTGGGTTTGTTTCGGTAAGGTGTTCAATGTCTTTGCATGTTGCACCTACCTAGATTTTTTGTACATTCGAATTACACGTCTCTTCCACTTGTGATTCTGTCACGCCGTCCTGTGCAGTTGACCATTTACAAACCCATGAAAGTGTGTTCCTCTCCTTTACTTGGTTCAATGAGGGAAATTGTTCGGATTTACTCTTGACCGTCAAAATTCACTCCAACCTACCAACTCCCGGAGAACACCTATTTACTGGTAGAGTTCTCACCTCCTATTCTCCAGCAGCTCCAGAACGGGTCGAACCAGTGCCCCTTTCCTTCTTTCGATCCCACAGGCGTGGGCGCAACTACTGTGTCCTTGTCCTTCACCACCTGATCTATCGGCTGAAGCCGTTGTGATCGCATCTTTGCCTTCGCCCCAGATTCCGACGGATAACGTTCACTGCATTCATAAGGCCGCTTCTTTCCATCCCGAAACAATGCGGCAGGCGGATCTGCAACAGTGGCATGCCTGTACGCCATTCTGACAACCCGTCGCGCCCGCTCCCGATGCTCCACTGCCCTTTCGAGCGCCAAATCTCTCGAAGCCATCGCTAATTTGTGGCTGCTCTTCGCATCCAGACTTGGAAAGTAAGGAGGAAGGGAACGGTCGAAATGCTTTGGACGCAAGCCGAGTCCCATTAGGTAACGTTCCCACGATGGGGGTGCCGATGCGACAACCTCAGCACTGAAGGCAATGCCGGTATCTGAAGGCATCACTCTGCCAATACCCTTCGGAAACATGATTGGGTGTCTGCCATGCGCCTTGTGATTGCGCAAGCTAGCATCCAATGCAGCTCTGGCTTCTGTCTTTGAGAGCGGGAAGAGCTTCTCAGCCTCTAGAATATTGTCTTGTTTGAAGCGTGCCTGTCGTTTTTTGTAATCTCTGTTCGCTGAGGAGGTATCGTTGTGAAGCGAACATTCATCTGGCCGACGGATTTGCAGCACCATTCCGGAAAACGACAGCTCGAGAATGGGTGTGTCGACGTACGGTGGCATTTTGATACCAGTCACATCATCAGTGTACATCTTCTCGTTTTCAATGCCCTTGTCAATCATGCCACTGACTTGTTCAGATTTCTTTCCAATGTCGCCTTGGTTTATACCCAAATGCATTCCATCATGCCACCCTCTACCGTGCAACCCATCCTCAGTCTCATCTAGCGCCTCTTCTGTGTCTATATCCATTTTCTCCTTTTCCTCCTCCACCTCGTCTTTCCTTTTCCCGTTCTCCTCCGCCTCACTCTTAACTCTATCAGAATGGAAGGCAAGTTTCGGTGCATCGGGATGCCTTATGTCAAAGTCTCTTACCAACCCCGGGACATCAGTCATCAACGATTCCCTAGTCTCCCAAGAACCATCTTTCAACCCTCTTCCACACCACTTGACAAAATACTCAACTCCTTCCACCTTCCTCCTCGCCACCAACCTCTCAACCCCTATAATCTTCTTCATTCTAGTCATCATATCTACTAGACACTCCCCTTCCCGACATCCCAATGCCCACCTCAAACTTCCATCACCAAACGTGACCGCCCGTGTTCCTCCATCAGTCAACCTCTCCCGTGGAGACGGTCCTGTCTCCAGCAAACTTTGGGGCACAAATGTAGGCGGCAACGCGAAAGGGCCGGTTGGGACGGTTGGCGGCTCACTAACCGATGGTTTCACGGGTATCACTGGTTGCGTCATAGTCCCAAAGGCAGCCTCCGTGGCGCCATTTGTTTTCACTTCAGACGCAGGTGATGTGCTCCTCTGCCATGGTTTACCTTTTCCCCTTGCACAATCTTCTGACCCTGAATAACCTGTGGGTCATGATGCAATTTCTGAGGCTGCGATGAACTCTGCGCGAGGGTTGGACTACGCACAGCCGGTACGCTTTGGACGGGGGACAATGGAGTTGGCAGCGTCTTCCGTCCGACGCGTTGCACCGTAGGCGTCTTTTGAAGGGCGGCGGTCTTGTTTATCTCGATGGGCTTTGGAGACGCAAGGACCTTACGTTTGGCAGTAGAAACACTGGTCCGTGCCTTTGCGATTGCCTTTGAAATGGATGTGGGTCGTGGTGCGCGTGCAACCGTAGAGCGGCGAGGCCTTCGGATTTGAGTGGGCTTTTGCATTGGTCGTTGCGGGAGACGGTGATACTGGATCAAAGGAGTAAGGGCTTGTGTTTGGACCCATTGAAAGCCACCACCATGCGGTCCATCAAGGTGGAGTAAAGCCTCAGTAGCGTTGTTCTGATAGCGCAACTGAAGGGTAGTTCCGGCACGACGTGAGCCCGCCTCGGTAGGAACGGCGACACGCGCGCCGGGGAAGAAGAACGGGCGCGTTTTGGGGTCTTGGGAAGTGTTGAGGATTTCCGTTTGGGTGACGAGATGAAGAAGGGCGTGAGATGGGGGTGCGGGGTAGATAATCTTGAAAAATTCCGTGCGTATGGCTTCCTGACATTGCCAGGCTAGAAGTTCGCGGTTTGAATCAAAAGTCTTAGGGCTTGTCTCGAGACGTGTGCGAAAGGCACTCAGTGTTGCACCGATGGAGTCACGACGAGGTTGGGTAGGGCCTAGGTATTGAGTTATAAGACGTGCCATGTGGAGGCGGGCGGTTGAGGGGCGAGCGGGACTTTGCGGGACTGGTGGGGTGGGCTGTGGAACATGCTGCGGGTTGGAGGGTGTTGGAGGTGAGGGGATGGGTTTCGGTTGGATGGGGGTCGGGGGCTTGGCGGGGGAGGGTTTGGCAAGACTTGCAGGTTGGATGGGACGAACGGCGGGCGGATTGAAAGGTTGCACGGGCGGATGGGGCTTTGGAAGCTTGGAATGAACTCCGTCGGGGACGTGAGCAAGCTGAACGAGTTGAGTGGGCTGTGCGGCACGGATTGGCTGCGGGGCCGGAGCGGGTACCACGAGGTTGGAAGGATTAGGATTAGAATTATTATTTGGGGTGGGGCTCGGGTTCGGGGCTGGTTGCGGTTGCGGTTGCGGTTGCGGTTGAGGTTGAGGTTGCGGTTGGTTAGGAGAGGATGCGGGTTGACTTGGTTGAGTATTTCCCGATGATAAGGGGGCGGATGTGGGCGGCAAGGACGGTACTTGATCCGGTGGCATGGCTGTTAGAGAGATTTGGGTGTGGCACGCGGTTGTGGTAGACCAAGTGTCCTCTAACGAATTTCAGTTTCGAACTTGTGCCAACATTCAGAATGCTACAGCGTCGTAACGTTGCTCGTGGCAGCCGAAGTTCCCGTCCCGAAAACACACACAGCTAGCCCGCCAATACTTTCATTTCCACCGCCATCCATCTACTGTACATTACTGTACAGTCCAGTGCTGTACGCTGTACGGCACTTTCCAATCACAACACTTCGCATTGGCTTACAGTTCAGACGAGAATACCTGGCATTATTATAGCTTACAGTTTTGACATTAATTTTTCATTACAGAAAAGCAATTAGAACTCAAATGCCGCACTGTACTGTACAGTACAGTATGGAACTGTAAGGTGGTTCTGTGGTGCTTGTGCAAAAACCAAAGCCTGCAGTAAGAACTGGAGTGCCATACTGTACAGTAACCGTTTTACACAGACACCAAACCCTAATGGCGACCATGTGCTACGGATGCTGTGGGTCATCGTCGTCGTCCGCTGTCCATGCATAGACATTTCGGAAAGAAAGACGGCGTCAATTGGCAATGTTTATCGTGAGGCCCACATATTCCCATGCCACCAACCAACCTCCTTTCCCGCCTTCCCCGATCCATCAGTGAATTCTTTACCCCCAACGGAAACCCTTTTCGCAGAATGCCGGTTGAATGCCCACTCCCAGAAGGCCACGAGGAGCTCCGTGAGGGTCTTGCTCGCGCTCTTTACAAGAAAGGCCAGGTCTTTTACAACCCCGCCCAAGTCGTCAACCGCGACCTTTCCGTCCTCGTTCTTCGCTGGTTATCTCGAGTCCAGGGCAAGCAACTTCGAGTTCTAGAGGCCCTCTCTGCTACGGGTCTGCGTGCCGTGCGTTACTTTAAAGAGGTTCCCGCCGTTTCGCAAGTTGTAGCAAATGACTTGGATCCAAATGCTGTGGAAACAATTCGGAGGAATGTTTTGCACAATGGCCTGGACCCGCAACTTGAAATTTGTCCCAATCTTGGAGATGCCATTCAAGTCATGACACTTGCACGACAAGGCGACAAACAATTTGACGTCGTCGACTTGGACCCTTATGGTTCCGCTGCTCCATTTTTAGACTCTGCGGTGCAAGCTGTAACCGACGGGGGACTCCTAGCCGTTACCTGCACAGATTTGGCAGTTCTTTGCGGCAACTCACCAGAGATTTGTTATGGCAGATATGCAGCTACACCTCTCAAGGGACCCACGGCCCATGAAATGGCAGTCAGAATTGTGTTTGCTGCGATTCAAACCGCTGCTAACCGCCATAGCCGTGCCATTGAGCCCGTGTTTTGTGTCATGATTGACTTTTACATTCGCCTTTTTGTCACGGTCAAAGATTCGAAACGTCTTGCTCAGCAGACCGCTTCCCACATATCCCTTGTTTTTCAGTGCTCCGAATGTGGTACACAACGACATCAGCCAATGGGACGAGTAAAGCCCAATCCAGTCAGTAATGCCGCGCGGAAAAAGCGACGAAAACTGAGCGATGGAGCTGCCGAACAGAATGCCGGGAGAGGGAAGCAGAACACTGTGCAAGCAGATGAGAAGCAGCCTGCTACGAAATTACCGGTAAATGTGAAATATGCACCCCCACTTGTCGATCAGAAGTTGTCATCATGCTGCCAGATCTGCGGAGGACAAATGGTTATCGGTGGCCCTATCTGGAACGGGAGCTTGATAGGAGAAGGAGTGGCCGAAAGTCTTCTCAAGGAGATTGAGTCTGGCGAAGGAGAATTCAAGGCAAGAGATAGAGTGGGTGCACTTGTTCGCTTGCTGAGTGAGGAGGTCAAGACCGTACCGCTTTTCATGCACTTGCCCAACATGTGCAAGACGTTGCGGGTTAGCTCACCGCCGGCAGCATCTATTCGGGCTTTTCTAATGAGAAAGGGTTACGAAGTGTCCCAGTCTCACACAGATCCGCAGGCACTAAAGACAACAGCCCCACCAGAGCTGGTATGGGATATTTTACGTTGTTGGGCGAGGAAGGCTGGGAGTCCCATATTGAGAGCAAAAGAAGCGAAAAAACATGCCCAACAAAACGATATGGATGAGGGGGCACCTCCCCGCAGGCCACCTCCCGGAGATCGAATTCTAGAATCGGAACCGACCCTTGTGACTCTCGATGAGATTGATTTTGAGGTGAAGAAGGACAAATTTGTTCGGCGACAGAATATGGAAAGGAAACCAGTACGGTTCCCTGGTAATCCAGAGCCTTTCTGGGGCCCGAAAGCAAGGGCCGGGAAACGAAAAGCAGAGGACAACAGCGAGATCGACCGTTCCGGACAAGGCACCTGAATGCCCTCTCCATCTTGTCGTACCCTCAAACATAGCCGACGCTGGAAGTTCTTTTACCGTCAGACGTGAAAATGAGTTGAGAATCAGATATATCCATTTGGCAGAGTGCTGCGATGTTCATGCAATGAGAGGCAACACTTGTGAGGGGCTAAAGATACCAGTATCGATGGTTGTGCATATATCCTTGTGCCGAACGGCGAGCGCTCCCTGACCGTTTTGGAGTCACAGGTATTCATTCGACGAGGAATCACTCAAAGACGAGCTGCGAGGGTAGGAATCGAAACGAACCGGGGATGGAGATATTGCGTCGGGAGGTGGTGGCTTTCCGAGAATGCATTGGGCGGCCAATAAAAGGAATGTGTCTCCCTCCTCGGCCTGCTCGACTCTCACGTAACCTTCTATATCTACAGAGTTTTCCATCTGCGACGGGCTTAGAGGAAAGACGTTGCCGACATCCACTTTGAACAGAGTTTCGACAGTGGTGTTAAAGTAGCCGATTCCTATAGAACCGCCGCCAACCTTTTCGTAGTAAAAACTGATGGATATGGGACGGCTCTTCTTTCCTGCACTAAGCTTGCGCTCGACAAGCTTTGCAGGTTGATATCGCTGAGCCTTTTTGCCTGCAGGTTGCGTGAGCACCTCTGAGCGGTATACCTGCTCCCAAACGCCGTTGTCGCTGCACCGACTGATAAGGTAGAATGGACGCAATGAACGGAAGGCTCTCCAAGTGGGCCTCCTGTGCTCCTCTGTTAGGGTAAGATCAAAGCAGATGAAACTGCCCTTGACATGACCGCCAAAATCAGCCTGGACGACGAAAAAGTGGCGGTTTAGAGTGATTTTAGAAGTTTTCATGACAAGATTACCACTGAGTTCACCCTCCTGAAAAGAATTGAGTCGTAGGTCGAGTTTGGAGGCCTTGCGAGCCTGGCGTAGCCTCTTCATGGATGTGCTGAGGTATCCAAGTAGCTTGAGGTCGCCGGTGGTTTCCAAGTGAAAAAACTCAAAGCGCAAGGGGCGTGTATCGACGCCGTCATTTGCCTTTTTCAGGAACGTTTCGGCCAGTTCAAAGACCATGGCACCCTTTGCATCGGCAGCATCGCTGGGCTTACTGAGTACTTCGGATTGATACAAGGGCATCCAAGTCTCGCCCTGAGGCTCCCAACGAAACAGAATAAAAAACAGTTTGGTGGTAGCAAATGGCCAGCCTTTGTTCTTATCGACAACGCGCATGCGAACCTCAATTGACAAGACGGCATTGACAAGCTTTGTCCAACGGACTGTGAAATCGGCGGTGGTGTTCATGACGGTGTCACCATCCGGGGCCACAAGGTGGACCTGCTTGCGTTCATTGTCTGCTGAAATGATGTCTGCCAGTTGCAGGGTGGCGGTTCCGATTGGTTTCTCGACCAGGGTGTCATTGTGATACCAATTAATGAGAAAGGTGACACAGAGTACGTACTGTTGATCCGTAGTGAACACATGTTGAAAGCGAACAAAGTCTGCAGCGTGACTGCCCTTTATGTTAAAGCGCTCGACCTCTGTCATTGGCATTGGCGGGTCGTTGAGACGGACGGTAGAGGAGCCATGAGAGGCATTTCCCTTTTGCTGAATCTGTAAAGCGCCGACGATTTCAAGGTCGGGGTGCTTGGTGGCGGAGGGTAAACGGACGAGGACACGGACCTCGGCGGGGTCATCGGATTTGTAGATGTGATCGTAGGAGAGGGATTGAGCGATGAAACGGTGCTGCGCGGCACGTAGCTCAAAATCGGAGATGATCATGGCGGAGATGCAGCAGGTGGAGGGTTAGGCAGAGGGGGGAGTGTTGGAGGCATTTTTAAGCATGAAAGAGGGGTATGGGGGGTTGTCGCGGCTTGTGGCTCGTGGGAGAGTGGGTAGAGGGGAGTGCAAAGACGTTGGGCGCGGGCGGGGCGGCTGTGGGAGATGGAGCGGGTAGGTGGGCTGCGTGAAGGATGTAACGGGTGGATGACTTGCGGTTAAACAATCGAACAGAAAAGTTTTCAGTACAGCGTGTGTTATGTGTAATTGCCTGCCGATTGGAAAGCCGGGAGGCGGATTTGCACTGTACCGAAACGCAATCTTACAGTAAAGTACAGTACACGCTGCGTACAGTACCTTGGACACGTGTACAGGGTAGAGTAACCGTTACACAGTGGCACACAAAATATTTGGAGGGAGTCCAATAAATTCGGTACAGAAACATCACCCAGCAGGGAAACCTTTACTCGTCAAAACAATGCATAAAAAAGCAAGCCTACAATCACACAGCCTAAGAAACGAGAGCCGCACATGCACCACTGCACCTCCGACACGCCACTCCTCTCCCTCGCGCACGGATGCACCAAACCGCACGCACTTAAAGCACCTCCCTCTGATGCGGCCCGACGGCCCAAACACGCTGCCTTTGCACCAGCCACTCGTCCCGCTCACGCGGGCCCACCACCTCCACCCCCAACTCGGCGCCATGTTCCACCAAGTCATCCACACCAACTTGCATTTCAACAGGTTGCACATCGGAGACACGTACTGCGAACGATGGTTCTGGTATGAGCGGGGAGAAAGACGGCATGATCATGGCGTTTAACTCGGGGTCTGTGATTGATAATTCGAGTGACTCGGTGGTTGATGTAGGGTCTGGAAATAGGTCAGACTCTATGGTAGGGAAGGGTGAGAGGTAGAGTGGGGATGGTTCAGGGGTGGATAGATCGGCGATGGGTGGGGAAGGGAGGATCATGGCGGTGATTGCGGGGACGATGAACAGCAGTGTGGTCCACATGGTTGCAATGTATCGACGTGTGTATCAAGAGGGGTGAGTGATGGTTGCGGGGTGGTGATGGATGGGAGGTGGATGGATTTGGGATGGTGGGATGTGGTGTGCGCCCTTTTATACCGGACGGAAAGTCGGGGTGGTGTTGCAGGGGCATGTTTTGTGGGGTTTGTGTACGGAATGGGCGGGAAAGGGGCGGTGTTTTGGGTGGGCGATTGCAGACAGTTGGGGCGGTGTGATGTGTGATGGGTGGTTGTGGTGGCGCCGGGGGAGGGGGAGGTGAGTGTCGGTTGTTGAGTGGCGCGGGGGGACACGTATGGTTTTTTTTTGGTGGTGGGGAAGAGAGGTTGGGGGTGGAGGTGTGGCGTGTGCGCCGTGGGTGGGGTGACGGTTTTTTTTTGATTTGGAGTAGGTGGCGGGGAGGGGGCTTGAAGTGGGACGGGAGTTTTGTTGAGGGAATTTTTTTTTGCTTGGCGGAGGGAGAGCGGAGAGGTATTGGGAGGATGGGATGGCGGATTTACTTACAGTCGGGGAATGGTGCACTGGCGATGTTGGGATAATGGTTGGTTATGTTGCATTGTTCTTCAAGAAGGGCACTGGAAAACAAAGGATTGCTTTTGGTGAATTGATTTCAGTTGATCTCAAGATCAATTGGTAATGACCACTGTACTGTACTGTACTGCTGTACTGTACTGTACAGTACTGTACAGGTACTGTACAGGTTTGGCTCCAGTAATGGCACACTGTAACATTGCGCTCGTTTGTGCATTTGTGTACAGTACATGAGCAAATCATTACAGATCGACTGCCGATTACTCTATTTCGCCACCTTGCCTTTACAGTTGTACTCCCCACATCCTCACACTCCGTAAACCCTCTTCAAGCTTGTGCAGTACTCCAACCGCATTTGTGCGCCATCTACCAAGCCCGCTGCGTCCGCCACTTGAACACCGTCCACTCATACGTTTTTCTTCTCAACGGTCTACAAAGGCTTGCGTGCCGCCGTGGCAGTCATCGACATGTTGCTTTCTTTTACCGGCTAGGGGGTGCGACAGCTAGCACTAATTTTGCGAGCCCCGCAAAGTAGATTCACTTTGTGGTCAAGTTTGGTGAGGGACAGTTGCGGAGAGGAGAGGAGAGCAGACTTTTGTCGCAGCGGGTGGGGCACAAAGTTTGCACGGCAAGTGGAGTCGCGATTTTTTCTCGACAGGATTTGGACTTTCTAGGTCATGATTTTGATCAACGGGACCGAAGAGGATTTTTGCAGGCTCTGACAGGCAAATCTGAGCAGATATCATGTGTACAGTATGTGATGTGCGTCATGAAAAAGGTGTCAAGCTATCGTAGGACCTAAGAAAGGGCTCAGCAACAGTAGCACAAAAGGTGCCAATGGAATCGGGCCGAGTTAACACCCAGGGTCCGAGGGCAGAAACCGTTTGGATTCGGACTTTGAGAATCTCTGAACGGTTCAACGAGATTGTCGACGGTAAAGCCACCTCCAGCCTGCAAGGTCATACTGCACCCTATATTCCGAGTAACTATTGACATACTGCATGCACTACTTGCATTATATCTCCATATCTCGTTTTCGAGGTATGAGGTACGCCGCTAAAGAGTGGTGCAAAACTTACATAATCCTTATTTCTTTCAAAATTGAAACAAAATTGAATTTGAATTTTCGCAAATCTGCACTTTTGAAACGTTGAGACTTCTCTTAAAGCCCTGCACAAGCCCTGACCTCTGAGACCAGCGAGTCCTGCCTGCAAGCCGCCTGTCGTGCGAAAAAAGGAAGGATTCGTTTCCGTGGCCTTTAGTGCACAATCGATTCACACTGCCTGAAAACTTGAATAATCCCTCATACTGTGCCGTACAGTACAGTACACTTGTGTCAACAATCTGCCGCTGATTAACCAGTTGGAAACTGCAAATAAGCAAGCTAATCTACTGTACTTCAGACAACGTTTCGAACATCGACAGTTGGAAGAGATTGGGCTGAGATGTTTGTTGTACCCTAAATCAATCGAGTCCAGTATAAGCTTTGTACGCATCTCAACACTTGCGATAAAACAGGAAAAAGCTGCTTGTACAGTACTCTACTGTGATGGAATTTTTGCCACATTTTTTCTTTTCCGCAGCTTGTCCAATCATTGCCACCGGTCCGCAGCAATTCCACAATCGTCAAACACCACGCAAACCTCCAAAAAAGAATATGGACCGAAATTTTTGTACGCCCTATAAAATACACTTGTACAGTTGCACCAGGGACAAGCATCGCAGTGCCTGCGACACGTAGCATACATAAACGGGACCGGTACGGAAGGACCGCGGGTCCATTTGTGGCTGAAATCACTCAATGCTTACAGCATCCTATCGACAGTGGTCCCCTTATTTCTTTGCACAATCGTTCCACACCGGCGATACACACCCAAAGCTAAGCTACACCTGCAGTCCAGTCCGGTCTAATCCACCACTCGTAAATTTGGGAATTTTTTAATGGTATGCGACAGCACGGTATCAACAGATGGGTTGAGCGCAAGACACCCAAATTGCAGTGAACCCAGTTGGAGACATGTGTCCTGTCGCCAAATCCAATCGAGTTTTCCCAAGGATGCAAACCATCGGCGCTGCAATTTTCAAAAATCTAAAATAAAAAGGGCCTTTTTTTGCCGCAACGGCAACTCTGAAAAATAAAAGAATACATTCCAAAGCCAAATCCAAACCGGCAAAGTATGATTCGAAGATGAGTCATGCCAGCGGCGTGGAATGCCTCCCCCAAAAAAGGCCTCCCAAACCCTGCATCCCAATTCCACACATGCGCTCAGTCGCGCCGAAAAACCCGCCTTTCCACAGCACGGAAACAAATTTCATTCGCCCGTTGAAAGGTTTCCAAACCCCTCCCCAGCCCCCATAAAACCCGACGTCCGTCACGTGGCCAGCAGCAGGCAGCACTACCACCACCCTGTCCACGCCAGTCGCCCCGAAAATTCCTTTATATTCAACTCCCCGACTGCATCCCCACTCCCTCACCCCCACGTCGTTTGTTCACCACCCGCAAGTCCCCACCTCCTTCCCCAACCCAACCTCCACCACCACCCCTCCAATGCACTCGTCCCCGCCCCAACTCGGAGAGCCCTTACAGGCAGTGCTCCAACTCGTCATCGCATCCGTGTTGTACGAACGCTATGTGCGCCAAAGAAGTCAATCGTTTGGCGAGACACCCTGGGTCGCCGTGTACGTCCTCGCCGCACCGCTGCTCTTTGGTGAGTCGAGCGGCATCGCCATGTTGGGCCTCTTTTGCACTCGCTTTGTGCTTGAAGCGTTGATTGGCGATAGTAATCACTGGACGGTCGCGGTTTCTATGCCCGCGCGTGAACCGAGGGCACGTGTTGATGCGTCGGCAGAGTTGTACCAGCCTTTGTTGCCCGATTGATTTTGATGTGGGTTTGGAGTAGTGGTTGGGCGGAAGGGTTGGAGGGGCCGTTTGTTTTGGTTTTGGGAGCTGTCGGGAGGGAGAGGCGGAAGGGTGGAATGTGAGATGATGGTTTTTTTGTGTGGTGCTGAGGCTTTTTGCTTGTACAAGTTGTTGCGTATGTTGTATATGTTGTTTTTTTTCGGTAGGCTGTTTGAGCTGGGTAGGTAGGAATGTTTGACCAGGGGGAGTCCGGGTAGTGGCTTGTCAAGTTGCCGCGGTCTAATGTTTTATTGTAGAGCAATCATTAGGTAAACGCTTTTCTGTATGCTTTGGCAACGTTTTTGTAAGTTTTGTTGAGGTGCGACTTTTCAAAAAGGGTCGGTAGAGATGACGGGAGATGAGGTTGCGATCCGGTCATGTCCATCGCGCTCCGGAATGCAGATTGTCGCCCGCGGTTTGGAATTGAACAAAGGCTGCATAATGGACTCAGCAGCATGGGTGACGCGGCTTTTCCGTTTACTGTACAGTACAGTTAGTGTACAGTACAGTACACTATTCTACTGCCGTTGCTTTCCAGTACTGTACTGTACTGTACAGTACTGCTTCTACAGTTTTACAGAACTGTTCAACTGCCGCAAATAACTTTCTTTGACTTTTCGGGCTTTGGTGCCGAAGGGACATCTCGAGGTGTTTGGGCCCAACGAAATCGACACAATCCCAAATTGCAAAAGGTGTCCTGAACTTTCCTTACTGTAATTCGAAATGGAGTTGTTCAGCCCATACTATCACTGGCAAGTACTGTACTGTACAGTACTGTACAGTGGAGTAATACGGTATAATGTACCGCACTAAATGTACAGCACAATACTGTGCGTATACAGCACTGCACAGGACCAGAGGTCCTGTCCTTAGCATGGTATCACAATTTACCTTACTGTGATATCTATGAGCCGTACGATATCTGCCCAAAGCCGAACGAAATGTGCTTGGCCCGAGCATCTACTGTACAGCATCATAAATTGCGAGCGCGCGGAGAATACACCAAAGGTATCAACATCAAGCGGATGAACATGCCACGCTGGTGAACGTCCCAGTCAGCATCAGCGGAAAGGAGCGCCGCGTCCCGTACCTTTCGCTGAAATGTCCGCAATCTAGCAGCATCAGCTATATCAGCGGCATCCGCATCCTCCAACGTGGCATATCGGATCGAGGCGCAAGGAAGGCGGAAGCGCCTACTGAGTCGATGGTCATAGCCTTGAATGCGCTGGTGGGAGCGGACATTTAGGGAACAGCGGCAAGTCGAGTCGTTGCCGATACATGATGGTACAGCTGTTGCCGAGGATGGTGGTAGCGCCGGTTGTGTGGCTAGTAGGAAGGAGGGGGATGTCCCCGTCATTGTATTGGAGCCTCGAGAAAATGACGGACGGACATGTCTCCTGCCCCCCGCGGACCTTTCCCTTATCCCGCCCTCACCTGTCGGCGGCGGATGAAGTGACTCCTTTCCCCTCTCCCGCAGCTACTTGAGTTGATACAGTCCGTCGGTCTTCTGCCACCGCTGCAGCCGAGGCGGCCTACCCTCGTCCCATTTTCCATATTCACCCCTCTGTAGCGCTCCTTAATGCTCTTGCCCTCAATCTCCCGTGTCTCCATGTCTACCACCAAGTCTCACTACCTGCCGCCTATATGCGCGTCTGGGGAAGATTTCTTATCTTGACCCCGGAATTGGTTGCCCCAAACCGCCCCCGTGCCTCATTTCCTCCGTTGCCGTCGCACCCTCTCAGGACCCTCCGTCGCTTTCACAACACACACCGGCGTTTAGAAACCCGTCGGAGCACCCTCCGCCTGCCTTCACTCATGGCCCTACTTGATCATCCCTTGGTTAGTCGCCGCGGCTGGGTTGTAGTCTACGTCAACAACTCTACCTCCGCACCCCCAGCTCCATCACGCCCCCCTTCCTAAGTTCTCTTCACTCTTGAACTCCTACGCCTCCGCCAGCCTCTTTTGCTGCCTCTTCAACGAAATCCCCGGCTTGCAGACCCCTCCCCCCTTCCGCAAGGTAATGGCCCGCGTCCTCCGATCCCACGCTGACATCCTTGCTTTCTCCCGCCACGCCCGTGCTGCACCCCCTGCGAACAACTTCACCCTTCCTCCAAGCCCCGAGAACAACCCTTCCCATGCCGGTACACGACCGTCCCACTCTGCGCCTTTTGGTACCCATACAACCCTATTCCTTTTGGTTCCCCCATGACTTTCCCCAACTCTTCCGCTGCCGCCGTCACTGAACCTCACGTCGCCACTTTGCTGGCGCTCGGTCCTCAACCACTTCCTCCCTCTGCCTCTCTCGATGCTGTACAGACCAAGTATGTCAAAACCTTCCCTCGACCTAGTGACCATCGAGCAAATCCTGCTCCCGCCACTGCCCCATCCTGCAAAGGCAATACTGTCCGCCACACTCGCCGCCTCATCCTCCTCTAAAGTTTGATTTAACGCGGCGCGTCAAAGGTCCCAAACCCGTGCCAACCCGCACCCTCCTTATCGCACAACAATCCCCACCACAGAGGATCCAGGAATCTAGACGTGTCCCCACTCAGGACTCCAATGCTGCCGCCGCTATGGCACAGTCCACCGGTACCACATCGGACCCCACCCACGACCCAGCGTCAGACTCCTTTGTTGATCCGGGCTCGGCCGTGGATGCGCCTGTTCCATTCGCCCCGGACGCTGCCCACCCCTCCCCTCCCGACAAGAAAACCGAACAACTCGTAGTCAACATGCCAAGCGCTCAACGTCGTCCTACTTCCGTCCTCCGGCCAGATGCGGCCCCGGCTTTTACCCCGCCTCTATCGACCATGCATGACCTGCCAACCCGATGGAAGTCCTCCGCACGCCATCTCAGCAAGCTGAGATCTTTCTCGACACCCGTGAGATCTGAATGAATCCAGTCCTGCTTATCTTCACCAAGCTTGTCCTAAACGCTGGCCTTCCCCGTGAGCCCCACGCAATCTTCTGCGCTTTCCTTCTTCTCCATATGCTCCCTACCGTCGTCCTCTGCCGCACACTCCGGTGCGACCCTGGCCGGCGTCACCAAGAAAACTGGGGTGCGGTATTAACGGAGCGGATCCGGCGTGTTCATATTGGTACTGAAGGGGCAGCCCTCTGGTCCGAGACCCTCTCCGCCCACGCCAGAAGGGCCAAATGGATCCAGACCCACTCTCCTCTAGCCCTTCCGACGTCTCTGCTGCCAAGCGGTTGCCCCGTGCCGACGCTGGCTGAGGCAAATCCGAGTGTTCTCTGCACAATGCCCTGTTACCCGACGTCAACAACCCGCAACCGCTACGAGCGCCCCGCGAGCTTCACCCCACTCCAAAACAGCCCGTCATCCCTCTCCCTGCTTCCGACCCATCCGACCCGTCCCGTATGCCGAGGCTACCTCGCCCGCGGCACGCAGAGCATCTTACAGGACACTACTGCAGGGCCTTATCGCACCCCTTTCCAATTGTTCCATCTTTTGGCCAAGACTCCCCCAAGCCCCGAGGCCGGTGTCACGAGGCTCTCTTCCCTCAACAAGCTGGTCAACCCCACCAGTACGGGTGATCTACTTGACCCCGTCCTTCCCGTATTTGCTGCTGCTACGCGGTTAAAACTCCAACCCCGCTCGGACAAGATCAGGCCAATTGCCGCTGGCTCAGCTCTTCGCGGAATCGTACTGCTGCTTTGCTGCCAAGCACCATCGATAATACACGGGATTTCGTGTCAGCGTGCCAACTGGCGAATGGCATAACAACCGGCATGGACGGCATGATGCATGATACGCATGCCCTCCTCAAAAGGTTTCCCAGCTCCCAAACGTCGCAGCTACACTCGGCGATGCCAAAACGCCGTTAAACGAGTGGGGAGTCAACAAATGCTGCACCCCCATTCCACTTATACAACCTCCCTGGCGTGTTTCATGAATATGCTATACGGCCGTTCCCAATCACCCCTATTGCTCCCGAGCCGCCAGCTCACCCTCATCCCAAGTGCTCAGCGCACCCAACAGGGTACCCGCCAGTATGCTCCTTTTTCCCCTCGTAATCCACTCACATATCCGCGGGATAGCGACACTACCAACATTCTCCTCAACAAACAGTTCAAGGATTGTGGCACCCTCATCGGGATGTTTGACGATTTTTGCACTGCTCTCAGGTTGACCCAGCTCTACGGCCCCGCCGTTGGCCTCTACCTCAATCCACGCAAACGCGAAACTTCTGGCCTTCCACACCCTTCTCAACCTGATATGCGTTCCGTCTTGACTTACCCCTCGAGAGATGCATGGATATAGGCTTTGAACTGCTAGGTGCCCCGCCCGGGGACCTCAACTTCACCTATTCCTTTTTCAACCCAAAATGCAGACTTGACGGAGCGCTCTACACCGGCTGTATGACCTTCGCAACCCGCGTGGCCGTTTCCACATACATTGTCTTCGCATCTCGACCTGACACATGAACCAGTCTTTCCATTTCCAACCTGCGGCACTCTTAGAGCACCATTTTTCGATTTGAATACCTGCAAGGGATCGCGAACCAGTTCCTGAGCGGCGTCACCCTCACTTACCACGCATGGATCCACGCTTGCCACCGAATACGACAGCCGCAAGATTCATCAACAACGCAAATATGCCATTTGGTCGCCTATGGCAATGTCTGTGTTGTCACGAGCCCATTAACAGGCCCCTGACATGGCATATTTGATTAGTTCCAATCTGCAAGGTCAGTTTAGTCTCCGCCCTCATGGCGAATTTAACCAGAACGACTCAGGGGGAACGTTTAGAACTGTTAAAGTTAGGTTCCCCGTCAAAAGAGATGATTTGGCTCTTTAATTTTGAAAAGTGTGGTTCGGCTATCCCCATCTTAACAGCATTATGGTTACCCTCATGCGTGCTGAATGATGAAAGTCCCCTGAAATTAGATGCCTTTTCATGACCAAGCGAATCCGGAGAGGTTGGAAAGTCCCTATAGTCTCCAAATTTGTCAATTCCTCACTTCGCCCCTCTTTCACTCACTCCACGTGCTTGAGTTACCCTCTCTGAATATTTTTACCCCCTTAAATACTTGAAGTCTCCAAAAAATCACTCAATAAACCTACATCAGCCTCACGGGGCCTCTCCAAAACTCTTTTCCCCTAGCTCTCCTGCCTCCCCTTTCCTTGTGCATCCTCAGCTCTCACCGCCTAACACTACTATAGGCAACCCGGACTAGCCATCCCTCACCACTTGTCCGTTATTAAATATCCCGCGGTCTCCCTCGAATCCAACCAGCAACATATTCCCCCCTTGTCAGCGGGGCGCAAAGGTGATGTTCAGGGCATGAGGCTCTCTTTCCAACCCGACATCACTTCTACCACCCATCCTCCGTTGAGTAGATTCCACCACTCGGCTACTGCCTACTCTCGCACAACTTCACGAGCGATGGCCCAACTCAACCTTTTACTACCATAGCCTGAACTTTACTGAAACTCTGCTGCTTGCTATGGACACCAGGGATTGTAGTTAGGCTTGTAGAGGTCATTTACCCTCCATGATATCCTTTGCTCATGATCCGCTCTAGAAGCCTTGAGTTGATTCAATAAACACCTAAGCCTCAGCATATTCGCCATCAGGGAGCTGTCTACTGTCACAGGGAGCGCGTTTACGTGCAAGATGTTGACGGAATGCCTGAAATGCTTGATGGCTTATCTATACTAGAGCGGCCACAAGTTTCAAATGGCGTCGATGCTCACAACGTTGATGACAAAATAGTACAGTACCTTGACGTCATTCTCCTGACCACCCGTCTTTGACTGAGAAAATTCAGAAAAGACCAATTCAAAGAGCGAATCAAGCCCTTATTTCGGTGATGCTCCATATTGCAGAAATTTGCGAGAATGCGGTATTTCTCGTGAGAACTCTTGTCCAGGGAGAAACATGATTGATGAACGAATCGTTGTTCATGCAACCGAAATAAAGACTCTCCTTGGGGAAAGTCTACTATTCTGACTGAACAAAGAAGCCGAGAGGCATAGAACAGGACCGTCGTCATTGAAGACATACATTATGGGTTGACTACTGATAGGGGTAAATCGGCGGGGGAAGAGATCCTCAGAACCAATTACCCTGAGAAGGAGGTGTTGCGAGCGACAAAAGTGCTACCGTGGTATTGTTGAACGAACAAAAGGGAGTGTATATAGAAGAGAGTTGAGGAAGCTACAAGCAAGTATAAAAGGGGCAGGGTCTACCCCGACGCTCTGCGACTAGCGTAAGAAAAAGTTTTCTTGGGTCTGAAGTTGACTCTCAACTTCCTACTACTCGGGACTTGGCTTGAAGTTGTCTGCCAACTTGCCTCACCTCCACTAAAGGAAGCAGTTTACTCGGCTTATATAGACTTTTGGCTAACCCAAAAGTGTCAAACAAACATACTAATAACCATAAAATGTATTCACGGTAATCTTCTGAACCAGAGAGACTATTAGGAGATATTTCCTCAAGGTAAATATCTAGGTGCCATACCCATGCCAGCCACCCATCGGCCAGGGGTGGGAATTGATGTGACCATTATATAGACCTTTCAGAGTCACTCGTAGTATCACCACAACCTGGAACTGTACTGACATCTACTATGACAGCGTGTCCTAAAATGAAAAAATCAACCGATGAATTGCCACACTCACCCAAATTAAAAATATCTTGCAAATTCAAAAACTGTAAAAATATCTCCCCAATTCTGATACTGTATACAATCATGGTCCTAATCTAGATTTTTTTCGTGTGCGAATTTGCGCACATCAACTACCAATAAAGGTGATAACCTCATCCTATTGAGGAATGCTGATTGTAACTACTCGGAGCCGGTGGGAATGTAGTCAATGAAAACCGGAATGATGATCGTGTTGAGAACTACGCGGATTACAGTTCTCTGGATAAAGTTCAATACAGTTGAAACATGGCTCGGTATTCGCTTCTTGAGAGCCACATGGAATCATGAAAAGTGTCCTTACGGAAGTCGATACTTGCATAGATCATAGCAGTAGAGTGACCGCTACTGACATATCTGTACTACCGACAGTGGGTGTTTTCCACCCCACTTCTCGGCTATCAAACACGACATCTTATGTCATTCCAACCCTGTGTCTGAATGGAAGGGAGTTTTCAACTGCAAGGGAGCCCAAGGATATCATAATTCTGTATGCGTTGGCATCCGTTGATAATTCCTCCGTAAACGATAATTTCTCATAGGGAGGTTGAAAAATTAAGGCAATGAAATCAGGACCACTTCCGAACGCTAGAGAGAAGTCTGGTTATTATTCAAGCGACAATAATCGCCGGCGTGGAAACCTGAATTGATCCAAAGAACTGGGAGATTGGTAATTGTTCGTAACTCCGACGAAAAAGGCTTACCGTATGCCTCAAAAGCACAATGTGGTCAAAAAGGAGGCCAGTGAGCTGTTTAAGCAGGAAGCATGACGTCCTGGAGTTCGGCGTGGTATTTCCCGGTAGTAGTAGCGACGATAATGGATAGAAGTACCCGCTTCCGTGTTAACTACCGTCAGTTCAATGGGGTGATGAAGCCAGACCGTTGGTCGTTTTTGAAGCCAAACGCACTATTCGATGAGCTGGTGTCTGCGAAGTTCTTAGCAGTAGGGTTTGACGGTGGCTCTAGATGATGTGCTTGTGTGTTCGGTACCTTTTTTATTACTACCTCCAACTCCATGTTCGTGAAATAGGAAATCTGAGAAGAATTGTATCCACTGAGTTCCTTTTACTTCATAACCACGTGCTAGGACCAGACTTAAGTACACTTGATATCGAATATAGACGGTACTAATTCCAATTAATAATTCCAATTCAAGTAGGCACTTGCCACTAAACCTACCATTCTTGGTTAGCGTTCCACTTTTACTTCATAACCACGTGCTAGGACCAGACTTAAGTGCACTTGATATCGAATATAGACGGTACTAATTCCAATTCATAATTCCAATTCAAGTAGGCACTTGCCACTAAACCTACCATTCTTGGTTAGCGTTCCTCAGCTTGGGATTCTAGGAATAGAGGGAGTGATAATCCAATGACAACTGTCCACAAGAGAGCTCTGCATGAAAGAGTAATGCTATTATGCAGCGACTCAACTCTGCGGTTATATAATCTCCGCCCGTTCCTCCCTGAAAGGGAGATGAGAGGAGAAGAGAAGTAAAGAGAAAAGAAAAGGACTACTGTAACGGCTAGAAGAAAGTCGCTGTTATCTATCGCACGGTCGTCGCCCTGGGCATCCTTTTACTCTCTTTACGCGTAAAATTTATCACTAAAATATTGCTAGCCACTCAATCTACTCTTTGCCTCAACGCAGCCGCACAAATATCGCGATAGTTCGTGTTATCAGTTGCTACACTAGTTACCTGCGTTACATGGCAATTCGGATTCCCATCGCAGATAACTTGTGTTCACGCTCTTCAACCGCAAGATGCCGTTCTCACGAAACAAATTTCGCAACAAAGCAGATCTACTCAAGAAGAAAACGGAGAGTTCCGCGGTTACAGATGAAATTTCCATGCAGTTCATGAGATGTGTGAAGGAGATGTTACAACTTTTCACCGTCGGAAATGCGCTTTCATCCTCCTCGTCTTCTGCAGCTCTACCAGAATCATCCTTAACGGACCCTGATGATGAAGTTGAGCTGATTAGAGCAATAATTCCTCCACCGCAAGTGATATTCATCGAAGAATTTTTAACCGCCCGTTATATGGCCTATCTAAAATATACGTCTCAGCAGAGTTGTTTGGCGCCGCTGAAATCAAGGACAAAAATTCACAGGCGATGAGTCCAGATGATAACGAACAATCTAATCGACGAATTATGATTCTTACCTGGCTATGTTATATTTCTGAAGTTGACGCAGTGTACTGCACAGATGTTACTTCCAAGTTCAAAAAAGTCCGACGATTTGGAAACTACGGTTTGGCTATAAACGATAGAATTGTTACTCCTAAAGTGAAGACTGCACCCACGAGCACGTGGGGTTAGCAAGGTGAGAATAGTGCCGGCATTGCTACTACAGGCATTGTACCAAATATCTGGTTTCATCGGCTCCCAAAACAAAAGGATGCCCAAAGAAGGATCTGTTCCTGACGTTCCGCTCCCTAGCCAGGACGACCCGCTACTGACCCATCCCAACAATTGCATTCCCAACTATGCGGCCGTCATTCAACGCGCGGCCCATTGGTGGTGGCGTCGGTAATTTAAGTAACCCGACGTATGAAGTAAACGGAAATAGTTCAAAGAATTAAACGATCCTAAGAAAGCCCATTACGCATTTAAAATGATGACGGATTCGAAGTTTAATGGCGAAATTAAACAAGATATGAAGGAGACGATTAAAATGCACGAGATATGTGCCCGTCAATATTCTCTCTCGGGGAGACCAAGGAGCGATTTATTTATTCATGCTTTCGAAGGATCGGCTCGGCGCTTTTTTTCTTGAGAAGACCAAGCCGAACATTACAATCAGGCTGATGAGTGAGATCACGGAAAGGGAATACTACATCAACGCCCGAAGCTCCAAGTCAAAGCGACACTTGAGCTCATTCGTCTACAGTGTTTCATGCGCGAAAAAGACATTCACGAAAAACTGAAGGACTCACTAAACTGGTTCATCAAATCAATTAGTTGACTCCGCAGTGCCCTGTAGGCTTTCAATCAGACACCAAAAAGACTGATTATCTCCACAGAACTGTGGTAGAATATCAAGGATGGGAAAAGATACCTATTCCGAACATAACTTCACAGAGTTATACTTTCAATATATTTGCTACAGCCCTGCATGAGTCCATACAAAACCTAACGCAGTTATAAAAACTATAAGGTCAGCCATTTACTAACACCGGTATGACGTTATCAGATAGTGACCCAACCGATACGCACATGCTGAGGTATGCAAGTAAACCCCGGCACCTCCACTGGAAGGATGGGAGGGATATAAAGGGAAGAACTTACCGCAAGAAAAGGTGCACAGATACTCTGATAAGGCTTTCAGGAATTCCCGAAGACGTGGTTAATGCGTCAGATGTGGCGAACATAGGCCCAAAGATCATAAATGTGCAGAAAATGCAGCAACAGAGCACACAGAATATCGTCTCTGACATGGAGTGTCGGCGATCCAAATTTTCGCTGCGCTAATCAACGACTACGAAAGAGAAATTCAGGATGACGATACTGTGCCTGGTCAAGCAAACGAGTATGATAGAGATGACGCTGCGGATAAGTTTGCGGCCTTAATGAACGGAGAAAAAGAAGAAGAGGAAAATGGAAAGACGGATACCTTGAACAAGACATGTATGTGAACACGATGCATGCCGCTTTTTCTGATAACAAAGGTTTTCGTACGGGCGACTCGGCGTAATAAGGATCACTCCACGTAGCGTAAATAATGAGAACCCTAACAAGGCTCCTATCGATATGAAGGACAAATGTACAACTGACCTTGCCAAGGAAATGCGAAGGGCCAGAGCTCAGAAGGTAACAAGGTTCTGTTTAGACACAGGAGCTCCACGTTCAGTGATCGGACGCAAAAAAGTAAACCGAGTGTGCAATTAAAATGGTATACAAGACAAGAGAATAGGACAGTCAAACAAACACTTCTGTTTTGCTCATATTACATTCAAGTCATTGTGGACAGTCCAGATGGCCCTTGATACACCTATAGGTGCACCAACTATTAGTATTGAATTTGATGTTGTGCAGTCCGACATACCAGCTCGGGATGGACGTAACGGAAAACGAAGCCCTAACTTAATGTCAAATATCGAACCGATTATCGAAACGAGTAATGACGAAGACCAAGGATGGAAAGGAAGTATTTATAGATCAGTGGTATTGTCCGATTATGAGATCCTGAAGCAATCATCTATACGCAGGGATGGAGATTACTCCTCGTGCCCATTTCAAAAGAGCACAGCTACATAAGATACATCGTAATTTATTTCATCCGAGCGTGTCTAAGCTGTTCAACTTGATTAAGAAATACCGTCCAGAACCCGATATAACCGAAACTAGACGCACGCATATTGGAAGACATTAACAAGCGTTGCGATCCATGTCAGCGGATCAAAACAGCCCCATATCGATTCCGTGTCACTATGGGAAGTGCTGATCTTGATCTTAATGAACGCGTTCTTATGGATGTCATGTATTTAAGTAATAAGCCTATATTGCACGTATTTGATGAAGCTACGCATTTCAATGTCGCAGAATTTATACCATCTACCAGTAAGCATGTTTGGGGGGATTTCCTTCGCTGTTAGGTAACAGTATACACACACAGGGTTCCCCAGCAAAACCTTAACAGACTAAGGATCGAACTTCGGTGATCGATTCATACACTTGGCACATTGCTAGGACATTCAGGTTGATCGTACGGGAGTAGAAGCGCATTCAAGTCTTGGACTCACAGAGAGGTACCATGGGCTGTTACGCAACACCTATCGAAAAGATTGCTATAGCTAGACCGAAAACAAACAAACAAGTCGCCCTAGCATGTGCAGTTAAGGCGATGAACGACACATTCGGTCCAGAAGGGCTCGTATCTTCGGCTCTTGTATTGGGTGAGTACCCCCGTGTTACCACGCAATCGGAACCTAAAGAACGTAATAATGATCGACCGACGCAATCTGAGATGGCACATTTGGCTAAAATCGTTCGCAAGGAGATGGAAGCCGAAATTTCATCCTTGAAACTAAAACGTGCGCCACATCAGGCAGTGCTACCAGCCAGTGACAGATCTTACCAACCCTGTGAATCCCTCCCAGGACGATCAAAATTAGGATGGAAGTTTGTGCGTATAGCCTTCGACTCGCTTGAATCGCCGTCAGCGACAACGTCGAAGGTAATCAACGAATACGCGGCCGCTGTCGCAACCGCAGCGGATGCTCGACGGAAAGAGTAAAGAGTAGACTTTATCAGCAGCTTAGTTATGCGATTTGGTCCACGTGTGCCGCATCTGTAATATTTCGCGCCCCACATCGTGCAGAGTGTAGCCATCCTATTCAAACCTATTTGTGTCAGGTTCGTTACAGTGGGGTATTCAGGTGCTGGTATGGCATGGGGATATCGTGAACAATTGAATAGGAGAATGGATCGGACCCTACCTATTTTTGCGTATGGATGTGGGAAAGAATCTTGTGTATATAAGAGATGATGCAACGAATGAGGACAAGCCATTTAATCTTATACAAGTGAAGCCGTAATATTCAACGGAAATCCTTTCACACAGCTTTCTAGTAGATGTATCTTCCGGAATGTCAGACTTCAGGCAACCGCAATACGATCCTATGCACAGGGCGGAAGCGTTGGATGCAGACGACCAGAGGGCAAAAAGTGGTGAAAAGAATGAGGAAAAATTGAAAAAGATACGAGAACTCATCAAGAGAGGTAATTTTCGGGTAGTACTCAAGGAGAATGTCCCTACAGGTGCAAATATACTCCCTGCACGCTTTTAAATAGCTATCAAGTCTTTTGTTTACGGTAAGACGAAATAAAGGGCACAATATGTAATTGGGGGTTCATCGGGATAAGTGGAAGGAACTAATGGATCACAACAGTAATAAAAATAGTACTCCATATTTCAGACTGCTCCTTGCGCTGGCAGCAGACTTAGTATTTAATGTGTGATCAGCTGACGTGAGACAAGCATACCTTCAAGCCTCCAAAACGCTTGATGGGGAAATTTATCTGCGAGACCCCGCGCCCGAGTTCAATCTAGAAGCTCACCAATGTTTCAAGCTGCTGCGTCCACTGTATGGGCTATGTGATGTAGACGGCATGTGGCTCAGCACCTTGGGACGAACACCGTCGTACAGAACTAGGCATGACACCTTGCAAGCTAGATCTTATGCTCTAATACATCATCGAAAAGGAAATAATCGTAGTGCTTAGTGGCACTTATGTTGAAGACGTCATTAAGGCAAATGATAAGTGATTCAGAGAACACACAATAGAGACAAAGGAAAAGTTCGAAATTGCAGAGGAGTCTCATCTACACTTTGAGTTCATAGAATTCGTGTTGAGCAGGAAAAAAGAAAGTGTTGAGTATGGATAAGCATCAATAAACGCGAAAATTAGAATGCATACCGCTGGACGCTCCACTCCAGCGCTTTCGGTCAATGATAATGAGACTGGAATGGCTCGAAAACACTAGGCCGGACTGCTTATTCGAAATTGCGCAATTAGGGCTAGTAAGTGAAGAAATATATAAGAAACAGCCTCGCATCTATATTCGAAGGCTGAACAAAGCTATAAGATACACCATAGATAATCGTGCTACCCTAAGAGCGCCCAAGCTAGACAAAAAAAGCCTGAAACTCGTAGGTTTTTCTGATGCGTCATTCGCAAACAATCATAACCCATCAACCCACCTGGGCTACATAATATTCTTAGTGGACTCGAGTTACAAGGTGGTACCATTGGTTTTGAAATCTTATAAGGCTAGAAGAAAAAAGAAATCAGCTTTTTCAGGGTTAGTAATTGCATTTTCTGATATGCTTGACTACTCCATCGCATTTTCGGAAGACATTACAAATACGGTCAACAAACGGATTCCAGTACAAATAATTTCAGACAGCAAATTTCTGTTTGACATGATTTGTAAAGGACCCCGCACATCCGAGAAGAGGGTGATGATTGATATAGCAGCCACCAGAGAAGGACTTAGGGATAAGACTGTATCGGACATTGAGTTCTTTAGAATGTCTACAAATATTGCTGATGGACTCACTAAGCAGATGTCACAGGCTGTTCTTCGCAATAAGGTTATATCCAGGAGGTTAGATGTGGTATATGAAAAACAATGGATCATCATCAGGAGTGATTCTACAAACTAAGTTTTGGTTGGGCTCTCCTTTTATTATTTAAGGCAAGGTAATTTCACCAGGTCTTTATCTCTAAGACTTCGGCTAGCTGAAGTTTTTGGACCCTAGGTCCAGCACCAGCCCGAAGGCAAGCAGTTGAGGTGTGCAGAATGCATGACTCTGCTGGATCTATGATTGCTCTCTGTGTGGCATTCAGGAGCACGACGTGATTGACATGGTCAGACTCTGTCGCCAACAAGCGCACCAACCACAAAACCGAGGTATACCCCACGACCGTTTGAAATGCGGCGTCAAACCAGCCACGATACAGAATTTTTCGGTCGGGGGGCCACCGGGTCGCCAGCCCCAGGCGCAACTCAAAGAAAAGAGGGCAAACTGTCTTTAAGTTTCTGAGATGGTTTCGAGATGTTTTCAACTTCTCCAAAACCAACTTGGCCGCTCCCTTCCCACAGAGGGCGTATATTTCATTGAAAACACTCGACATCGCACAATCCAACACCTTGTTGCTAACGAAAATTGCAGCTCTTCCTCGCACATACCACCTCTCCAGATCCCCGTTTAACTCCCCAAGGCCAGGCCCTGAGATTACCAAGGACAACCCAGCGTTACTCTCAAAGTAACCCAACACCGACCTGAACAGATGCCAGCTTTTTCCCCGGAGGTTTTTAATTGGTGTTACCCACTCTAAATGGCTGTATTCAATCTCCTTGCCGCGCTTCTCCAACTCTTACAGATTGGAACTCAACCGAGCGGCCGCCGAAAGACGGCATCGTTATCGAGCTCTTTTCCTCAGGCAAATATCCCGACCCGCCTACCGGCCGTCCTGCAGTCGCATACCACTCCCTCGCGACCAACATATGTGTTCCAATCTTATCCCATCTCCCGTTAAAATGGCATTGACACCCCAAGACGCTTCATCAATTGCCATACCTCCCTCTGCTTACTCCTCACCATCTGTGCTCTTTTCTTTCTTCTTGCCCCTTGTTGAAGTCCCCGCCGGTTGGGTTCACGTTTTTGAATCTCACCATTACCCTCATCGTACGCAAAAAAATACTCCCCAACGCCTCATTGGCAATCTCACATGTCAACCGCTCACTTGGGCAGATCTCAGCATCAATCGGCCTCTTCTTCCTCCCAACCCAGGGAGTAACACTGCGCCGCCTCGTATTGCGCGCAAGCTAACGGGAAAGGCAAGAACTCTGTCGGCATTAGTAAGCGGCCTTGTCTGTCCACCTTTTGTGGTTGCATGACGGAGTTAGCTCTGATTTTTCTTGTTTGAGACCTTTAGACTACGCTTTTACACTGGCCACTGCCCTAATTTGCATTTCTACCGCTATCGTTACGCAATAAATGTTTTTATCACTTCCAATTCAAGTATGCACTTGCCACTAAACCTACCATTCTTGGTTAGCGTTCCTCAGCTTGGGATTCTAGGAATAGAGGGAGTGATAATCCAATGACAACTGTCCACAAGAGAGCTCTGCATGAAAGAGTAATGCTATTATGCAGCGACTCAACTCTGCGGTTATATAATCTCCGCCCGTTCCTCCCTGAAAGGGAGATGAGAGGAGAAGAGAAGTAAAGAGAAAAGAAAAGGACTACTGTAACGGCTAGAAGAAAGTCGCTGTTATCTATCGCACGGTCGTCGCCTTGGGCATCCTTTTACTCTCTTTACGCGTAAAATTTATCACTAAAATATTGCTAGCCACTCAATCTACTCTTTGCCTCAACGCAGCCGCACAAATATCGCGATAGTTCGTGTTATCAGTTGCTACACTAGTTTTCTGAATTAAACGACAGCACTGGCCCCAGTCATCTTGAATTTCTCGGCTGGTCAGTTCACTCACAAGTTATTGACCCTTTGGTATGTGAAGTGCACACATCAGCATGACTACTGCTTTGATCCCATATAGTCTTCGGTGAGTAGCTAATTATGGTTGATCAAAGCGCAGTTCTTAAAATCGTACTATGAAAATAAATATTGACATCGAGAGCAGAATTGTAGTCAGTGGTAGAATTTGCACATGTAGTAACTCATTCAAAGTCAAAAAAAATCTAAACCATTACACAGCTCCAACAGATAGTAAGGGCATATTAAAACAGTCACGACGCTGGATTCTTAAACTTACAATTGTAATATGCTTACTGGAAACCTGCAAGGAGAGGGTGAACTTTGTCTTTGAGCCTAGATCCCAAAAGTTTTAGGTTATTTTATTCGAATTGATAAATGCACCCGCGACGGTTCAAAGAATGATGGACGAAGTTCTTTGAGGGCTTCCTTCTGCGATAGTAGATGTCGTGTAGTTTGATGTGAGTGGCCGAACTGATTTTTGTTTATTTTAAGGAGGGATAACTATGGCCTATTTTATGGATAATTTTTGGCTAAATAATATTACCATCCACAAGACACCACTTCGCCAAGGCCAGGACTGGACTTCGTAACCAACTAGGGCCACAAGTGGCTGCCCTAACTTGGACCGCGTGTTATCAACTACTTGGTCAACACTGTGGACAGCTATAGCGTCACAGTAACTATGTGTTGGAAGCCAAAATGCTAAATGTTGGACCAAAGAAAGGACAAAAACTATCTAACCACCTGTAGGCTTTCAGTTTTGTTCATCCGTCACACTCGCTTACTGTTATGGGCTCTCACAGCGATGGTAGTTAACTAACCACTAACCCTCATTAGGGACGCGTTTAGGCCAATTTTTCTTTACCCTTCCAACACCTCTAGTTTAGAATAAAATAGTGTAGAGTGGTATACAAGATGGCCAAGTAGCTAGATTCTGAAAAAGCCCAATAGGACGAGTTCCCGAGTTCCAGTCTTTGGTAGTGAAAATCTTTCCTTTTAGGTTCACAGCCCACTCACCGCCTCTACTCCTGTCCTTTCCTGCCCTGCTCTCTTTACTCTCGCCCGACTTTTCCCCTTCAGTTAGTAGGGTATTTGGCCCATGATTTCTCGTTCTCTGTGTCTACTACGGTCATGACGTGTATGAACGTAACTTCCTGGGTATTGTCGCGAGGTGTGTGCGCCTCTTGCATGTGCGTAGCCAGTGGGTAAAGCCTGGTCAACCCCACACTACTACATTTCGAAAATTCGTAATTATTTGAAAATTGCTAAGAAAAATCGAGGACTGTAAATAATGTTGAATTACAGAGTGAGCCAATATGGGTTCGAGTGTATCTTGCGTCACAATAGACAGTACACTGTATACCGTAAGCATATTTATTGACATGTATGGCAGCTTGATTTGGAATCTTACAAGGCTTTAACAAGCAATGTTAATGAAATTCGGTTGTGTAGATGAACTCACATTACACTTGGACTGTAGCCGTGCGGTTACAATTTTTGGGTCATTCTATGTTCAGTACAGCTTGTACTGCCTCAGAGTACAGTACTGTGAGCAAATGATAACCTGGTGGAGAGATTCCGATCACAGTGCCCACATGGAAGAAATGTTCATTAATTCACATTCAAAGGCTGTAGTGGAGGCGAGCTGTTGTGCTCTGGGCGCATTGCTGCGTTGGAACTCGGAGCAAGCATTTGAGAATTGCAATGAGAGCTGTAGCTTAAATCAATAGATCGGATAGTAGGGTTAGCCAAAACTCTGGAGACTATTTAGGAGAAAATCACTAGCCGTGAAGAGTGAATAAGGGGCAGCTCGATCTATAACAAAAAGAAGTATTTAAAAGGACAAAGTAAGTATATTTGAAATTGAAGGTGAATAAATATAGCTTTGCTCAGTCGGATATCAAACTATCTGGGCATGTGGTCAACAATTCCGGTACTTAAACTGATAAAGCCAAGATGAAAGCTATTGTTGACACTCCGACTCCTAGCGATGCGACAGAATTAAGATGTTTCCTGAACTTCGGTGGTTATTTCAAAAGGCTCATAAGGAATTTCTCCAAGAGTTTCGCAGTGATACACGCGGCTACTTCAGCGAAAAAGGAATTCAAATGGGCGCTGAAGATGCAGACGGCTATTGAGCAACATAAGGAGAGACTAAAAACCGTAGAAGATGAGAATAATTTACCATAGAAACAAGTTATGGAAGAATAATGTGTAATGATTTGATACTATAGGTTTCTAGCAAATATGGAAATGAGTAAAGAGGGATCTTAAGATTTTTTACTCGCTTTTCAACCGCGACCGAATTTCATTCTGATTTCCGCTTTTAAAATTCAATGATTCTTTTTGCTCCTCGACATACGTTTTCAGTATCCTGTTGCTTGAAATTTTGATCCACTTCCGAATACATATGCATGGAAACGTGAATCTTGGAGAATAATGAGCTTCCTTATGCCCAAGTTCGTGCACCTGTACAATAAATCAGACTTGTTATATAGTCTTTCTTTTTGTCGATACTGGGTTATTTGTGATGTATGCGCGGATTATTTTTGTTTCATCACCCATAAATTTTTTTGTGCTACACCTTAAAAAGACCAGGCGATAATTTTTTCTTCCCTCACGAGTCTATTTGCCTCCATAAATAACTCTTTCAGCGAATTTTTCTGCCATTTCGGCCCCATCACCAGATTTATTCATTTTTACAGGAAGAACGAAATAATATCATCGCCGTAGTTTTCACTCTTTCCAACCTAAGGAGTATTTGCTTTAATTTGTTCAGAAAATAATTTGAGCGTAGATTTATGTCCAAAAAGTAATGATAAGATAGCACTGTTGCATGCTGAAGTAGGACAGAGAGCATATTCTCGAGAGTAATCATACTCATCGCTCATGAAACCAAGAGGGGGTGAAGAGTTTAGGATTCTCAGCAGTTTGACACTTATTGCGCGTGATAAGTACAGGTTTTTTTGTTGTAGGAAAGTACCGAAACGAGGGAATATGCAGTGAAGACGAGGTTTTTGTAGTACTGTAGAGTTATATCATCTTCAGGACGGCTATCTGTGACGCTATTTTGCCATTCCAATGAATAAAACAGGGCCATGTTTCGATTTGACTCCAAGTATAACTGAGGGCCAATTTACGTGTCCAGGATACTTTGAAATAAGCATTTTATTCGACACTGTGCATGTGTTTATGTTTGGAGGACAATTTTCGGCATGCGTCGTGTTTGCACCAAATGTAGTCCATATCCTGGATACAGAGCCCTTTCGTTTTGCAAAAGCATTAATATTGTGCATTACATACTACAAAAGTCTTCTACTGGGTGACTATGGCCATTTATTTTCCTTAGTTGTAGTATTTAATGCTTACAAAAAGCCTAGCATACCATTAATGTTTCTTGGGTTTCAAAATCGCCAGATAATTATATCTTTCCGTAGTAGCTTTTGCTTACTAATCAAGTTACCAATCGATCAACCTCTCTTCTATCAATAATAGCCTATAATGGTCTGTATTCCCGCAGTTGACTGTGTATCGTCTCACGTCTCGTATTCTCGCTAGCCTCAAGAAAGCAGTTCACAATGTGTACGAGTCCTCTCGACGGTAGTGTAATGCACTTGCACAGTTCACGGCAGTGCCCCCTTGCAGTACATTAATGTATTTCCGTTACGACATCTACGCTAAAAATAATTGTTTTGTGAAGTAAATAGATGAAAATACTCGTCTAATTGTTGGGTGAAGAGGACTAGTGGTTATTACAAGAGAAATTCTAGTATTAAATTGTAATGTGCTACAAAGTCTCTACAGTTGATACAATAAATTTTATATAGTGAGGGTATGATGCCTCTCCACACGTTTTTATAGACTGGATTCTCTATGTAAGGATGAGTTTTCTAAGGTGTTTCTGGTACTGGCCCATAAAGAACTGTTTCGTGAGTATTTTAGATCAGGTTGCCTCTGTGATACATCAGTATGGGATTTGTGGATTGCCGTATGTCCGTGTATTAAGCATCTTATGCATCAGAATTTTCCAGTACTCAGTTCGGCCCCGGATTATTATAGAGTGGCATCATGCCTGTGCTATGTGTCGTGCCCATTCTTTCCCCTTGCTTGTCAAATACTCTACTACTTGAGTTCCTAGAGCTCTCGAGCTACTACCCTGCAGAGGGAAAGAAGAGAAAGCGGCGTCGAACACCGAGTAGTCATTGCATTACGCAATAGGGAGCGTTACCTTTCTAGGTCGAGTTCGGTGCATTGCACTACACTATGATTTAGATAGCAAACAACTCATTTTATGTCCTTCCATTGACAAATGGTCGGTTTTTCTGTGTACCGAGCAAGTTCGATCTTGATTTACGCTAGATCTGGTACGAAGGAGTCCAATAGATGTCTAAAAATGCCGAAAATTTGTGCATATGGATGTAGATTGTTTCCACCGCTCACGAATGTAAAATCCGAAAAAGTTCATTGTAAAAGGTTCATTAAGTACCGTGACTCTCTCTTGGGCAAACCTTTGCCCAAAAATATGATAGATATCAGAGAACGAACTGGATAGCGATAAGAAGTAGTCTAGAATATTATGGACATTGGCGAAGCAGGAGATGTATTTTTCGTTCAGATCCAGTGAGAAGGGCTACTTGAAAATATGTAAAAGAGCTCTACATTGATAAATAAGACATTGCAGAACATTTTTTAAGTACAAAGAAGCCAAAAAATCCTTGCTTCAGAGATCAAGCGGCACCTTGACATATACTGAGCACTTTCAGTCGAAATCACCGCACATACCTCATGGGGCAGTGTGGCCGGTTGGGACATTCCGTTGAAATGGTTTAAGTTTAGGGTTTAAACTTCAGTTTTAATTTTGGAACTTTATTTGAACGCTTGAATGGTGAAATAATTAGTGCATTTATGTAGAAAATTCGGTAATTTACTTAAAATGTTTGAAAACAACCAATTATTAGTAGGCTATTTTTCTATACAGTACTGTCTCAACCGACTCAAATTCGACAACGGTCTCACTACCTCTGGCGTGCGGAGACCAGCAGTCATGATAGACTAAAAAAAATCGGCCAACCAAACCTAGCAGCCTCCCTTGCATACTTCCACCCAGATACCAGGCCCGCTTTTACCTGCTCGAGTAAGCCGTCTACTTGTGAACTGACATAATCAGTCACAAGGCTCGCCATAAGTCGACTCGACCCTCGTTACCTGTCTGTCTCAGGTAGAGTTGATCGTCAAGTGGCCTGCTGCCTGTTGTTCGCCACAATCTGCTTGTCTATGGCCTCTTGAATGGGTGCGGCTCGTGTGGGATTTGTAATAAGGTTGCGTAGTGAGTGTCATTGGTTGCGTGCAATTCGTTGGGCCGCTTGTTCTGAGATGTTATTGTTGATGAATGCTCGTCTCGAAATCGGTGGTGCCTACAAGATGTGCTCTGGATGCCATGACTAACTGGCATATTTACCAAGTTCGTGATAATGGAGAATCAAATTGAGTCAAAAAATTAAATTCACACGCCATCATGAAACCTAAGAATGTACTCAGTAATTTATTGTTCAAAAATTCTATTGCATGTTGTTACCACATTTGAGTGTGTATTAAACCAGAAAATATAGTCAGGAAGGTGTAGCTTCAATAAAAGAAGTATCTACTTATATGATAGAGTATGGTTACGGTCGAGCTTGAGTTCATTCAAAAAATACACCTCAGACACCGTCCCAACTTAAGAGTAAAATTGGCAACTTGTTCGTTTAATCACTCAGCCGTGAAAAAGACTACTAGAGAGCTATATAAGTCAAGGGATTATTTGAATACCTACCAGCGTGTACATTACTATTTCTCGCTTCCGTATCAGATAGTACATTTCTATTTCCATTGAAATACCCTGAAATTACAAAAAAAATATAGCAACAGTGTGGCTTTTCTAACCAATTTTCAATATTCAGATAGCCAATGAGATAAATGGTTCTATATTTAACCAAAAATTGTCAAGAAAAAAGCCGGGAACTGCATCACACCAGCCCTCGAGTGCAATTATTGCAAATTTCACTTTCTTGGTGTTGTTGTATTTTTCCTTTTAGAGCCGATGGAAATTTTTTCGATTTTAATTTACAGCCATAGACATACCCAATATATCATCTAAATCATTGCTCTCCATTGCGCTGAGAAATTTGTTCCAGTTAATCCTTCCTAGGAAAGAGTTTGAGATAAAATTCGCCTTAGAGCGTTATAATATACCAACGAAACGAGTAGAGATAACTACGAATAGTTTCGTATCCTATACGGCAACCATAATTAGGGTCATCAAACGATCGTGCCGTTCCGAAAATTCTCAAGCCGGCAATTAGTTTGATTTCTAGTCGCAATCCTTGTTTCCCAATTGCATCAAGCGAATGCCCCATCTGTTTGCAAAACTACTTTTAAGATCTGTTAGTAGTTTGTAGAACATCACAAGTAGTATTCAAAATCCTCTTCGAAAAGATCGCAAAGAGCTGAGTGGGCTATTGCCCAGGTAGTCTGAGATTCAACTCCTTTCGCCTCCTTGAATGATTATAGTACATAGCTTCCTCCCTTTTTGTTTCACTAAGTCCGAGTTTCGGGCGACTGTTGGAAATTTCAATACTGCTACGGCAGCATTGCAGTTTCGCATAAACACATGCACGTATATTGCTTGCGTCTGCAATTCATAATAGAAATATCTGCGGTAAGGAAGGCGTGTGGAATAGACAAACCAACGGAGTGAATTCAGCATTAATGTGCCGAGGGTATACGATTCAACTTTTTATGGAAGAAAATAAGATAGGGCTTCGTGTACAAACTGGCAAGCTAATGAGAACCCCGGGACACCAGCTTTTCCTAGAGTGGCGCGTTTCATTTTATCTCGGTTTCCTTAAGAAAGGGTTCTAGTCAGGTATTCTGAAGGAAGAAGCAATTGAAAAAGCCGACGCAACGCACTTTATTTCCAAAAAAGGACAATGGTCGCAAGCTGTGTTTTAAAGGGGAACACGAAATCAAACAGGCTGACGTTTTCAGCGGAATCGAAGCAATTGCGACGATCTTCCTCTTGACCATGGGATTAAATGATCGTATTGAGACACTGCTCTTAATATTTAAAAATGAAAATCGTTCATAACCTATTCAGCGCGTTCCAGGCGCTCTTAAAGGCATCTGTTATAGAAGCAGCCCGAAGGGCTGGATGGAAGGAGTCACGTTCAAGTCTTGGCTCACGGAAACGAACGGAATTGAGTTGTTTCGTAACGGCTTGCGCAGGGTTCTTAACGTGGACAGCTGCTCCCGGTATATCATTAATGAAAAAACAACCTTTAGCATGAACGCTATTTTTACTACTATTAGAACGTTCCTCCTGGCGCCACCCATTTTTACTAGCCTGCGGACTTCTTTGTGGTCCAGAAGTTCAAAGGTGCTTGGAGTAAAAGTTTGGAAGATTAAAAGTACGAATGTATCCACCGTGAAACCTGGACGGCTACGAGCGGAATGATGCCGGGCCCGGGGAAATCAATTTATTTACGCTTTACCGCAGCTGCGGTTCGCGGCGTACCCGGGGAATGGGATCGGACTGGAGTTCAGTATGCGCGCAGAACAATGATAAGGACAGGGTTGCCCCTCAACCTAAATGATGTGCTTGAGAAGGAGCAATTTTCTGACGAGTTGCCGCAGATTTTCACTAAGAAACACGAGTAATTTGAAGTAAAAGAGCTAGATGGAGTGGAAACGGAGAGTGATAGCGACCAGTCATGTTTTGTACGGTTCAGGTTGCTCAATAAAGCTGATGATATGCTTTTTTACTGTTAACTTAATTGTGAACGTGAAATTAAGTTAAGATAATTTAATTTTTATTCATCTAAATTAAACTAGGTGCAAAAATATATTGGCCTAAACTAAATTTTGCGCGGGCGACCTTTTAGTTTAGGCCAATATATTTAAATTTGCCTAATCGATTACGGTTTTTGCTTTAGATATATTTTAGATCACTGGTAGTTATAGAAAAAATCTACGCATATGCGTCTTGCGCGCATATTACAGCATACTGTAGTCCTCACCCCTGCGCCCTTTTATGAGGGTATAATTCAACTCTATTCGATCGATATTTCTATCTATGTTGAGTCTATCTAGGCCGCATAATCTAGAGATATTTACTATAGAAGATATTTATGGATACTCTACATAGATTTTTATCCTAGGAAATACAAATTCTCGCGCGTGCTATAGCTAGTCGACGGTGCCGACATTGTGTGCAAGTAGTGCGACTGCAGCACTACGGGGAGTAAAGGGAGCAACCAATTACTTTCCTCAACCCAGACTCAGCCAGCAAAAACACTTCCGATTTTTCAGAGTGGCCCGCAAGCGTCATTCTCCTTTTTGTCTACTTTGAAATTCTCTACAGTACATTAGATATGCTCTGAGGATATCTCTATGTATAAGCTGTACAGACGATGACCCCGCTCCTCCAGTCTTCGAATGGCGACGACAAGTGGGTATTTATGAAAAAGTTCCATTCTTACTGGTTCTAGGGGTATAAGCCATGTAATGCATTTCAAACTAATTTAGCACAGTATACCGTCCAAGAGTTAGTACAGTACAGTGCTTTACCATGGGTACAATAGGGCTTTTACAATCATTTATTTCCTTCATACTGTATTTTTTCTGCATGATAGACTGCGCTGCGGTCCTATGAACGTGGCTAGCTCTGAACCGAACAGTATAAAACTTTATGGTATTATTATACTGTAACTGTAGAAAATTCAAACGATGATGGCACATTTTTGCAGAGCTGGCAGTCCCAACGTGTAGCGTTGGCAGTAGATTAATGGTGAAGTTGTCACTTCAACTGACGTGTAATATCGTTGGAGGTTTTAGTCCAGACCATTCGGTTAAGGTTTCCTCCAGCCCCATTTATGCTTTATTTCTGTATAAATATGAGCGAGTAAGAGCAACTTTCTCTTCTCGCTCCTCAGCTTTCACACAGTGTCCGTTTTTTCTCCCCGAATCGTCAACCAACGTCAGGTTGACTGCCCTAGAGGGACGCCACCTATGTTCTCCTTCTCCCCTTTATTATCCGTTTCTTATCCTTTCCATTCCGGCCAATCTTTCGTCACAGAAGGCCGAAGAGCAGTTTGGCTACAGTAACAGGTGTCCGCTGCAGTATCCGACTATATTGCTACCTAAGAGCTAACAGGATGGTCCACGTCCTCCACGTGCAGCGACATGCGCGAAAAAATGGCTTGCGAAACTGACGACCAGATGGTGCAACTGATGCGGCGCAACAATGCGGATCACCCCAGCAGGGGTGCTGAACTTCTCCGCGATACGCGGCAGAAGACCCTCGATGAAGAGGAAGGTGGCAGGAGAAGGCGACCCCAAAGAATTGAACGCCAGCGGTTGCAACTCGAAATTGGGGGACTGCGTCTGTCAAACCAAGCCGTGTACCGTGCAGATACGTACCATATTACAGTTGTAGCCCCATATCTACACGTGTACTGTACATATGGTACACGTGTAAAAAGCGCTTGGAAGGTAACCGACAAGGTACCACTGGTAACCGAAAAAAAATATTACTAATACAGTGTACAGTACAGTACAGTACAGTACTGTATTTGCGCGGTACGGTACACTGACTGGTCCGATGTTTCGGCTATTATAATAATGGAGATACTACATTTTTATGTGTTGCGGTACAGTAACAGTAAAAAGCACAGCCCAACTTTTGGGTAAATTCGGAATCTTTACTCTACAGTATTCCCGCCGGTAGCATTCTGCTGTTCATTGCTGCGCTGTCGCTGCAGCGCATCAACATTCGACATACCATTCTGGCACTCGCATTCCTTCAATCCTCCCTTCTACCAGAATTATCTCTGCTATACGCTATCAACTCATCATTCGATATGGCCGGCGCTTTGCAGCACTACCGCCTCTCCATGCTCGGCCAGGACCTTGCCGAAACATTGGACGAACTAATTGCGAATGACCTGTTCGACGAGAAACTGAAGGATCTTGTCATGGAACATTTCGGCCGCGCAATGACTGACGCTCTTGCCAACCAAGTCCGCACCAGGGCCGTCATCAAGGGTGCCATCGGCCATTACCGTAATCACGACGACATTTGGCGTATATTTCTTAAGAACATAGATCTCAGGATTGACGGCAAAGGCATCTCGTCCTCTGAGATGACTGAAATTATTGCCGTGTCCAAGAGGTGAGATCCTGATCCAGAAAATGCGCTTCTTTCTTGCCTCGACTACGCGGCGAAGTAGTGCCGTCTCTACCATCGCCGTGTGTGGGGTGCAAAACAGGATAGGGCGGTGGACAATGATGTGAGACATGCTGGTTACACCTCTTTGGCGTAAAGGCTTGGCATCAGAGAAACAGCGCGTTTAACGAGAAGCCTGGGTGGTTCTCGTCGTGGACAGGCTTTAGTGGGGGAAGCCGCGTTACAAAATGTGGAAGCTCGTTTTGTTGTTTGTTCCATCTTTTTGTCATCATTTTCTACCTACGTGACGCTTTCTTTGTCGCAGACAAAACAAACAGTGCTTCGAGGTCGTCTCCACTTTGGGAGTGCATACTGTTGCTCAGTTGCTGTACTCTTAAGTAAATGTTCAACTTCCAACTTCTAGGTAACAGCAAACTGTGGATCTAGCCCTGAGTTAGACGACACCATGCCCTCGCTGAGGCCCTCATCAATCTCTTCACTCCGCCCCGCCACACAAGAGACACTGGCCTTCCGCCACCCTTCGCCGCACACCCACTTGGACTTTGTAGAAGAAATGGGCCTCCTCCCTCTGCCCCCCGCAATCGAACAAGACGACATCCTGCGGGCCGCATACCCGATCAACCTAACTTCTTCTGCCGCACCTGGCTACCTCGTCCCCCACCCCATCGTCTTGCTAGCTACAACAAAGGGATTTTCCGGAGCAGGCGTCACGGGTGCATCTGCATTTGTTGCTCGCTTACCCCAATCCTGTACCAAGTCATCCCGCTGCGACTTTGTACGCGCATCTGATCATCACCTTCGATCCGTCACGCCTACAATCTGGATTTCAAACCCCTCTCCCGGTTCCTAGTCGACAGTCTTGAGGACATTCGTCATCTCTATGATCAATTTGCTGGACTTACTGTTGGCGTCGCCCATAGTTAATCCATGTTGACGTTCATGGCATGGAATTATCCGAAATGGCCCGTAATACTCCTCTATCTTTACCGACCGGAAAACGCTGCTAAGGCTCATTGCTAGGGACCAGCTCCCTGTCACCCGAATATTGCGTTCCTTTAGGGGCGGCTTTTCTCATTGCCAGTTTGACCCTTCGACCTCTGTCAATGGCACCAAACTTGACGCAGATGTCGCAATCGAGATGTGCGATGTGGTGAAATCGCCAGTCTTTGGTGGGCCTAGCGGAGGTTCTTCGCAAGCCGGGTAGAGTGCTTTTGCCGATTGGAGCGATTGTTACGACAGTTTAGAAATCGAAATTGGGTTGAAGGCGTTTCTGTTTACGAAGACATGATGATGCCATTGGACTGGACGAGCGCGCGTCATCGTATATTCTCTTAGTTGATTGTACTGGAGTGCTTGGTGGTCGATTCCCTTAGAGTTTGCTATGGGTTTTTGTCGATATCTTCGAGCCGGAGACAGCTATTCATTCCACATGCCTGGAGGCGACGAGACCGAAGGTGCACAGGGTTTCGAATCAGGCAGGTGTAGGGCAGCAGTCAGGGCGGTCAGAATGCGATACAAGCCACGCAAAGGTGTTAAGTGTTGCAGCGTTATCAAAAGTGCGTAAGGTCCTTGAGGAGGGTTTGAATGTTTGAGTGGCGATTCTTGATACTATTGGGAGGATGATCACGGGGGCTGCGACGGATATGGAGGGATTGGAAACCGTTTTGACAGTCATCACAGACATGGGAAATAGTGATCACGTGTTGTGGGCTCTACGCGCGTCCGCACCACGTGGAGGAGCATCTCGTTCGAAGCCGGAGGCCAGCCACTGTTTTTCAAATGCGCGAGGCAAGCGACTGCTCTCACAGGGGAGCGTAAGGAGTGATCTTACGCTAGACGCAGAGAAGAAAGAAGTAATTTTTTCTCTGTAGTTCAATTCATCGGACGAGCGTGAGGAACGATGATTCGTATCTCTTTTCTGTCGTGGCACTACACAGTGGAGACCGCGACGAAAGCAGTCGCACATGTCTGTACCTCAAAATGGCCCCGCGATTCGCTGCTTGTGTTTGGGTACTTATCCCCGTCGATGTGAAGCGGAGCGTACACCGTGACCATGCCGCAAACCGCTGCGTCTCGGAGTTTGGACGCACTCACTGCCACAACTCCCTCCGCAACGTGTTCGCGTGGCACATTTTCCGCTCCGCCGGCTTGGACTATGAGTTTGAAGTTGAGTATCTCGCCTCCGGTACGGACTTCCGATCCGCCGACATCCTCCTCGTGCACCCCCCGTGACTTTGAAGCCGGCCTACCGGACAAGCCCATTGCATGTGACGTCGCTATGACGTCCCCGTTCAAGCAGTCCTCATTCACGACAGCGACGCAATTCGCCGTTGGGGCTGCCGCCCTTACGCACAACCGCAAAGTCCTAGACCTGTAGCAAAAGCTCTCAAGGAGTTTTGTTCCCCCTTTCCACCCCTCTCGCGACCCAGGTTCCGATTCCAGCCCCTGGTTTTCGACTCCCTCGGTGCCCCCTCTCCGGAGAATCTGTTTTTTATCGAAGAGTTTGTTCCCCGCTTTGCCAGGGAACGCCACACCTCGGACGCTACTATTCGCACGCGCATCCAGCAGCGTATCAGTTGCGCCTTGTGGTCGTCGGTGGCTACGGCCATCATGTCGCGCGCCCCACTGCACTTGACCAATTCGGTCCATCCAGTAAGCTCTTAACTGAATAGTCGATCAGCCGGCGCACACCCTAGATAAGTAATGATTAAATGTCATCTTTCTGCATTTCTCTCCGCTCCTTTGCCGTTCGGTTCACAGTTAACGACGATAAGTATAACGAGCTCTGGCCGGTTGACTGCAGTTCAGACGGTGCGCTTACTGATTGCTAGCAACCTCTCGCCACTTAGGCTAGCTAAGGATGCATGAAACTCTACTGAATAAAGAATGCACTCTTCTCTCTATTCGTTCATAGTTCTTCCAAGCAACAACGAGAAGGGAGCAGATCATCTCGCACATGTGGGAAACCGCAGGCTAATCGCATTTCAGTACCAACAGCTGTTTGAAATCCCGATTGCTTTATGATTTCCTGCTTGCCCCTTGTCATCTGACTTTTCTAGAGGTAGAACGGTGGGTTCCATACGAACGGAATTCAAACAATCGTCGAAGTAATCGGTCCGGTCTGTGAGGTTTGGTAAGATGAGGTTCCCAGTGGACAAGATTGATTCAAGCAACAGCCATTGAGTGGATAGCTCGCTGCTGTAATCATCGGCTTTCTATCAAACACCCTGCTTTTGATTTTTGCTGTGTACAGTGCCAGATGTGAGGGCATCTACAGTACACTACTTATCATTACAGTAACTAGGTCATACTACCTACTTACAGTGTTAACTCGCCAAAACCGTCGCTGCCGTTGGGACTTTACAGAAGTTTAACGCATTCGGTATCTACTGGGGACTGCGCACGTCCTAACTATACGGCTAAGATCCAACAGGATGTACCTCGTCGTCCATGCGCATCGGGGCTCGGGACAGGATAGCTTGAGCAATGGATGACCAGAGGGTGCAACTCAGTCGCTGGTAGATACGGCGGCGCTGCTCCGGTCGTTGGAATGTACAGTATAAATACTGCGCAGCCGAGCCGCTTCGAGCGTCCCCCGGCTGAAACACACACAGGGTTTACTGTTCTAGATCTACGAGTAGAGTAGTCGGAACATACGCCGTTCGTTCAGCTCGGCCCCAACTATCCCTATCCTTGTCCCCTACGCTCTACGACGCAGCCCTACCCGACGAACTGATCGTATAGTTCGAGCTCCGCGTTTGCATTGGGGTGATCACGCAACAGTACTGCAATCTTGCACACACATAATAACCATGTCGATTGACAAGCTACTTTAAAGTATCGTACTGCTCAGTATTGTGCTGGTAAAAAAGATAGGGACACCCAATTAAATGAACATACAGCTAGAAGTACTGTACAGTAGCCTCCCAAATTCTGTCCGCTCACGTATAACACAGTACGTAATAGTGCAACAGGAGTGTTGGAATACTCGTACGTACAGGGGAAGAGATGGCCTTTTCTTTGTACGTACAGTAGCTCACGGAAGAGCCAAATTTATACAGCCCAGACAGCAGCTTTTTTAATATTGACCGGTAACTTCCTGGGTAGCACCTCCGGACAAGAGGATGGTGGTCAGTCGGAAGGCTCACTTCTGCTCAGGTGCCGAAACTCTCTAGCAGCCCTCGACAATCTTTCTCTATATAAAGGACACTCCAGACGTCGTTCTGACTGACCGGAGCAACAACAACAAACCTAACCAATTCCAACTTTCTACAAGTAGCATACCGAAAAAACTATTGACAAAGAAATAAAATTCAAAATTACTGTATGCAAGGTGGAAAAAATGAATAAGGATACCTCACTAAAAAAAAATAACAGCAACAACACAAAGTCAGTCATTTTTTTTACGCCCCTTTTTCTGTAACACCTCAATGCAACGCTTCTGCATTGATTTGACTAGCTTTTCCATCAAATCAACGGTAATCCCGTTCCATTCCACCTTAATTGATGACTCTAGCTCCTCCATGTTACTTTACTGAAGACCGCCGCTGTAAACTCTGCGTGCGAATACACCACACAAGTTCTCGATGTGGTTCAGATCAGGGTATATAGCGGTCCAATCCAATACATCAATAAAATGGGTAGCAAACCAATCTTTTGTGACCCGAGATGTATGGATGGAAGCGTAATTCTGTTGGAACACCCATTCCACCTCAGAATTTTCTTCAAAACATGGAACTAAGTAGGATAGTAACCTTTCATAGTACTTCTTAGAATCTTGTTTTCCATTTAAAATAACTAATTCCGTACATCCATATGAGCAAAAACCTCCCCAGACCATGACTCCACCTCCCTCGTTTTGCCTTTTCGAATACAACTGCTTTTCATTACTTATGTCGTGTCAGTAATAGTTGTAGCCATCTGGACCGTCCAAATTAAACTTTTTTCATCACTGAATAAACAGTCTGCCATTTTTCATAATTCTAGGTAAATTTCCCTGTAGCCCACCTTAGCCTATTTTCCCTATGCGTTTCTGTAAGCAGCGGAGCCGCAATGATCTTTGAATACTTGAAAAGTCCTGAATTTTTTAAAGCCCCTCGGACGGTATACCAAGAAACAAGCAGATATAATGGGGTTTTAGGTCATTTGAGCTCATATTATTTTTCGAATCCTCCCCGAAGAGTCTGCGGTTGTGGTACTCTGTAATGTTTTTCGGCCTTCCCGATCTTTTCATTATTCCATACGTATCCATATTCTTGAGGTAGTTGAGGACAACGTTCTTGCTCCTTCCGACATGTTTGGCAATGTTGCGAGCGCTGGTCCCAATAACTGAAAGTGCCGCTATTTTACCTTTTTTTCTTCCGTTAGTTGCTTTACTTTTCCCATTGTTTCAGGTAATGAATGACTCTGTTTTCGTGTTTTCGTGTTTAAGAGAGGTTTGTGACGAAAGCAAAGGCTTTTCTTCATTTATATCAATCCGCTAGAGTGCAGTTGCATTTAACGAGTTCTGTCTCTATCTTTTTTCACAACTCATATTCATAAACTACTGAAATATTCACTTCCGACTTTTATGCAATCATTTTTCTGTTGCATTACACATTTACTGTCTAGTTTTCGATAAAAAAAGTGCGTAAATTCCATGTTTGGCGCCACTTGAAGTGCACCTATCAGGGCATTCGGGGATTTCTCTAGATTTTTTACCAATACTGTGCAGTGCCAAGGTCAAGGCTCAATATCCTGACCGATTTTTGATTGGTAATCGATCAATGGGGCCTCTGACACCGATGTTAAAAAAAACTCTTGGAAATTCGGTATTGGGTCTGCGTAGCTGTGGCGCTGGGATATGCGCGAGTGGCAGGGCCGCACTATGCTGAAAGGAGGGCTTTCGATTGGAATGATTAGTATTTTAGAGTATTTTCGTGAAGTAAACGCATCTCGCCCCCATCTGAGACGCAAAAAACCATCCTAAGAGCAAAAAAATCTTCACCCAACGCGACACTCTCGCTTTACTTTCCTTTTCCCTGCCTCCCGTCGCTACTCGAAAAGACAATGCTGAAGTGGCGATCAACATAACTTGAAATCATGTTTACTTGACGATCATGGAGTGAAAAGATCGTAATCTGCTCATTTTATTGGTCATATATCACGTGTGCAGCTTCAATTATTGGTAGTAGCCCGCAACATGCAGATGTTTGCCTCCTCCTCCAAAGCTAGTCAATTTTAGTGGTCCTGCATGTTGCACTTCCCTAGTCTATCGATAAAGCACAAAACATACTACGAGTCGGATACAACAATAAATGTCTCCGCTGTACCGATTTTTTTCGTCTTTCGAAGAGAACCGATACCCACGAAATCACAGAGTAGAGGTAGAAAAAACGTCTCGTACACGTAGTAGAATATTATTGGGGAAAATATTTTGAACACTGCTTTTTGTTGAGTACAGTACAATCCGAACGCGACCGAGCTCCTTGAAGAATAAATTCAAGGAGGAATCAAGACCGAAGACAATGGGCGTGTGTGATAGCAAAGTAATTAAATTAATCCCCCGCACTTTTCAATTACTGTGAAAATCCTCCTAGATGGCTTTATAAGATACTTCGATATACGAGATGTTCGAAAAGTGTGGTGATGACAACCTCAGCGCATATAAGAATTATTTAAATGACCGCAAAAGTGTTATTTGGTAGTATTGGTAAGCCAGAAAGGATGCATTGAGGAAGTAGAAAACCCATTTTTCTGAAAATATAAGAAATAGAAGTAAAATGGAGCCAATAGCACTTCGCAGAGGCATCAAGCGTTCAAAATAACAAACAAATGGTTCAGATTAAGTTCGGTTGCCAAAAAAATGGCCCAAATCTGGGGGAAATAAAATTCCAAAATAGCTTACTGTGAGGAAAGGACAAAATCAATAGTTATAGACTACAAAAGAGAAAAACGCCTATTAACGGAAAATAAATGAAGAATTGACTGGTAATGATCGTTAGATACAATTGAAAAAAAGCACCGTTCTGCGAACTGGACTCCTATTAAGATTAGCAGTCTCGGAATTAAAAGATCTATACTTTTTGAGGTATTTTCATTGCTTTTTTGAAGTGCTAGCTCGTAACTTTTTACGGTCAGTAACTGGAAGTCAGGGACTACTGAAGTAGACTATTCATACTAGACGAGTTGTTAATCCAGTAAATCTTCATACCTTTAATATTACAACAGTATTACTGGGTTGCTACCAAAAAGATAAGAGACAGATCAATGAAAATACTCAAACATGCAAAGATTCCTCTTGTTATGCATCCCTAACACATCCTTTCCTTTCTGCTCGAAAAATTCCCACTATGTGAGAACAATATTTAAAGATGCAGACTAGTTGAGTAGATACTAAATATTCAATGTATCGGTCAAATCAATATGTTTTGAAGTTATGACCAGTGAGAGCCTCAGAACAGGGCAGAAATTCTCTTCAAAATGTGCTAATGGAAGGGCTTAAAATGATAGCTTCTAACTTTTATTATGAAGAGCGTAACTGTGCTGATTAATGTTATTTCGGTTATTTGTTGATTTCAGGATACACACTGATTTTTACCTTCACCTCGCAGTTGTTATTAATAGATTCATACTTTCAATTTGATATTCATTTCCTCAGTTATGAAAAGTGTCAGTCTATTTGTGGCTTTGATGGGCCGGGTACACATGTCGTAAAAAATTGTCTCGTATCCATCTTCCATCGGACAAGACATAGTTGCGGAAAATATCGAGACATTACTATCATTATGCACTTCCCTCTAATAATATGAAAATAATTAGCGACTAATTGTGCCGTACTACAGGTTACACTACTTGGCCCGAAAATATATCTACAACTCATCGTTACGAATAATGGAAACGAACCGATATGCCTGACTTGATAGGCACATCAAAATGAATTATTCACTACTTTTTTGAGAGGAAAGGAGGGAGTTCCTGGAGATATTTTTCAGTCGTGCGAGAACAAATATTTACTTTTCTTGGATAGATAAGTTTGGTATAGGTCTGGAGTTGATGAGATAGTAACTTCATGATATCTACACAAAAATTGGTGAACAAACTAGTTGTAAGGTCACAGATTAATCATTTGCAACAGGGAGAAGAAGATATCAAGGGTTGTTTCGCACTCAATATAATAAGAAAACTGACGTGTTAGAAGATGATAATATTCATTATTCAACAAATCTCAGAATTTCAGTATTTCTATTAAGAAGAAGGTCTTAATACTCTCAATGTAATTGTCAACCAGTCGTCCGCAAAAAGAACAATGGGAAAGAAATTTTCTCATAGATTTCTTTACTTCCATTGTTTTTGATCTGTTATTCATAGCCTTATACCTTTAATTAAATCCCACATTAACTCGAGAAGATAATATCAGCAGTATTCGTCCATTTCCGGTAATTTTGCCAGTATGATGCATTTTCAGCTCTAAACGATCAATTTTGAGACTTATTCTCATAAATTATGCGTATTCGACTACAAGAAGTCATTTTAGCATCTTCACAGTTTGTTCTCGAAATCTTTCATTATTTACCAAAATGTTACTTTTCTGTTCTTTTGCTTATACTTCATGTTTCTCCATTTCTATACCCTGGTTTAGGATTTTTATGTTTCTAACTATTTGGTAGGTGCTTAAATGGTTTTATGTAATCATCCAACTGTGCTCCATGAGGGACACAGTTGCCCATGAAAATTTTGACAAGGCTAGAGGTAAACCTCATCATGAAAATTAGAAACACTTCAGAAAACGTTTTCTTAAATGGGACAGTGTCGGACCGAGCATTCTTTTGGTTTCAGTGCGTAATCTCAAGTACTCTAATCTAGAAAAGCCTTGGATTATTTTGCACATACGATTATACTTATTGGAACTTTAATTCATATTGCATTGGTTCGAATAAGCCTCTAATCCTTCTCCGGAACTAGAATATGTTCTTCATTGGTAATCTAAGGGCTTTCTGCCGACATGTATATCACCTCCGTGGAAACTGTTTTAAAAAGTATTTATGTTCCATAGGTTCAGCAAAATGTAAAATAGTAAAGCAATCTTGCAATAGATGCTATGGTGAAATGAAGCACTTTTCAACTGTCGTTTAAGTAAATAATGATACTGACTGCGTTTATTTCATGTTTTAATTATATCACCACGCTTTTCATTGTCGAGATGATACGTTTTCACTAATTTTGAAAATAGTAAATGAATTCTGCCTTTGTACAGGGTCGATACCTCACAGAGGCGGTGCAAGTAAATCATGTTGAGTAGCTTGGTGCCTGGTAGACGCAAGCCTCCATCACCCCCTTCGAGTAGTAAATGTATCTTATTCCCTCTTTTAAACTTCCAATACCCTCGAAAATCGCGAGGAAGAGCAAAATATCCAGAAAATGACCAATATTCTTTTACTTTAATATTTTCTTGTTTATATCCAGAATTTGAGCTTGTGATTGATTTTTGGGGGAAATAAAGGTAGATTTTTTTATTAACAATTGGACCAAAAGTAAAGTTTCTGCTTTTGTTGCATTTTTGCTTTTTCTGTAAACTTAATTCACATTACCCTTTTTTGTACACAGAAAAATGGTATTCTGCACTTTTATGTGTCCACTTCCCTTCATTTATGTCCAATTCGAGTTCCAAAACATTTTCTATCCGGATATATCATGGACCAAACGAAAATCGCGCTGGAGTTTTGCCTTTTCAATAATAAGTATAGGATATGATATTTTTAGAATTCACCCTTTAATTGCACAATTAGTGAAAGGTAAATACTGCCCTTACTATAGGATTTACGACATTGTATACTGCGACAAGGAAATAGAAATTGCCGCACTTCTCAGAAGGTACCATAACGGTGTAGCGACCATTTAATACGAATTGCGGGCTTTGCGAACTTGATTAAGACCTACAAAACCCCATTTCAGTGGTTTGATGTCTTCAGGCATTCTAGACTTTCCAAATTGTGCACTAATTTACGCTATGATGCTTACAAAGCGTTATTCATCGCGAGATCTACGCCATGAGTATACTTTTTGTCGTAATCCTTCTGAGCAACTTTTTTCCAAGAATAATAATTTATCACCGATTTGCCGAAATCCCCCCAATTTCGAATGTTTAATGCCGGAGTCGAAGTTGAAGCGGTGAAAAAGGAACTGTATTGGCTATTCGATTTGGCCCGCATTTTCGTAAGCGATTCTCAACCTCAAATCCTTGCATCATCCTTCTCAGTTGTCGTTCTTACTCGACTCTCTACATAAGATACAAAACATTTTTACATCCATAGAAAAAACGCGACTTTATGACGTGAGATAATGCTTTTTAGACTCAAATATCAAATTGGAAGGCTCTCAAGAAATATTCAAGGTCTGTTGTAGTCCAGAAGTAGTAAGAAGTAAATTTATTCACCAGAATATTTTTCAGTAGTTAACGCGTGCAAATGCTAAATTGTCACCATTGCTTCACGTGTTTGGCGCATATGGTAAGATACTCACGATATTAAGACACACGTGATTTATGTCAGTGGATTGCGAGAGTTTCCTCCTCTATTTTCCAAACGGATTTTCGCGCAGACTGTGTTTATACTCCATGTTATCCTGAAAGGAGTCCACTGGGGCTCCCATATCAATACTGGCAACATAATCATGGATATATTCGGTTTATTGATGAAATAATGTGAGAAAAACTTTCCTAAATCTACCAAGCGAACTATAAACTCACCTGATAGATGTGTTTAGACGCTCGTAGGCCGTAAAAAGTAAACTACGCCAATGTTATGGTACCTACCAAGCTCAGGCCTAAAATTTTTGGTTTCATAGGTTCGATTTGTATCAATTTCTCTCTAAGACACTCCTTTTTCTTCGTCTATATAACGAAAAACTCATTCTTTGTTGCAAATTTCATCCTGATTTATACCTTAATTGGATCTAGCATTGTTCTACATTTCACCATAAAAAAAGAAGATTGATCCAATTCAACCCGCACAAAAAATACTAAACTGTTTAGTAACTAACCCTCACTACACAAGTATTCTTTTTGTACACAACAATCCATTAAAATTTAGATATTGTTTCAGATCGAGAAGCGCAAACGTCAAAAAGATCGAACCAGATCAACCTGCAATTTGAAGATAGTGCGATGTGTTCCTCCCGACAATACCAGTTGTATACAAATCTATTTTGATAAAACTCCGAAGGATAAAAATCCAGATCTTCATTCTAAATCTCTACTGTTAAATAAATTGTGCAAGATATCGGCCTTCCATCTGCGCAGAGGTCCGCCATTCGTAAATTATCTTAATTTGGTTTTCTAACGTTATCAGCTTCACATGTACAATTATAGGCACGATTGAAGTAGTTTCGAGTTCCCAGTATAGGGAATAAGAGACAAGAAAAGTCTCCTTTTGTTTAAATGTGACCCAATGATCCCCTATTCAACTAAATACTTGTTAAATGAACACATTGCGCTGGATTATAACGTAACATTGAACGTTCTGTTGGTCACAAGGTCGTATTTAATAGCGTACAAAGCTATTCCTCTATCAATTCATTTATGATATCTTCCCTCTGTCGCGCAACGGTGACTTTAGTGATCTTAGGATGGAATTTAGGTTACTTAAGTAATATAAAACCTAACTATGATGAACCCCATCACTACCTGAGTCATAAGAAGTACTCTGCTTGGTAAACGACACGTTTAAAAAATGGATGATGGTTTCAGCATTATTATTACATATATTCAATCTCTTTTCATCTTCTTTTTTCGTAATATATTCGCTACTGTTGTGATATTGCTTACCATTGTCGTTTCCTGAGGAAGAGTGAAATCCAGCTGCCCCGAGGTCGATCAACTTATTCCTAGGCAGACGTATTTTTCTGCTTACTTAGAGTTATTCTTATGATAAAATGGTGATTTTTCATGTAACCTTCTTTCATCCTAAATTTTATCTACTGACCGCCCTACTTTGGAAGGTCGCGTTTGCAACATGCCCCGTAATATTACATGCACCCATCGTTTAATAATTCTACTGACTTGAGAAGTGTTGGAAAATTTTTCAATAAACTTGATATTGGATCAGTCCTGAGTGTATCCAGAATTTCTAAACGGAAGAGCCAGGGAGCAGCTCAACAGCTTTTGGGAGTACTTTCCAAGCATATTAATATATATATGCTGAATATGATTAAGAAGCTCTAGTAACATTTTTTCAGGTAATTTTTGGTTAAAGTAAAGCTGGTTTTGGAAAACTAGACGATAATTGTGTCTTGAAGTTCTTTATCCGGTTTCGATTCGAAGAACGCGGTAATATGACCTCTCTTTTGACGCTTTTGCTTTATCGATGCACGATAGCATCAAGACTTAGGCTTTCTACTGACATATCGCTATCGAAGGAAATGATGAATCTATTGAGAGGCAATTTGGGCTGTCTTGGTGAAGAGAGGAATGAACAAGCAAACATACGTGGTCAAATTCAGCTTAAAGCTTTGATTTCGTGAATAAATGATTGAAGTGACCCTTTCTTGTGTAGTAATTGTAGCTGATTACCTCTGTCAAAACGAAAAACTACGGTTGAACTTTATATTTATCTTGCGGTTCATTCCGTGAATTAATCATATTCTCAGAACTGTAGCCCTCATTGTATTTATTCGGTCCCGCATCACACATGCGAAAATTTGGCTGCCCATAGCAAAACTTTTACTGGAAACTGTGTATAGGAAAAGATGTTACACATTACGAGAATTAATCAATTGAATTCTACTTCAAATTCATTGAAAAGTCTTATTAAAACTACTTCTTTCAAAAATCTGCACTTGTGTTGTCGTAAATATGCCAATAAGAAGAGATTATTGTAGAGCTTTTTGGTTTGATACCATCGGAATAGAGTTAATTCCGTCCTATCGTACATTAGTCAGTGTGACCTCTGGACAATACTTGTTTTCAGTTACTTGCTGACGCAATATTAAATGGCACTCTTAATAAACTGTATACAGTGCATTATTTATTGCTTTAATGGACAATTGAATGTAATGGTTTTTGATGAAAGAAGTCCTTAATAGTCGAAACACTTTTGACAGGAGTGACAGCTTCTATTGGTTACTCACAATTCTGAACCCGAAGTTTATTTTCTTCCAGATTTTTCATTACATTCTCAAAGGCGATATATAGCGAACATGGTAACCGGACGGCAAAACTGATATCCTATTGTTTTGTTTATTTTTTAAATCAACGAGTTTTGGATGTGGAAAGTGTAACATTCATGGAAAAAAACCTATTGTCAAACTCCCGATCCAAGCCCGAGTGTAGGACTAATGTGATTAGGAATTTTTCCTTGCTTTTTCGTTCGCTTCTATTCTTGTACCATTGCAATTAAATGTAAGAAACTGTTTCTGAAAGTACTTGGATATTTCTTGTACTCTTGAAACCATCCGGAAATGAACGTTTTTTGCAAAAAAGAAAACACAGGCCAAAATCAAAGCTCCATCCATATCCTTCAAACGGTGGTGAAAATACTCCTACAAAGGGCCTACGCGGTTCAATCCGTACTAAGTTCATCGTGTTCATACAAATTCTTTTGTCATTCGAAAAGACCACTGAGCGCCGGTTAAAAGCAGTTCATGTTAAACTTTCCTTTGATCACTATAATCATGCATATTTAAAAGTGATTTTATTATATTTAGAAACTATTCCCTATATTCTTTTAATATTTAATGCTACTTAAACTTATCTCTCTCAAAATCCATTTTTCGAAACATAATATGAAAGCTATTTTACGCAAGTAGGGCTGTGGTTGGTTTTTTCTACTTCTCTCATTAGCCTTCTTCATTTTTTCCCATTCAACGAAAACCATCGCTTTTGGGTCCCATATATACTTTGTGCTTAAGTGAATTTACTGGCTACTCCTGGGGACTAATTGAGAAAGACAAAAATCTCTATAATGAAAGCTGTTCCTTGGAAAGGACTAAGAAATGGGCTTGCTCTTCAGTGGACAGAAAAGTGGTACAAGAAAATTATGCAGGACGTAAAAGTCTTTTAGGCGCTCCTGGAGCTAAAAAGGAATATATTATGACTTAAATAGTATTTTCAACGCAAAATATTGTGCAGAAGTAATTAAATCTTTTGAATCTACATATCTGGACCTTCTTTAGTTTAATTCTTGACATATCTAACGGATTTTTTAATTAATGACCACATTTGTACTACATATGAGTACTGCAGATGAGTCCTCACTACATGAAATACATAATATTTTAGACAGAAGATCAGTGGAAATATATCTATATATATCTGCCCTAATTTACGCCTTTCCTATCTTAAAGGAGGATCCTAGCAGAAATTTCTATATTTATCATCGTTCAATTCGAGAAGGGCCTAGAAGGAGAATATTTCAGCGAAAATATTCTCACACCACCAAAATTGAACTTGGGAGTATTTCAAAGGAATTTTTACTCAAATTTTACCTTTTTTAGTCTCCAAACTATAGATAACACAAAATAAGCAAGATTAATTTAAAATTAAAACTATATCACATATTAGTTGCAAATTTCGGGTTTAATTACACTATAGCTTCAAAAGGTTATGACGAAAATTTTCAACGTTTTTCGATCCTCGACGCTGACTTTTAGATATAGAGGGAGAAATTTGAACCCTTTCCCAGAATATATAACAAAATTATGGTTCAAAGAAAAACTTTTAAGCATTAACAGGTAAAGACCGAAATTTAAAGGGCACACCGACCATTGTTCAGTCATGTTCCAGTGGTTGCTCATTCGCAGTCACGCCAACATTTCTGTTGCGAATAGTCTTTCAGAATTCGAGAAATGGTAAATGTTGGCACTCCATGTTTATTTAATGAGCTTTAAAGATATAGTTGAAACCTTTAAATGCCCAAAAATTTCATATTACCATTTCTATATCCGCATACAGAAAGTTAGAGTCCTTAAAAGTTCCACGAAAAGTTCAAAAAGTGGATGAAAGTTTTGTCCTGGGAAACATTTAGTTTTCCTCCCTGAATTTTACATTAAAAAGATACACTACCAACAAAGAACTATACAGAAAAATCCTTATTGTCTATCGAACTCATTTGAGGACGAAGTCTAGAGCTGATTTTTTCTAGGAAAAAACTTCTCGGTTAATTTTTGTTCTAGCACATATGTACTTTCAGCAGTAGTGAAGCTCGACAAAAACAAACTTTTCGGTAATTTTACCGATGGTCAGGATACGAACAACTTTTTCCAACCAGATTACCTTCGATTTTAGTGTCAATTTGCTACTATTCACCCTTTCAGTACTTGCAGATGGATTCTTTGCTTTCCGAGCGGTCTCAGCACTTATCGGAATGAATACCGTCCGACCGGTCTCAGCACTTGTCGGAAGGTTCAATTATGAATGACTCTTCCCCTTTACGCATCGTGAGTAATGAAACTCCAACTTGGCCGAAAACTCGTGAAGATACTCGGCCGAGACAAACAAAACAAAGGAACAAACTTTCGGGGTCAGTTGACTCCTCATCTTTGCCCACGAGTGGCAGCAACCTAAGACAAGAGGAAAATGAAGGATCAGAACGGACGCCTGATATTGGGGCCGAAAAGGATTTAACCCCCATATGGGCCACTACTTCGAGCGAATACAACGTTTCTGGATCAGTGGGTTTGACCACGCGTGAGATGCGGCCAATGCACATCGCTATCGATACCTACTCTCCAACGAACATCGTTCGGGAAACCGAACTGATGCCGGACTGGGTAAACGCGATATATCCTCTCGAGTCTGATCCTCGCTTGGGAGATGCAAACAGGAACCCACTGGAATTCGAAGGGATCATAAGACTTACCGTGAGATTGGACAACCACGTATGGAGGCCTGAATTCCTGGTGGCCAACAAGAACTTCGCTGTTCCATTCCTCTTGGGAACCCGCTGGACGACACATAACATTCAGAACCTGCGTTGCCGCGATCAACGTATCGAATTCTATGGTGGCGGATCGGTACCTATTGTCGGCCGACTAGTCGAGTCCCCCAAAGTTCCGGAGAAAAGGGTTGATCCGCTGTCGAAAGCACCGCGAGTACCGGCCACCAAGAGACATCACATTGATGTGGTATGCTTGGCCGAGGACGTCGTTATTCCAGCAGGAACTCAGGTGTTTGTCAACGTAACAATCACGACAATCGGACTCTGCGTTTTGGAGCCCCGGTGGCCGTTAGTTACCCGTCACGGAGTCAGACTTGCGAATGGTGTGGCCGAGCTTCGTCCTAATGAACCGTTCAAGGTAATGATCTCCAATTGGAGCTCTCGAAAGGTAACTCTACATGCCAAAACAGTTTTATGGTATGCATCGAGATATCCTCTCGCGATCATCACACCATACGAGAAGTTGGGCCGGGAGATGGGGACAGTACTTGGTATTGTACCACAGGTTGGAAACGAAGGAATGACGGCCGAGCAAAAGAAGGAAATAAAGGATGGGTCGAACGAGAAGCCCACTTGGGAAGATCAAGTTGACTTGTCCCATTGTGAAGAAGGATTGCGAGAAGAAGCATTGGCCATCTTGCGTAAGCACTCGTCCATTTGGAGTGGACACCTTGGAGAAATCAAGGCCACCTATCACCGGATAGAAGTGGAACCCGGTACTCGGCCAATTCATTCTATGCCGTATAGGCAGGGACCGGCTGGCCGAGCAATCGTGGAAGAAGAAATCAAACGTCAACTGGAGCTGGGGTGATCGAGCCGGCCCAGTCAGAATGGGCATCGCCTATCGCCTTGGTACCTAAGCCGCACGGATCGAAGCGCTTCGCGTCGACTACCGCCGACTTAACGCTAAGACCGTGACTGACTCGTACCCTCTCCCTCGAATGGACGATTGTATTGATTCCCTTGGTGAGGCCGCGGTACTCTCCACATTGGACGCAAACAGCGGGTATTGGCAAGTATCCGTCGTAGAAGAGGACCGAGATAAGACCGCTTTTACATCCCATCGGGGATTGTTTCGTTTTAAGCGCATGCCATTTGGACTGAAGAACGCGCCGGCCACCTTTCAGAGAGCACTCGATATTATTCTGTCGGGTGTACGTTGGCAGATCTGTCTGGTCTACCTTGATGATGTTATCATATTTTGGAAAGACATGAAGACTCATCTCGGCCATCTTGATCAGATCTTGAAACTATTGAAAAGCGCAGGTATATAGCTTAAGCTAAAGAAGTTTGAGTTCTTCCGTTCGTCCGTGAACTATCTGGGACATACAGTACTCCCAGGTAAGTTACAGATGGCCGCGGAAAACAAGGAAGCGATTTCAAACTCCCTCTTCCCAAACACGTTGATCAAGCTTCGATCTTTTCTTGGAGCTTGCAATGTGTATCGGCGATTTGTGAAAGGATTCGCCGGAATAGGCAAACCCCTTACACATATGTTGCGTAAGGATGCGAGTCTGGACGACTTTCACTCACCAACGGCCGAAAAACAGGAGCCTTTTGCCAAGTTGAAGGAGGCGTTAGTGTCTCCTCCCATCTTAGCCCTCCCTAAGCTTGGCCGACATTATATGCTGGAATCGGATGCTAGCGGGTATCAAGTTGGATGTGTCTTGTTACAACAACAAGAGGACGGAGAGTATCTCCCCGTTGGATATTGATCACGAACCCTTACCAAGGCTGAACAGGGATATTCGGCCACGGATCGCGAATGTTTGGCCGTGGTATGGTCGATAACAACTCTTCGGCCATATATTGAGGGGACCAAGTTCACAGTACGGACGGACCACGATGCACTTCGATGGTTAATGGGATTGACCGACTCCTCAGGAAGGTTGACAGGATGGAGGTTACGGTTATCGGAGTTCGAATTCGCAATACTGTACAAGCCGGGCTGCGTGCACCAAGTGCCCGATGCCTTGTTGCGAATAGAAACTTCAGCCAACACAAACGGATCCCCCATTGACGAAACCATCCCGGTGTTGGTGATAGACGCATTCATGCCAATGACTCGGCGGACGCGCCGAGGTCAACAGCGTGATAGCGCGTTGGCCGAAGAAGACGATGTGGATCCGGAAAATATCGACCCTTGGTAACAATGGAACCTGACTATGCTGACTACATCCGTGCCCAAGCATATGACCAAGAACAGGCAGCTGGCCAAGTGTCAGAGGAGCTGCCGAGCCCCATCACTTATGATGAGGTTATTGAAGAACAGAAGTTAGATAGTTTTTGTCAACAATTTTTGGCCAAGCAACCGAAACGTCTTCGACGTTCGGCATTTTTCGAAGTACCAGACAGGATCTTACGAAGGGTTAGTCCCGTGGACGGCCAAATCCAAATTGTCCTACCGCAATCGCTGCAAGCTCGTGTTCTCAATTTGGCCCATCACTCCCTGCTTGCAGGGCACCCTGGCCAAACACGACTTATGGAATCCTTGCGGTTAACATATTATTGGCCACATATGGCCGCCGACTGCTACGCAACCGTTCGAAACTGCGGACATTGCGCAAAGAATCATAAACGGTTACGGCAGAAGACCAATTATCTGAAGCTGTTCCCTGCGACTCAACCATTGCAAATCGGTGGCGATGGATATCCTCAGTCCCCTTCCAGAAACCGATTCAGGTTACTGCTTCATCTTGGCCATCACTTGTCGATTCCCTAAGCTCACACAAGTTATCCCCTTGAAGACGATAATCGCTTATGTAGTGGCCGTCGCATTCTGTATCCATTGGGTGTTCAAGTATGGGCCACCCGAAACCGTCCTTACGGACAACGGGAAACAGTTTGCTGGCAAGTTTTTCCAAGCGGTGTGTCGTCATCTCAAGGTGGGTAACCAATTCACAACAAATTATCACCCACAGGCAAACGGCCAAGTAGACAGATACAACAGGACCTTGGCCGCGATGTTGCGAGGGTACGTCAACGAACACCAATCCGACTGGGACGAGTATGCCCGAGCGTTGACGTACTCGTACAACTGCCACGTCCATCGGTCAACAAACACCACCCCCTTTGGGTTAGTGCTAAGTCGGCCACCACCGGAACTTTCCCTTCATCACAGCGTTACAAGGCGAGCGAGATCCGATGCAAGAACCAAGGATGACTTTTTCGCGCGACTTGACGACGCAATACAGTTGGCCTACACTCGGTTGCAGAAAACGCAAGAACGTTACCGCAAGGACTTTGATAAATCCGTGCGCGTGGCCAACAAATCTCTTCGTGCGGGCGATTATTTGTACTTAGACAACCCTGAACATCAACCAGGAAAACTCGAATACCATGCGCAAGTTCCCTACCGGGTCCTCCGAAACGATGGCCGAACGTTCATCATTGACCGAGACGGTATTGTGGAACGCGTAAACTCCGATCGCGTTACCCTAGCATCTCGGCCAACTCAAGTCCCCTTTGCTCGGTTTCAGACGGCCTCACTACCCAGTCGCCAACCTCGCACGGCCGACGACGATGAAGAAGATGCAGGCCCGGCCGACGAATATGTGGTTGACCGCGTTATCGATCATTACTATGATGACCAAGGACAATTTGGCTCCGAATCAAGTGGTACGGTTACCGCGAACAAACTTGGCAAAAACGACATACCATCCCACCTGAGCTTGTATCCGCGTACCTCGCGCGGCGTCTCAAGAAGCCCGATGTCGTTCCCGGGACGTGAACGCTCAAAGGAGGGGGCCCCAACGCCGCCGCAAATTGATCGTGCGTGGCCGCCATCCTTGACAACTTGCTCATGATTGACCGCGATGGGTATCGACCCATGTGTTTTTTCGTGTAGGACCAGTATGTAGCACATTCGTGGAGATAGTAGCACGCTACCCCCGCCAACTAACGTCCTTTCCAGTGCTCGTAACGCACTGCCCACTGTGGTTCGTTCCGCGAATGTGTCCTCGGCCGATCGGATAATGTAAAGAAAGACTTGATCGATAAGGGAGTGAGAAGGAAGAAGAAGAAGTTCGACTGCGAGAGTGCCAAAGGGTACTCGGACGTTGGCCAAGCACCTTCTAGGTAGACGCAAGGAATGGTAACCACAGTACTGTACACGTTCAACGGCACCTTCCACGGGTTCTGCCTCACCCAAAGTAACGAATCTATTTTGGGCCATGTCTTTTTCCTTTGCTCGCTCCACTTGGCCGAAGATCTTGGGTAAATATTTTGTTCAGTGAGTGGAGATATAACCACCTTTTTCTGTGGACTGGTTTACAGTACCACCGGCTTACTTACTTACAGCCGACTGCACCAGCTAACTGTAACTACAGTAACTCTCGGGAAACAGACAGTATGCTCACACGCCTCCAACAAGAAAAGACTCCCACCATATGAGGAGTTTCATCCTCCACAACATCATCTTGGCCACGCAACACCGAAGGAGAGCTTCCTCGAGAGCCTCCTCGCTTGGCCGGGAACTTGAGATGATGCCGTTAGTCACGATCACTCGGTTAACATAATGCCTCCACGTTGACCGAGAAGACAGTGGAAGGCTTGGAGGTGTCCCGCGTACATTCTGTATGCGACTGCACGAGCAAATGGTTGGCCAAGGTTTGGAGGGCGTATTTATCTAACAACTAACAATGAAACTTGGCCACCGCTAACTACAACTACAAGGACAGTACCTACTCGGCATCATAAGAGTTACGCTCGGGTTGGGGAGCAGGAAGGGAAGAACCAAACCGCGGCGTCGAGGGCATTCTCGGACGAGGGGTTGACGGGAGAGTGGTGTGACCGCCGCTTGGCCGAGATTCGAAGGGAGCCGGAGGCGTACCGGCGTCAACAAATGAAGGAGGGAGGATTGTTTTTCCTTGCGTGGCCTACCGATCCGCGTAACGTGACCTAGCCGCGTCGCGCCAGAAGTTTCGCTCCGCGCGGATCTTATTAATTTTCGTTTCGGCCGCGCCAAGCTGTGCCTTCAGTTGCTGAACCTCCCCATCCAGTTCAGCTTTCTTTTCTTTGGCCACGGTCGAACTCTGATCCACTTCAGTAACTCTCTGTTCGGCCGAGTCCGCGCGACGCTCGTTTGCTTCACTCGACGATTGAAGCTGGCGCAGGCGACGACGGGCCAAGTCCAACTCATTCTCCTTTAACTGCAAGTCACGCTCGGCCGACTCCTTATCGCGACGCAACTTGTTCACCTGCGTTTGTTCTTCGTTAAACTCGATTCTAATGCGGTCCATGTCATGGTTTCGATGCAAGGTGAGCATGTGGACGCCCGACAACTGCGACCTAAGCGATTGGATTTCGCGGCTGGCCGACTCTTCCTTATCCCTCCAGTAATTGATCTGACGCTCGAACCCCTCGAGACGTTGGCTAAGTTCACGTTTGCGACCCCTGTTTGGTTCCCTGCGACGATTCATCTCACGACGGTTGGCCGCTAAAGTATTCTCAAGTCGGGTCAGTAGGTCCGACAGTGACCAGTTTGAGACTCGGCCGCCCTGTATTACCGCAAGTCGGATATTCTCGCGCGATTGAAGCATCGTATCCGGGATTGTTGTCCGATGATGCGCGACCTGGGCTCCGTAAGACTGACTGTTGTGGAATGTTGTGCCATCGCGCACTTCATAACTGCAGTAACGAGATTGACCACCGACTGGATCGAACACCCCGGACAGAAGAAATGCGACGGAGTCGAGTGAACTTGACGCATGACAGCGATGAGGCTGGGGATGGAGTCAATCCCTCCCCCGATCTTCTCGCCGCGTTCCGAGAAGTTCGCCGCGTCCTCCATCGTCTCGGCACCCAAGTTGATAAGTTCGGCCGGATACCAATACACGCGCTTGGAATAGCGTATTTCGTAGGCCACTCCCATCAGGATCGCAACGCTCATTTCAAACTGCAACTCGGTCAAATAGCGATCCATAACGGTAGGAGTGAACTTCTCTGCCGCGATACCAAAGTACAGTGCAATAAGAGGAATCATGATTGGCGGCCCTATGGGAGCCCGAAGATCCCGCAAACGAGTTGGCCAAACAGGAAAGAAGTTCCGTGAAATTCCCGGAACCATGAACACTTTGTCTTGATTAATGACCTCGCTTGGCTGCATTTTGGGACCGCGAGGATCCGTCTTGGCCAACGCATACCAATTTTAGGTATCGATGATGTTACTCCGAGCATGGTTGTCCACGCGAGATCCGGTACAGACCCGATTGAAGGTATTTTGGCTGTCCAAGCGAGGGAACGGAAGACAATACTGGCAACTCTTGGTCAACGGTGATCCTGTGTGTTCCCCGGCCAAGAATAATGACGCTAGCTCCACGTACTGCGCGTTATCAGGATGCAGCAAGAAGATACGGTCGGCCATGAGGTTCGGTGGGTCGCATAGAGTGGACCGATCCGAGATGTGTACGCGTTGAATCGACTGGCCGCATCCTCAAGCCCTGGACTTGTGAAACGGCGAACATCAGCTTTGGCATACCTCCAAGTCGCAATCTCGGCCAACGATGTAGTCACTGGTTCCACAAACCAGTTAGCGCGAAGGTTCGAGGTGTCCAGGGGAGGTGCCTCGGTTGTTGTTTGGCCACGCGGACGAAAAGGAGCGGACTCGGTCATCAAATAAAACGGACGAATCCCTTCCCAACTGTCTAACGGCGGACTGCTGAAGACAACACGCAGACGGGAATCTGCATCAGGAGTTGTTGGCCGCGATTTTCTCCCGGCCGAGTCATCACTTGTATCCATTAACTCAACTTTCACATCGGCCGACCTTGGAGATTCTTGCATCGGAGAAGGTTCCGCCCTTGGATTCGGTGGTGGAGGATTGGCCATGTTGGAGTAAGGAAGCTGGGGAAAGGCATGATAACCTTCCTGAGTCGGTCTCTCATGTTTCTCGCGACGAGGGATGCGCATACGTTCGGCCGAGAAGGGTGGAGTAGGGGATGTCCCCATAGGAAGGCGACGTGACGAAGGAAGGCCATCCACAGCGGACCTGGAGATATATACTTCGGAAGGGTTACCCCCTCCCCGTGCGATGATTTCTTCTTGGCCAACTACAGGAACCAATGCTTGACTTTGGGTACGCGGTCTGGCATGATTGGCCACGTAACCCGGAGGTGTTTGTACTGTACGACGAGAAGGAGGAACCCGGCTGCCAGACATAAGGCGCTGCAACAGTGGCCGAGATTCAGGAGAAGTTGCTGTCACAGTAGAACCTTTCTTGATTGGTGAGGTCTCCATATCCGAAGTGATGTCAATCACATCGGACGCACTTGTCCGAGGTGCTGCTGCAGTTGGCCAAGTACTCTCGCCAGTGGAAGCCGAACCCAAGGGAGGCGCCACAAGTTTCGCCTGCACCTCTTTCCCAGCGCTCGCGGCTGACATTGTATCCCGTTGGCCAGACAAGTGACGAGCAATCTTAAACACCCTTTTCTTCTTCCTCTTTCCATCCTGCATACGGCCAAACTTCTGCGTGGCCGAGGTCTTTTCTTGTAGGTCCTCTTGACTAACTTTCCCCTTGTTAACACAAACTTTACTAACCTCATTAACATTCCCTTCTACGGCGACACTTGTATCTTCCTGGCCAGACGGACCGGCAGTTATTCGAAAAGCGACGCACGCTCCAGCCTCATCAATCAAGCGATTGACGATCGCGCTTGAGTTATCCGATCCACTGGAACCCTCCTTGGTCTCACGAAAATCTAAGACCGGCACCACTCGTTTTTCAGTCAGCCCCTCTAACTCTAGTCGCGAAACGTTCTGTTTTGCCACACAGCCAACAGCGGATGCCCGTAATCGACGGCGTTTCAGACCTTTCTTCTTTGTACCCGCAGTTGAAAAGGTCGGTGTAGTGGCCGCTACGGTAGGCGCCGCACTTCTCATTCCCCTTCGACGGGACAACACAGCGGCTTTCACAATATCAAGATCGGCCGGGTCCGCATCATCGTCGTCACTCTCGGTCACCTGGTTCCTGGAACGCCTTGATGTTGGACGCGATGGAGGAGGAGCCGACTTCATGCGAGCCGCAGAGAGACGCACTGTACGAGGCCGAGCAGAAGGAGCCGTCGGAGTTACAGAAGTGGTGGGTATAACACTCCTCCTGTTGGCCGCATCAGCCGAGGTATCAATTGCATCATCGTCATCGGTCAACTCAATACTCTCATTAACTGGGCCGTGACTCGGTGGCTCATCTGGAAGATACTTGGCCGTGTTCATTGTTAATCAAAGCCCAACCACGGCCAACAAACAGCAAACAACGAACGACAAAGTAGTTTCCTGATCGGCCAAAAGTAACCACGAGTTTCGACTCAAGATGATGTTGCCCACAAGTACATGGACTGGCCTGTCCCAAAGGTGACCTAGAGCCAGTGACGAGAGCCAACACTCCTAACAAACCACTATGCCCCAGATCCACAATATGGCAATGTACTGCAAGGTGCTGCAGTAATCATTTCACAGGCACCGTCCCTGTATTTTCTGCCATTTTTCTTGTCGATGCCATTCCGACACGTGCGGCCAACGTACAGTATATACGGTATTATGCTCCTTGGACTTCTTTGAAGTGACATGTACTGTATTGAACTGTACATGCTGGTATACTACTTGGCCATGAAATGGCCATTGAGTTTGCCGATCCTAAAGTACGGTCTGATGGCTTCAACTACTGTATACTGTACTGTACTTGGAATTTTACTTTGCCAACCATCGTCCAGTGCATGGAAGCTACTGCACTGTTCTGAAATGGATAATCTCGACGGGGGCGTCTCGGTCTTCAGGGGGGCTCTGTAGTAGGACCAGCGTGGCCACGTTTAGTTTTCATTATTTTTTTGAAGGGTTGGCCAGGGCATACTTTGTCGATACTTTTCGGGCTAGTACGACACCCAATCACAGGGCAGCACTTGGCCCACCTCATGGCTGGTCCGATGGACCCCTTCGGCCCACACGTGGCACTTTTCAGCAAGGATGGCGGACCCAGTGGATATTTCAACATGGTGTACACCTTCTGCGGCCTTTGCAGTAACAACTCACTGTCAACTAACACTAATTACTGTCAACTGTAGATGCAGAGAATATTTATCTCTCTCGGCCGGCCAACAGCTAACTAACAAGTGGTTCTACACTAACTTATTGGCCATAGGACGACTGACTGCTACGATCTCGCAAAGTAAGTGCTAAACCTCATTTATGGCCATGTTTGGGCCTTTTTTCCGTTACTCGGCGAAGCAACTGTAGTTTAGAGTAGTGTACAATAGTACTAATAGTTGGTCGAGTTGCACACCCTGGGACTCCCTTGGTAAGGCGAGTTGTTCCCTGAGCTTGAGTCTTTGGTAGTAAACTCTAGCTTTTGCCGCTTCACAGCCCGCTCGCCGCCTCTACTACCCCTTTCATAGTTTCCCTTATCTTCCCTTCCTTTCTGTCGGCCGACTATCTACCGGTATTGTTGACCGCTTTGCTCTGTATTTTCTATCTGTGACTCATTGGTCAACAGTAGTAAGTAAAACCTCCTGGGCCTATTCGCGAGGTACGTGTGCTTCGTGCATGTGCGTAGCCGTGGCCACCCCAACACCACTACATTAAGTAAAGCGAAAGGTTGACCGAAACAGTTATTACGCGGGAGGAAAGCAGATGAATAGCAGGAAATCCTATCTATTTTAACGGAACAAAACCTATAAACAGGATAAATAGAGTTACTTCGATAACACCCCCTTCAGACCTTACCACAATGCCCTGAAGGTCGTCGCTTACGGACTTCAAAATTAATCAAATCTCGGCTCCCCATGCCAACTGATGGAGCGCTTTAGCAAATACAAGGGAAATAGAACGCTCCGGGGATTTTATCCGGCGCTTTTGAGGGATCTAAATCGATATGGAACTCCATATCGATTTGACGGGAAAACCCCAAGAGATTGGCAAAGATGATGAAGGAAATGAATATGCGTGTAATTAGGGATGTTTTAAGAGTAAATTTTGGGTCTGAAGGCATCCTTATGGTGTTATAGCTCCTCTTAAAGCCTCGCTTTGTCCGCCTATTGCCGTAGATGCAAGTAAATCTTCGATAAAAAAGAACTGCGCGCACCCCGGAAATGCGGACGAGATATGAACTAGCCCGTCTAAGCTGGGATACCGAGAAAGTAACCCTGGCCCAGTCCAAGTGGAAAGCCTTTCTGGTCCAAAAGGTACAAGTGTAACTTCCGACAAGTAGAATTTTAACTTAGATATACCAATCAGTTTTCTATACAAATGGCATGATCCTCGAACGAAAAGGAAAGGAGTGGTTCTCGAAGCGGCAGAAAAGCGCTGAAAGTGTGATAATTTGGGCCTTTTTGCCGCTACAAAACTCTCGCCGCTTTTATTTCTACACGTGAAACAGGACGGTCCTAATAATAAATCGCTTGAGGACCACCTCCTTTCTTTCTCGGAATATTTTCTTGTTCAATGGAAGCTTATGAATAAAGTGCTCCATGTCATCTCTCTAGGATAGCGAAGGAATGGCTCCAGGACAACACTATTTCGCTTTTAGACTGGCTATCGTATTCTCCTGGCCTCAAACTCACTGAGAACTTTTGGTGCATACTGGTCCGAAAAGTTCATGCCAATAAATGCCAATTTGTATTCATTCTGTTATTTATTGCTTAGAAGTGATACTCAATTACGGTGTTTCTCCAAGGTCAGCCTCAAAATGACGCCATACATGCATCTTTGCCCACTTAATTACTTTTGGATTGGTTGTTAGTAACGTTAGTTGAGTAAAAGATGAAAAGAGCAAAGGTTCAGGGACCCTTTGGACTGTAGGTTTGGAGACTTAGGTGTTAAACGGAGTTTCCGGCTTTGTTGATCCGCCCCAGTCGAGACCATACCGACAAGGAGACCTTTTATAAAAAATCTAGCTCGCCCCTAAAATGATAAATCTACTGTAATGGTAATTTTTCCAGAAAAAGAGCGTAATCTGTACCAATTACAGATATTCTCTTGCCCTGACTACTCCATTTCTCCCACCTATTTGCCGTAGAATTTCCCCGTAGAATTCCCCTTACTACCCGCATTAATACCTGACTAGCTCCCAACATATTAGGCCATAGACTATCTAGCGAGTGCTTAAAACAAGGCAACAACGCTTTTAAGCCTGACTGCGGTAATAATTACAATAAGAAACTAAACTAGAAAGCTCAATAGGATCCAGAATACTGTAAATTACTCAAATTTAAACCAATCAATGCTCAATAGGAGCTCGCAGTTCAAGCGTAGTGCGACAACTCGAAGTGAGGTGCGACAGCAAATCAGCCTAAGACGAACATGAACATATCTGGTGTTGCTCGTTGCATCCAGCAGATACCCCAAAGTGCTCATAGAAAGTACAAAAATATGTTAACGGGACAAAGGCTAAAGAAAGGTTTAACTGAAGCCCATTCTTGCCGATCCATTTTTCCAAGGACAACCACTTTGAGGTCAACCGACCTTATTTTTCAAATATTAAATCACCCCACATTTTCCCCCTTTGAGGTCAAGATTATTTTACTCCGGTGAGAGTGAAATCATTCTATACCGCCCGGACCGGTTTTGTAACTACTGGAATGACCTACCCAATGAATATCACTGACGCCACACTCATCATAATGGCGATGAATCGCTAATGGTTTGCGGTTTGCGGGTCCTTTCTTTCCACGGTATATCTTTGCTTGTTGTCCTGAGCGGCCGTCGGTAATCGGATCTTTGCGTAATTTTTGACGGGCGTTTAATTGCCGTTTGCGTTTGAAATGTTTGCATAGCAGAGCAGGTGGTCATTTCAGCAGGACAATGCACCCATTCATCCGTCCGCTTGTTCCCGTTGATGGCTCCATGGGCACTCTATCTGCACTTTTTATGGCCTGCCCGCTCGCCTGAATTGCATCTGAGTGAAAATATGTGCTGATGGCTGGCGAGACAGCTCTACGGGCTGGATACGTGATTTGCGAGATTGAGTTGATCCCAATCTCATCTTACGCTTGTATCCCAGAATCCCAAACCTACGCTGACAGGGGAAAAAGGGGGTGTCTTTATTGAGATGTATGGATTGGCTGGAACCCATTTGGAGTTGCAAATCTGCATGTTATATTAAATACATGTACCGATGGTCGAGGCAATGTAGAAATCATTGCTGTCGAATGCTAGCACCAGCAACAATCTACCAGAAAGTCGATGGGAGGCCAGCCAGCAGACAAGCAGCGTTAGAAGTTACTACCAACGCCGAGTGTCTTTGTAGAAGAATGCCTCGAACCTTCGCAAACCGTTCCATTGGGCGGCTGGCGACGGTTCTTGCAATCTCCGTGACCACTGAAAACGCCTCTGGATGCCATCCGCCAAGAGTAGAGATTGGAACAGGAACTAGCCTGCTTCTCCCCGGTAATTCCACCAGAAAGCCTTGGTACTTTCGCCGCTTTTCCGCGCTCTCTGCATTGAGACTAACAGTGCTTAGTACAGAAAGAGGAGCAGCAGGTACATACTTTGGAGTTTTAATGGACTACTGTAGGCATGCATTTGAAAGTTGTCGACTGATAGTTTTGTTTCTTTGGCTGGTTGAAAAGCAATGAAGCAACTGCTGGGCGGCCTTGAGCCGTCTTTTTAGAGAAACTTAGGAAGTACCACTGGTCACCCTGTAGGATATTCCGGGCCACAACCGACCACATCTTTCAAATATTAAATCACCCCACATTTCCCCAGCATGAAGCAATGCAATTTCTAACCTCCGGAGTCATTTTGCCACGCAGTTTCCCATCTACGACCATCATGGTAACGGGCGTTGGGAGGCACAACGGCCACCACAGGTAGCATGGATGTCGTCTACAATCTAATTTCGCAATTCGTAAAAAGGGGGAACGCCTGGGTAAGTTTACGAAAAGCACCTTTACTGTCCCAGTGCAATAAACGCATATAGCGAAAAAAAAATAACGCAGCGAATACGATGTCCACCCAGTTGCAGCAGGTGCAATACGTCAAACGCGCGCAATCCTGCAGTATTGTATCTTGAAGTAGCGGAATCAGCAGCTGAGATGATGTCAACTTGGGGAGTCGAAAGTTACTGTCCCACCGAAAGTGTCGCACTGCACATGCCGAGATTGATTCTCGGCAGCACAAGACAGCTTGCGCCAATCCGAAACAGCCAAGTGGCACCATGCTAGCCCGCCCTCGAGGGATCATTAGCTGGCGCGTATCCAAGCCGCATCTAACCCGTCGCGGGCACTTTCCGTCCACACCATAGACAGAGCTTCGCTATTCTTCCAAACTGACAACCTTTCCATCGCGGTGTGTACTACACAACCATACTCTACCGCCATCCTCTGCAATCCCTGTCCATACAAAGCTCATCCAAAACCCAGTCGTGCTCCCCGCATCCGCCAAGTCTCGCCGTCATTTACCATGGTTGCCGAAAAAACAATCACCTGCCGCGCAGCAGTTGCCTGGGGTCCGAGCGAGCCGCTCATCATCGAGGAGGTTCAAGTGGCCCCACCAGAGCCGCACGAGGTCCGAATCAAGATAGTGGCCACCGGAATATGCCACACCGACGCCTACACGCTTGGCGGTAACGACCCGGAAGGCGTTTTCCCCGTGATTCTGGGCCATGAGGGCAGCGGTATCGTCGAGTCCATCGGTGAAGCCGTTACCAACGTTCAAGTTGGCGACCATGTCATCCCGGCTTATATTCCGGAATGCGGAAATTGCAAGTTTTGTTACTCGCCAAAGACCAACCTGTGTGGCAAGATTCGTTCGACGCAAGGCGCGGGGTTGATGCCGGATAGTACCACGCGTTTCACATGTAAAGGGAGGCCCATCTTTCATTACATGGGGACGTCCAGTTTCGCCGAGTACACGGTGGTGGCGGATATTTCGGTAGTCAAGGTGCGTGACGATGCTCCGTTGGAAAAGGTGTGCTTGTTGGCATGCGGAATCACGACGGGCCTGGGTGCGGTGATCAATACGTGCAAAGTGGAGAAAGGGGCGACGGTAGCCGTGTTTGGTCTAGGAGGCGTGGGCTTGAGTGCTATTCAGGGTGCCAAGATTGTCGGTGCCAGTGCGATTTACGCAGTTGATATTAACCCAGATAAATTCGCAATGGCCAAATCACTTGGGGCGACTCATTTTGTCAACCCCAAGGACTACAAGGAGCCGATTCAAAAGGTGCTGGTGGACATGACGGACGGGGGTCTGGATTACACGTTTGAATGTGTGGGCAGAGTTGAAACCATGCGTGCCGCGCTGGAGGCGTGTCACAAGGTAGGATTTGTTTCGCTTTCAACCTCAACATGACCTCGTACAAACTGACAAGGTGTGTACTAACTGTGCTTGACTTTCATTCCTTTGGCGTTGCTTGTACGTTTCATGCGGTGGTCGTTGTCAGGGGTGGGGCGAAAGCTGCATCATCGGAGTAGCAGGCTCCGGTCAAGAGATTAGCACACGACCTTTCCAGTTGGTAACGGGCCGTGTGTGGCGCGGATCTGTGTTTGGAGGGTACAAAAGCAGGTCTGAGTTACCAGGTCTTGTGGATGATTACATGGCCGGCAAGATCAAGGTGGACGAAATGATAACGCGGACTTATGTGCTTGACCAAATCAACGAGTCGTTCGAGGATTTGCACTCTGGGAAAAACATCCGAGGTGTCCTTGTGTTCGAGTCTTAGCGGTGGTAAACGTGCAGGGTGATGCGATGGTGTTGAGAGTGGAATGTATGGCCTTCTTGGAGACGTATCGTGCAGGAAGGACATAGATTGTAAATGAGAGTGTGTGACAATGGCGTAAAGCAAAGCAGCTTGTAGGAAACGTGTGTAACAAGTGGCACAAAAACTCGAGTGTCACAATGTCAATGGTCCCCCGGCGGTTTATACTGACGGCGGTGCCATTCGGCATCCCAAGCCCCAAATTGCGGGTCAGTGGCTCCATGGTGTGCACCATGCGCATGATCATGGCCGTGCAAAGTATCCCCCCGTTGCGACGGCGGAAGCGAGGCCGGGGCGGCACCCCACTCGACGGTAGCAGCGACAATACTGCCAATGACAAAAAAAAGAAACGGAACCAAACCGCGGTCATAGGCAGGAAGGCCAATGTTGATGATGATAAAATCGGTAATTAAGGCGCAAAGAGCGGTTGCTAGTGCAATGAGAGCGACAGGAACGTGAGTGAGAGTGCCTAGGGCGGAAAAGAGGGCGGTCCATGCAGGAAGGGTTGGGGCACCTGTGACGGCGGAGATTAGACTGGTGGTGGCTAGAATGGAGAGGGAGGAGAGGCGGGGTGGGCCGGGGGAGTGGGCGTAGGGTGGGCGTGGACGTGGGGCGGGGAACGAATGGTGCGAGGGCAGGTTGGAGGGGCTTGGGGGGGTGATGGAAGTAGGGAAGGGGATTGATGAAGGAGGGGATGGGAGGATTGGGTGTTGGGAGAGTAGGGATCATTTCGGGTTGGATGAGGAAGATGGAGGGGTGCCAACCAAAGTGTCGGGAGAGTGACAGAGGTACTTTATATTTGTGGTGACTGTGGTTGGAGAGTGAGTGGTCACTGATTGCATGGTGCCTTGCATTACAGTGGTGCTTCAATGTCAAGGCACTGGTGCGGAACCGTTTGAGACCCTTACAGTATTTCTGCACCTGGGAACGAGGTTCAGTTTGGTACTGTAAGCAGGTTGTTTGCCTGTGGTTGTGGCCCAGACAGTCTCATGCAGAATATGTCCCAGACCTTCTGGGGCATTGACTGTAATGCACTGTAAATGTTCATATTCTTTTCTGAGTGCAGTGGGTGCACTCGGTGCGGTGCAAACAGTGCACAGTTGTGCACTGCACAGTTCCCACAGTTTGCACAGTGCAATGACGGGGGCATTCTTTACTGTACAGTGCTCGCTCTGGGAAATAACTCTTTGGGCAAGCAGGCATGGGGTGGGGTCCTGCCGCAAGTGCATCTGGCCCTCTTTATTCCTCACTAACTCCCCCATCGAAGCATTAAATCACCATTGCCCGTACTTGCAATCCGCAATATTCTTGAGCCGTTGGCCACTCTCCCTCTAGCTGACAATACTTTAAAAATCCTCAAACTCAATTCACGCCAAATCCCTTCCCACCCCAAACTGCCGCTTTGCAAATGTCCGTTCACAATTTACTCTTAAATAACTTCCGTAGAGTCAGTCAACCTCTGACTCTTTAAAAATAAATCCTTCGTGACCCGCAGTCTAAAGTGCGACAGTCAGAGACACTGCACTCGTTTAAACATTTTCCAATTGCTTTCCGACTTGAAACCATAACCTCAATACAAACTCTTAAAAACTTCTCCTCCCCTACCTCTCCCCCTACTCTACTTTCTCCCCACCTCTACCTTTACATTCAAACTTTATATCCTCCTGCACTTTATCCACCCACTCACCATGCACAACAAATCAACATCCTCTTCAAAGTACTCGGTCCTGCTCCCTACGTACAACGAACGTGAAAACCTTCCATACATGATCTTTTTTCTCGACCAAGCATTCACCACCATCAAAGCCCACTACGAAATCATAATCATCGACGACGCCTCCCCCGACGGCACCATGGTCGTAGCAAAAGCTCTTCAACAACACTTTGGCAACGATAAGATCATTCTTGCCCCTCGCTCGGGAAAGTTAGGCCTAGGTTCTGCCTATACCCATGGCATCAAACATGCCACAGGAGATTTCGTAATCATTCTTGATGCTGACTTGTCCCATCATCCCAAATTCATTCCTCTTTTTATACAAAAGCAAGCCCAAACAGCCTGCGATATCGTCACGGGCACCAGGTACATTCAACAGGGCGGCGTTCATGGCTGGACCCTTAGGAGAAAACTCGTTTCAAGAGTTGCCAACTATCTCGCACAAGTCCTCCTCAGACCCGGCGTTTCTGATCTCACCGGTAGCTTTCGATTGTATAAAACAAACGTCTTTGAAAATATCATGAAGCAAATGGAGGCCACCGGCTACGTCTTTCAGATGGAAATAATCGTTCGCGCAAGGAAAATGGGTTACACTGTTGAGCAGGTACCCATAACATTTGTAGATAGATTGTTCGGACAGTCTAAAATGGGCACCCATGAAATCGCAAATTACCTTGCCCAACTTTGGAACCTCATGTGGCTTTAAATCTTGCCTCACCATACGGCCCATTTCTCCTGTGCTATTCATGCTGCTTCCAGATGCAAGAGATGAATAATTCTAATTTATAACTGTTCACGTCCTCTGCAACATGTGCCCCTGGTTTTTACTGTTACACCAAACAACAACATGTTTTTCCGCAAGCGTCGTACACACATCTCCTAAGAAAATAGTCTGCACTCGAGTGGGAGGAAAAGCAGGAGACCGAAACATCATGAAACTAGATTTGGAGAGCGCCCTGACATTTTTTTGTGTTTGTATTGGTTACCAGAGAGGATTAATGTCAGTTGTTGACCGCTCAGTTTTCAGAATTCCTTAGAGTACGAATTCTGGCAAAACGACATTGTGCATTCCAAAACTCAGACCCTCACTAAACAGACCTCTCTGACTAACCTCGTTAGAGGAATTGAGCCGCTAGACGCGCGCGGTGCTATCATTACAACATTCTGAGGAAACTCTTTCCCTGAGACACAACCACGGGCTTGCAACATTGGTAACGAGGAGAACGGGGCGTTCCGTCAGCTCCCCGCGTAGTCTCAAGAGTCTCAATTTAAAGCTGGGACTCAAAGGCTATGGCATGCAAATAATTTACCATCCGCAATGCATGTAATATGGATCTTACGAAACTTGCTTTATCTCTCGACACACACTATCTATCTACGTTATCACTCCCCAAAAGTTGTCTGTCCAGAATACGGTAGTTGACCAAAGAAAAAGGTAAACTCTCTGCTTCTTTGTTGTGACAAGAGACCATGCTCAAGATGCCCAAGCCTGCTAGAGTACCACTGCTCACCTATCTTGCCTCTTTCCAGCTGACCGTCCTTTCACTCGTTCAAGATACACATTCAACACAGCGATGTCCGCTGGATTCACCCCACCTATCCTTGAGGCCTGCCCAACAGTTTCCGGACGCAATTTCGACAGTTTTTCGCGAGCCTCACTTCGTAATCCGCTGACATCGCTGTAATCTAAACTCGGATCAATCTGCCTGCCCAAACTCTTTCGAGTTTTCTCCACTTCCTCACGTTGACGCTTGATGTATCCTTCGTACTTCAACTCAGTTTCCACACGCTCCCGTTCAAAACCATTTGCAAGAAGACCACCTAGGCCAGCTTCCTCCAGGCTCCGGTAGTGGACACCTGGCTGTCGTAAAATTTCTGCAAGCGATGAACTTTGATGTATAATGGCCTTTGAATGTCGCGTCAAGAATTTCGCCTTCTCGCTCATGTCCGTAATCCTTGTGCTCCTCAGACGACCGATTTCTTCCTTGAGACGAGCGACTTTACAGTTGAAAAGGCCCCATCGATGATCATCAATCATTCCAAGGGATCTAGCCAGTGGCGTCATCCTTCCATCCGCGTTGTCCGCCCGTAGCATCAGTCGATATTCAGAGCGCGAGGTTAATACTCGATAAGGCTCTAGAAGTTCTTTTGTGCAGAGGTCATCAATCATCGTTCCGATAAATGAGCTCTCCCGTAAAAGAGACACCATGTCCTCTCCCAGTGCCTTACGTGAGGCATTGATCCCTGCAATGAGTCCTTGAGCCGCAGCCTCCTCGTAGCCAGTAGTACCGCAAACTTGACCTGCCAAGAACAATCCGTCGCATTTCTTACTCATCATGGTTGTGTTCAGCTGCGTTGCAGGGATGTAGTCATAATCGACGGAATATGCTGGCCTAATCATTTTCGCGTTCTCTAGCCCCCGAATAGTTCGCATCACAGCAAGTTGCACGTCCTCGGGGAGACCAGTACTGAACCCCTGGATGTACAATTCCGGGAGCGATCTTCCCTCTGGTTCAATGAAAATCTGGTGCGAAGCACGCTCTGCAAAACGTACGATCTTATCCTCGATACTAGGACAATAGCGGGGGCCTGTAGAGTCCATAAATCCTCCATACTTTGGAGTTTTGTGTAAATTCTCGCGAATCAACTTATGCGTTTCTTCCGTTGTTCTGGTCAGATAACAAGGCAGAGTTTCGCGAGGGCGCCATTCAGAGGGATCGAAACTAAACCAGTGATCGTCAATGTCGGAGCCCTGAACTTCCATCACAGAATAATCCACAGAACGTGAATCAACGCGTGGGGTGTCCCAGTCTTGAGGCGACCAGTTTCAAAGCCAAGGTGTCGTAACGTGTCTGTGAGACCGAACGACGGCAACTCACCTGCACGACCAGCCGGCATGGACCTCGCACCGACCCATATAGTGCCTCCAAGAAACGTGCCTGTAGTAAGAATGACGGTTCTAGCTCTAAAAGCAGAACCAAAGTATGTAGTAACTCCGACGACCTCGTCATTCTTTCCAACAACCAGATCATGCGCCATACCTTCTCTAATATCCAAATTCCCATCTGGTCGCATGGAGCGCTCATTCAAGATGTTTGTCATTTGTTGAGAGTACTCACGCTTATCCGTCTGTGCACGAAGAGCCCAAACGGCGGGCCCCTTGGAGCGATTGAGCACGCGACGCTGCAGGTACGTACGATCTGCAAGTCTACCAATCCAGCCGCCCATGGCATCAACCTCGTGGACGAGGGTTGACTTTGCCGGTCCGCCGACGGCAGGATTGCAGGGTTGCCACGCGATCTTGTCCAAGTTTAAGGTTAGCAAAAGAGTGCGCGCCCCTCGAAATGAGGATGCGAGCGCAGCCTCGCAACCGGCGTGCCCTGCGCCGACAACAACGACGTCGTACTGTTGGTCGTCCCAATGGATATCTGCAGATTTTGCGTCGGTGACGTGAAGCATGGACGGAGAGGTGGGCTGGTCATGATGCTGTGATTGTGCTAAATTTGGATAGGCTTTTGAAGTTTTTCGTCTTCCGGGATTGATTGGGGTGAACCTACTCTGTTGAAGTGGATGGCTTGATGTGTGGCGAGTTCGAGGGATAGTTGGAAGTGAGGGAGCAAATGCTGTCATGGTCTGCTCTCCCTCCGTGTAGAATAGGATGCAGAGGTAGCTTGAGTTGAATGTAACGGCCGCCTTTCAAACTTGTAACCCGGAGCGAATTTGGTCCTTGGGAATCGTCAGAGATCAAGCGTCTCTCCGGTACTTGAGATCAACTGTACTGTACGTCCATGGGTGCCGAAGGGTGTACAGTACAGTACTGTACTGTGACGTAAAACCAGTACTGTAATGTTCTGTTCATTACAGTGTAACTGTGCATAACAACTCGTACAGCACTGTACAGTATATTGCAAAGCAAATTAAGAATCTTGAACAACGCTCAACTTCCGCGGCACCAGCACAAAGAGCTTCGATCGCGCCATCCAGAAAAGCCCGTGTCTGATCATCGCTGCTCCCGAATGCATTACTACGGTATGCGCTCAAGAGCCTTTTGCAATAACCGCTATTCACATTAGATGAAGACATCGATGAAGATCTTGCAACCTGCACGTGTGAGATGCGATGTGCCGTGCGGAAGCATCTCTTGGAGCACCTCCAACACCATTGCGCCGTCCTCCATGTTCCATTTAGTAGAATGGAGGCTGGATCATGGTGGAATGTAAATCCAAAGAAATCCGCGGCCCAGTGATAGCGTCGGAAGCATTCAATGCCCCTCTCCCCGCATGAAGTGATTTAAAGAAAGCCTCAAGGCATACCACATTAGTTTACTTTGCTGCGTATTTGCCTACCGCCATACTGGAGTGGGGCGCTCCAGAGTAGATACCATTTGGGGATTTACGAGGTCTTTGGCAAACAGAAATTTGGTCATTTCAACAAACTGCTCGGGCGGCAGTTCCTCCGCGCGTTTGTCGGCCCACCTGTCCGGAAGGCCGACATTGTTTTCTTCACATAACTTTCGCAGAGAATTGCGCAATACCTTCCTCCGCTGATTGAAAGCGCATCGTACCACTTTTCGTAGTGACTTTGTCAGAGTGGTGTTTCGAACATCTAGGCAGGGATCTGCCTTGAACTCGAATGCAACCATTGCTGATGTCACGTCTGGTTTGGGATAGAAAACTGAATTGGGAACGGTAAACAGAATTCGAGGCTTTGAGTAAAGCTGTCCAACTACAGAAAGAATTCCGTACGCTTTTGTCCTGGTTTTGGCAGTGATTCTCTCGGCTACCTCCTTTTGCATCATCACCACAGCCATTCCTATTGTCCCATTGGGAGCCTCCAGCAGCGAAAACAGTATCTGAGACACAATGTTGTAAGGCAAGTTGCCGATGACCGCCAATGGCCTCCCTACCTCACAACTCATGCTTGTCCAATCCACATCAAGCACATCTCCATGACGAACCTCAAGCCCCGGAAAGTTGTCATGCAGATACTCCACAGCCCGCCTGTCAATTTCCACAGCCAGCATCTCCGGGTGTCGCTCAAAAAGACCCACGGTCAGGGCCCCTAATCCAGGGCCCACTTCAACCACATGCGCATCTGGGCACAAATTTTCCAATCCTTCATCAAAGGCATTCACTATGCGACTCACCATGTTTGCATCTCGCAAAAAGTTTTGGCCCAGACTTTGCTTTGGTCGTAGCCCTCGCTGGTCTCGAGATTGCCCGCGCCCATTCTCAGAACTGTGCAATGCCGCGACAGCGTAAGCTGACCGAATTCTAGTGCCTCTTCCACGTGATGTACAGAATTGCGACCGCGCCGCGGAACTCCAAAGCCTTAATGAGGAGCGTAGGAATAAACTGGAGCTGTTTTGGAAGGCCGCGTTGCAGCATGCCCCATGGCCGGATCCCGTCTCGCAGTGATCTGTATGAAATGTGACCACCTCTGTCGATACTTGGCTCGCCCGTTGGGATCCAGTGACTGGTTATCCTCAAATGGAGTGTGTGAGGAGTGAATGTTGTGCCGACCAGATTTGGAGGGATGTTGACGGGGAGGTTACTCCATGTCACAGGCCAATTACAGTATTGTACATATGTACAGTAGTGTTGTCAGAGAGGATGAACATTTATCGTACTACGGTAGTCATCTAAAAGAGGTAGTTTATTTCAGTAAAGGTTTTTATTTTGCTGCATATTGTAACTTTGCTGTAGGGACTGTAATGTCCTGTGCTGTACAGTACTCTTGTCCAGGCGGATATTGCACAACTGGGATTTTCTCGGCTACGGCTGCAGTTCATTCTCTTCACGAGGAAAAGGAAAAAAAAACGAGAGAAAGTTAAGACCACATACATTGCATTCTGACTTTGACAATAGCGGATTTCGAGGTCAGTCTGGCGATTATTGACGCCATCGCTTCCGCTTGAGGGAACCCGTTTCCGCACAATGTTCATCGTTCAAGGTTTTCATCAAGTGCCCCTGCAAATGCTCAGCCTGCAACCTTAATAGGAATGATCATACATCGGTGCATAAACAGATGTTGAACCTCAACTCTCCTTGAAATTTCCTGTAAAAACGCGATAATCATTGACAATAGACGAGACGATTCGAGCCAAATTTTCATTGATAGCAACTGAATGCACAAGTAGCCTCAGAAACAATAACAGTCCAGAAAGACTGCCTGAAAAAGAGATTGTAAGGAAAGTTGATAACGTTTACAGAAGCAGCTCTCCTCCGTGGCTAACCCTTGATACAGGATACAACTGAGAATAGCTTTCGCATCATTGCTCATTAGCCTACTCATCCTGGGCATCTTTAGACAACTTGCGAAATCAATACCGTAGCTTTACGTATTAATTCTACCCTCTTTCAAGAACACTACCCCCCCCCACTTCCTGCCTATGATTTTGGGTTCACTGAAACAAGTGGCGCGAGAAATTAGCGGGGAGAAACGCTGTCGGGGTAGAATCACTCATGCTCACGACCATGAGAAGAGCGTTGAGACCGTTGTCCGAATCCATCTATGCCATTCCTGTATATGCCAGTAACATGTAAAGCTCTGAGCGATCGTGCGCCAGAAGGTCACCTCATCTTGCCAGTGTCCATTTATAACACTGTTAACGAGGTACATTCGACAAAGTGAGGATGCAGGCCATTTTCAGATGGACTAAAAACTATAACCCGCTATTGTTCACTTATTCCTACTACAGAAATTCTCCTTCTATCTATTTACAGCCCTTATTAGAGGGCACCAGTGTAGGTGCAGTTGATGCCTGAAAGGAAGGCGTCTCCAAGCACTGGGGTCTCGCGAAGCACAAGAGTAGTTGAAACAGAAATGTCAGTGAAAGTCCTTGTGTAGCCAGTAAACTCGGCTCCACCAAGCTCGACCATGACATCAAATTCTGCCTCCTTGATATCAAGGGGAGCACCATCACCGCTGATTTGAACCCTGAAAGTGCGGTTCGGCTCCTCAGTAAAAAACTGATCATAAGTTTCGGCGTAGTGAAGGGTGCAGTCATAAACGCCGGCAGTGTCGAATGCGAAATCATAGCCCCAGGTAGAACCGACCAAGCCATAGCGGTGAGACTTGTAGATGTCAGCAATTTCTGGGTCAGCCACAATTTCGGCGGTTTCAATTTCGAAATGAGCAGTCTCGCCAATGATCCAGTCAACAGGGTCAGCTTCGAATTTTCCGACAGCATCACCACCAATGTTGTAGGCAACCTCCACCATTTCTCCAGTCGCGGTCTCAGCCTCAGCCTCAGCGGAAGCCTCAGGCTCTGCCATAACTGCAGGAAGCATTTCTGGTTCCGGCTCCGCAGGAGCCGGGGCCGCAGCGGCTGTGTCGGTCGAAACAGTAGCGGGAGCAGCTGCTGCCGTCGCAAAGACGAAGCCTGCCTGGCGGGAGGCCGATTGAATCTTAGTAGGAGCAGCTGTGGAAGAAAGGAAAAAGGACGCGATAGTTACGACAGCAATGAAGAGCTTAGAATTCATTTTGCGGTTAGCGTTCCAAATAAAACGAGTTTTGTTCTTGACGTTGGTAAAGTGAATGATAGTTGGCAGTGTTTTGTGTCGCTTGTTGTTGGGTTGGCTACCTAAGCGAGGGCAATCTTAATACAGTCCTTTTATACGAGAATGTGAGCAAACTCTGCAAGGCCAGCAGTATTAGTAACGGGTAGAAATTAAGGCATTGTTTATTGAGGGTTGGACCAGGTACCATCATTATTTCTGTGAGCAAAGTATAGTGCACTTCTTCGAGGCTTATGGTGGCATCTGCATTGCGAGTAACCAACGTAAGCTGTCCATGGGGCCTGGCACAGATATTGACACGTTTTTCAAGGGCCCTGTCCGTGCGAAGAAAGCAAAAAGGTGGCAGATTGCAGTCACAGGGAGCGAGATAGCGAATTCATCGTTGAAGATGCTCGTCAGGAATGTGAACAAGTGGCCCGCTCCTAACAGGCTTGGATGGCGCAAGAAACAACGGTTCTCTGGGATGTCTTGGAAAGTTACAGAGTTGCGTTGTCCAGGTTGACTAGTCAAGAGCAAAATGAGCCAAGTGACATCATCAGTCCCGAAATTTTCTCTGCTTCAATTCCTTGAATAAAGCTCCGAAACGTAACTGTTGCATACAGCGGGAAAATAGAAAAAACCCAATCACTCACCTTGGGGAATATTGTTGGGGTCAGAAGCGCGGGGATCCACTACCAAGTGACTAGTTGCAAAAACATGTATGTAAACCAATACGAGAAATCGAGGGCCTTGTCTGCAGGACGTGTATGACAGCGCAATGAAAGAATTGAAAATTTAGAAGGCGTATGCAGGGCAAACAGATGTAGGAGAGAAAAGCAGTGACGACTGCAAGTGACGGCAATAGGGTGGAGAGCCAAAATTCACGAAAGCGAATAGAGTATCACGATTACGGTATTGCTGTTTTCTTTGGTACGATAGAATGACATGTTATCATCAACTGGGAGCAACAAAAAAAGGAAGAACTATATCTTTTTTATAGAGCACAATAGCAAATAAAAGTGTTTGATATGAAGAGGATTACTGCTCCATCTTGTGGGGCAAGGCCTTATTGACAGGAAATTATCTATACACATATTCAACTTTGAGGACGGGTGCGGGTTGAATTATCATGAGATTACAACATCGCTCTGGTGGAAATATAACATACTGCAGATTATGTTTACTGCATGAGTTTCGAAAAAGAAAAGCATTTCTCAACTCGGAATTAAATATTTCATACTGAGGTGAGCTGATTTCGCATTGAGGGTCCCGTGTTTGACTGCCTCCTGCCTTCGTTGTCTTCTAGGTTTAGGTTTATTGTATAAAGTTTTTTCTTGAGGTAGTGGTTTACCTTTCACAGAACCCGGTGGGGTACTGTGGTTGCTTTTCCATCGTGGACTAGTTTCTCAATGTCATTCGCTATTTCAAGATAATTCAGGCTCGATGGTACTGAAGTGTGCCTTTTTGTCGCCACTCAATACAATTCATCTGAAGGTAATTTACATTTCACAGTGTATCAAGCAAATAATACAGGAAAGGGTGGATTGGCGCAGAGCATGTACGATGAAGTGCGGCCCAAATGAAGTTGAGACAGTGCACTTGACCAATCTTGCGCTATAAACATTCTGGTTAAAGTTTGAAACAAAATATATGATCGGGCCAATGTATTCTCTGAGGGGAAAAATAGGGAGCGTGTTTCATGTGGGAGCTCTGAAGGCTGAGAACCAGGGGAGTTTGTGAGGAAGGTACTGTGATACTGTTTGTACGTAGTGGCAGCGGGAAAATTTTGACGAAAAGTGGGCTACCAAGGACACTCTGTGCTACCGCTGACTGCTTCAGAGCAGGGTACCCATAACTTCCGTATTCGTCGGCTGGAAGTGGTGAGTATCGCTCAAAATTTACTTACTGATGACCGAAGTACTGTCTATACTCGTCGTAGATATATGACTCTTGCGTTGTAAGGTTCCAAGGGACACATGTATTTCTACATACATGTCCTCTCACGTTCACGATACAACGGATGGTTCGTGAGTTGTGTTCCTGTCTAATTCACGCGGGGAAAGTTCAATTCTATGCAAGATGCAAGAACTCCACTTGGCGAGTCCGACTGGGAAGTGACCTGGACATTTGGGAATCAGGAATGAGATGGGTCGCTCGACAGAATAAGCCCATGCAGGTTTTTTCTACTATTTGGATAGCTGCGGCCCCAAATATTTTGCTTCTGCCGGGTTCGTGGAACAGTCGAGCAATCGAACCCAACGCGTCCTGGGCCATGATACAGACCTTCTCCGCCTTTACATTACAGGTGGGCTTTCTCTGTTGTGACCTTGGCAGGTTGAGGCACCTTGGCGGGTGACAGCAGAGAGTAGACATGGCCATGGTTCGAAAATAGTCTGGCAAGATAAGAATTTCATGATTCCGTACCAAAACATATTTCGATGACTTGCAAGTTGGACTGGACTGGATTAAGCTCACTAAGCAACCGGATGGGACGGGTCTAGTAACCGTACCATACAGTGCAGTACAGTACATTACGGTATCAGATAGGCGTGTACTGTACGGTAGTGCACTCCTAGCGGAGATCGGACCCGTGCATGAGGGATTTTACGCACCATGCTTGAATTATGTTACAGTATTTAATATGACATGCAGATTTGCAACTCCAAACGGCTTCCAGCCAATCCGTACATCTCAATAAAGACAGTGTCTCGACAGATCCCCGTTTTCCCCTGCCTGCAACATACCGCCAGAAAAAGTCTTGACACGTTGCATTTTGAAATACAGTGGTGGCCAAAATTATAAGTTTTTCGGGACCTTGCTGTAAGAGGGATTATTATTATTTGCTGTAAGTGGCAAAGGGTTTATTCGTAAAAGATGATCGTAGGGTGTGTGTTCAGTCGGGTAGGACGGGGTAGCCAGTAGACCCCTCTTTCAAAGAGGCGGGTATACTCGAAAGAGTCAATACATTTGTAAAAAGAGGACCTCCTTCAAATAATAAATTCATATTAAAGTAATGAGCACCAAAAAAATAAAAGACAATTAAGACCCGAAATGATAAAGGTCATACATTGTTACCGCGCGCAATTCCGAGATCAGACACACTGATCAATCATTATAAACTACAAGCAAACGCCCGCTCTTTTTGGTAATGGATCAGTCATTACATAACAGTGCCTGTCTCGCAGACTTGATGCAGATCGAATTGACCTGCACCAAGTCCTACATCTCTCCTGCTAGCCCGAAACGAGAAATGGCAACATCCCAACCCCAATCACGCCAACCCCTTGACGACATCCTACTCCCCTCATCCAGTCAGGCAGCCAACGCCCTGAAAATTCTAGCAGATATGGCCGTCGAGCGCGAGTGTAAACTGAACCAGTTCACAGATGATCGTGATAAAAACACCAACGACGAAAATGACTCCCCGTGTCCGCTTTTTGACGTCTTTTATGAGTCAGGAGGCGCAAATTCCATCTATAACATGACCAACTTCGACGCCGCCGAATTTCATACCCTATGGAACAACATCTCCGACATCTTCAGCGAAAAATACAACATTGGCCCAGGTCGCAAGTGTCACCTCACGGCTAAGGATATTTTGTTTATGACTTTGACAGTACTGAAACACGGTGGGCAGTGGGAACTTGTGGCAAAAATTTTCAATCTCAATGGGCCAACGTTTGAGAGAATTGTAACTAGATTCATTCAAATCATCTCTCAACCCCTTCATGAGGCGTTCGTGAGTCGAAATAACTCCGTTTTTTCTTTCAATGCTATGCTGAACGAAAATAAGAAGTTCCGTTATCATTCCTGCGCTCGGTACGTCAGGGATGTAGCTTTCCAGCAAGGAAATCGCCCAAGTGGAAATTCGCAGGAAGGAAAGCTGTACTTCAGCGGAAAGCACAAATTATACGGCTACAAGGTAGAGGTCAGTGTACTAGCGAATGGCCTGGCAGTGAATTGTTCTCGCCACTATCCTGGGTCTGTTTCGGACTTGGAGATTTTTCATCGAAATATCGAGTTTCATAGAAAAGCCCTACGCAAATCTAGTGCTGATGAGAGTATATCGGACATTGGTGTTCTCTGTGCTCAGTAACCTCTTGAATGGGCTGTGCTGATGGATAAGGGCTATCAAGTGGCGGCTGAGAGTGTTCGGGCAATTAATCCCAAGAAGAATCCCAAGAATAATATGCTTTCTCGGGAGGATGAGGCCATGAACAGGAAAATTGCTTCCGATCGTATCATTGGGGAGAATTTTTTTCGGTAGGCTCTGTGGTTTGTGGAATGTTGTCGAGAGCAAATGGAGATGGAAAGAGGACAAATACGACTCTTTTTTTCAGTTGTACGTTGCCCTCACTAATGTGCACAATCAAATGCATCCCCTCAGGAGTGAGGGTGCAAGTCATCATAGATGGTTTAAGAAGAGGCTCTCTTCCATCGGCGATGACATGTTTAAGAAACGGCAGCGAGTGCAGGAGCGATATTTCAGTAAGCGCCACCGTCGTATAGATTTGCAGTTCTGCACTGTTGAATTTAATGACCGTGAGATAGACTCTGAGTAGTCATCCAATTAAAATGAATTACTTTGGTAATTGATGTTACATTTTGTCTATTTGTGACTTATTAGACTTTCTTCAAAGATACTGCATGAATTTATGAAATACGGTCATCAATAGGTACCACCGCGTGAAAAGTTTTTTATTTTCATCATTTCCCAGTTACATAGTCATTGCGTATTTATGTAGTCTTTGGGGGAGAGACCTAGTTTTTAACCCGTGTGATGCTACTGTGCTGACGTGGAACATCCGTTTAGTTCTTAGCCGTATAGTTAGTCCTGCTGTGTACACGATAGATACTCAATGAAGTAAAGTTCCATACATTCATATGTAATGTCCTACATTCCCTCTTCTCTTTTTCTTTTCGGAAACTTATCAGACTTACCCGGGTCGTAAAAGGGCCAACAATCTATATAACCCGAAGACATGCCATTTTTAAAGTAACGTGACCGCTCCCAATTTTGTATTAGTTCTGACGACCGGGCTCGGGTTCAGATGACAACCTTTCCTTATAAAAACCTTCTCAATTGATTTTAATAGACCAGCAGCGATCGAAAATTATCTATATAAGGGCTGGCTGATGGTTCACAGATAACTTCGAATCTACCACCTCCTCGGTGAGTGGGGAGTTTCCAATGTCGGCCGACGTCACGTTGTTGCTCCGATGGAGCGACGTAAGTGGACTTTTTCCACCCTAGCTCAGCATAGTGGGGCAAGAGCTGTCTGACTTCAAGTGCGCGGAACTATCGCGAACCCTTCGGGGGAGTTCCGCTCGCTAGACAATGCCCGATCCTCCGAGCCCCAATGAGGTGAGTTCTAGGCTGTGGGACTATGACTTTGTGAAGCTGACGGCGGTGCTTCCTGTGAGCTCTTGTGTTTGTTGAGGTCGTCGGATGAATTGCTAACCATTGTTTTGTTTGCTTTTCCAGTTTTTTCTTCGTTTCTTCGTTTCTCCAGGCAATCGTCGTCAGGCGAGGGAACGCTTGTGGTGGGAATCCAGTGAAGGTGGCGTTAAGGTGAATCTTGAAGCATAAACACTCGCTTGGTTGGGGTTACACACTTGTTCGTCTTTAGTGCGATTTCAAGCGTCTGCTTGGGGTGTGCCTTGGTCATTGCGTCAGCGGGGTTGAGTGGACCGGAAATAAGACAGACCAATGCGACTTGTCCGAGTGCGATATGTTCTCGGCATCGATAGCCAATCTCCGGACTACAAGGGACTGTATCCTTCATCAAGTTCGCTCATAAGGTCTCGCAATCGATGTACGTTACAACGGGAATAATTTTTTTGGCAGATCGATGGAACGGCGCGACGAAAATTTGTCGGGTGAGGGTTTGAAAGATCAAGTGAAGAAAGGGTTTGATGTTCTTGGGATGGTTTCTGGGTGGTGTCGTCAGCGAGGAGGCCTCAACCCGTTGACTTTAACGTCCAGCTCGTCGGACGGTTCACGCGGCGAGAGACTCGAACCGATAGAACAGCGATGCTACCATGTAAGTGGCAAAGGATTTATTCGTAAAGGATGATCGTAGGGTGTGTTTTCCGTCGGATAGGACGAGGTAGCCAGTACTTAACCCGTGTGATGCTACTGTACTTACTGTGATGTCCTACACTTGCAGTACGTGGACACAATAGTGGCGAAATTATAAAACAGAAGACCTCTTTTATGTTGTTTTAAGTGCTAAACACGATGCAGCAAACCATTTTTTTAAAAAAATCAATAGGTTTTAATATATGAACAAGTCAAATTCTGAATATGGACAAAAATATAAAACTATTTCATTAAAATAAACTTTACCACCAGTAAAGGCAAAAACCGAAACAATACAGCACTGGTCGGTGAGTAAATAGTGCCTACTGATGTTCGAATGCCCTTTGGTCAGCAGAAGAAATCCTCCTCTACCCAAATTATGGCCCAGGGGACCAAGCTCAGCGAAGAAGAGAAAGGAAAATTTTAGCTTACACGCATGAAGCGAAGCTACCGAAAGAGATCGCAGAAGGTCTGGGGCGCAGTGTAACGGTTGTACGCAACTTTCTAAGACTTGGTGAAAGCTATGACTGCAAGGTTTCCAAAGGAAGGCCCACGAAATTGGCAAGCACGGACAGACGCCGCATCGTTAGAGAGGCTCAGATTAACGGGAAGGGCTCCTCAATGATCAGGAAAACATTGGGATTGAACTGCAGATCACGTACCACTCGACGATGTCTGAAGGCCGCACCGTTTATGACGTACAAAAAAGATACAACTGCACAAACGATGAAGGTAGAGCACAAAAGGAGCAGAATAAAGTGGGCTTTCGACAGAAGGGATTGGACAGTGCAGATGTGGTGTTCTATTGTCTGGTCCGACGAAAAAAATTAATCTGGACGGCCCAGATGGTTTAGCGATGCGGTGGCAAGACAACCGGGAGTCTAAACGTATCTTCCGAAAGCGTCACACTAGTGGGGAAGTGTAATGGTTTGGGCAGCATTTGCCGAAACAAGAAAAAGCAATCTGGTAATTTTAGATGAGTCGGTGACTGGTGAGTCTTATTAAGAGATTCTGAAGGAGCATTTATTCAGTTTTGCAGATGAATTCCCAGTTGGTTGGTCCTTTATGCAGGACGGTGCTCCAGTTAATCGCGCAAGAATTGTGAAAAAATGAATCCGAGATGAATCTGTGCGTGTTATCGACTGGCCTGCATACACCCCAGACTTAAACCCTATCGAGAACTTGTGGGGGTCCTCAATCGCTCTGTTTATGAAAACCAGAGGCAGTTTGAAATTGAGGAATCGTTGAAGGAGACCCTGCTACAGAGTTGGAGTCACATTGGCAGTAGTATTCTCCGAAATCTTGTTTCTTCTATGCCAAAGAGGTGCAGATTGGTGAGGAATTTGAAAGGAGAGACCACAAAGTATTAATTTTGAGGTAAAAAGAAAGTTTTCAGTGTTGTTACTAAAAAGTTTTGTATTTGCCCATATTCAGAATTTGACTTGTTCATATCTTAATTAAAAAATGGTTTGCTGCATCATGTTCAGCACTAAAAACAACATAAAGAGGGTCTTCTGTTTTATAATTTCGCCACTATTTTGGCCACACACTGCAAGGTCCCGAAAAACTTATAAATTTGGCCACCACTGTATAGGAAAGAAAGTGGCATATTTAAAGCAAGACTTAACAGAAATAAGAACCAGGAGAATTTGAGAGGCAGGCGCTATGTAACTTGTAATACGCATTGCAGAATTTCTGGAATGGCGCGTCACAAGAGGATATAGTTATGTAGAATGTGTACCGAATGACTGATTTCTCAGTTATTTGAACTTCACGCAATAAAAGGTATTTTTCTCTCAGTCGAAAGCTTTGTAACTCTCACGTTTCCTCCAACAGGAGGCAGCGGGAAACGGACTTTCCTGGACCACCTAGCGACACTACTGAGGCTCGCAGTGGAAAGTTCAGTCTCACTGATACCGACTGGAGCAATTGCAGCCCAGGCTGGTAGAAGTTTACTATGTGAGACCGTGAGGATGACCAAGGTAAAGATCTTCTCGTAACCTTTTATTCTTGGGGCCGACGGTCGTGCGTCGCGGGTATTCATACTGTTTTCTAGTCTGTTACGTAAGGTCTTACTGCACGGTTGACTGGTTTGTAACTACTGCAGCTAATGCGTGCCTCGTAGTCTAACAGACCCCCCGATCCTGCCGTGGCTGGATAATACCTGAGCGGCGCTTGAGACCCTGAAACTGGTTGTGAGCAGTTTCGTGAAGATATAGGCAATGATGTTGGCAGAAGGCACATGACGTAGGCGCATCTGGTATCGTTTGAGTTTATCCAGTATACTGTGGTGGCGGACGTCGATGAATTTTCTGCGCTTCGTTTCCTCGACAATGCGGACCATCCCAAGGATGGGGAGGTTGTCTAGAAGGACCTCTACAGCCAAAGTTGGGTAGACACCGAGCTCAAGGACGAGATGGAGAACGAAGATTTCCTGTGGTAGTCCGGAATTCATGGCAATATATTCCGCTTCGACTGTGGAGTCCGCTTTTATCGGCTGCTTGCGGATGAACCAAGCTACTAGGCATTCATTCAAGTAAATTGCAGCACTAGAGTAGGACTTGCGATCCGTTTTGTCATTCGCCCAGTCGGAATTTGTGAATCGTCGGACTGAAAAGGTGGGGCGAGAGCCCCGAAATTGTTTGTAGAGCAACCCATGTTCGTGAATAGTGAGAAGGTATCGTAGGGTTGCCTTGAGCGGAGCTAAATGGAGGGCAGTGGGGGAGTTTTTAGCCGTTCCCAGTTTTGCCGTAGCAAAAGATAGTTCGGGCCGGGTGCTATCGGAGAGATAGCGCAAGTCTCCGACCAGTTACTGGTAATTGGAGTGCTGAACGTGAATGCAAGGTTACCCTAGCTCCAAAGGGTGGAAGAACGTGACCGACAGGTATGGAGTGATTTTGCCATTAGTGGATGCCATTCCAGCCTGGTTGAGAGTGCGGGCTGCTAGCAGGCTCGGTTGAAGGAGGATAATGTTTTTCGGGCCTCCAGTGATCTTCTGACCTATGTGCTTGGACGGAAACCTCAGTCATGAGGTTGCCTCCATACTTGGATTGCATGGTTATAACGAAATATTCGAGTAAGGGATGAGAGTTCGTCGCCACAGTGAAATAGTCAGTGCAGACAGCAATAAAGAGGAAGTCCTTCCCGTAGCGTCTACTAGAACAAAGGGGTCGGCTTCTGTGATTTTATAACTGGCATTATTGAGGTAATGGAGCATCGACTTGATGTAGTAGTAAGCGCCGGATGGAGTTTCGTACAGGTTGAGGTCGAGTCTGCCGATTGCTGGAGCGGAACCGCCATTTTTGAAGCATCCATGGCTTCTTTTATGTTCCTGTATGTAGACGAAGGATACAAAGCGGTACGGTTCGGTAACATACGCCTTTTTTACGTCAAAATACTCGAAAAATGAGCGACTTATACGCGATGATGGCAATTTTCGTGCAGAATGACATCCTTTCTGCCATGGGGGCAGATGAATGGGACTGATTATAGTGAATGATTGGTTTCAGAAGGTTGCCTATCCCACCTAGAGCCATGGCGAGACTATGCACATCACAAGCATTAATTTCGCGTAAGTGCAAACCCCGGGCGGATAAAAAATCCCATCCACCCTCCAAACCAACCTCAGCAGGCAACCCCACCCAACCACCACAACGTATTTCACCGCAAACCACCAACTGCAATACACAGAAGCACTATACAATGCTTAACACAAGCAAAGTACTTCAGCAACTACGACACAATAAAACACAGCTATATCCTCAACCTAATTCTTGCCTAGCCACTGACACCAACAAATGGCATCTCATACTCAACCAGTCACCGCCGCATTCCATCAGAGAAATGGCCAAATTCAACAAGATACCCCTCATGCCCCATTCTCTGAGGCAACGGCTGCCCAAAATCACATGCCTCTCTTACTACCCCGCCAAACTCTCCAGAGCGCCCCATCACCCTACCTACAAGTAATACGCCATTGGATCCTATATAAGCAGTGACACGTGCGGTCCAATCAAACGTAGATCCTTCCCCATTACTGTGTCGATATACCCTTTTCGAGTCGATTGTGGGTGTCTGAAAATCCATGGATAGATCGGATATATCTTCCGATAGTAAAACACCCAAAATTTCCCTCCAATCAAACCGCCGTCCAAGCACGGCAGTCGCCATTTCCTGAACTTTGTAGACGCTGAGAGCAGGTTCCTTACCATATATTTCGTCAAATTCCGAGACCAAATTCCATGGTTCATCAGGACTAACTTAGCACGCATCGCAACCATAAATGGAAGACTGCCGCACACAACACGGACAGACAACGCCAAAGGTGTTTGTATGGAAAATTCCATACAAACGCCCTACAACATCTTTACCAAATCTATAGAAAGACCCTGAAACCACGCGCACTACACTAACCGCAGGAAAGCTCACAGGCAGAAAGGATCAACCTCACACTTACCAATGTGACCAGAGCGGCTCTTTCATGAGCACAACCCGCTGACGTCTCTGGGAGGATGGCCTACAGGACGCTGCGTTCAAATACGACCATATGATTCAAACCACAACCAAAACAAAACCCGTCGCACTATGGTATGACAATCATGCCCCACCGAGCTAACTCTTCGTAGTTGGTAAAGCCAGTCACATACGCATCCATCAACCCAAAACCAAACTCCAAAGCAGGGCAAGGCTCGTGAGATATATGCGCATGGCCTCCGATTTCAAACCATACGACCCCCGACAGGACACCCCGCGCACCATCTCCATAGCCCTGCAAGCAACCATTAAACGGCTTCCTAAAGCAATCCATACCACGAAACAAGCCCTCACATTCCCAGATGCCCACCTGTGGGCAGTTGCCCACGACAAGGAGTTACAAACACTAGACCAAGCACGTACATTCAAATGGATCCATAACAACAAAATTCCAACCTCGGCGAAAGTGATGCTGCTAAAAATGAACTACCGCTGCAAGCACTCACCAAAACTCTACCCGGACCGAAAGGCGCGATGCTCAGTACGTGGCGACGGCATGGAACCTCACCTCCACTATGACCTGTTCTACACAGCAGCATACATAGCCGAAAGATCGACAGTGCGGCTACTCGCCTTGGCAGCTCAACACGCATGGAAAATGGGCTACTTCGATATTAGCGCGGCTTAACTGCACGAAACCTACTCGCACCGCAACCCGGTGTTTATTCGAGAACGGACGAAACTAGATGGCACACCCAGTCACCCCGGTTGCACCGGACTCTTGCTATGCAACCTCTATGGCAAACCGCAGGCCGCAAACCTATATCTCAAGGGACTACTCTAACACCTCACAAAACACGGATATAAGCAAAGCAAGGCAGATCCGTGCCTCTTTACCAAGCAAGTGGACGACACCCCCATTCTTGTCGCAGTAAGCATGGACGACTTCTTACCGGTCTCGCCACGCAGAGCACTTATGGATGAACTTTTCCGCGTGTTACAGCTCAAGAAAAGATATCAGACTTACACAGGCCCACCACATCCCCCAAATGACGCATCAAAGACGCCCTGGACTGCTCAATACACGTCTCCAAGCTACATTTTATTCAACATCTACTTCAAAAAACCGGAATGCACTAATACAAACCGCTTCACACCACTTTCCCTGAAAATACCAATTGCTACACCGCAAAAACATACTCAGCCCTCCACAAGCACACCGTCCAGCAATTTAAAACAATTATTGGTGACCTACGATACCTTACCGAAAACAGGCGCCCCGATATCATGTTAAACGTTAAAAAACTGGCGAACCAAATGCACAAGCCCACAATCCGTCATCGCCAACTCCTCAAATGGCTCATACAATCTTTGCACTGCACGTCAACACACGGGCTCCCCTGCACCATGCGCAAACCGAGCACCAAAGTCTCGCACATACTCACCTCATACAGTGATGCAGACTTTGTCAACGACAGGGGCCGACGCTACCGAACCGGCATAATACATACTTTATGGGGCACAACTATCGCATGGTCCAGCCGCAAATAAACCATTATGACAAAATCAACCTGCGAGGCCGAATACTTAGCCGCTTCTGATGCAGCCCAATAAGCGCAATGGATCAGACGACTACTAAATGAATGCGCATCAGAACCACCCGCCCTCAAAACTTCTCACCAACAACACATCAATCATACATACCGGTGGACAACTACACATCTCCCATCAAGCGGAGCAAGCCCATAAATATCTCCCACCACCACCTAGCCCACCAAGTTCACCAGGGTGATATTTCCATCCATAGTGTTCCAAAAAGACTCAACACAGCCGATATCCTCACCAAATCGCTTGGCCGCGTCAAAACAGAACGAAACAGCTCCAATATACGCATCCTACCCCCACCCCTCAACCATAAAATGGAAAGCAGTATGCAAATCATTAACGTAGACACCATAGACGATAAGCAACGCAACTATGATCCACAGTGTTCACCCAGGACTGTCGGAACAACCAAGACAACAACAAGAAAACGCAAATCAGACTTGCGCGACACACACAACCAAAGCAGAATGTACCAGCAGACAAACAATATAAAAGTCGTCGGCAGGTGCAAGCATCATGAAATGAAGAGTTATCGGATTACAACTTCGTCCTTTTCCATCTTAGGAACTCTGTTGTAAAAGCGTGGGGAGATACTGACCTCTTCATCCCCAATTTCCATATAGCAAGGGTGCGGTGCGAGTTTAATAACCTTTTAGGCAAAAATATAGTTTAAGGTCCTGTACAGTAAAATTAAGGACAAGCACTAGTCTAATGAGAGCATATTTTGCAAAAAATACAGTAAAATTCCATTCCACCGCTTAGATTTCGTCTAGCTCCATTGAAATTCCACTTCCGATGGCATAGACTTACAATATAAGCTTATTTATTTGTTCGCACAAAGATTCAGCCTTATTACTGCCATAGTTTCTGAGCAAGGGCACCTCAAAAATTGCTTCAGCTGCTTCTGGGGCTTGGTCAAAAAAAGCCTCTTGTACAGTATAATGTGCTTTACAAACAGCTTTTTACTAGGAAAGAAGCATGAAAAGGTTACTAGGGTTCCCTTTGTACCTCTGAAGTTTACGTCTCGTGCGAAAATTCATGGAGGCAGCAATCTCTGGTGCAACTTTTCTTTTTGTCACACCTCTTACTGATTATTCACCTCGATCTTGAAACACTTACTTACCCTTATTGTTCTGTTGCAGTATTATCGGTAGAACAGTTACCGCAAAATTACTATCAACCTGATCACTATTGATATGACTTAGAGACCTCCAAAACGGAGTACCATCACCTCCTTGACCATCCCTGAAATTATTTGGAGAACTTGCTCTATTCGGAACAAAGCATATGCAAATGTATCTGCGGTTTGACCCTCACTATCAGCCTTGCAGTTGCTTATGTTCGACTCGTCCTCTATAAAAAACTCCTTTCGACGGTCACAGTTCACGTTTGGTGACGCCAAATCTCGGGAGGCGTCTCTTCTTGGTCCGGTCCTAATAGCTGAGCCACGACAATATCATCAAAATCATAATGATCATCTTCGTTAGCTGAAGATAATTCATCATCTTGCAATTCAATTTCCTCTTCTCTCACCTCGCCGGGCCCTTGCAAGACATACTTCCATTTCACACGCATTCAGGGCATTGCAACAAAAGGAAGAAACTTGAGCAAATAGTTTTGCATCACAAACGCCGAACCAATTCCCAACTCTGCTCACAGCGTGAGATAACCTTGATTTTCATACCCTATTTCAGCTTTTGTGATCATTTAAGACAGCGACTGTTCTCTCCTCAATTCCAAAACAATTGTTAACAACCTTTGAACGTTGTACATCTGCGCCTCTCCACGCCGTCTGAAAGGAAGGGTGAAAACTATTCGGAAAAGTACATGTAAAGGCATCTGCGGTCTGACTATCACGATCAGCCCTGCGGTTGCTTATATTCTTAACTTGATTATCAGATGCCCTTGTTCCGAGAAGTTCATCATATAACGTTGCCAATAGGTACAGCGGATTGAAGAAAACCTTTTGCGTAACACCAAAGCTGCAAGCTCAGCTCCGGAGAGCTGGTGTGTACTCTTGAAGTTCCAGCTAATATCTCCAACATTGTACCTTCCAGTCAGTGAGAAAGCCAATATGGATTGAAAAATAAAACGGACCCTTTCAAGAGATGGGACAACGTATCTCCACTTCTTGTTCTGATAAATAGTTGGCTCGAACCTAAACCCAGTTGTATGGGAGTACATGAGGACAGCCGCATAACGATACATGTATGCAAGATGCATAGGGGCATATTGGCTATTATCGAGCACTATCCATGCATTGAACCACTCCGTCAGCTATTGCAGTACCTAATTCATCAACAGTATGATGAATAGACTTCTTTTTTGGCGCAAGCGCCCGCGCTGTGCACTCCAGACGCATCTTAGTAACGGTTGAGGAACAATAAATCCTTGTTCGATGTTGAACAGTGGACGAAGCAAATTAACTCTCCAGCATGATACGTGGGGAGGGTTTTGCGATCAGTCTCCATCCCGCACTTGGATCTTCTTCATAACTGTGTCCTTGAATCCTTCCAAAACCCCGTCCACGTCCTCTTCTCGTATGTCAAACTGCCTTTGACGCCAGTTCCCCTACTCGAATCAGAACTACTTGCCTCGCCTCTCTCACTCGCAACAATTCTCCAAACACGAACTCGTACAGCAACACTTCTACCTGAATCTCTCCAGCAATTCTCCCAGCGCCTCTCCCCGCGCTCTTAGCTCTGTACTCACAACAGCTCCTGCCAACAGAGCATGACCTCCAGAATTTGCAGCCCCTCACACAATAGAACCAACCGCCAATTCATCTCTTCCCTCAGTCGGAACGTCAACGCCTTCACCACTTGCGCGTGAAAAAAGTCTTCGTTGTCCAAAAATGGGGAACCTGATGGAGATTGTTGTACTGTTGCCAGTGTGTGGCAGTTCCTACTGCCGTGAGACGCTTCATTAGGCTCTAAGGAAGGGGAAGATGTGGGAGAGGTATCAACTAACTCATGCGAGGGAGGGAGGTTTTGCATGATGATGTTGATGGTGTGCACGCAAAGTTTGGTGATGGCGCATCGGCGTGGAATGTGTTGAACTTTGGATTTTGAAAATTGGATCCAAAGAAAGATCCTCCCGGTCATGAATTAGATCATAGATCAAGAATAAAGCTATTCGTTTACGAGTGCGACGACGTCAAAAATCACCTTACTATAAGCACCCAGTGTACTGGATACCGTGCGATAGCGGCTTATCCCCAAACGGCAAATTTTTCTATTGCAATGTATACTGAACAAAATGCTCATTATGGAAACAAATTATCATGCAGTAAATATTTTCCGTGTCATTCTGCTTTTATACAATGTTTCGATATTACTAATTACTGTCAAATATTTTGACTACTTATAAATTTATATTTCACTACAAAAAACATGAAAAAATGATAAAGATATTACTTTTTTTGTGCTATGGTAAGAAAAGTATAAATCAATTCGTGCCATAATGAAAAGGTATATTTGGTGATATGAAGATAAGAAAAGAGCCAAGATTTTGAAGTAATGTACTGTAATTTACCCTTCTTTCAGTCTAAAAGTATACATTGCATTGATATTTATAAATAATTTATTAAAATTAGCATTCATAACTATACGAAGAACGTCATGTTACCTTTTTGAAACATTATATATATATGATGTTAATTCAGAGTTACTTATCGCGTTAGGTTACGCGTAATATTATGGTTATGATACACTTAATGTGAAATTCTATTTTTGAATTTAGTAAAATTTAAAGAAAATATAAAATAGGGGCTTGGGTATCAATAGTGAATTTTCAGAAGTGCCATTGGCGGTAGGAACATTTTTTGGATATGAGTAGAAAGTAGGTAATCTACAAACATTCCAATAACATAATACCTACAAAAATTGCGTAAAGTTGCGGAATTTTAACAGAGAAGTAGGTGTAAAGTGTTTACAATGGAGTTCAAATATTAGTGTCAATTGAAAGTCAACGTGGTACAAATTGTATGATTAGAATCATGCAATGATTTATATACCTAAAATATTACTATGAAACAATTGAATAAAAGTTATACATAACTTTACCGACTCTCTTATTACTTTGAAACCATTGCATAAAGGTTAATCGAAGCTTTACGGACTTCCTTTGAAAAGCCAACGTCATAAAATAGGTTTTTGTTTCGAATAAGTCATGCAGAATATTAATTGTCCGATAGGTTATAAGTTATTGGAGCTTGTGTAAATTATGAAAATAATAAAATACTTAAGTTATCCACACTTCATTAGTCATCATTTTATCATCAGACGTGACACATTTGAAGTACGACTAAAAAGAGTCCAAAATATATTCCGAATGGTTCAGTCAGATCATATCTAAGAATATCTACTAATTCAGGATAGCGTATCTCTAAGAGGGGGAAATTGGGTTGGTTTACTGCGAGTAATGGAAAAGTTGGCAGTCCTATGCACTTGTAATCAAACCATTGGCAGGACGTATAATACAAGTGCTTGAGCGTGTGTACCAAATAAAAAGTAGCTGGTAGACCGGTTGACAAGCAGGCTGCGTTGGAGGTGACTATCCACGCAGCGTGTCGTTGGAGGAGAATTGCACTCACCCTGGAGTATTGGTCCAAGGCTCGGTTGGCGACATTTCCAAAATAATGCCAAACAATATTTATTGTCCTGTGAATTCGATAGATGATAAAAATAGAGAATATGCAATTTATCACATTTTAAATTCCATGAAGTAGGCAATCATAATCATACAGAACCATAAATCTTATTTTTTTTATATATGTGACTTTTTTCTCAAAGTGATTCAAACACAGGCAGTATTTACAGCTTGTGTGAACCTGCATATAACTATGTAGTATATTTAAGCGACCTGTAATTTTAATCACAACATTTTTCATGTGTGGTTAAAGCCTGTTCCTTTAGAATCTCGAGAGCGGAGAAAAAGTTCGTGCAAACATTAAATATGATGAGTACCCAAGTGAAAAGTAGTTATTTAATCGAAGATTCCCTTCGAATCCAGGAGTAGGGTGTGATTTACCTTTTAATTTTGAGCAAACAGAAGGTTGATGTGGACTTATCGTCCTTTTCTGGCAATTCCGAATGCCAATGAGAATACTTACCTCGATTCTCAATTTCTCTACCGTTTAATCTTTAGCAATACCATTGAGGACCGTCTCAACTATTCCAATACATTTTTCATCTATATTGTGACCCGTCAGAGTTAAATTTCCATCTTTTTAGGTCTATTTAGTAGTTCCTGTGCTGAAGGATCAAAAGAAAGGTATATAAAGTGACCAAAACCCTTGTATGTAGATTGCATTAGACTTGCCCTCGTCCTCAGCGAACTTAATTACCATATTAATCTAACTACGTAGCGAGTCCCTGTACCTGACCTATGAAGTCACGTTGGTGACATAGATTGGGAGAGAGTTGAGTGATAAAACAATAGCCGTAACACCATAGCAGTCTGGCCTCATAAATATCGATCTACGTGGCTGTATGATCAACAAGGTTGGCTGGAGAGTGGGATAATGGTACCGGACGGTTTGATGAGGACGATGTGAATATATTCAGCACGATGACTGGGTAGTACGATCCAAGTTCCTCAACTTGGAGCTAAAAGCAATTTATTTACACTCTCAGCTACCACTCGTGGTGAAGCTGGACTTCAACCAACCTTACAGCTGTATTTATCACTATTCTGGCCCGGGAGCGGTAACTCTGCTACATCCCCGTTCTACTCCGGGAGTAAGGGCCATAATGCATGTCGTAGGCACTAACATGTCGCAAGCAAGTGCAGATCTTGAACAAGATATTTGTAACGTGCTTATCAAGGTCGCCAGCACGCCCTCTGGTATCTGTCGTTACAGTGACTTACAGTATGCATTTAAGGAAACAGTCGCACCCGTTGTGGCGGCTCCGGTCTCGTTGGCGCGGATAGATACTGCGCCGCTGAGTTTCCATGCGGCCCTTCCTCTCGCAGGAACAGAGGTTTTAGGTTTCAGTCTACCAGTAAAGTAGCTGGAACTTCCCGCCGTTCGTACAGCTCGGCCCCTCTGTCACTACGCCGCTCGTCCAGCTCGGCCCCCGCTATCTCGCCCTTCCTTTCGCTCTTGCCTACGCTCCTTTCGCCTTCTACCCGCTCTACACGAATATGAACTACGTGTTGTTTGTACATCACGGGCTTTGTGTATGTCTATTGTAGTGTAATTAACGACAGTAGTGAGCTTATGCACTCAATTTTCAGAATTAAATATGACAAAATTTGCCTAACAACTTACAGACTGTAATGCGATAGTGAAAAACGCCGTCGGAGTCGTGACGAAGGAAGCTGAAATCCTGATAGTTAGTGAAGACATATGAGATTGAAATTAGCCGCAATACGACACCCAAAGACCCCTCTCCCCAACCTGTTACCCTCGCTCTCATTCCCGATCTAACCCCAAAACACCTCCATCCTCCAACACCCAAATCCTGCCACGTTCTGACGTCACTCCCATCCTCAACCGCTGAGGGTCCGTACCATTCCATTATATACCTTTAAAACGATGCAACAGGCAAGCAGCGGCGCGATTGTCATTTTTAGAACAAATAAATCCCCCTTCCCTGTCTACTTCTCTTCCCATCACCACCACCCTCAAACCCTGACAGCTCTCCATCGAATCCAATCGCCATCCCCACTACCGCTTTCGTTGCACCCGACGCCCACTCCACCACTCAAGATGTTCGAACAACCGCTACTATTGTCCCCACCACAACCCACGCCATTCACTACGCCACTTCGGCCCTCACCAAGACCGTTACCGCTGTCCCGTCACAGCTGGCCCAATCTCCCGGGTTGTTTCCGCCGTCCCACCATGAACTCTCCCCGTGACTCAGACTGCTCCGGCTGTCTCCAAAAACGTTCGCGCAATCCCCCAGCAGCTTTTCGCCGTCCCCCGCCCCTCCTGGCATCTCTTCTGGCACTTCTACCGTCATCCGGACCGTTTTATCTGCACACCGCAACGCTCGAGCAACTCCTCCGCCCGTTTTCGCCGTCACCGAGACCGTTCCCACTACATACGCAACGCTCGCACCGCAACTATGGCCGATTTTCCCGTCCTCTTCGCCTCTTCTGCCGTTAACCAGATAGTTCTTACCGCACGCACCGTCTCGCCAGCGGCTCTAATCAACGAAAAGTCAGGAAAGGATGATGTCAGAATAATTCGAGTTATTCCCAAGAAGGATAGAAAGGGAATGAATGGAAGATTTGCGGTTGAAGAACACCTTGTTCTCGTTCGAGAGGTGGCTAGCGGAAGGCTTACATTGCGACGTTCGGAAATGTGAGCAGAAAGTTCAAGGGGGCTGCGGAAAGGGCAAATAAGAACCCGATTCTGAGGGAGCTGGTCACTGGGAAGTGTATTCAGGACCGATACAAGCGCTTAAAAGCTTCATTTGACAGCTCCGATAAACGCTACCAACTGCGGTCTGGGGTATAGGGTGACGTTAGAGAGATGGAGGACTTACTGTCGATGGACACATCGAGTGGATTGACTCTCCGCGCCCCCAGCGCACGTGAGACGAACTGGGAAAGGTGTATAAGGATAACTCTACTACTCGAATAAGGTTTGTGAAGTCCACCGTACCTTGCCGCTCTCAAATCTTCCGTCATTTTGACATACTGCGAGGGGTTGCGGTCTTCAAAGCCTTGCGGGCTTGTCGTCGAGCTCGCTCGTCCGAAGTTCTCGCCATTGTCGTCGACGTCTCTATCCGTAAGCCTATGTGCTTACAGCGGGAGTTTTTTAAGCCTCCTGAATCCTCGGTTCAGGTGGTGGAGTTTTCTTCCGGTCCCTTTCTCGCTCGAGTGGGCAATTGGTTCAGCCATTGCCCGGAGTCTTCCGTCTAGCAGAACCCGAGGTACTGTGTAGTGCGGACTTGTCTTCAAACAATAAAGCGTTATTCTTCCCTTCTCTTACTTTTAATGTGTCGCGAAGCGCGCGACGATGCTAATGGAAGGAGAGGTGCTATACAATGGCAGCAAAACAGCTCGACGACGAAAACAGGGAGGGAGTTACAGAATATGGCCACAAGTCGGAGAGCGTCTATTGATACTGACGGTGAAAGTGTGAGGGAAAGCGAAGCAGAGTCCTCTGAAGGTCTTCGACGCAAATTGCAGCGCGTAGTTGGTCCAGTTAGGGATATGGAGCGGTTTGCCATGCATCTGCGAGATGATGATATGGCGCGCATTGAGTTAGATAAAGAGAAGCTGGCTCTGAAATGAACTAAAATGGAACTGGAAGTAAAAGAGAAAAAGAAAGAGCGAGAGGAGCAGCGGGAGGCTCTAAAGGCCAATCCGGAGCTAGAACGCGCCAAGTTTTGTATTATGATGGATATGTCGGGCAAGAAGCTAGGTTAAGGGCAAGTACTTCTAAATAATCTCTTCGCCTGCCAGAAATTAATCATCTAAAGACGGTGCCCTACAATTGAAATATTTGGCCGTTTGCAGCGGGCAAAGACAGTTGCGAACGTTGTTTAGCAACATTGCAGCCTGGTAAAGGGACCCGACTGGGGACTCCAACACTTTCATTACCGTTTGAAGTCCACTGTAGTAAAGTATGCCTTTATTTCTTTAAAACTCCATTCAATAGTGAATAGTGACTCCTTTTGGACATTCCAGATTGAAGGCAGTATGATATGTCTGCAAAAAGTTTCCCTGATATGGAACTTCGAGATACCAACGGCGATTGTACCCGCTGTCTCCATAAATGCAATACTTATGTGTACCGAAGTCTAGTGCGCTGGGTAACGTTGTTTCGAGCCCACTCCTGTAAAACAGTGTCCAATCGTGGCGTCGCCCCTCTAAAGGTCCATATGCATGCAGAATCAGTCCATCTAGTGCTGTTAATGTTTGAAAATTAATAGAATGTTTTCTTTTGTGGCCATTGTACGCAACTAGCTATATCATGTGCGAGCCGCTTGAGCGCGCGATAGATATAACTGTACCGTCTATAAATCCAACGCAGTTAGTCAGCCCATTCAGTTTTTCCCTGATGCATTCTGCATACATAGGAGCACGGTGTAGCATAAATGGTTGATTGATTCTAACTGTTAACAGGTTTCTTCTCGTCGTTAGGAACCACTCCATCCCATACTAGAATATCCCGGAGAGCTGTCAAGACTGTTTTCCAATAATTGGCTCCAAATCTGGCCATCGTGACGGTGTCGCTAACCTTCTCGGAATAATGCAGGCAGACAAGCAGGGACTTGACGGCATAGCGGTTTCTTGTTGCGGCCGTCTTGATAATCGACCAGCTAATTACGTTTATTACTTTATTGATGTCATTTCTCCCGAATCAGAAAAGGCTTAGGCGGTCTCGGTTCCTTAGTATGTTGAAATTGAATATAAAGTCTGACAAACTGATTCGTTTGCTTCTGTGCAGCATGTTATCATAGTCTGTCTTGTAAGAAATGAATGTTTTTGCTGCGGCGATAAGTGAGAAATAGCCGAAAACACACGACGTTGGCGACCTATAGCACGCAGACAATGAGAGAAGTGGCCTCAACATCTGCTACCCACCAAAACGGGCCATGTGAGCACATTTTGACAAGCGCCAATCACATGTGCGTATCTCGGCTCTCCGCTAATCAAAAGAGTGGCCGCAACATCCAAACCCACCAACACCAATTGTGTTGAGACAAGTCAACGCCAATAAATGGCGCGCACATTCAAATCACAAAGCGAGAGCACATCGACGGCGATCAGTCTTCATCGACGTCAGCAACGAAGAGAACATATCAAAAGCGTTCAGTCTTCATCGCAGTGAGAAACTCCGAGAGTAAATCAACAAGATCAGAAACGGTGCGCACATTGAAGTTGCAATACACGGCTTCTCGTCCTCATCGCCGTCACCAACTAAGCGATCAAATCAACAGCATCAAGTGCTCATCGCTGTCCGCCACACCGAGAGCACGACCACAGTGTTCAGTCTCTATCGCCGTTGGCAGCTTGAGGAGCACATGCAATGCATATCTATTGCAAAACACGCGCCCAGTATTGTGCTTGTGCTGGTCTGGCTACAGTGAAACCGCTCTCACATACAACAGAAATTGTATAGAGTCATTGCTTTACTATCACATCCATTGTTAGCGATGAATGCTTTCTACGATTTTCAAAGCTCTTTCTTGGGCTACTTTAACAGCGTTCATTAATTCAGTATTACTTCTCTTCGTCACCTACTCTTGCGAAGACGGTGGAACCCCACAACTTTACTCTTGTTTACTGTGACATTCCGTGGACGTCGAGTATACAAGTTCTTGTGATTGCCATATCAAGGCATTATTATTCGATTCAGTACCTTTTCTTTTCTCCTTGGAAGAAAAACTCTCATAAAAACTTTTCTTACGCCTCGTCATTTTCACATGGGAATGATGCGGTAGATAAATGACAGGAGTATCGCCTGTTCCGTCTTCTTCCGTCCAATTTACCTTTCTGGGAAGATGTTGACATCTCCCACCAGTGAGATCAATTGTTTGCAACAGTTTGGGTGTTGGAATTATTTCCTTGATGAGCTCTTCAATAGCCTTGGACAGGAGGCTCTCCACCCCATCTAGAGCAAGGAGACCTAAGCTGGATGCCAGGCGATGCATTTTATCGTACAGTACTTTGCCGTTGGGCCACTTCATGTAGGTCCGTATCTCATCTCCACAGGAATTTTGAATGAAGTTCATAAGATCCAAACCGGAGCTCTGTTGTCCTGTTTCGGTCTTTTCAAGCTGCTCATTTAGAGCTGCTGTATCAAGAACGCCGCTTCTCTTTCGCAGCTCGCAAAAATTTTCGAAGCGAGCTTCGTTCGGATTGGACTTCCAATATGGATCAAAGAAAGTTTCAATTTCGATATAGTCGTCAAGGACTTCTCTCAATTCCGGAGCAATGAGGATGTAATCAATGTACGCAAATGCATATATCATCATATGCCGGCATGGAAATCACATTGTCTCCATCTTCCCGCAGTCATATCTGGCAATAAGCTCGCTGTTTCCACCATCATCTCTTTCGTTTTTACTACGTGCGAAGAGTACTTTCAATGGAGTAGACGGCCGGGCTGTGTTGGAGGTTTTAAGTTTTTGAATAACATGGACGCTGCAAGTGAGTTCGTAGCAAGCTACTGATTGAATTGTAGCACCGTTTTCGAAGAAAAGCTCAGGCCAGTGAACGTTTTCCAATGTGGTGACGTACGCACGCTCTACCGCGTAATTTTTTGAGGGGTCTATACTTACTTCTCTGAACTTCGTAAGTGCATAGCTGGTATGTTCCGAAATGAGTTCATCTAGAATCTCAGGTGTAATTGGCAACCGGCAGTCACGAATGGAACGGTAACGTGAGCTGAGCGATGTCATGGAGCGTATTCTGGCCTCATTTCGAGCCTCTGATCGTTTTCGAGAGAGCATTTTAAGTTGAATTGGAATATCACAGAAGGGAAACTTCTTTGTCAGAATGTACGCGCGATATCCAAAGTTTGAGGCCTCCGTGTATCCGGTTCCCTGGAAAAGGAACAGCTTTGGGACGACAAAGTTGCGGAAGCAGGCCACAAGGAGCTGTGGTCTGCTCATGTATATGAATGAAAACCAAACTGGAAGCTTCTCAGTAAAGCCGTTGAAATACTTCGATAAAAAATCTTCACGTCTTTTCCTGTAGATGTGGAGCGTTCGTGAACGTCTTAGATTAAACAAATCTTTGGACATGTCAACACACCACGTACTTCTCCCGATCTGCGCACACCAGGCGATAACATTCTTCATCTGGTTCTGGTTTACATGCCACTCGTCCAGAGCAATAAATGAATTGTTAAAGACTTTCTCTGCAGCTGTGATACACGCGGCACTCTGGTCCTTGCATATAAGCGCTGGCGATATAGGGATCATTGATTTGAACCTCGTTAGAATGTCTACGAAGTCTTTTTCTGTCTCCCCGCTGATGAACCCCATAAAGAAAGTGAGCGTGAAGCCATCATTAGCTCTCCCATTGATTGTAAAAAGGGGGAAACCATAGCGATTAGCGACAGCTTTACAATCAAGCGAGATACCGGGCACTACAACAAATTCATTGTAGTCCTCTATACATTCTCGAAAGGCCCACGCTGCGGTAGTCATTCGACCTTCTGCATCGCAACTAAACGAAAACTTATTTCCATGGTTTTCTTCGTGCAATTTGACGAGAGTCTCGAACAGCTTTGAGCATTCTAAGTCCTATGGATTGCTTATCGACCTTCCATAACCAAGCGTTTGGCGCACGGATCTCGGATTAATGAGTATATCATATTTGTCCTCCAGATACCTTACGGTGTCTGGAAATGACATATAAAGATTGGTCGTCATGTGTAGCACCTCTTTCCGCATCTTCGGCGGTAGGTGCCGGTTCCCAGCTCGGCTGGTGGAGGGCGGATGATTGTGCATCGCTTTTTGAAAATCAGCAACGTACGACCTCCCATTCTTCTCATTTTCTGGAACTAATGTTTTCACTGTGAGCGAGAAGCCACACAAGCTCTCCTGGTTCTTGATCTTGCATTTCAACACGCACCTCTTTAAAACGCGATTGTCTCCATCCACCGCAGATTGTACTTCTTTCTTTCCTATAAAATTAAAGGTCCGGCATCGCAGCTTGTAGCCCATAGTTTCTGCAATGGAACGCACTTCTCGGACTACATTCCGTGTCCATCTCATCCTCTCACTTTTACGTGAAGAACATAAAGAGCTTGATTCAAAGTCATCGTCTCTTCATGATCTTGACATTCCTGTTCCAGTAGCTCCAGTACCTCTGTCATCACAGCATCTTTCGTCCTTTTCTCACTATCCTTCAATTTAAAATCAGCGCTCGTTTCATTCTCACCTCGACAGTCACAAGACATTGATGGCTTTGGATCAGTAGCCTCCCCATCTTTAGAGCTCGTTTTATTACTTACCTTCAATTCGTTCAGTACTGTTTTGTAGCTGTCCGCTTTAAAGTCTGCTCTTGTGAATATCGGATGGGGCATTTTTTAAGACAAGAAAGGCAAACTTCACGCAGTTTGAAGTATTCGTCCCGATGGTGGAGGCGATAGTTGGCGACCATAGTCTCCGATACATTTTTCGTGTTCTAGTGGTCAGAAGCTAGAAATATTTGAAGAATATATGCTCTGACAGACATCCAATGATACAGCTCTGACAAACGAGAAATTCATCCATTTTTGTATGTCTGTTTCGGTGCAAAGCCTGTATCAGAAGCAAATTCGGTTGCAATTGATATAACATAACAGCCACAGCTGAATCCGTCTGTCAGCTTCCTATATCTTCGAAGATCCAACGATTAATTCTTCTTAGATATCGTAGCACAAGGCTTTCCATGCAAAATACTGTACTCGAAAGCTTCTTTGAAAAGTCGCATCACTTCAACCGGGCACGAGAATCGTAAAATTTCCGCAAACTAGACTGTTGGGTGTTCTCTTTGAGCTCTCGCAGAGCCGATATATCGCTTGCCTATTAGAATTCCCCAATTCTGCCCCCCCCCAGGTTAAGGGGAACTAAAACAGTATGAATATCAGAGACATTATCACTGACATTCACTGTAAAAGACTTTCGCAGGCTTTGAAGAAAGTCGTCCCGCGCAAAATGTGAGATTTGCAAACGCCCTGAATACCCAATTAAAGAAACACCTGTATCACATGGACAAATGCAGACGCCTGGGAGTGGTTTCATGTCCATGAGCGCTGAGGTAATCAGATCTTCGCATAACTGCGATCCTTTTTCAGAACTGTGAACAAACGAAATTGGTGTTTTTTCTTGATGTTCTGCTTTAACGATTGTATAAGTGTGTTTTTCAACAATCCGAAACCTGTCAGGTGTAATGGCTAGGTTCAATAGACCGAATTGTTTCAAGTTACGGTAAAATGTCGCACATATTTGCGACACCTCAATATCGGAATCGGTTGAAAGTAATGCTTGTAAAGACCTTTCAAAGTGTTCGTCTGAGGGAAAGAATAGCATTAAAAGGCGTTGTTACTAATACAAAAATGGTTTGGTGGTTTGCTGACGGCGAAGAAGACTGAAACGCCGTCGATGTGCTCTCGCTTTGTGACTTGAATGTGCGCGCAATTTCTTGGCGTTGACTTGTCTCAACACAATTGGTGGTGATGGGTTTGGATGTTGCGCCCACTCTTTTGATTAACGGAGAGCCGAGATACGCACATGTGATTGGCGCTTGTCAAAATGTGCTTACATGGTTTTTTTTGGTAGGAAGCAGATTTTGAGGCCACCTCTTTCATTGGCTGCGTGCTATAGGCCGCCAACGTCGTGTGTTTTCGGCTATTGCTCGGTAAGTGCTGTATTCGAAAAAAATTATAACTCCCTGTTTGTTGGCCGTCGTTTTGCGATGGCGATGAGGGCAATCCTCCAGTTTCGAAGACGGAAAGCGCATCTCTGATGATTGAAATCTTTAAGCCGTCCCCTTGTCATCCTTTTTGTTAGTAAGTGGTAGAGCCGAGGCTTCAGTTGACGTTTAGGATGCGGTCTTTGTATTGATGTTCATGTTCAGATGGCCATCAGCACCAGTGGCATTTGAATATGAGTCGTACAGTAACACTCGTATTTTTCCGTTCCACGTAGCCGCCGAATGCAATCCCAGTGCAAGCATGACAAATAAATTTCACAAAATTTGGGGGATTAGTGAAGTGAGTCATGAGCACAATTTTTTTTCAGAATTTCTTTAAGCTTAAGCTCCCAAGTATCATAATTATTTTCGTGCCCGCTGATCCGTGTTTCCGTTAGAATGCCAGTCGTCGTCACAATCACTTTGGCGTGGGACAACTAAACCCTGGATAATCCGCACGTGTCCACTTTGTACGAGTAACAAGCTTCTGTAATTAGTGTATTCACACCTGTACAAAGTATAGTAACTACTTTTCACATTTTATACTGTAGATGTTGTGCGCCGTACTAGTCATAATTTTAATGAAAAGGCCTCTTAATTAAAATAGTTGAATGTGGTGTGTTTTACAGCATTCAAATACTGTATCCGGTACATATTTGGTAGGTTGATGCTGGATTCCCGCTGACTCCTGGATGATCCAGGTATGCCATGTGGAAGCCAGGGGTACATTTTTGCAGCTAGCTAGCTGGTGAGGACTTTTAACTGAGAGAAAAAGAAACCTTAAATTTCAAAGAGTTCAAGGGGGGTTGGACACATATGAGTCTCGTCTAGAGGTCAATGCATGCGGTATGTGCAAAGTTTTCGGTGATCCGGCATGACCGCGGTGTATTGTAGAACAAGAACCTAGGCATTTGTCTTGAGATTACGGAATTTAGAGAGAGATTGCTTCTCTAGACGATCAGCTGTAGAGTTGTAAAAAGAAAGATATTTAATCATCAGAGGATATACTGCATCTTTTCCCTTTGAATAGAAAATTATTTCACGGTAAAAAATGTAATACCTGCATTAAAAACTAGCGAAATTTTATGCGTAATATTGTGTGGATTGCAGTCAATACGAGACCTTTTGCATATCAGTTGGCCCGAAAAAAACCCTCTGTCCAGATTTCCATCTCAATATTCTCTCTTCCCATCAAACCGTTGTCAATAACGCTACCCTCGGACCTTAAGAATCTCCAGTCCTGGTGCGTAATGAGTGGAAGACACAATTGAGACCTGAGAAGGTTATCTTGTTCACGGCTAATGACCCAGTGCAGCGCTTTGGGCAGATGAAACTCTCCCGATAAGTGGAGGAAAAGGCATTTGATGGTATGCCAAAGGGAAATGAGATTACTGTAGCATTCCAATCCTCGTGTTCAGTAGATTTTTGCAAGGATTATATCTCATTTCCACTGGCTCCAGGCTTGGGTTCTTAAGTCTTGAACCGCAATTACAAAACGTGGTTACAGTTGTACATCCGGATAATACCGTTCCCTCCTGTCTCAAAATACCTCAATGGGGTATTCATTAGCATTATGGATCAATTTGATGACCCCGGGATGTGCTGTGTCTATTATTCGAACCACGGGGCACCATGACCTGCAAACACGATTGTTTGCCACAAACATCTCAAAAGCCATCTGAAGTTCTTTTTTCGAGCCCCCAACACAAGGCCATGCAGTTTGACCGGAAACCAATGTTCGAAAAATCGTAAGAATGCATCTTAAAATTACTCACTTCCTGTAGTAAATAGTCACGTAAATCTTTTATAAACAGTCGCGTCCGTTTAGCAACATTAGTTTGAATTTTTACACTCTCTTTAGGAGCATATAAAAGTTAATTGTCTGCCATTGCGACAAAAAAAGGGACAGGGAACAATTTTTCAAGTCTTCGGTAAAATTGTGATTTTATTTTATCCAATGGCGACACACTTATCATCTAACAACTAAAAGAGGTGTAAAGTAGTAGTAACGCGAACATTTTAATCTTTAATGGAGGAAAAAAGGGGATAATTTGGTTTCTCCCAAGCTAGGTGACAAGCCCAATAAAAGTTTCCATTTATGGAGACTTCAAAGAGAATCTGTACTAGAAAAAAGGGAATTTTTACCATAGCTTCTGGTGAAGTACAAAGTCCTGAAGAATATTGGAGAAAACTGCCTGGTGTATACATAATAACTGCTCAAAATGCTTCGATAAAATGAAAATAAAAGCGTCTGACATATTAAGTACAGCGCTTGAAGATAAATCATTAAAAGTTGTACAGAAAAATTCGAAAACTACAGATGAGATGTGGAAAAACTACGCATTAGATATGCAAGTAAGACAACTAGCAACAAACTGAGCATATGCACATATGCACAGAAGCTTCCAGTAAGAAAAAGAAATCTGTTAATTCGATGTCTTGCCACATTGCTAAATACTACTGTTGCAAAACTGGATGATGCAGGGAAATACCTAAATGACCTAATTCAAGAAGCTATTTATTATCCTCAATCACAGAAGGCCGAAAGTTTGATGCGATAATAGTCGCTAAAAGAGCAATGGAAGAATACAGTTCTAGCTGGGATACAGTCACGACACGGTCAATAGATGAATATGAAGTCTGGAAAACAAATCAAACGATTCTATTGAAGAAGCCATTGATTGAAAACCAACAAACAATAAAAATTGAACGTATGCGGGAAACTTGATCATGAGGTTGAAAAGTGTTGCGAAATTCCCAACGGATCGGGCTAAAATCATTATAAAATCAAGTCAACGTAGAACACTATATCAAAACATAATTCCAACACTCGCAATTGCAAACTCAATGATTCGATTTTGACCAAAACAATTTCAAAATAGGCTAAGACCACCATGTTATAAATGAGTTGCGTGGTATGTCTGTGAACTGCGAGACTCAAATGGAGCCTAATTCTACTTTTAGATCCGAGAACTTCATTTCAAATAGTGGAGCTTTCATTATATGGTGTTTCATAATGAAAAACTTCGTAAAACACGAAAAATTTGAACCCTTCAGGGAAGGCTTGAGAGAAACTAGCAAAATTACAGGAGATTTTGTGGGAGAAATTAAGATCACTTTGCTCAACAGTGACCAATCAACTTCAAACGAAACAAATGACACATGAATAGGATTGACCAATTTATGGTATCTAGAAGAATCTGAACTGAATTTAATATCCTTTAATATACAATATTTAACGTATATTTTATATAAAATTTTAAAAGAAAACTTTCAGAAAGGGATTATCGATCTAGTTGATGGTAATAACGGTCGGAATATAGAAGTCTGCACTAAACGTCAGCGTGGTCTCTACGTTGTTCCCGGGGATTAATTTTTCCCAAGACCGAAAATTAACGACTTATAAATGCACTGACAGCTAAAAGAGACACATTAGTCGATGGAAAAGACTTATGAAAAAAGCGTTATGGGTATATTTAAAAACGAAAGATCATTGAAATGCAGCCCAAAAATAAGTTTCGGACATGAAGTTAAATGAGAGGCCTGCGCAAGTCGTCTATGTTATATGCGTCATTGGTAAACACAGGCAGAGAAGTTTTGTAGGGTATCTAGTTCCGTGTGGCAGTTTAATATGGGATATAATATTTAGAAATATTTCTCAGTGCCAGCGAGAGAGAGGAAGTTGTTAACCTCTCAGCAGGTGCACAACAAGAGCCAAATGAAAATGATCTTTCACTCAAGCAATTAGTCCACTTTCAAGCAAAGGAAGAATCTGAGTTGAGGAGATCTGATAGAATACGTCGTCAAAACCCGACGTTAAAACCTGCCCACGAATGAGAGTTCATCAATAAAGTCGGATAAGAAACATTATACGGATAATACTGCTCTAAAACAAGCAATATATTCAGACTCCTCCAATCAGTAGACAGCTGCGACTGAACTCGGGATGAAAGAACTTTGTGCCAGAAAAATATGGACTCCTATTCCGAGACCTGAGGGAGTAAACTTTTGCTTTTGAAAATTATACTCAAGCTTAAGATTCTAAGAGATGGATCTATTGAAAATATAAAGAACGCCTAACAGTCTTAAGATGCTACCAGAGCATAGCAAATCTTGACTCGTTCACTCCACCTGTGTCCTACACTACCGTTTGTGTCACACTTACTTTAGCTGCACTCAAAAAGAGCGAAAAGTATCAACTAGACCCCACAGGGGCACTCATATACGGAGATCTAATTATTTACATTTATGTGTACCAGCTACGAGGTTTTGAAGAAACTGGAAAATAGAGATTATTTTGTACACTACGCGAAAGTCTATACGGATTGAAACAGGCCCCCAGGATCTGTTATCGATACTTCAGTGGTTTCTTCAGAGTTTTGGATTTGAATAGGCCAAAAAACGACGATTATGTATTTAAGATACAAAAGTACGGCGATATGGCATTCATCTTAGGTGGAAGATGTGGTATTGATTTAACCAAGCAAACAGCTGATTTCTTATTTCAAGACATTACTAGCTACATAACTGGTAATTAAATACCTAGGAAAAGCACAAGATATTTGGGAGTTCAAATTCATGAGACAGACAAAAGGTTTACACTTTCCCAGAAACACAATGTCGAAAAAGTTCTCTTGATTCATTACATTTCAAATAGTAAGCCTACTAATACGCCAATTGATCCATCTCAGTATCCCATTATAACCTCGAAACTGGCTCCGACACCAAATTAAACGGCGCAAATGGTGAGTATCCCCTTCATAGAAGCAATTGGGCAACTACATTATTTCAGTTCAAGAAATAGAACAGACACTACAGTTGCAGTTAATTTACTCAGACTTCACGTCATAATTTCTCAATCAGCTCTTTGGACAGCAGTCAAAAGAGTTCTTCGTTACTTGACAGGAAACTCATAGTACTGCCTAGAACTGAGCCTTAACAAATTTGTGCTCACTAATCATGCCGATATTGACTGGACCCAGAGTGCTAATTGTAGCGGTTCAGCAGGTTAAATTACTTTTGAGCTGGTCGTTGGGAACGTTAGTTGAATAAAAGATAAAAAGAACAAAGGTTAGGGGACGCATTCAGCTATTGGAAGATCAAAGAGAAAGTCCATAGTTATTTCCTCCCATTTCTTCACTGGAGGAAGTAATGGGTTAATTTTTCCCATTGGTTTTGTATTTAGACTTTTGGCTTGCTGGAATTCTTGGCAAGCTTGCACATGTTCATAGACCTCTCGTTTCATACGGGACCAGAAATATTGTCTCTTAATCATTTTTAAGTTTTTACAGAATCCTCGATGACCATCGTAAACAGAGCTATAGTTGTCATGTAGAATGGGTTTTCTGGTTTCCCCTTCGGGTAAACAAAGTTTTTCTCCACAGTACAGTCTGGAATTGCGAAGATGATAAGGTTCTTTCGGAGACTGGTAAATGCCACTGAAAAAGGGATCACTACTGTATTCCATTATTAACTTATTTATGTGTTCCTCATTTAAATAAGCAGTTTTCAGTTGCATCATCTTGCTGATGACTTCTGAAGACGTTTTGATTACTTCATTGGGCTGCCTGGATAGAGCGTCAGCTACTTTGTTCTCTTTTCCTTTTATTTAGTTTATTTCTTAATCAAACACTTGCATAAATTCAACCCATCTCCCTTGACGACGTGATAAAGTCTTTTGGGTATAAATGTACTTTAATGGATGGTGATATTTTTTGATAGTAAACTTACTTCCATGAAGATAAGGTCTCCAGATGTGAAGCGCATATATGATAGCAAGGAGCACTCTTTCGTGAGTCGGATAACCTTGTTCTGCTTCATTAAGTTTCCTAGAACCATAAGCAACTGGTCTAGTCCTATTTAATCTGTTTGTGATATTACTGCCCTTATTCTAATTTCAGAAGCTCCAGTAGTGAGCTCATAGGGCAGATTGGGATCGACAGTTCGCAAAATAGGTGCGTTAGTTATTTTTTGTTTTTGCTTTTCGAATTTTTCTGCTCTTTATCGTTCCGAGCCAGCTTCACTTGTTTTTAGTCAAATCTGATAATGGCGCAGCTATCACTGAGAAGTTTTCTATACATTTTCTGTAATAATTACAAAGTACTAGGAAACTCTGGACTTGAGTAACGTTCTGCGGTACTTCCCACTTGCTTATTGCTTCTATTTTCTTTGGGTCTAGATTAATTCCATTGTGTTCTATGATGTGACCCAAGTATGAAACTTCTTGTTTCATGAACTCGTATTTCGAGAGTTTTGCGTAAACCTTTTTTAGTACATCTAGTACTTTACTTAAATGTTCTATATGTTCTTCTTTTGTTTTACTGTATATCAGAATATCGTCCAGATAAACAAGAACAAAACTGTCTAGAAAATGTCTGAAGATCATATTTATTAAAGCCTGAAAGCATCCAGGAGGATTAGTAAGTACAAACGGAGCAACTGTATTTTCAAATTGTCCATATCTTGTTCTGAATGCGGTTTAGGAATTTCAGACTCACGTATCCGAATCTGGTGGTATCCCTACTTCAAATCAAGCACATAGAAGTACCTTGCTCCTCCTACTTGGTCCCACAGTTCATCAATACGAGGAAGTGGTACTTGGTTTCTAATAAAATTTTTTTCAAAGCCCTATAGTCCACACACATACGCATACCTCCGTTTTTTCTTGTGCTTAAACAAGACTGGGCTTACCCAAGGGCTAGTAATTGGTCTAATTAGCCCTACTCTAAGGAGATTCTCTACTTTCTTTTTCATTTCTTCTAATTCAGTTCTTGATAACTTGTAAATTGGTCCTATTTTGGTTTACTACCGGGTGCTAGTTCAACTTCCATTTCCATTTGTCATTCAGGAGGAATTCCTTTGCGTAAGTCCTCTAGAAAAACATCAGTGTACCCTTCCAGTACTTCTTGTACTTCTTTTGGGTGTTTTTCACTTTGATTGTCTTTTACTTCTTTTGATCTGAGTAGGAATTGGTTAACTAATCTCTTTTCTTTTCTCACTAATCTAGCAAACTACTTACTAGTGAGTACGTATGTCGGAGGGATGCCTCATACCCACTAGACTCTGCGTCCAGAGTGATCAGCCTATTTATTTGTTTTAGTAGCATACGGTTCGATTTCCAATAGATACTTGGGTTAACATCAGATAGCCAACATTTACATACAATGATGTCACAAGCTCTCCAATCCACTATGCATGACCGTACATGATTGGTTGCTTCACCAATTCGTATGTTAAGGCTCTCAGTACATTGTTCCATTGGAAATAACGTACAGTCCCAAAGCTCAGCCTCCAGATTAGTTTTCATAGCGTAATCTCCAATTTTCTGCTTATTTCTTTCATTGTACTACCTCTTGACACCTACTGTCTATAAGTACATTACAAGGGGACTTGGCGGGTTTGCTTTTAAAAACCTTCCCTGCAACACGAGCAATGCCTGTCTCTTGTACTTACTTCTATCTCTATCGGGAGAAAATGTGCATACTCTGACTACACTATCTCTTGGTGCATCAATTTTACTCACAATTTTCGGTTTTTCGAATTTTTGTCCTTTTTTGTCTTTTCGTTTTTTCTCATGTTTTTGGATTTTTTGACATTTTAGGGCTTCTATACTGTCAGCTATAGTACAATTATTCGGAAATGTGCCGATTTCATTTCTCGGTTGTTTTTATTTAGGTTTTTGTGATGTTAGGATTACTTGGTCCCCTGAAAGGTGGTCTGCGTTAGTGGCAAAGCAGTCTGGCTTACCACAAACGAAGCAAATCTTCTGCTCTATGCGACGCTTTTTCTCGGGAGGTCTTAATCTACTGTAGGTTTTGGTGTTAAAGTTCCCAATTTGCATAGGTGTAGGCCCGTCACTTGAATTTGCAATTTTATTGTTTCCAAACCCAATACCACTAAAGTTACTACTGAAAAGGCTATCTATTCGGTCAGCTATTCTCATAGCATCCTGCATTTTTGAAGGTTCCATTCGTTCTACCTCTCCTCGAATTCTTGTTTTTAACCCTTATGAATAGTGAAAGATTTGCTCAGATGCGGACGTCGTAGGCACTTGCAAACCCCATCTAGAAAATTCTTGGTTGTACATTTTGATTGAGGTTAACTTCCCCATCTGCTTAAGTTTATTCAAGTTTCGTCGTGTATTAAGTTCTCTATTAACAGGCTCAAAGTGGTTAAGCAACTTTATCTTAAAGCCTGAAAATGTGTCAACAGTCACTTGCTATAATGATAGTAGTTCCCACCATTGGAAACCGTCACCAGTCATGTACTTAGCTGCGCATCTGATTTTGGTCCCGTCTTTTATATCCGTACTATGGACCCTAAAGTAACTATCTAAACTGTGAAGCCAGATTCGCACATTTTGCCGTAAAACTTATCTGGGTAACCAACTTGTAAAACACTTTGGGAATCAGCTAGGTTTCGCTAAGCCTGACCAGCCTGGTTTATAGCTTCGTTAGCCGAGGCTAGTTGCTGCTGTAAGTAACTGATTTGTTCCTGCATTTGTTGCAGTTGTATAGCCGCTTGATTTGGGAAATCCTCCATTACAGATGAATTTTAAAAATAAACTGAAATTAGTTAAAAAATCCATTTATTCCAAAAAAAAGTTGGATATGCCCAAAATGCTAAAAGATATTCGAAAATATGAAGTCTAAAAAGATTTGTAAATAGTGCAAAGGTTCTTGTAAAATCAGCTAAAGTTGACCTATTTAGTGAAAAATAGTTTTTCACTAGTTCAAAATAGCTAAATATTGTAATGCTTAACATATCCGGCATAAAACACACTTAATGGTTAAATATTTTGAAAGTTTGTATTGAGTTGGCCAACAGCTGAATGGAATCCTCGCTTCTCAGTTAAACTCTGCACGTGGGTGAAAGAACAGTTGTGGTCTTCCGCAGCTTATGCCCAGGCTTCTCACCACCACACGTTGAGAACTTCTAGAATCAAGTATTATACTCGGGTTTGAAAGGGTGCCCAGGTTTGCGCATTTCGTCGTCGGTAGACCTTCCAAAAATTTCGACTGGTTCGGTAACTACTCTATAGTACTGATGAAAAGATTGCTCGATTTTTTCCGGTCCCAGAACAAGTCTGCGGCGGATTAGATGATTTTCCTTAGTAGAATAACTCGATTCAGTGAAGTTACGGGAGTCGAAGGCTCAACAGGAGTGATTCACAATCAGACATTTACAAAATAGGTCAGAAGCCGTAGGCGATGCTACCAATTTGTAGCGGTTCAGAACGGTTAACTTACTTTTGAGCTGGTTGTTGGGAACGGTAGTTGAATAAAAGATAAAAAGAACAAAGGTTGGGGGACGCTTTGGACTGTAGGTTGGGAGGCTCCGGTGTTAAACGGTGTTTTCGCCTTGTTGGTCCGCCCCAGGCGAGGCTAGACCGACAAAGAAACCGCCTCTTATAGAAAAACTAGCTCGCCTTTGAAGTGATAAATCTGCTCTAAAGATACTGTAGGCGCAGGTTTTCTAGGAAACCTGTCCAGAAGGTACCAAACATAAACATTCTCTTGCCCTGACTACTCCTTTTCTTCCTAATTGTTGCCGTAGAATTCCCTTTACTACCCCAATTAATTCTTGACTAACATAGGCCATAAACTATCCAGAGTATGCATAAAAAAGGCAACAACGCTTTAAAGCGTGACTACAGTACTAGTTTCTAGCAGAAACTAAACTCGAAAGTTGAATAGTAGGTATGATACTGTAGAATAATAAACTGGAACCCTTAAATGCGCATTACGAGCCTTCATTTGAAGCTTGATTTGACACAAATCGCATTTCTACATATTTAAATCTAATTAAACTTGGTGGATCCTCTGTTTACTGAAAAAAATGCATAGCAAAAGACTATTGATTTGTCAAGTACGAAAGCAGAATGTGTTAGCTTTGTCAACCTAGCTGTTATGATATCGCGCGATCATACGCGAGGTCGTAAGGTGTGTGAGATGGTAACCTCGCGGTATGATTGAACTTGTTGCCCGAGCGCACAGGTCAGTGCCATATAAATACTCGAGGTTGAGACCAGTAGGGTCGACCTCACTCCTTGGTAGGAGGGAATAAACACGAACACTTAGCAGCCTTGAGTTTGACTCGGTTGCTAGTTCGTTGCCTCTCGACACGACCCCTTTGCTAAAATCTTCTAGCCACTCTGCGGAGTTGTGCTCCAGCATTCAGCCTAGTCTGCGGACTTGTGCTCCTCCGAGCTTGACTACGTCGTTTCACCTTTGGCTACTTTACTCTACATCCGTCCGCCGCCGATCGTGATCAACATTGCTCAAGGGTCTACCATCATTTTGACCCAAGTGTTCTACCTGTCCACGTGTCGAAGAATTTTGGGAATTGTTAAAGGCCTGGATTTGTGAGGTTACCCAACCCCCGGCGTTGGCTTGCTCGGACGCTCAGGTATTCGTACCCACTAGGTGGGGTGTTGCACGACAAGCTTGCCGCATTAAGAAGGGAAATAACTTTGATACGGGCACTAATTCCCGATATGAATGCCGCACAGAACAAACCTACAGTTGTATATCAGGACAACACTGGATCAATCGATAAAACTTTTGATATTGGTCAATTGAAGAAGTAAGCATTTTGATGTCAAAATCCATCAGATCAGATATTTAGCTAGGAATAATGTAATATCGATCCAAGCAATACCTACAGATTCGATGTTGGCAGACGTGCTAATTAAACCTAAGCTCCGTACCAATATATCACACATTGGCATAAACAGTTCAAGAAAAGGAGTTGCTACAGAATAATAATCAGAACATCCCACGAAGAAGGGGTGTTTGACAGATCGTGAGAATGCATCGTAAAATTACTCACGTCCAGTAGTACTTCGCGATGTAATTTGTCATGGGGGATCACCTCCGTTTAACACTATGAGTAAAATATTGGAGCAGTGGACGTTTAATACTTTCTTTAGGAGTATATACACGCTCAATGCCTATCACCATACTAGAAAAGGGGTACAGGACAAATTTTCAAGTCTTTTGTGGAATTGATATTTTCTTTTGTCCATTGTAGTTACTGTTATCATCCAATCAAGCAGAAGTGTAACTACCAAGGCGCTCGGAGAGAACGAGGGCTCAGGTTGCTTTGAGGCAACATTCATCCATTCCTTGATCCCCGGCTTCCTCTTTTCTCCTGTGCGATGTCGACCGTAGCCCCTTAACCATGCCCATCTTGGCAGGGACACTCCTTTTGCCGAACTAATTCGAGCAAAGTGTGTTGGGAATCGGTCATTGCCTTTCCACCCTCTACATTGGGTTGCTGGAACCCGGCTTCTGGGAACTTTCCGACTGGGTTGCTTCGATGCTTTAGTCCTCCTGTCTCACCATGATATTAGAAGAAAACTTTACTGCATCAACATCGGGGTCCGGTGCAAATACGACTAAGTTGGTAGGTTGGGATTGAGCACGACAGTCGGACAGGATGACACTGTAGTACGCTCAATGCAGTAGTGCCCTAAACTTACGTATGCTGTGTATGTAGTGAAGATGTTCGTTTTTGTGCATTAATCGATTTATGGTAGACTCGGGCGACGCGAATGCGAAATGCGTACGTAAATCCTCTACTACTTACATTATCTGCCGTAGTACGTAGCTAGAGAGTGCACCGACTGACCGACTGCTAAATTCCGAGCCAACTGGACGAAGTAAAGTCATCAAAAGGATCTTTACTTTATACTCATCTTACAAGTAAGTCGGCCACGCGCAAGGCATGCATGTAGTACGGTACTGTACAGTATTGTAGAGTACTGTACTGTGCTGTACAGTGCAGCGGTGTACCCGCAGTAAAGGAGATCAGGAGGCGACGAACCTGGTGGTTCCAATTTCACAGACAAGTTGCTCTGGATAATGGATTGGAGGGCTGTAAGGGCTTGATGAGAACCTCTCATAACATTCCAAAGTTGTGTTACAGAGGTTTGTACGACTAGCACGTGTAACAATAAAGTGTTCGGCCTTTGTGTTTCAGCAATGATGCAAAGATGGAAATAGTTTGTGCGGTGTACAGCGATCCGTCAAATATGTGTGTTTTGTGAGCAAAAAACTAAAAAAAGTTTATTCTCAACAAGCAAGATGTCCTTGAATTGTTGGTCAACAACAGATTTGTGCCAAATAAACTACAGATCCAAAAAGGAATCCAAATTTGTTGCTTGATTCCTGACTGTTTTCTGCTTGCACAAACCCCAGTCATTGGCCGCATAGGTACAAATATCTCGTCAACTTACAACCCTAACACCGTGCCAACAGTCCAAACCGCCATTCGCACTGCTCATTGGCCACCCGCAAAGCCACCCATCCAACCAAACCCCCGCTCCAAAAAGACAAAACACCCGTGTGCTCAAATACACTTCCCGCCTCAACCCGTTTCCAAACCACCCCTCCCCCACCCTCACCCCCACGCACCCACCCCCACACAAGACCATGTTCACCCTCCGCACAGCCGCCACTACCCTGCACCGCACCCACCAATCCGCAGCCCTCGTAACCCGTGCCGCAGCTCGTCCAACCCCCCCACGCGATCCCCTCCGCCCCAACTACATCCGTCGCAAATTCCCCCCACCCATCCCCCTCCATCCAATCCATCCCCCCCGCCACCACAACAGCCGCCGTAGGGCTAACCTCCGGTACTCTAGGCGCACTATGTGGCGTCGGAGGTGCCGTCTTTGCCATTCCAGCCCTGGTTCGTTTTGCAGGCCTCACGCAACGGCAAGCCGCTGGGTCTAGTTTAGTGGCTGTTACCGCTATTGCCACTACGTCTGCCGCGTCGTTTTCGCAACAGGGGCATGTGGATTGGCCGGTGGCTGGTGCGTTGGCGATGGGGCTACTGTCATGACCCCGCTGGGCGCTAGGTTGTCCACGGTTGTGGCCCCGGGTATGTTGAGGAGGGGTTTGGGTCTATTCATGTTGTGTCTCGCCCCGGTTATGCCGTTGAGGGGTGTGCTTGAGAGTCGAGTCACTGAGCGGTCGAGGGAGGAGGGTAAGCCGCTGTTGCTAGGTGGGTTGGGTGCCGCGGTTGGCTTTGGTTCGGGTTTGTTGGGCATTAGTGGTGGCTCCTTGTTTACACCTTTGATTGCTCTTACCGCGGGCCTCGATTCCTTTCGAGATGTGTTGGGGACTTCCTTTGCTGCGATGGTGGTGCCTACTGCCGCGGGCGCGGTGTCGTATGCGAGAATGGGCTGTGTCAATCCAGCAGTTGTACCGCCTTTGCTCGCTGGTGCTGTGGTTGGTGCCTCTGTTGGATCCACTGCCGCCCTTGCCGTCCCTGAAGAAGCGTTGAGATGGGCATTTGCAGTCCTGTTTTCAGTTCTTGGGGTAAGGATCATGAGATCCCCGATCAAGCCCTCAGTCGGCAAGACGGCCCCTGTTGCGACTGCTCAAGCAAGTAAGGTGTCTCCGGCATAAGCCGGGCAAGGTTTTGACACTCATTTATTCATGAAGGGTAGAGGTTGATTCGGACGGCTCTCACGCATTCGTGCTCGACGAATGAGAATACCGCGGATGAGGCGGTCAAGCATGGGGTCATTGGTTCGCAGCTCGTCTGGCATTCCGGCGTTAAATGGTGGCATTCTGCCCGCCTCTCTTTCCTTTCGAAGATTCCTGGTAGCCTCGTCAAGCATCCGTTCAGGTTTGCCCAGGATATCTTCGGTGCGCTTGAATGGTGTGCCGAGAGCGAATAAGAACAAGCCCCATCCAAACCCCAAGCCAACACCGCAACCACCACCCTGTGCACAGCGACATATATACAAAGGCATCGAAAAAAGGCGGTCAGGACGTCACCATGGCCCTCTTTTTGTCAATCGCTTATGGGAACACTTGACAAATACATGTAGATACTTACAAGTCCGAATCCAGGTATTCGATTGCCAATCTTGATAACTATAGAACCCAGCGCAAGTAAAAGCGAATACGCAGAGGTTTTAGTACAGGGTCGGTCAGAAGACATGCACAAGGGGTCTACGAAGGTTCGACAGCATCGACAATGACCCTGTTGACGATGCCCCGACTGCGAGAGGCGACGCACAGTCGAGACGCATCGACAGCCCACTGGCCATCCACAACAAACTTGTATTCATAGACGCCAAGTGCAAGACGGAGTACACAGTGCCATTGCTCACCAACTTGAGTCATGGGACGGGCAACCCCCAACGGTTAAAGGTTCCCGCGAGAAAGACGGAGGAGGTTGCCGGGTGTTCCCAGGAAAAGCGCACAGCGACTGTGACCTGTCCTGGGAACTTACCCAGAGGGGAGGAGGGGGACGTTTGAGGAGATCGACCTCTTTTAACAAGCGCTTTGCCTCCCTCAAATAGTGATCCCTACCCTTTTGTGGTGTGGATGTTTCTCAAGGACATGAAGACCGTATGGTGGGATTCTAACCATGGGCAGTGTAGAGGGGCGTGAATAGGTGTCGGCGAGTTGCGGAATGAGATTGGGACATGAGGAGATGGGAGTTGTATGGTTGACGGCGGCGGAAAAGTCGGGATCGAGGGAAAGCGGGGAATGGAGCGGGGCATGTGTGGGGGTCTGTGGACATGGTGGGATGAAGTGGGTTGGTTGATTGAAGGGGGGAGTTAAAAGATAGGGTTTAGTGGGTGGATTATGAAATGAATGGCCTACCTTGGTTCCCGGTACCGGTCCCGCAACCCACACCACAGCCGACGCCGATTCCTAAGCCGAAACCGATTCCGCTGAACGGCAGAAAACGGGATAAGGCTCCAGATGTCATTACAGGAGTAGATTGAGAGAGAGGTGTGGTTTAAGATGTGGTGGGCGAAAAGAGAGAAGCGTGGGCAGTGGGGGATGTGGAGGCGGTTGAGTTGGGAGTTGGAGAAATTGAGCGGTGGATCTTTTCTTTGTTTTGTTTTGAGAGATGAGTGGACACTTACCGATACAATCTGTTGATGTCAACATCAACAAGTTGAATTGGAGTGGTTTGTGTCGAAAGGCGACGTAATCTCTTGGACGCCGTTTGGGGAGGAGACGAGCCCATACTGTACTCAAGTGTATCTTTACTGTACTGCATGTACAGTACAGTACTGAAGATACAGGTTTGACTGAAATAGAAACATTCACAAGTAATTATTTGGTTGGCCAATACGCCACGAAAATGAGAACAAAAATAAAATGACATCCACAGAGGTAACAATGCCTAGAAAGGTACGACACAAAATCCTTGATCCACAAGGTACAGTCCTCGCCCTCGGAACAGCACATGTAACTTTGCTGCCACCCAAACCAGATACTTTCAAAGCGAGATGCACCTGCGGAATCTTCCTTCCCTCAGCATCATATCTACCACCTTGAACATCTTGCGCCTTTGCTTTGTCCAAAACCGCTCTCCACCACTCCTGCCGCCCTGATCACATTTCCAAACATGCACCGCCCGCCACCTCCGCCATTCTTCTACCTCTTCTCACCACACAAAAGCCTGCATCAGAATCACCCTATATTTTCCCAGCACCCTACCTCACTCTACATCCCCGCAACACTCCACGCACCCCGGTAAGCATCTTGCGTTGCACGCAACATGAATCTCACCCAACTAGTCGAAACACCGCCCACTCCAGCCACCCTCCCCTACTCCCACAATACACCCCCATAATTCCACTCTCCTATACAAACTGCACAGGCATGGAAACATCGTCCGGTCCCTGCTGTGCACACACCACATCGCCATGCCGTAACTTGCGCCCTCGTCTACGGTCCACATGTCCATTCACTTGTATCAAGCCAGATGCAATCATCATTTTCGCTCTACCGCCCGTTTCTGCAATTCCTTGAACTTTGAGGAATGATTCCAGCGTAATGTACTCGACGCCTTGCGAGTCGTAATGTTGGCGCATGTGAGTGGCGCATGTGTTGGGGGACGGGTTTTGAGGGGCGTAGAGGGAGAAGCGGCGGGGGAAGGAACGTGGGCTTGGACTGCATACCGGACGGAGGTGTTGGCTGTACTGCGGCGGGAATGGCTCGTTTCTTGCGCTTGTTGACCCGTTTTGGGTTACTGTACGGTACTGTACAGTACAAACGGACAAACGTGAAATCGGCGTATTTTTGATCGCACGTCTCACCAACTGCAGCACGAATCGCCAGCCGCGCAGCTGACCTTTCCCGTGATTCGACAATGGATCAAGGACTTTGATTCAATGCCCAGGAGATCTGAGCCGAAACCTTTTGCAGTCAACTGCACTGTACTGTGGAGTACGTAATTTTGCAGGCACCAGTGCCCTCACAGGCACGTACAGTACAGAACTGTACAGTACAGTATAGTAGGAAGTTGACACGACACGCACGCACGCGGCCGGGTGTGAATTGTTACGGAAAAGCTCCTTAAATGGCACAATTCGGGACTCTTTTTCAGGCATTGCACATCAACCCATTCATGACAACAATGGTACAGTACAATACAAAGGCATGGCATGTAAGCCAGTCCCAAACAAATCCTCTTCCCTATCTCCACAACATCTCAATCCTCCTCCCCATCCCAACCTCCATCAACCGTCATCATGACCGCATCTGGCAGTCTACGCCTCGTCTATGCACACATCCGCCATTCCCTACTCTACCTCCTCTGGGCCACTGTCTATCTCTACTTGGTCTTTATTCAACCACCATTAATCTATCTCTGCATTGCCACCGCAGACTGGGTCTGGCTTCGCCTTCCCCGCCGCGGCCTGCGCGACCGCATTCTCAATCATCTCAGGTTTCTTCTCACTCGCATCTCTCCGCAACTTGCAGAGCGCTATCTTACTACAAAGCCATTGGGCACATATCAAGGCTCGGATCCATACATACCCCCCGGCCAGCGTAAACAACTTCCATTGCACTCCGTCTCGTTGCAAGGCTGCGCATGGATGTTGCCCTACCACATCGGCGTCTGTCAAGGTAAGTTCTATCACCATTCTGCCTACAATTCCACTCCCTGCCATCACCCTCAAACAACACCACTACCAAACCCCGCCATCCCCTATTCATTCCAAATCTTGTCACATTTGACTGCTTCTGACCCCCTGCTCCTCAACCAATTCCTCAACAATCATCCTCCGTACTGACGCCACTCCAGTCCTGAAACGTGAAAAGGTTGTCGACGACAAAACCATTTGGCTTGGATCCTCAGGAGGCGCTCTCATTGCTTGTGGCGCTGCACTCGACCTCGACCTTCACCACCACCTCACATTCGTCATCAATGTCGGTCTCGAGGCTCATGAACGCCATGCTTTTGGTCCGGCAGGCAGGATGAGTCACTTTATAGCCCCCCATGTCATCAAGTCGCTGCCAAGGACGCTCATATCGCCGCCACAGGCCGTCTCTTCATCTCTGTAACACAGACCCCACAGCATTCCAAACTCTACGGCAACGCACTCGTCGGATCATTTAACAGTCGCCAACATATGTACGATATGCTCATGGCCTCCACTTACATTCCCTTGTATTATGAAACCCCGGTGCGACCAGGCAGGAAATGCTTCTACTGGGACGGCGGCTTCTCCAACAACCAACCAGTCTTGACCGACCCGGATACCGGCACCGTATTGACCACCACCGTTAGTCCCACAGCCAGAATGGCAGATATCAGCCCGCTTACCCAGAACACATGCAATTTTGAAAACTTTATTCCGTGCACTCACGACGAAGCCATGGAACTTTACGAAAAGGGAAGGGCAGATGCCACCGATTACGTCCAGCGCGTGCTTGGCAAACCTCTGGAGCCTCAACCGCCACTACACCATGCACATCAACAAAAATCCAATACTTGCGTGCCCACTTGAGTCTGCGTGCACTATGACTGTACAATTTTCCATCCCGCGTACATCATGCGTCGCCGCTTGCTAATCAAGGCTCCGCCCCACGCTACTGCAGGCTGTGGCGTGATGTTTGAGTCACTTGAGACAAACAAGGATTCTCGCGGAGAGGGTGGCCGCGGTCTTTTTCCGGTGCCCTAGGTTCATACACCACGCGTCTTTTCGGCACGAGCTTTGACCTCAACACTACCAGTTCACTTTGCTAACCACACACTTCAACTGTGCAAATAAATACAACTACAACTCGATTCCTGTCGCTCTGAATAACTCGCGGACCCCGGGGGTTGCAACTGCCGCCCTACTACAGTTTCCTGGCCCTAACAATAACGCAGGCCCGCCTAGTCTCAAGGCTAACGTCTACAAACCCTGCCGCCTTGAACAAGTACTCCAGTTCGTCTTCCTCGTAAAACCGGTACATGCCAGTGGTAGTGAATAAATCGCTAGCCCTTACCAAAGAGTTCATCAACCTCTTCCTCTCCTTCAGTAGATCACGCCCCACCATATACGGCAACTTCAAAAACGTGGTTGCAAAAAAGCGTCCACCCGGTTTCAAAACCCGAAACACCTCCGCCAATCCATCCTGCACATTCGGCCAACAATGAATCGCCGCGCCGGAATGCACGGCATCAAGCGCTCCTTCCACAAACGGCAACCTCGACACATCCGCCCGAACAACGTCAAACTCCGGTACAGTGACATCCCGCCGCGCACGAGCCACTGTCTCACGAAGCATAGCCTCCGAATAATCAGAAGCAATGACATGGGAAAATTGAGCAGACGTGGCAAGACGGCGAGCCATGAGACCCGACCCGCATGACAGGTCCAGTACGGTTTGGGCAGGGGCTGCAAAGTCGAGAAACATGTCGCATTCCTTGTCGATGCCCGGGAAGCCGGCGCGGTTGAATGCGCGGCGCCAGCCACGTTCATAAGCAAAGGAGACGGATGGCAGTTGGAACAGGGACTGACTTGTGCGCTGGGCGAACAGATTGCGTAGCACGGAGGGTGAGGATTGGGGGTTGGGGGTTAGGTCGATAAAGCCGTCACGTTGCAGGACTTGACTCCCGCAGTTGGTACAAGCGTCGGGAAACTCTTGCAGTTTCAAGGGGGCGATGGGAGGGTGGGGGGTTTGACATGAGGGGCATTGGAACAGCGCGTAGAGGTCGGAAGGGGGTGGGGATGTTGGGGGCGCCTTGGAAGGCGCGATGACCATTGTTGCGCGAGGTGTGAAGGTTTGTGGTGCCAACGCGGGTTGAGGGCGGTTTGAAATAAAGGTGGAGATTGGTTGTTTGTTGCCGACGTGGAGACTGAGAGGCGATGCAAACGCTGGCCGCGACATGGTGGTAACTCGCGCGGTTGACTGCTGTGGGGATTCGTTCGTCGGGTCCAGTTGGAGGTACGTGTTGCGACACAACGAGGTTTGCACTCGGTGCTTTGCGGTGCTTGAGATAGTGGTAGGGGGGTGTACCTGACGGGTACGGGTGCTAACGTAAAAGCCAGTTGAGCAGAGGTTGAGTGAAACAAACGCCTTCCAAGCAAGTCAGTGAGAATCAAGATAGTGTAGGCGAAAGTTCCAGCCTGGCGAGGCGAGGCGAGACTTGGCGAATCGTCCGAGGCGCACCCTCGTCGGTGTTGATTGGAGCGGAATTCAGTCGGCCATTGCTACTCTTCCACGGATTTGGCTTGGCTGTTCAAAAGCAGCATACAAACAGGACAACGGGTGGTTATCATTGGTTTTCGAGATGCTTTCAACAGCACTGAATGCTTTTCGCATCCAACGCACATCTAACATAATAGCCAAAAAATAAAAGCAGGATACTGTACAGTGTTGTATACAGGACAGGACACATTTACAGTGAAAGCAGAAAGTTCATGTCATCTTCTGTAAAGTGGTGTGGCTTCTATCCCATTAAAGAAGCCACACCACTGGTAATCTAAAACCAAATTCAACCACAGTACGGTAGCTACTGTGCTAGAGTATCGGCCTACCGTAAATGGACCCTGATGTAGAACTGTTTTCTTTGAACAAATCGCGATGCACGGTACAGAAGGCGATGGGAAGTTGAGCTTCTGTCGCACCTTGACGGCTATGCGTTCGACTTCTTCTTTCCGCACTTTGCAGAAGGCAATGGCAACTTATCCACACGAGGACGTTACCACGCTTTCCTCAAGGCAGCTGTCTTGGACAAATTCAGAGACAAAACCAAATATCGCGAGTTGATTCACTTGTGATGAAACCTAGTGCCTATTCGAAACTGAAATGTACTCAATTGAGTACAAACTTTTGCAAACGGAAAAACTAAATATATCAATAAACATTACTTTGAAACTGCCAACCTTTCCATTACTCGCAGTAAACCAAAGGGTCCTGGGCATCGCTTCGTTGCGCTTCCACTCTCCACGTTGGGGGGCTGGCACCCTTCCGCTCGGGACTTCGCCAACCGGGTTGCGACTGGTATAGCCGCACGGGCAGCCATTCCGATTGCTGATGCGCAGCAAACATTGTTCGCTCGTCACGCGGCAAGACTCGTCCAGAATAACGCCAGTTGTTTGGTGGAAGGAGTTTTGAGCAACACTTAGGCCGCAACTTGAAATTGTGTATACAGTGTATTCCAGAGAACCCCCGTTCCGAGGGTCTGTACAGTAAGTGGTTACCCTATTTACAGTAGTCCTAGTGTGCGATTGCTCTTAGCAGGAAAATTAAGTGGTAACTTTATGGCATCAGTAGAACGGGTGTCCGCTGCAGGATCCGACTATACTGCTAGCTAAGTGCTAACCGGGTGGTCCACGTCGGCCACGTGCAGCGACAGTATGCCAAACCATTCAAGTAAACCCAATTTACCCCCCCTTTGAAACGACAATTCTTCGGCATAAAGAACTTCTCCTGTGTGTTACAGTGGTTCTGGGACTCTCTTAGGAGTCTTAGGGGTACTTCACTGTACAGGCAGAAGGTTCAATTCCTAGCTGAGTTTAATTGAGCGGGTCTAGAATTGCTCAATTGAACTCCAAAGCATGCATCCTTAGATGGAGCTCGTCGATTCCTTGTTGAATTCTAACCCTCAAGACGTCTAGTGTGCACACTTTAACATGAGATAGAATCCGGTGACATCTCATAAAGGAGGATTCCGCATTCGTGTTAGGTTTATCTCGCAAGTTTAAAGAAGCGGATCGGATTCGAAAGGGGCGAAAGGAGAGACATTGTTTTTCTTTTTTATCAAAACCTCAATTGCCTTAACGTCCCGTAATAAAATGTAAAATTTTCGTAGTGAAAGCTTCCAATTGCATGCATATGTCTGCAATAATTTAGAAACAGTCTCTGCCAGAGTCAGGGCGACAGATAAAAACGTCGTTCTTAATAGACCGAACAAATCCAGTACAAATCTACTTCAACCTGTATTGGGTGCAAATTTTGCATCTTGATTGTCCGGGAAAATGTTACTCCTTTCCCTTAATAATGACCTTTTGCTTCGTTGAATCGAGATAGATTCCGAAGCCTTCAGGAATTACCTTTTTATTTGAAAAATTTTCAGATGAACCTTGCCTGTCTCTGAATTACATGCCGTTGTAGCTATTCTGAATTAGTCTATGAGCCACTTTACTGTAGATTTTTTTTTGTTGATATCGGATCAGGGCTTCCTTGGGATTCTTTGTAAAGTTTTAAGGCATTAACAAAGCAAGATGCGAGAAAAGTAGTGTTTAATTTCATCGACTACTCCTCAACCTCAAATTTGTTCTCAAATTTTATGCCATCCTGACGGGATTGGTTGTGACGGTCAATCATGGCGCATGTATCATAGTACATCTCGCACACCGAAGGAATATCTATCCCAAAACTTACAAGTTTCGCGTTGCCACCTGCAGATCTACATCTTTACCTGTAAATAATATTTACTCTCCTCGTAGTACCAACTTTATTGACAAAATGTCTTCTGCCACTGTACACTCACATAACTGCAGCAATGTCTTTTCTAGTTTCTGTCTTCGAAGCCAGTGAAAAATGTTCTCCATAGTTCGTAACTTCACGGTCAGAAAGAAACTTCGTAGGATAGTTTTCTGTAGCCGTATTGACAACCCAAATGTACCGTAGAACCATATTAAGAAAAACGTCAGCTGCTTGCAAAGATGAAAAAAATCAATCAGCACATTGATAGAGGTTGAATCTGAAAGGGAAGGTTGGATAAGGAAGGTGGGGGGAATGAAAGGAAGTTCGCCAGCTCTGGCCAGATTTTACTTGGAGGTGCTCAAGTAGCAACTTATATAGAACTATTTCGCCACAATCGCACTCAAATCTTACTCTAACTAATCCCCAGCCATCTGAGCGGGACACGCAATACTACTAATCATCACAAGACATGACATAGTAACACTGGCACAAATTCATGCCAGCTTACAACTAACAGTGCACAACAGTGCACAACACTACATCACGTCATCATGTGTATGCACTAACTCACCAACTGCACGTAACCACACAATCACTACACGTCCCCAAATTCACAACACAACTCTTACACATGCAAAGACATGTATACACGCAACTACTGTAACCGCCACCACTGTACTTGACTCATCACCATAGTGCAACAACACCCATCAACCTGTACTGTATGTCCACGTACATACCTGTCCACTCTGTACTGCACAGCCGTACTGTACAGCATAGCCATATGTTCTAGCTACACATGTGTGCGCCAGAACAACCCACTAGAGCCAAAACACTTGTACGCACCACGTTGCATATGAGCATTTGCAGTAGCCAATCAGAAGCCCGTTTCACGTTGAGTTTGAGATGAGGCGCATATGCGGTTTCCAAACGGCACCCTCCAAAACAGCCATGCTCCCCTGCACTTTTGGTTTTCAGTGACAGCACAGGGTCCACAGCCAACACATATAGAACTCTATCTGATCCAAACCAAGGCTCAACTAGTTCTAATAGCTCCTTTGTACCTTATGTCAACTGCCTTGTATCTTCAATATCATCTCCTGCGGACTTATAAAGTTTTATGCGAAGCATGGTTCCACTCTTTCCGCAATCAGCAGTCCTCAACTCGAAACCATTTCCCGGTTTCCTATCTAAGCCGATATAGTGAGGAAGACCTTCTGCAATCCAATTTACTTCTATTACATACCAACGAGACATACTTTAGTCAACGCAGATGCGACCAGCCGGTTTGAAATTTAGTCTTCTATGGTTATTTATCGCATCCACGAAACTGGTGATGGGGTCCCATCTCCTTATTGGGCTTTCCATTTCAGCCTCTGCCTGGGACCTTACATCAGTGAAATAAATGTACTTGCAAAGGCTCTCAAAGCGACCTCTGGGCATAATACGTCCAAAATTCGGTGCTTCGATAAATACCGATGGCTACTTTGAACTCCATAGAGATCCTCTGTCACTGAATTCCAAGCGTGACATGAAACCAAATACCGAAAATTCTTAAAATTTTGCCACATGCGCATGGTTCCAGATTGTTTCCTTCAATGGAAATATTGGTAGTTGCGCCAATGAAAGGTAGCTCTTTGGAAAAATCTAAGTAAAGTAGTCGAAAGGCGACATGTCACGCGGTCCTTGACGTTCCATAATGAAGCCATCTCCAGTGCCATATATCTTCCATTTGAACTCAGTAATTGATCCATTGAGGCACTCAGTCACGTGATAATAAATCCGTTTCTGTCCATTTTCATAAACAATTGCATCGAACCGATCAGCGCTTCCACCGATTTGCATTTCTTTATTACCATTAGTAGTTTGATTCGTAATGGAAATTGAGATCGTATTAGTAGTCGGGCTAGTAGTCGGGCTTAGAATCGCGAGAGATTCGGCAACAGGAGGAATCATCGAATGTAACTCGCTGTAGTGCAAAGTGCGGTGCGTAGTTCTTCTCGTCTAGGAACGGAACCACGTCAGACAATGAGTAAACCAACACACAAAAACCAAGACCCAAAGATATTTCGCTGTCCCTCTGTCTCTTTAAGCACCCTGAGATACAGTAGCACAGAACGCCGACGGCGAGGAGAAGTGGGGCAGGAATAGCGGGTTGATTCCTTTGAAGGCTGGACTGTATACTTCTCCTACGAGTTTTAAGGCCGAAAAGTGGTCCACAGAATGCTAAAACCTTGATAAGGATCGATTCCAAAAACCCGTAGACACCAGGGGTGTGATACTGGACAAGGAAGATTTAGTAATGGGTCAGCAGTGCTGAATATCTCCTTTAGAGGTAAGCATGTTGTCACCAAACAAACTTTAAGTTCCTATTTGTATATAGACGCCGAAGTCCGGGCCGCCAAGTTTGAGTAAATATCACAAAAAAATAACAAAAGGGTTATTATAATATTGGATAGAGAGGGGAAATAAAAAGGGGCACCCGGGCGGATAAACGTGGCTATAGCCAAAGTTGCCGTTAGCAAGGTCTTTGCAAAGGCGAAAGTTGGGAGTCAAGTTCAGAGCCCCAAAACCGGTGTTGCTGTTTTTTCTCTGGACTTAGTGGCCAGGTAGTTATAAATACTAGTTAGTTAGGTTAGGTTTATATACGACGGCGGGGTAAGTAAAGTTAAGGTCAGCCAAGTAATGGAGATCCAAGTTAGAGATAAGTAAAGTCAACACTTGGCCCAATAGGTGCCTTTCACCCGCGAAAATATCAGGTCCAATTTGGGGGCCAAATGTTCCGGACTTCAAGCCCTCGAATCCTCTCGGATGAGCATACAGTACCAGGAATAATGGTGGGCGACAATCGAAAATAGCCCTTACTGTACAGTACGGTGTCTGCTGGTAGCAGTGAGCCAAAAAGAATAAAATTAGATATCAAAAAGATCACAAAAACCATATTTGCCGGTGGCAGTATAGTACGAGTGCCAATTGCACTACAATAGCTTCTTTTTTGACTTGTACCCACTACCGAATAGTAAGGAGAGATTTCTCTGATGTTTGGTGTCAGCATAGACGCCCGCGGCTTAACTTTACTCAGAAGTAAAGGTAAAAATTTTTTTCCATCTGAAAGTTCCTACTTTGCTGTCACCACTTTGCGAAAATGGCCATTCTCCTCCTCCCGATTAACTTTCACGACGATTCCGCTGACAACTGTCGTGTTCCATAAGCCTCTGTACGGGCATACACTTGAAGTTAAACGTTAGAAGCCTTGATCGTGTGGCAACTCGGTTTGAGACAATGGTTTTGGGGCCTTGTGCATGGGTTATTGTAGAGGTATTTTCTTAGCTCACGGAAATAAAGCAGTCTCAAGCAGCTGTAATCAGCAACGAACTACAACATTTTAGGCTTACCACCGTCAAAGAAGTCCAATAGATTAAGCTTGGGTAAAAAAGTGCGGGATGCAATAGTTTTTTTACTGTTTGGGATTTTGAAATTGTACTCAATTGATGCCTAATTTATTCAATTGAGTACACATCTCGAATGGACACTAGGCCTGATCAGTCTCGCTTTACCAAATCACTAGCAATGTTGGATTTACTGCTCATCAAGGCAATTTTTCGCGAAGCCGCCAAGCTTGGGGTCATTCGCAATGCTTTGAGGGATTATCAGGGCCTTTTTCCCTAAATAAGTTATCGCAGCTTCAAGAAATATCGAATGATGAATTTTGTCGTCGCCAATTTCAATGAATGGAACCAAGCATTTCGAACAGGAACATAAATATAACAGATCTAGTTGGGGATCTAATGATATCAAGCCTGAACCCTGATGGAGCCAACGCGCAGATGGGACTTGGAAGCCCGTTAATCTGCGACGAAAACAAGGAGCCAATTTTATAGATCCGCACTTATATTCGCTTATCTGAGGGGGACCGAAAATCGATAGTCTACCTATATAAATTTAATCCTTTTGTTTGATGATATCTAAGCAGCACATAAAGCTAAAATAGATAAGTTGCACCTATTGTGGCGCCAGTAAATACTTTAGGCAGTTTTGGGCCTTCTTATTCAATTTATTACAATCTAGGGCATCGAATAAACCGTTTTACTAATAATCCGCACTGATATACAGTAAAAGTTGTTATAATTTTGGAAGGAGTGGCCAGTCTGAGATCGCTTCATGCATCATCGAAAAAAAATAAAATTCAAAACTATTTATTTGCCACAATCGAAAAATCTAGCAACGGTGGCTATAGTGAAGAAAAAGATAAGTAAATCGTGTAAAATATAAGCAGTGGCCCTGACAACTATGAGATAGTAGCCTTTAAACGAACTTCAGATTGAGAATCTCCCCGCTAACTGCCTGTAAGACTATTACGGCTATGTTGAATCCGCCATTGGGCAGACCGTCGAAAATACGCTGTCTCATTATCCAGCATTGCTTTTCTGCTTCTCCGAAGGAGAATTAGAATTTAGAGGGAAGAATCAAGAGTAATCAGAACCGAAGTAAGGAGAAAGAATAGTATGAAATAGATGAGAGAGAAATATTCTATCTCATCTATTTCATCCTATATATCTCCACGAGTATAACCTCTTAACCGTCCAAGAGATCACCGCAGCTTGTTCATTTGCTTCGTGATGAAAGATGCCTGCTCATATAGTCTCCAAATAGCATTTGAGCGGTATATCGTGAGTGCTGTCAACGGAATGCCCAAAGTATGAAGTTCTGCCTTAATATTTTGGATGTTAGTGTCTTTAAACCGTATTTCACGCCTTGTTCGAAACTGGAGCAACGTAAAATATTATCTCCGCAGATTTAGCCACGAAACAAGAGGTGAAATGGGTACTCTTCAACCCTACCATCCTCGTTCTGGGCGAAGTAAAATTCCGAATAAATGTGATCTTAAGGAATGCACCCATCTCATTCGGGGACTGATTGTACGTTTGAGCTTGCTCGTCATCAAAGGGTATCCGTCAGATTTATTCATCAACGAACCAACTACGGGTGCCGTACGAGCCACTTTATCGACAACGAGGCAAAAACAGTGACTTTTAAACATGCAACCAATGTTTCCTTTTACAAAAAAGCGTGTACTGGGCTTTACTGTCCTTAAAGCATCCCAGTTCTACCATGCGCTAACTATTGGTGGTTTCCCTTTCTCCTGTTCAATCTTCAAATATAAAGATCTTCACACCGAATTTTGCTTGCCGCCGGGCGGTATCCTCAGTCTTTACACCCGGGATACCTCTCGTTATAGACAATATAGAAGCGGAAAAATAATTAGACACCACCCGAATTATTTTTCACAGATACCATTGCCCTAGACGAGGTTCTTTCCTCCACCGAGCTCCTGAACGCCTTTTCTTAATTTTTTTCTGAGATCCTACTATTCTAAGCGAGCCGTAGCGCCTGAATTGCCGCCATATATTTTCAGCCACAGTACAAACTGCACAAATGGGCATACATGTTGCCGATTTCGTATCGGATCGCTTTTTTTCCTGCCGAAAAAACACAGATTTACCCTAAATACCAGCAAGAGGCCAAAATCGCCGCCGGGGACCTCAATTTTCATCCATAGGCAGATTTTCCGCTTTTTTAGCTAGTAAAACATCACCTCCAGCCTTGATACCGAGCGAAATCATCCTTCTCTTCCCCCCGCCCAGTCAGGCCACTCGACCCCATCTCATTGGCAACTACCTCGAACCCGTCGAACGTATCCCTCTTAAATCTTCAAAAAGTACAACGCTGCATTATCTACTGTTTATTATGATTAAACACCTCTTCTAAACGCTGCCCCCTCTTCAGCGTCTATGAATCTCCCTCGTGTTTCTACGCTTAAATACATCCCAAACTGCATATTCACATACCTTCGCAGCATCTGATATGACTTTTTCTCCCTTCATACCTATTTTTTGACGCCTTTGTCAGCTAATAGACTTTAGATAATTTTATAGCTGTCGCAGAGCTCGTTGTCAGACATAATGGCAGAATCAAAACCCTCTCTCATTCGTCTTCTTCAATTCCCTCCATACCATTCTCTCCTATCTCTCACAAAATAGCAACTAAGTAAGAATATATATACAAAAAAGCTACCAGTCCTTTCTTAGCACACATCGTCTCCCCTCCTTTCGTTCCTTACTCTTAAGACACGTTCAAAGCTGCCAGTGTCTCTTCCGCGAAGGCCACTTCTCCTAAGCCGTTGCTTCCATCTACATTATGACCCTTTCGTTTCGAAACGACTCCCACATTCAACTCCCAAAAGTTACTTTAGCCTTTCCTTCGACATGTCCATTCCCTGCTCCCCGATATAGACGCGCCTCCCGAGCTATCCATGAAGTCACATTTCGCGAGCTATCTTCTTTCTTCCCTCCCACACCACTTGGGTCCCCGTTGAGCTCCGCTCTGCCTTCCTCACACTCCTCGCTCGGTTCTTGGTTGGGAAAGAGCCTGGTGTTAACGCCTTTACTGAATTCACCTACTTCACCAGTATGCAAGTTAATGGCGACATTAACCCATCAATTGGAGCTTAATTTGACATTTCTGCCCTCATCGATGTTCCGAGGTCTCGCGAAGACTTTTGAATTCCAAATAAAATTTCGATATGTTTGCTTCTCCGCGATTTTCTTGTCCGATTTCTCGCCGCTCAGCTCAGCTCCAACCTTGGCTTCTAGTCGTATAAAACCCCTTGCAACACAATTTAGGCTCTCAAAATGGCACTGAATTCATCATCTATACCATGAAACTCACATCTGAAGCAGAGAAGGATCCATTCAAGTCTACTGGAAGCGGATCTATTCAAGGATTTCCATAGCGTTCAATGGTTGCATCTCCTTCGGGAGATGATCCATGAGCTCTGAAATGGGCTCTATATCCCCACTTATCTATTATTACCCTTCTCAGCTCCTATTTCAGCGTTATAAAATACTCTGCCAGTCTGGTATCCACTAAGTTGGCCCCTTACCAATGCGCGTCTAAGTCCTTTCTATTTTATCCCTCCTCCTCAACCCCTGCTACGTATCCTCTTCTATTTTTCTTCAAAATGTGTGTGCACATGACTGTAATATCTTTTTAATTAGGATTCTACGCCTTCTATCCACAATTTCTTCATGATACGGATATCACATTTGGAATTTTCCTTAATTTGAGCAAAACGGAGGCGTTATGATTCATTTCGCCCTCTCCCTTTACTCTTCCAGGTATTACCATCCATCTTGAAATTGTTTACGCTGGGAGCACAAATTTCTTACCCAAAAGAGTGTAAATACTTGTTATATTCTTGATTATAGCCCTATATGATGCCCTGAATTGTATCAAAGCGTTGCAGTGGTAGAGTGAGATCAGATGGTAAGAGAGGGTGATTTTGTGGGGATTGAAAGGTGTTCTGGTACTGCTCGTTGCTGCGATGACGAGGGCTGTCCTCAGATTTCTACGAGTACTAGCACAGTACTTATACAAGTGAGAAAATTACATGACGTAGTCACAATCAGAGGTACAGAGTTACACTTAGAACGTATGTTTTGATTATTTCATACCAAACGGTCGTCAAAGACCTGACGCATTGATAAAAAGACCTGTTTCATTTATAAACATGTATAATTTCAAAAACACACAGTATATATTATGAGCAGGAGAAGCGGAGCGGATGGATTCTCGCTACGATGCAATGAAAATCACGGACGGGTAAGAATCCCACAAGCTCATATTCTCATCTATCATGAGCTTTCTTACACTCGCGTCTAGATTGTCAGACTGTGTTTCACTTATTATGTATCTGTACTGGAGCTCTCCACATGCTTCAGTCCCTTTTATCTACCCCTCTGCAATTATAAATTCACACTTCCCAACAATTTGGCCTTGATCTTTGCGGAGCATTAAAAGCTCTTCATCCACATTTGAGGACAATGTCAGAAGTGAGCAACCCTTTTCCTCCTTAACTAGCCGCGGTCTGAAGCCTACTCCCCCATCGCCTCTGATGTACGGTAAACATGTATCTATAGAAAAATTAGGATAGAGAACCAAATTTTAGTAAAGTACTGTACCTGAATTTGCAAAATTCTTTTTAGTCTTGTCGAATTAAACAAATTCATGGTTTTTGTGAACCAATGAAACACTGGAAATAGTGGGGAAAATGTGGGGTGATTTAATATTTGAAAGATATTGTTGGTTGTGGTCCGGAATATCCTACAGGATGCCCAGTAATACCTCTTGAATTACACTAAAATGCCAGCTCAAGCCCCCCAGCATACAGGCTACAATAGTTGATGTGAGAGAATGTCAAGGTGCTGGAAAGTACCAAGTGTGATTCTGAAAACTATATATATTGTCCATATCATTTCTATTCTTTTCTGATGGCTGCGAACTATGGGAGTGGCACATAAACAATTGTGTTCGGGTAAATATGTTCTTTTTTTGTGATTCTCGTTTCAAAATTTCCATCCAATAAATTTATTAAGCAGGGTTTTGGAAACGTTACGGTTATCAGAATGTCAATAAGCTGAGAAAATTTCTTCCTCGAGGAGGGGTGAGGCAAGTTGGCAGACAACTTCAAGGTCAGACAAATGTAGTTGCGAAGTTGAAATTCAACTTCTGACATAAGAATAAAAAAGCGTTTCGTTTACGTTTATCACAGAGCATCGATGCTAGAAACTGCTCCTTCTACTCTATCTTGCAGCCCTTTGGCCACCCTTCCTTATCCACATCTTTGTGTTCCCACAACTACGCTAAGATAGAACTTTTTCGCATGCAACACTCCCACACTAGGATGATTCGTTTTGGGGATCTCATTCTCCTGGTTTATACATATCAGCCTCTATACCCTACTGTAGCTCCCTTCTCGCAACTTTTCCTCTATTCTGTGTACCTCTTCATCTTTCCCTCCTTGGTCGCCTTCCGCCAGAAATGGCTGCCTCCCATAAGCACCTGTCTACTGAACTCTTATTTTCCGCTGATCTCCGCTTTCCCGCTATTCCTGCATCCATCAACAGTTTTTACTTCGCTCTAGACGTCCAGGCATATTTTTCCGCTTTCCTTGACCAATACTAACTCGTGCCCTGCCTTCCCAATGTTTTGGACTAGAATTTTTCCAGCGCAATTTAGCCCATCATCCCTCCTTTTGCAGGCAATCTTCCGTTCTACTGTTCACCGAACTTTCAGTGGTGCACCTCTCTATCAAAGTGGACCCGGAAGTCTGGGCGGTTACGGTTGTGTTCCAACGGTATGCTCTGCCTCGGAAACCCTGTAGTAGCTGCGACTATCCCTGCTCTCGCTGCACCATTTCAGACCTAAGATATCCGCCTTGTGTGTCTATTGTGTTTTTCTTGAGTAATACTGGTTAGATTCGAATAATCATCCAGTAATAATACGTCCGAACCTCCCCCCTTTTTCTGTTTTTGCCTGGTTTTACTCGCGTCCACCTCTTCTACTCTCATTTCTTTTCAAGCTTCATTTTCTGAGGAGCTGGACCCCTGTGTAATAGTATGCTTTTCTGCAATTCGGGCTCGAAGTTTGGATATACATTTAAACGAGAATCCGATCCAAATATCGCTATACTAGGAGGGCGCCACCAGAGTAGGTTAGTATCATCTGAAACTATGAATCAATACGCCATCTCCCTCCGCCCCGTGTGGGAATGTGAATTTCCAAAGGATCTCCGTCCATCCTTCCAGGCTTGTCGTCGCCTGGATCGCCTTCTTCATCTACGCACCCTAGTTTGCTCAACCTGCCCGGGAGTACGATGTGACTGTCAGTAGCCCGGTATTAAATCCCCAGTGTCGCTCCGACGGTCCGCCACGGGCGCCCTCCTAGCTCAAACTGAAGCTGCTAAAGAAAGTCGCCACTCAATTTTGTGATTAGCCATGGATTTATTTCTTCCCCAAGGGTTTGGCACATATGGATCAGTCGGAACAGAAGCTAGCATGTATCGTATCTCCAAGTAAATTGGATCATAGAGATGTTCCAGTCGTAGGGCCAAACGAGAACCACGATTACTAAAGAACGACACCCTACTATCCGTTTCTGGAAACCAATGGGATCGGTCGGATATATATTCCAAGAGTAAAACACCCAAACCTTCCCTACCATCCAGATGTCCAACTTGTCAGACGATTGCAGGGGGGAAGGCGAGGACAACGGAGACTGGCATTTGGACATCCCGGAGGATCCCACAACTCCTTTTGCGAGGACAGGGACCGCTTGGCCGGATGTCCCGCGGAAGCTTAAGCCACCTGGAGAATCTTTCCTCTATTTGCGATGGTCTACTTCGCTCTAGAAAGTGACGTCCGCTCCCTGCTCCGTGACCCGGAACAAGACCTCAACTGGTGTAGCACGTGTACTGTATCGTACTGTGCCAATATACAGAATCGATCAATAAGATTAATTCGGGATTTAATTAGGATCAGTCTTCCAGATCAGTACTGCTCAGTCAGCGTGGTTTACACTGCTTCACCGCCGTTATAGTAGGTGGCATAAGTTCTGTATGTCACGGGACCTAGCTTCTAATACTTTTAAACCTACTTCGGGGTTGTTTCAGTGAAGCATCTCGAAAAAAGGGATATCGAACATCAACTTCATTCGCCGACCGGTCACTGTGATCACTACCAACGCTCGTGCGTTTGTTGCACCATTCGATCATTCTTTCTGAAGCTCACTTCCACTTTGTGACAACACCGATGGTGAACGATTTGCCGTCAACCGCCGTCACAACCAGGCACCCGTCGATAGTGCCGAATTCAGTAGATCATCAAAAACTCAAAAAGACAGATGCGGCTTCCGTTTGCAAGTTTCTCCTCAAGTATGACCAGTATGTTGCGGCAGTAAAGGAACGTGCTGAGCAACTCACCGATTCTGATGTTCTAGCTACAGAAGCTATCCGCCACTGTCAATCTCAAGTTTTGCCTCGACCCCGACTATTTGGAGTCGGCCGTCGAATTAGGCCTTGTTCCGAATGTGACAGATGTCACTTACCTGACACAAGACGCTTTCCGTTTCTTCTTGAATTCAAAGGCAGAAGAAAGCAAGGAAACGGTAGATCTCTCGTCTCTCGACGCGCTTGTCAAATCAGCTCAGGTGAAAGTGCCGAGTCTTTTAAGTTCTCGCGTTCTTGGACTGCACCGCGTAAAGTCCTGCATCTCGCGGCAGGTCAGCTGGCAGTAGTGAACGTCACGTACTTAGTGGCTGATGATGAACTCGCCTGCGAAGACATACTGATTGGTCTACCTGTTCTCCGTCATCTACAGGTAGACACCAAGACACTTCTGGAGGCTAACCGTGTTGCTCTGGATGGCGCCGACTGTTCTACAGTGGGTAACCCTACCACTTCCAGCCGTTCTGGAAGCGTTAACCGCATGATCATTGTCCGTCTGAACCGTGTTGTGGACGAAAAATCTTCACTACATATGTCTTCGCCCGATGCACGACCGCGCGTGGACTACTACATCGCATGTAACGACCCTGACACGTTCCCCGCCCCTTCTCTCCTTGACCCGATTGACGAAGATCAGCACGACGAGGTCCGTTGTGCCACCATAGGCCTTGTAGAGGACGCACGAAAAATGGGATGACAGATGCCGAAGCTAAAACGCTCGCGGATATAACCAACGCCAATTTAGATATCTTCCCCGTGGGTCTTTCTGCAGGACCTTCAGCTCAAGTTAAGCCCCTCAAGATTAACCTTGCCCCAATGCCCGTCCCATCCGCGTGCGGCTTCGCAACTACTCAAAGGACCAGAAGGACTTCCTGGAACGCTTTGTCGCGAACTTAGTTCGCTGCGGTATCGTCTACTCGAACCCTACCTCAGCGTGGGCGAGCGCTCCGTTGATCGTTCCGAAGCCAGGACCTGCAAAGTTCCGCTTCACCGTAGACCTCCGCCCGGTCAACAAGTATACCATACAGCACCAATACCCGATGCCGAACGTGGAGCAAGACCTCACCAACCTGGCTGGTTCGACTGTGTACGCCACGTTCGACCTGTCCCATGGCTTTTGGCAGTTTCCTTTAGAGGAGTCATGGCAAGAGTACCAGTCATTCATAACACCCGACGGAATATACACCCCAAGACGAGTTTTGCGCGGGACGACAAATGCGGTTATGTACTTCCAATCGTGCCTCGCTGGCATTTTACTTTCGTCAATCCGGTCTAATCTCATCTACTGGCTCGACAAAATACTGGTTTACGATAAAAATATCAAGGAATTACTTGTTATCATACAGGAATTGTTAAAGTTCTGCGTTGAATACAACATCAAGTTGCATCCGGCAAAATACCTTTTGTTCGCGACGTCTACTCGATGGTGCAGCCGTATTATCTCTTCAAGTGGCACTCATTTTGACCCCAGCACATGGATGGTCTCGTTTCCATGGAGAAGCCCACAACTGGTGCCATTTGCAGCAGTTCGTCTGTGCCATGCAATGGTTAAAGCATGGCATCCCGAACTTTGTCACGCTCATCGACCCGTTGCGTTCTTTTCTGGAACGCGTATAAAAGCGCGCCGGCAAGCGCACTAAGCGAGCGGCTAGTCGCATATCTCTCGCCGCACTGGACTGGGGCTCGTTCGAGCGAGCTACCTTTCCCGCTTGTAAAGCCGCCCTTGTCGAACAAGTTAAGCTTTCACATCGAGATGTCCAGAAGCGTTTTTTATTTATACGGACGCTTCAGATACTTTATGGTCTGGTATCGTAACAAAAGTTCTGCGATCTGACCTCGCTAAGCCCCACGCGGAACAGTCTCATGAGCCTCTCGGTTTTCTTTCTGGTCGTTCCAGCCCTCCTCAATTAGGGTGGTCTGTATTAGAGAAAGAGGCTTATGGGTCATGGCTACAGTGCATCGGATGCATTGGCTTGCTGCCACATGTACCGAGTTCGACCTCTACACTGACCACAATAACTTGTTTTTATCTTTGACCCGCTTTCGGTGATGCAAGATCTTTCACAAACATACCTAGGCAAGGTTCTTCGCTGGGCTGTGCGCCTTTCGTTTCACAATAATACTTGTATTCATATCAAAGGCACGGAGAATGTCTGGGCCGATCTTTTGGGCCGCTGGTCTGCTCCGCACACGGTCCGTCGTCTGGTTCACATTCCTGAGCCGCCGTATGTGTCGTCGAGGACTTCGATTGGCCGTCACCGCATGACATAGCTGAGGAACAAAGCCTACATATATCTGAAAGACCTCCACATCTAGAACACCGTGACGGACTGTGGGTCAACCCGGCTGGGGCAATATGGATCCCAGACCCTTGCGATAATTTACATCTACGTTTATGTGTCATAGCTCACCCTGGCCCTGCTGCACATCGCGGGCGTGACTCAACAGAGCGGACTCTGCGCCAATCATACTTTTGGTCAACGATGACATCGGACGTCCGGTCCTTCTTGTGCGCTTGTATTCACTGTCTGTCGATAGTTCGGGGGAGAAAGTACGCCGCCGCTTCGGACCATCTGTTCATTGCACAAAGCCCAATGAACTTTTACAGTTTGATTATATAGAGCTCGGTCCAAGTTCAGATGGAAGTAAGTACTTCCTGATACTCAGAGACGACCATTCAAGCTACTCGTGGTTTTTTGCCTTCCCGGACACAACTGCAGAGAACGCTGCTCGAGCAATTGTGGACTGGTGCGCTGCGTTTGGAGTACCGAAAGGACTCGTGTCGGATGGTCCGACACATTTCCAAAACGAAACCGTACGTTTAGTCTCAAAGGGTCTCAACACTCCGCACCACTTTACACCACCCTACTGTCCGTGGAGTAATGGAGACGTCGAGCGGCTCGGCAAGGAACTCGTTCGGACATTTCTTGCCGTACTATCAGAACTACAACTGCGCCCAACAGAGTGGCCCGACCTGTTGCCTCTTGTGCAAAGTGCGTCGGACAACGCAGCATCACCCCAGCGCGGACAAGTGTCACCACTGACAGAATTTACGGGACTAGAGTCGACTCCACCCATCAAGACATTCATCCACACCAACACAGGTGAAGCTGTAACGATGAAAGATGTACAGAAGGAACGCTCGATGAACATGTCTGTTTTACAGCAGGCCGTCGCGGACTTACACCTTGTTGTACAGAGGAATCTTACCGACAACTGTCGTGCTGCTAGAGAAGCTGCATCGTCTGGGAAGCTTGCTAACTTCACTGTAGGGTACTATGTTTTGGTAGCGCGAGAAGACTTTACAGCTGGTGAAAAGCTTTCACTTCGTTGGAGAGGCCCACGGCGCGAAGTAAGGCCATTATCAGATTACGTCCTTCAAGTTCAAGACCTTCGCAACGACTCGTTACAGGAAGTGCATGGCTCTCGCCTGATGTTTTACGCAGACAGTTCGCTGAACGCGACAGCCATAATGTCGCACGTTCTATCGCCAGAAACTGGTATGCCGGTGGCTCGTTTGATAAAGTTAATTGAAGACGATGACGAGCTTAAAGTACAAGTCCGGTGGAAAGGACTTCCTGAATCAGAGGACACACCGGAACGAATTCAGAACGTTTTCGAAGATGTGCCGCAGTTACTACGGCTTTTAGATCACAAGAAAACCCCCGCAGTCTTGCAGAGGAAGCGCGCGAGATCTTGGATCTTTGAAAAAGGGGAGTGTAGAACGTGTACTGTATCGTACTGTGCCAATATACAGAATCGATCCTTCTCCAGTAAACAGTTATTAACCTACCATCTGCACTCTGTGGAACAGAGAGGGAGGCAGCCGGGGCGCTGCTAAAGGAACAGTAGAGGCGATGGTAATGGATTTCAGAAAGTTGGGGCAAAGGGTGTATGGAGTGTACCTGGATTCCCACAAGAATCCAGATGAGCCCCCCTTTTATAGACAGTACGGTAACTCTACTCTAGATTCTATACTCTGTTAGCTCAGTAGAACTTACTAGAAAGTAGAGGTGTAACTATAGAATTGTACTATCTAGAATATAACTACGTAAATAAAAACGATGACGTGGGGCTCCACGTCAAATAAAAACATTGAAGTAAAATGAAATTTCTAAAATCATTCAAGACGATACAGTTTCTCTGTTACACCACTGTGTAATAGAGAACTGGAATAGGGACATCTAACAAGTCTATATTACACAGTGGTGTAATAGAGACACTGTTACACTATTCTCTCCCCAGACTATTGACGTACTCGTCAATGATACTGCGGTAGTACATTATGTTTGCGAATATACTCTTGGAAAGCTTCCGTTAATACAGCAGATCCATCTCCCGTAACATCAACGAAGTCCTTTGTCGGTTACTACTCCGCGTCATGACGTGGCACACCACGCATCAAAACCAAGAACTTGAAACCGCGTCCAACCTTTCTGTGATCCAAGATAACCTCAACTTCCTGTTCTGGTCCATCAGGTAGCTCAAGCGGTGCAGGCGCAGGAGGAATGGGTAAATCAATGTCATTGGGCTGCTCCAAATGTGGTATGGTGTGAATGATATGAATGACAGGATGGGTTTTAAAATTAGGAGGGAGATCCAGTCGAACAGCATTCTTAACAACTAGCTCCTTAACCACGAATGACCCATATCTACGCGCACCAAGCTTTTTAGAATCCTGGGACCTAGAATAGAACTCTGTAAACAACGAGCGATTGATCCAAAGCTTTGAACCGACTTTTTAATCTGGAAACCTGTATCGCCTTGAAGCACATGCAGCTTGCCGAGCCTTTTCCACTTTGTAGGCAAATTGCGCATCCTCAAGAAAAACCTTGAGCTTAGCACGAAAGTCGCCCAAACTTTGAAGAGATATATTGCTGCTAGCCAAGAAGTCCAATGGTGATTTAGGTGTCCATCCTTTGTCCAGCTCAAATGGTGACATACCCAGATCATCGCTCACAGCCGAGTTGTATGCAAATTCTGCAAAAGGAAGCAGTTCATCCCGGTCATCCTGATGATACGAGCAATAGCAACGGAGATATTTCTCGATCATCCTATTCACAATCTCAGAAGTGCCATCTGTTTGTGGGTGTCTACTTGTAGACATTCTTAATTTAACCCCGCTAAGATTCGTCAGTGTCTTCAAAAACTTTGAAATGAACTTTCTCTCCCTATCTGAGGTCATATCATCAGGCAAGCCGTAGTCCTTGAAGATGTTCGCGAAGAAGTCTCGAGCAGTGTCCTCAGCAGTATCTGATGTTTTAGATTTAAGAAAATGGACTCGACGAGTAAGTCGATCAACCCAAGTCGTGGTCGCATCATGACAGCTCCTCGTCAGGGGTAGCCTCACAATGAAATCTGTAGCTAATGAATCCATCTGCGGTCAGGCAATTCCAGCGACATTGGAGCAGTCAACTTTTTTGATTAGAGTCCTTACACTGCTGACAAGTGAGACATCCTTCATAATACTTTCAAACATCCCGGCTCTTATGTTTCCAATGGAAGTTATCTAATCTGGACAGTTTCTTCGGAAAAATTAATTTGAACACCAACTTTCGAGTTGTGAGCAATTTGCAAAATATCCGAAACTGACCTTCTTGGTAAGCACAACTTTCCATTATAAAACAGCCTCGAACCATCTTTTCGGAACATTGGCAGAATTCTTTCAAGTTTCTGCTTCTGAACCATATCCTCTGGCCACTCTCCTTCCATGGCTTTTACCACTGGACCAAAGAACTGGTCTTCATCATACCGAGTAATGATCTGATCAACGTCAAGGTGGGGAATTTCAACGTCATTCACTGAGATGTCACGGTCTCCTCTAGTCACGTGCGGAGCTCTGGATAATTCGTCTCCCAAGACGTGAATTCTTCCAGGCTTCAGTGTGATGGGAAAGATTCCGAAGTTACCGAGAGTTTCCAACCAACGTGCTTCTTTCCGACTCAGTTTCGGTTTTGTGAAGAAGCTCTTAAGCACTTGGTTGCCTGTGAAAATCTCAAATTCAGAACCTTCAAGATAGAACCTGAATCTTTCCAGAAAATTAATCAACGCCAGAATCTCTCTGTCATTTGCAGTGTAGTCCGACTAAGCTGGTGAAAGTTTCTTTGAATAGAAAGAAATTACACAATCCCTTCCATTCTCATCCAACTGTGTTAGAGTTCCACCGACAGCAAGCTGTGAAGCATCTAGATGACCAAGAAATGGCTTGTTCCAATTAGAAGCGACTAAAATTGGAGCCAATGTCATCGCTTCCTTTAGCTTCTGAAAAGCTTTATCACACTGTTGGTCCCATTTCCCTATACCTCGACCTTTCTTTGTCAGATCGGTGAGAGGTGCAGCAATTGCCGAGAACTTCTAAATGAACCTACGGAAAGACTGTATTAGACCTAAGAAACTTCTCAACTCTGTTATAGATTCAGTTTTCGGTCAAGTTTGTAGGACTTCGACCCTCTCAGGATTGACATGAATGCCGTCCTTCCCGACTATTAAACCCAAAAACTCCAGCTCAGCCTGAAAGAAAGAGCATTTCTTCGGAGAGATTTACAGCTTGTGGTCCTTAAGTCTCTTTAATACAATTTCCAGATGTTCGTAATGTTCGTCCTCATTCTTACTGAATACAAGAAGATCATCCATATAGACAAAAAGAAGACATCGATGCAATCATAGACGATCTGGTTCATCAAAGTTTGGAACGTAGCAGGAGCGTTGCAAAGTCCATTGGCATAACAAAATACTCAAATTGCCCATACTTTGTATTGAACGCAGTCTTTCCGATGTCCTCCGGTTTCACCCTATCTGATGGAATCCGGTTCTCAGATCAAGCTTGGAGAAAAATATCACATCTCCAAGTCGATCGAACATTTCATCAGAACGAGGGAGTGGAGCATTATTCTTTTTGGTGATGCGATTCAAAGCGCGATAATCGACAACACCTCTAAGTTTTCCATCCTTTTCTTTCACAAAGAAAAATGGTGCTCCATATGGTGATTTACTGGACCTGCTCTTCCCTTTCCTCAGAAGAGACTCGACGTACTCTTTTGCTGCCCTATGTTCGGATGGAGACAACTGTAATAAAGGTCGATGAGGTGCGTTTGATCCTTCCTCCACTTTGATCTCGTGATCAACTGATCGAATCGGAGGAAGCTCTCTTGGCAATTCATCCTGAAAGATCTCTTTGAAATTATCCAGTGATCTGCTCAGTCTTCCATCAAACTTTGAATCTGTCACTCCTGTCATAATGTGAACTTCAAGTAACTGAAATACTTCGAAGTCACCCCATGCCTCAGCACTCGTCTAAATTTCTTCAATCCCAAATTGGACACAGCAATACGGTTTTCTTCATCGGAATCAATCACTGGAATGGAAGCATCTTTCACCATCACAATTCGTTTCCGATAGTCGACACGTGGATTGTGGGCAACATGCCACGGCATTCCCAACAGAACATCATACCTGGTTTGGGACACAGCCCAACTAGAAGTATAAGCATGCTCGCCTAACTTAATAGTTCCGTTAGAAATGATCTCAGATACTTCCTCAGTAACTCCTTTCTGCGAATGGCAAACAACGACTCGTTCACGCCGAATCTCAAACAAGTTCCTATTTTGCTTCAAGAACTCGGCTGAAACCACGTTTGTATTGCATCCATCGTCCTTTAGTACTTTGACTAGTATTGGATTTAGTCTACCTTCAAGTACTAACAAAGGCTCCACTGGTATAGGTCCATCAGTGGGGATGCTGTTATCATGACTAGACGTGATTCCATTAGACTCGGCTTCGGAGATTCTCGACTTTTCCCTGTCCTCTGAGAATTTAGCTCCGGTGATGTCCACAGCAGTTTTACTCTGCTCATTGGGACATCTTTTCACACTCACTACTGGTCTCACCTGAGTGTTCACCAAGTCTGGTGGACCAACTAGTTTCCCGAGTCAAAGCCATTCAAATCATTACTGTGTCCTGCCTGTGTATTGTTCGCCGCTATGCGAGTAATACCCCTGTTACCTTTATTCCCGTTTCCTTTTCTGTGTTTCCAAGGTCTACATCCCACCTTATGGCACGTAAAGCATCGGTTCTCCATCAAGTCTTTCTGACGCTGCCCATCGTTTTTACGGTCAGGTGTGCAATCTCCATCGGCATAGGACCTGAGGCATTTCGATTGGTGTGAAATGAACCTCTGCCAGTGAAGAAACCTGCACCATAAAATGCTCCATCAACGATAAGAACAATGGTAGTCGCAGCTTCAAACTTGGATGGGTTTCCTTTACGAACCTCCAACAGAATGTGGGGTTCGAGACCTTCACAGAACCGCGCCAATTTTTCCGACTCACTGATACCGGGAATATTGATAACCAAATTCCTAAACTCCGAGAGGTACGCTGCCACACTTGTTTTCTGGCGGATCTTGGTAAGCTTGTCGCGAGCTCGAATGGCACTGTCCTGGGGGACAAACTCTTCCTCAACCAGGAGTTGAAAGCTTCCCATGTAGGTGGAACAGAATTCTCGACACAACTGTATACTACCAGTTTGCGGAAGTTCCGGTCATGAATGTCGAAGCAAAGTCGAGAGCATTCTGGGCACTGATGACTTCTTCATGGCCCACCTGAATAAGTCTCAGGTCCTTTTGGACTGAAAGCAACCATGAACGAACCGTTAACGCATCTCGAGTTCCATCGACGAACACAGACTTATTTGGTTTGAAGAAAGACGTGTTCAAGAAACCTCTCACTTAAAGCCTTAAAGCAACACCTGAAGTTGAATACAAGCACTTGAAGTTGAAATCTGCAAGGGATTCGTCCCTGGACGACGGTTTAGCTCCCCAACCGCGGAGAGAGTGACTCACCAGCAGCTTTGATCAGACCTACACTCCGGTGTGACTCAGCAATCCGTTCGGGATATCCCCCCAGTCCACTATGTAGACCGCGATCGGTGTCCTTACCCTATAGGAATGCCTCTCAAGCCGACTCTAAGCTCGCGAATAACCAAAGAATACACTTTCTGAGCACGTCCACCTTAGTCCAAGTCCAGTCCAAGTCAACCCCATGAAGCGTTACCTGAACCCGTGACCCATTCGGTGAACCTAGCTAACAGCCAACGATTGCAATAGGATTGTACAGGAATACTGTGAGGGGACCCTCAAATGGGGACTTGGTCAGAAGTACGGCTTTACTAAGGCAAATTAGTTAAGCCTAACTCTCCAGTCTAAGTATTCTGAAAAGGATCACGCAGCTTCATGGGGCCTGCACGCTACCTGAACAGAATAACCTAGAGAACGCAGACTAGGCTGCACCCCCAAGTTCCCTGTTACATAGTTCTCTAATTAGTAACCGCGAACTGCGTAGAACAATGGGGTTTAGAGTACCTGGCACTCCAACCCACAGATACTCTCCTGTACTTGGCACTCCAGCCCACAAGTACAGTATATGATATTGCTTACAGTAAACCTGTCAGCAAACTTTTTCCAAAAATTCAACAACCCAAAAATACACGTGTAAGAAAACTTTGAACTAGGGCAAGACGAAAGCGAGGAAGCAGCGGAACCGGCGAAAGCGATGCTACCAGTGAAACAGAGAGGGAGGCAGCCGGGGTGCTGCTAAAGGAACAGTAGAGGCGATAGTAATGGGTTTCAGAAAGTTCGGGGCAAAGGGTGTATGGAGTGTACCTGGATTCCCACAAGAATCCAGATGAGCCCCCCTTTTATAGACAGTACGGTAACTTTACTCTAGAAATTCTATACTTTGTTAGCTAGCTCAGTAGAACTTACTTGAAAGTAGAGGTGTAACTATAGAATTGTACTATCTAGAATATAATACGTAAAAAACGATGATGTGGGGCTCCGCGTCAAATAAAAACATTGAAGGAAAATCAAATTTCTATAACCATTCAAGACGATACAGTTTCTCTGTTACACCACTGTGTAATAGAGAACTGGAATAGCGCAGCGAACAAGTCTTTATTACACAGTGGTGCAACAGAGACATTGTTACACACTGCCCCTCACTTGCCGATTGAAGGCTAAGAGTTAAATACACAAGAGCTTGGCCACGCGGAACAATCACTTCTTACGCACATTATAGTCCCAACCATTTCGTATCGAGACAGGAGAAACATTGGATGTTTAAATTTGGAGGTGGAATCAACGAGGTTCTCAGATATATGGAACAAGAGCGAATTACTATGCGGTAAAGCAACGGGTTAAATTCGCTAAAGGTGGGTCTCGATAAGTTGGTACTGCGTGGGACATTATGGCCGCTGTAGCGTACCTTTTCTCGATTGTCCCACGGATAGTTTTGGCTAAACGTGTTTGCTCTCTCGAGGCGATTTTTTGGGGTATTCATATTCCAGTTTGCTCGCCAAAAACCTCCCTGGGAAGCCACGAATCTAGCTAAGTGTCGTAGGAAATAGACACGCTTGAGGTAGTTCCCGTCTGTGAATGCGTTACACTTGTTTCGAGATGCGATCGTGTAGTCTCGATTTCATCACCCAAGCTGGGAACTTTGGCCAATCCGTAAGCTCATCAGATTTGGCCCTGGCCTTTCCATTCTGGTAAGGACGCACACGAATTGGACGATTTTATGGGAGCATTGGACCTAATTGTGATATTTTCACGGAGTTCCTCTTCCTGTTACGATTTAGTGATTGCAAATGAATGAAAGCTGGCTGTCGATTTCTTTTTTATTCGTTCTGGTCACTGCGGACAAAGGTCTCACTGAATAACTTCTTTCAGATCTTTAGTTTATTCATCGCTTTCAATTTCGTCCAAGAGCATAAACCGCTGCTATTTTAACGTGGATAGTTGTGAGTGGGCGCTGAACAAGCTGACATAGCTCTTGTTTCCGGTCGAAGTACACTATTTGAGTGGGTGCAATAGACATCATTGGGAATTTGGTCTAAAGTTCCAACCACCGTACACAGCTGATGCACTGTTTCACAGAGGAGCATTGTTACACAGGCGGTAGCCTACGAACGTGTTTCAATGGGACTCCTCGTCTTTCGGAGTCCCTTTGTTAGGAAATGTTTACAAATGCTCACTTGTGGGTTTGAATTTTTGCTCCCTACTGCAGTGCTTTACTGAAACAGGCAGAATTTTTATCCCGGCTGCGGGCAAATTTACGTAGGGTAGAACTGAATTGAAATAGTTCAGAGATGAGGATCCGGATACGTGACAGCCTTTTCTCTTGCTGTAGCTACGAGCTAACATAATCAAGGAAAATGCCGAGTTTTCATTTCAACTTCAAATCAAGCAAACTTTTCCTGCCTTGCGCAAAGCTGTGCCCAATTTGTGTAGTATGACTGAACTTTGTCAGTATAACATGGAATTCAATCCTAGTTGTGTACTAAATGGATTGCGTTTGCTTTGTTACGAAGTGCTCCGACTATATCCATTACTACATGTACATTCTGCATCTTTAGGTAGTAATTAAGAGTAGAGTTGTTATGTGTTATTGTTCGATTGTTAAATTCGGATGTTTCCGAGCGTAGAATTGTGCTGTACCGGATTTAAGAGGGAAGCTGTTGGATGGCTCATTTTTGAAAGGAATGGTCCGTTTCTTTTGCACCAGTAGTTACCTGCTTAAGTGCATGAACTCTTATCTATCCTTGGAACATATTTACTGCACGGTGAGCTTGGAGGTGCTCGCAAAGTCAAGAGAAAAGGCCAAACTCCCAAGGTCCATTCCACGTCGTAACAGAATTCTAGAACTCGAACTAAAATAGCAACACGTGACTGCGTAATTGTCAGTTCGGCGCTATAGGTGCTAAATTACGCGACCCTGAAGAGTTACGGGTTTCCGTAAAGAACTGTACTGAATTTGACTAAAGGCTGGCCAGCGACTGATGAATTCCTCACGAAGGGTCTCAAAAAGAAATGGGACGAAATTCAGCATACTAGGCTTCTTTCCCAAAGGAGGCCACGTGTGTATCCCGTGGCTCTCGACGAAATCTTTAAAGGTTAACTGTACGGTATGTGCAAAACAGTACAATAGTATGTACTGTACTGTACATTGCCGGTGGCTATGGTCCTTAACCAAGTGAAATCGCCGTCAACGTTCCTGGTGTCCATCCTTCTGCTCGCCGCCACATCTCCCCAAGAACAGTTACCGCAGGCGCTGCCACGACACTCGCAGAGCGCGAGAAACATCGTCATTACGGCGATTACCCAATTACCCCCAATGGGATTGATATCTATGTTGCCTTGGGCGACGAGGGCCAGAGATTCTTTCGAATCCTCGCCTGCTCCGCTGCTTCCCTTCGTGGTTGCTCCCCTCAGCAGGAACTTGGCGACTCCGTTGCCCCATTTCCGTTTAGCTTCGAATTGATGCAGGCGCGACAGGTTGCCACCCGCCGCCTGCCTCCGTAGTCGATCTCTGAATACTCTCCGCACACTTTCGTGCCTTAGAACCCGTAAAGATTTACCACTACCTCTACGTGTAATAGTGTGGTAATTTCTTGCGCTTTGTAACTAGGTCGGCTGTAACCCTCCGTTTCACTTGGGACGTTAGTACTAGTATGCTGTAGTTAGTCAACCCGCTCACAATTTACCGTATTGCACTGCGGCACTACGTATCAAAAGGCCGGGGAAAGCACTGTGGGCCTTTGCTGTACGGTGCAGCACTGTGGTCAAGAATGCCGAACTTAGTTTGTTCACTCCCAACTTTTTCCAGCAGCAAAGGGCGCTTCCAGTTTGCGAAACATGTCATAAGTACATTGTGACACGCACTACATATTCCAGTTCATGAACAGCAGGCCAAAGGTCTGAAGCGATCTTTTACAATTCATCCTAGAGTGGAAATTAAGGTCACACTCCTTGCTTTAACGGTTAGCTCCGCTTTATCAAATATCTTGCAAACATTTGCGCACAACCTCGACCCGAGGTCTCCTTGCGAAACAGGGCCAGACAGTAACTTGCAACGAAATTTGTAAATATACTGAATATTGGGCCTCTAACAGGGTTTGTCCGCACTAGAGCGAAAAAATGCTATGAATTGACAAATTTCTTCGGAAATCATACGTGGGCTTCTTCCAGATACTACATTACCCGGAACTAGTCCGCGATCTTTCCAGGAGCCATTTCTATGGCCCTACAACAAGAAAAGTATTGTGGATTTGTTTACATCAAAGGCCAAAACTACGTCATCACCGGGGAGATACTAGCATCCTCTATGCAGTGATACTGAGCTTCAATATTTCCTCGAGCTCTATAAGAGAGGTACCAGTTGTGAGCTAAGCAGAGATGATAGTTTAAAGCAAAAGCATCCACAGAAGGTTTTCTTTATCAACATCTTTAAAATTTTCAGACACCCATTTTCTGACAAACCGCATTTCAAAATGATCCAGAACAAATGCTCCACTATCCGTATGCTACCAGTATCTTTGCTGGTTATTTCTATATCGCCGTCGGTTTATGCGCACACAAATCTGGCTTACCCTCAACCATATAATCCCATTGACTGCAATAAGCCAGACTGCGACGGGCCCGTGCCACCCAAATGGGATTCTGGTCCAGCAAGAGCTCGCAATTCCGCTCAGCATCCAGCTGCAACTTGGCATCGGGGGCAAAACGTTACCATCAAGTGGCATCGAAATAATCATGGTGGCGGTTTCTATCGTATGTCGCTCGTTCCGGTTTCGAAAATGCACAACTGGCATTGGCACAAATATACTGCCTTCCAGTATGGATGCTTCGAGTCAGGGCAATATTATTGCCATGGTCCAGATGAATGCGGGACAGATGCTGACGGCCTTGCATATCAACAGGATATCCTGATCCCGGCAGTATTCTCGGATGGGGAATATGTTTTCACCATGGTTTGGTTCGGGGGACTAAAATGGACCCGAAGAGAAGCCAAGTATTCTGACTATTTCAGTGCAAGTCACGTGACAATCAAAGGAGGGGCACCTCTCCAGGATTGGTATCGCCCGAGATTTATTCCACGGGATAGTCCATTCGCTGATGCAAATGGGCAAGAGAGAGTCCCAAGAGGAAAATGTGCAACGACTTCGATGTGGGTCGGAGAGTGTGGAGGAACCCCTTGCTACCATCGGAAACCAGTAATGTCGGTTCCGGGTACTTTTCGCGACGGATTCCATCCAGACACAATCGACTCGGACGAAGTTCGCAAATGCCTATAATAAGATTACCAAGGTTTCAGTGTACATTTTAGAGTTTCGCTTGAATCAAGACAATGAGCACCTCTACTAGGGCAAAAACTTAGGATGTAATTATTTAGGCCGGCCTTGAGCCGGCCTTTTAGGGAAAATTAAGAGGTACTAGTGGTCACCTTGTAGGATATTTCGGGCCACATCAGACCATATCTGTCAAATATTAAAGCTCCCCAAATTCCCCCTTTTGTAATTACTTTTAATTTTCCTCAATGGCGGCTTGTTTGCTCGCTGTTCTCCCCTCTACTTGCTGCCAGAGAGGAAGAATTTTGGTGTTTTATTGATTGAAAAGTAGGCTAGCGTTTGCGGGTAGGCTGAGGTGTCACCATCGCTTACCTCAATGTTTCATGTACATATTTATACTGTACACACTACTCTACAAGTGAACTGGGTATCAGTTAGAGCATCTCCAATTACCTGAGTTCAATTATCAAATAGCCAATCATATCATATTTGATAGTTTGATAAGATTTAGTCTGTTCCCACGGGAAATCCAAAAGGGCAAAGAGCTTTTCATTTTTGCAAAGAGGTAAAATTGAGAGGCATATCTGTCCAATTTGCCACCCGACTGTACCAACGTTCTATCGAAGTGCCGGCCATTGATTGGCTCGTTCCGCGACTACGAAGGCAGTTCACGGGAAAACGAGTTGATCGCAATTGGAGTCCCGCATTGTATTGTCCTGTGCCGCCCGAGAACATATCACACAGCAACAGCATCTATGTAACAATGTCTCTGTTACACCACTGTGTAATAGAGACTTGTTCGCTGTCGCTGTTCCATTTCTCAATTACGCAGTAGTGTAACAGAGAAGCTGTATCGTCTTGAATGAATTTAGAAATTTGATTTTCCTTCAATGTTTTATTTGACATGGAGCCTCACGTCATCGTTCTATTTACGTAGTTATATTCTAGATAGTACAATTCTATGGTTACACCTCTACTTTCTAGTAAGTTCTGCTGAGCTAACAAAATATAGAACTTCTATTATAGAGCTACCGTACTGTCTATAAAAGGGGGGGCTCATCTGCATTCTTGTGGGAATCCAGATACACTCCATACACCTTTTGCCCCAAAATTTCTGTAACCCACTACCATCGCCTGTACTGTTCCTTTAGCAGCGCCCCGGCTGCCTCCCTATCTATTTCAATCCACCACTATGTCCAACAATGTACGGGGATGCAACTACACCCCGAAGGGGACAGTGGTCTTGATCGCGCATGGATACAGGTATCAAAAGATCCCATCGATGGCGCAAAACAGAATGATAATACGTTTTATGAGAAAATATTGGGGCAATTGAAGACTTCAAATCCTGCCAATTTACCTTTTTGTCCGCTCGCTTCGGTCATGACTAAAGTTAAGCTTGTCGTGGAGCCCTGGAACGCATACTCCCTGGCGACAACAAGAGGCAAGGTTTCCGGTCGTCGATAGGCCTCCCCGGTGCAAAAAAGTTGATAAAATGCGCACCTGTCGTAAATTTCAAGATAAAAAGAAGAGTCGCACTTGCAGAAAAACGTTTTTTCGCTACCAGGTCTGCGTTAAATATAGATGAAGTGGTTGCTTCATTTTCATCACTCGAGCGCGACGGTCGCAAGGCTTATGCAAAATTCCGGCTCCGTGGTATAGCCATAGCATGTGCGGGACGCTCTGTCTACAAGGAAAAAGGTATTTCTAGAGTATCTTTAAGTATCTATAGATTATGTGGCCTAGATGGACCTAGCATAGACAGAAATATCAATGGAATGTCTACTGTATAGATAGAGTAGAATAACTCCCTCATAGGGGGATGCAGGGGCGAGGACTTCGGTACGCTGCAATATACACTCAAGAAGAATATTCGTAGATATTTTATATATTCACTCTTTCCCATATTTTTCCTCTGTTACGCATCAGATCGTAAGATATTTGGTTCAACTGGTAATACAGAGCTATTTTAGATGATGAATATGATGAGTGCTTCATATTTCCCAAAATTACTAAATCCACCAGCATTATTGTTCCAAGTTCGCACTAAGACGATATGAAATATTTAATTCCTCTAATAGATACGCTTGACATAAAACGATTACGTCTACCATCAGTCGTCTCTATAGGCTTAGAGAGCACTTTGTGGCCACATCTAATAGGCTCTTAGAGCCACTAACAATGATAAGGATATTTTTGTTCCCAATATTGTCTCCAGATCTTGCTTAATTCTGCGTGCCGCATCAAAACCGGCAGCAAAGGCGTAAAATTCCGCACCTAGGACAGACCGGGTAACTCGTCGGCTTTTGTGAGTTGAGGATTTCAGTACATAGCACCTGTCGTATTCCTCTGTAAGGAGCCCAATGTATCCCAGTTGCGATGTATTGTCATTACTATTCGCGAAGGAAGAGTCCACGTAGACCTTAAACCGCACTGTGTTCAAGTCAAGTTGATAGTACCTAAGGGGTATTAGTGGGTCCTTCTTCACGTGCCCGATGGTTGCATTGGTGCAATTAATATAATTTTAAGAGGACTTACTCTCATTCATTTGAGCAGCCATGTCGACTGCGCAACATATATATGGTCTCTTATGTATAAGAAAAGCCATGTTTTGTCTTAATAGCCTAAAATACGAGAATTTTATATCAGGTGAAGGTAATTTGAGACCCTTTTAATACTGGTGTTGACTGAGCTCGAAGCCAAAACCGGGGTTTGGACTCTCCTAACTGCAAATATGGTATAATCTTACTCTTTCTCTCTCCATGTAAATTTTCTAAGTTTTTTCTTAGCAATTTTCTTAAACTGATCATTCCCGCAGGCCAATTAGTCATTCAAAGTACGTCCCAACCATCCCTATTAGCTTAGAATTTTCATGTTTGGTAAAAACTGAAAGATCAACATTGGTAGGCTTCATTTCGAAGTACTGCTTTAGACGAAGACAAATAGCCCTGTTAAAGTAGCCTCTGGAGTCTGAAAAATTGTACAAGGGACTTTCAACTCGAGCAGATACCCGTCATATATCTCGAGCACCTTAGGACGTTCCACACAAAAAGTTATCAGAAGGTTTCCCCTCGCCTGCAAGTATTTTGCTTAACGCGTTGCGATCAGATTTCGAATCCAAGTATCTCTGCTTCCGCTACTAGAGTTCTCGTTGATCTTTGTCCCATATTGGTGGCATTGCGGACTATAAATCTCCTTTTTTATCCTTTTCACCCTGAAATACAAACTTAGCTTTCGGATATTTCTCCTTGGTACCTATATTCTTTATAGAAGGTATGAATATTGCAGTCAATATATTGAAGTCTGCGGGTACATCCTTTTCAATACTTTCTTCCAAGACCCATTCTTGGTTAGCGCCTGTAGTTCTACATATTTGGCTTTCCTAAATGCTCGAGAGCAGCACCTGGTATCCTTAGGATGTAAAACTTCTGTAACGCGAGTTATAATCAAGTCCCAAGATGGATCATCGAAGTAAGGCTTTAACTATGCATCGTAGTATTGAACCTTTGATCCATTACGATCGATGAACAATTGCTTACCTTCAATACGATTGATATCGTATAGACAAATATACTTGTATTTTTAGCGTTCTCGCGATACACAAGCACTTTCTGACCCTAATTTAACTCGTTTTAGAGGAATTTAGTATCTTGGAGTCCAACGCGTTCTGGGCCCTTAATATAGGTGTCATCGTTTCTATTTACGCCTGATAAATATTCGATGCTCTCGTTCATTCAGCCTGGTCTGGGATCTGACTATTAATTGCGGTAAACCTTGGAATATCATCGAAAAAGAGAAGGGACGGAAATAATCCATTGAGGTTCATTGTATCATTCATTTCTTTGATACTAAGCCTTATAGCGAGTTCACGATCAACAAATGGCTCTGAATATCTGATTTTCGGGTACATTCGGGGCAGAGGACTATAGTATCGGTCCCTGGTCCAATATAGTTTTGGATTTCGAAGCCTAACAAGGAGAGCTTAATTTCCCTTTACTTCATAAGTTCCATCTATTAATTTGATACAAGTTGACTTCCCGGATCAACGTGCATCTGTTCAAAGTGGCCTGTGTCTATATCGAACAGTACTCGAAGAAGGCTCTAGACTGCCTGTGTTGAAAAACTGTGCAATAACATTGCGTTCGAAAAGTGCGTTTGTGTGTCAAAGACATGCAGTACAGGTAAATTATCGAGATAAATGGTATCTAAGGAAATATTTTGGATGAAAACTATTCCGCTTGGTATAATAACATAAAAAAATCTCGGGCTTGGCTCTAAGTGCTGGCATGATTTGGAGGACTCGCTGATATTTTCAATTAGTGTACGGTTCTCCTGTGTTGCTGGCTCTTGCTAGGCGCTTGATATCAGATTAAATAATTCACTCGCTGATCGATGGAAGAAGTGAATTTTGAGACACTTCAGATCAGGCCTTGTCAACATTATCTCACTAAAATCATGTTCGACGTGCAGACGTCCACTTTTTCGTACGACTGGAATTTTATAATTTGCCGAATTCGATACCAGAACGTTTTCGACGCTATCAAAATTCAGTTTATGAGAGTCGAGCGTCTTTAGTCCGATCAGCAACGGTATATTTGCATCTAAAAAATACACCCTGATTCATATCATGCCACTGTCTTGGGCAGTATGTTAACGGGTATTTTACCAATGCTTATGAAAACACCATCCCTAAATTTGATGTGGGTATTCTTCGGTCTTCGTTTGAATCTGATTCTCACAGATCTATAGAAATCATTAGCTTGAGCTTCCCCAATGACCTATCTTTGAGCCCCAGTATTGAGACACAGTATTGAGACACATTCCGTGAAATTTTCCCGCGCAACCATTCTTCGCCTCTAGCATCCCGTGCCCCAGGAATACTTCCAGGCAACTCTGTAAATATTCGGCAACCTTGATTATTCAGATAATATCTTGAAGGGGGCTAGTTGTTAATTTTCAGTAACAACTGGTCGGTTAAGAGCCTCTTTAAAGAACTGAAGCTGAGTCGTAAATGAACATATTAGTTGGATAACTTCGGAATATTTACAATCATTCTCAAGCCCGTAAATTCATGTCTTTATGGAAACATTATCACGAGATCTTCATTTAATACGCGTTGTAAGTGGGCGCTGAGAATGTTGACATAGGTATCGTTTCCTATCGAGTTACAAGATTTGAATGGAGGTAACAGATATTGTTCAGCATATAGTTCAAAGTTCCAACCAGAGTACTACGCTAGTGCACTGTTTCACAGAAGAACATAGCTACTCAGATAGTAGCCTGCCAACGTGTTTCAATAGGACTCCTCGTCTTTCGGAGTCCATTTAAAGGTATTTCTTACAAATTCTCACTTGTTGGTTATAATTTGCTCACTGTTGCAGTTTTTTACTGAAACAGGCAGCATTTTTTCCCCCAGCTACGGGAAATTTACCTTTACATAGGGTAAAAGTGAATAATTATAGTTCTAAGATGAGGATACGGATAATTGACAGCATTTTCTATTGCTCTAACTCCAGGTTGGCATAATCAGGGATCCTGCAGACTATTCAGTTCGAATTTTCGGAACATAAGCGCAAGGGCGCTTCATATTCAGTGATGGACATTCAATCTCAATTACTACCGCGATTAGAAGTCTTCGCATGATTTTGGGCTTCATAAGCGCGAATTGGGGCTCGTTTGCGAAGCAAAGGGATGTATAAGTGGACGTTCAAGTCGTGATCGGTATGTCTGTCTTCCAATCACTGCCTGCTGTATAGTACCGAAACGGCTCTCTTCTGCCCTCACATGATCTATATGGACCCTATTTTCGGACTACGTTATTCAAATCTAAGAGAGATGTATTGGGGTGTGCTGGATAAATTTTTAGAAGATAAGGGGCACCTCGTTACGATACTACGAGAAGCATTACTGCAGTCCAGAGCAGAATACTATGTAGGCACAAAAAGATGAATCCTCCCTGGATAGTTGCATCGGTTTCATAAACTGTACCATAATTAGGATTAAAGGGCCTAGTGAAGACTGTTCCAATCATAGGATCTGCTTTCTGGTCACAAACGGAAGCACTGCGTAATATATAAGACAATAAAGACACCCAAAGGTCTCATACTCTATTCATATGGGTCTTAAGGTGGTCAGCGTCATGATTTGACTCTACTGCGCAATACTAACATGGGCCGGAGGCTATAAAAGTGCCTAATAATCAACGGCGCCGTTTCAACACATATGAAGATGAAACCTACGTGATGAGATGGTGGTTGAAATCTGCTTTCGATCTTTCTACTACAACAAAGTATCAAACGTCATATAATACAGCAATTAGTGCTGTAAAAGTTTCTATTGAGCGTAAATACGTTGATCTAAAACGGATGTGGTGTAGGAACGACTTTGCTCGTTTATTTAAAGTGCGTCTTCTTCCAATTGTTCTACTCTACATTGCTGCCGCGTTGTTATTCAACTTCGGTACGTTCATTGAGAAGTGAGGACAGAGAAGTGAGTACTTCAGGAGCCTAGCCCCAAGCTTCCAAGAGTATGTCAGTTTATAAGACCTATCTACGAGTACGATGACAATTGTTTGATTGGCCTAGCCCGCGCGGCCTTTTTCCGAGCGCAGCTAGGCGGGGAAGGCGAGCAATCTGCACTTTATGAAGGCCAGTTTGTGGAGCCAAGCTCAAACACTCATTGACTACTGCAGCTTCTTCGCCAGCAATTCGAGCACTCCGACCGCTTGCTTCTGCTTCTCCACATTCTGCTTCCGCTCCTACATTTCGAGCTCGAACTGCTTCTCTTCCATTGCCAGCCTCCGGTTACAAAAAAACTGCATTGACTCAAATCCTTCCGCCTCCTCGCAGCATTTTAGCGCCCTAAGTAGAGCTGAAGCTCCGAGAAAATCCACTTCTGCTATAGCCCTCGCCTTTCTTCAGCTTGCAGCAGAATTTTAGAAATCGACTCCTCGTCAGGTTTGGCGGCCTCCTGCGGACGGCTTCGTTTCTTCCTCGCGAAGGCCGCACCACCCGAAGTATTCTCCATCCCACTCGTACACATGGAGCTTGAACCAATTCTCCGCAATGCCAACTCACGTAAATTATCGCCCACGGACACTAACCGCATCTCCTTCTCGATATTCTCATTCTTCTCCGACTTTAACATCTCATCCTTCTCATCTATCTCCTTAATGAGGTCATAAATTATCACATTCTTTTCTCCGTAATTCTCAATTACTCCAGAGGCCTTGCTGGTCCTCTTCATGGCTTCCCGGCGCTGCGAAACAAGGCGCTTGATTCCGTCTGCGAGCATTTTAGATTAAAGCTCATGTACATGCTTGAAAACGCATGAAGAAACTTGCTTCATAAATGTACTGTGCACCTATTTAGAATGGGGCTCAGACTTGCCGCGCTCGGGAATTTGAGCATCAGCCGGCCGTACCGCGCGGAGTAGAAGATTTCGTACGTCTCCATGAAGCAGAAAATGTTGTGCTTCAATTCAGTAAATACGGTGGCTGTCGCCGCGGCGTTAGTTGCAGAGAAGGATGCAGAGTTATGTTCCGTAGGTGCAGCGCTGTGTGCAGCAATGCATGCAGAGGTGGGTGCTGCGAGTGCAGAGGCGGATACACAGGGGGTGCAGTGAGCGATGCAGCGTTAGATTCAGCGCTTCGTGCAGCACTGATTGCAGCGAGCTTGACTTGGTAACCGCTGGGGAGCGACATTCCTAATGTAAGGGAAGGAGAGCGGTCCATGCGCTGGAGAATGTTCGCCAGGTTGAAGCTCTTTAAGATTCGGTATGTGGCGAGGGTCCTAGCTGAGCAACGTTTCGTGCTATGCCATATGAAAAGTATAAGCCGGACAAATACTTCCGCCAACCAAGTCTTTCGAAAAGTAAACCGCCGCAGTAGACGCTCATCGGAAATGGTCCTTGTCTTGCCTGTCGTCCAAGATCATTCCGTTCAATGTTTTATGATCCCAATGAACACCATTGCATAAGAAACTGACGGATGCTTCTCACGAAGCAGTGAAAGAGGCGATTACCACCGGAGACTGTATGAGGCAAGCGTTCCGCCCATCCATGTCGCTTCCAGGCTCCAAAAAGTGGGTACACTGCTCACACGCTGGACTCCTATGGTGAGAATCCCTCCACTACAAAGCCCCCATAGGAACATTCGACACCAACGGCAAGTGAATTTTATGGCTCGGGACTTGCCCAAAGCTACTCGTTATCCCTTCGTAGAGCCACGAGAGGGCCTTGACGGCTTAAGACCGATTATACTGGCAGTGGAAAACTGGGGAGGGACTGACTTCTTCGATATCAACTTCGTCAATTCTCTCGCGCCCTCAAAAAGGGGAGTGAACACTTTCAAGCTGTTGAACTCCATTAATGCTGCCCGAGCGGCGAGCACAGAAATTCCTAACCATTCACTGCTATGTCCTCTCGAGACAGACTCGTCCCCGTGCCCATATCCACTCTTTGCGGTCGGTATCCAGACGCACACGCCGTCATAACCGAAGTGGCAAGAAGCGTTGCAGTCAGGGGCATGGAATCATACGGGAAGGTTCGCGGGATATTCATGCAAAGGCAAGTTGCGGCCGCTGCCATGTCCAACGCAACCTGCTTGCTAGCTGCCTTCAGGCCAGACTTATAGCGCCCTTGAACCGAGGGGTGCCGGAAACGGCGATAAAGGTAGGCTATATTTTATTCACAGTGAAGAAGTGTGCGTTTATGATAACATAATTTCTTCAGTAATGATTTTTTTCGCTCATGTGAACGAAAATTTAATGCATAACTTAAATTTTTGCTCTATTGTTGCCGTTCATGTTGATGTTGACATTGACGTCAGCATCAAAATAAACATCGATTTATCAACATAAATATCAGCCCTCAAACTCCCGGAGTGGTCTTTTGTTTTAAAGAATTGTAGTCAATTTATCTCAAAAAGAGAGTCACTGGTACTGATCGTTAGAGCCGCGAGACGTACAACAGAATGAAATAAAGTCCCATGAAGTTCCAAGTTGTGGCGAAAAACAGCCCGGACAGAATTAAAATTCTTGATTCTCTCGTTAACAGACTCATGCAGAGCCCGTCTAATGGAATTCAATCGCCGCTTAAATTCATCTACATTTCTAGGGGTAATAAAACGATAATGAATATAGCCATTACCTGCAATAACTTTTTCCCCGTCCAATAGAAATGTATCATTTTCTTTTTGAAAATAGCCACATCATGGAACGCAGCACACGGAAAAGCCCTGTAACACTGTACGATTTCACCAGATGAGACTGAGAGCCCAATTTCATAACGCAATCCTGGACCCTGAAACTTGGGTGCGAAAACCATTTCGGACTAAATGGTGAGGGTTCATTGACGGGACAGTTAGTCCAATTGTCCGAACAGAAAACAACATCAAAAAAATTATTGCTTTTCAAGCGAGCCTCCCACGAAATCTGAAATGCAGTAGTCTGTATTCATTAAAATTTACATCAATAAATTGAGGAAGTGTAGTCCATAGCAACTTACAACTTGAAGCTCCGATATGCGGTTAACCAAATACCAGCACCGTTTTCGGTGAGTTTTCTCATCACAGCACCATAAAAAGGCATTCAAAGATTCAGTACTGCATTCTTTAAGGAAGTGTAATGACCGTAGCAAGTGCACTGGCAACGCACTGGGGGCGAGAGCTTCCAAACAAAAGTTCCAAACTATGCTTGCTACTTCGGCTGTGGTCCCAAAAACCGCTCGAAACCTGCGTTTCGCCACGGTACTCGCAGTATCATGAATAGCAAAAAAGTTTCCTGCCCATAACAAGAACAATTTGTCAGAAATCGCCATATGTCCACTTAGTCTTGATGAACAGGTTGAGGCGAAGGAGATATGTAAACTTACTTTATTACTTCTTCGCCTCAACGTGATGTAGCCAATCCATTTTATGATTTCAATATTCAAGTATCGATATGCATTAAAATATTAATTGCCGTATTGCCATAATAACAGCTAATTTTATAATTTTGACTTCATAAAAAATTTAAACCATTGTGACACTGCGTGTCTGGGACTCATCAATCAAGATCTTACATGGCTGGTGACGTCAATTTTAATTGTAGTGTCCAAAGTTCGAGCTGCTTGGGAGCAGTTCGAACTGTTGTCGGACGGCAAAATTGGGTCACCGAAATTGCCGAAGTGATGATGTTATTGGCCACCTTTCGGGCGAATTATTACAGAAAAGGAAGCTCTTATCAGTATTTCGGCCTGAGAAAACCTAGAAAAAATTTTTAATTAAAAATTCTGCTCCTTTTATATTAGAATGTGCGAATTTTCGCTGAAAATTCGAACTTTTGGAGGTTTATTTCGTCGAATTTTTACACTTGCCCTTACTTATAGGACCTTTTTTGTAGGTTGTTCGTATTAGACTGCTGCATTACAATTCGCCTAAAAGGCGTCTTCAAAATGAACATAGAGTAGAAATTTGCTTGGTGATGAAAGTCCAAAGAGAATCGTTCAGTGATGCATCTTAATATCTGTCATTGCTTCGGACGAAATGAGAATACAGTACTAAACCAAATTGAATTAAAATAATATTTTAGGCTCTTTACCTATTAATATTTAAACAACAACTCTTCCGTAGGCTTAAAATGTGTCCTCCTACGTGACCGAATGATTTCATCATTATCATGAATTTAAGCATGCTGTCACTACAGAATAAAAACACGATAAATTATATTATTTTTCATGTGTACGTTAGATCTGCTGTCGTTGATGGTTCCTCAATTTTCAATTTGACCTTGATGGTACTCTATGTTGAACTGATACTGTATTACGTACTTCGACCAACACATACTTATACCAAAAATGGCATGCTGAGTGATACTTTTGATCCGGGTCACCAAGCCATCACTCAGCATACCAGAGTAGCTAACAGGAAACTAGAGGGCCGTTGTGTTGTTTAGGCGTAAACTAGCTTCTGACGATATACCTAAGGATGCAAATACCAAAAATGTTTTTGCATCTGAGCCTGTGTTCCTCGACCATAAACTCGACAACTTTCGGAGGACATAACTGAACAAAATCAAAGCTGAGTACTTAGGTGGTGATGGTAAGATCTGAGTTTAATTTTACTTTTGTTGTTTAATATATGGTTTCTTGCTAATATTGTTAAAACTACGATCCCCCGTCACTGCGTCCGCGCTGCTCCGCGGAACATAGTTCAGAAAAGAAGAAAAAGGTATCTGTTGCAGTTGCTGAATCTTCAGAGTCATTAGATGATTTTGTAACAAAACAGGAAACCACCTTGCCGCAGGTATTTCAGCCTTTACACTTAATATCTACGTGGAATGAACCAGGCAAAATGACAAAATGTGTAACTGCGGCAATCATACTACTTGGTGGTGTTTGAGTTAGTGCATTTTCGGTGAGAGTTTTAGAACGAGGGAGAGAGATAGAGTTGACTGTTCGTTGGACAGAGGCCCTTTCTGATCTATCAGTTATGCATAGAAAGTGGCTCACGGCTTCTGGCGGGAAGGGAATGGAGGCGTGTCACCCTCGATACATTGGGTTTGAGCATGCTTTAAAGGCCTTTGGGGAAAGTTCATCTGACTGCGTTGAGTCGTATAGTAGAAGTTTTTTACCATTTTCTGTGAAACCCCATATATATGGAAAGTACAATTTAGGAAGGCGTGATAGTAATGCCCGTATGGTCTACATTGACCTTAAGACTGTGCAGGATGACTATACTCGTTCCTGCGTGGTGCGATTTACTTCGAGATCTGCTAGGTTACAGTAAATAATTGCTTAGTTTAAGCAGTGATATGTATGTCTTTGACATACAACCGTTCTCTTCCACAGTCATTTGGAGTTAGCACATTATTGAAAGTACGTAGGAACGAATTTTTTTAAAAAACTAACTTCGGATTTATTTAAAAGTTGGTATTTACCGCACCCCCGGATTAAAACAGTTTATTGTTTCCCTCGTGCCGACCACTTGGACCAAATACTGATACTTTTTGGAACATATATACATATGATAAGCTATTTTTCAGTTATTCAAACACCCCAGTCTTCCCCTTTTTGCACAGTGCAGGTCTACCCCAGGATCATCGGGGCATCTCACTTGCTCAGAGTCAATAATTCTGGCCCCATACGACGCTAAATTAAGCGTTGCATCGGGGGTTAATCCGTTGCCTTCGATGTGCAACGGAAGATCTAACTGCAGGCGGACAGCACTTTTCATTGGCACGTTGTTTGACCACGAGTAATATTCTATCTGCACTTGGTCAAATCTCATTGCAAGGACGCTTGTTGCACTCGGTTTTGTTTGCTTCATCACATGATGTAGCTTGCATGCAGAAGCACAAGCACTGTGAAGGTGGACCCGAATGCGAGCATCCCCAATCCCGCCGATCAGCGACAACGTGTTTTTCGATCCTGCAGTTTTTTCATTGAGAGAGCTATTCATGACTTGAGGCGAACCGATCATAGCGCCTAGAAGGTCAATGTCGTGGTTGGAGAAGATTTCAGTTGGGAAGCAGTGCAGAGAGGGTGTCTGAGAGGCAGGTTAGCGAGTCCGGAATACGCGTGTCTTCGCCGGCTCCAAATACAGGCCACGATCAGGTCCCCTTGAACGCAGGATTTCGACTGCCTTGTCGAGCTCAGCATGTTTTCTTATGATGGTGCATTCATCCACATACCATCTGTGTAAATAGAGTTGGGAATTTTTGGGCTATTTTGAAGTATGTAAGATAAGTTTAGTTGTATCCTCACCGCCAGGTGTTATTTGTGCGGGAGAAGTCGTCACTGGGTAACAGAATAAAACAATAATATTTTACTACATTACTATCGTGGATCCAGTGTAGTAACACTAAATAACATTCCTTACAGGGCCGGCTCAATGTCATCGACCAGGCAGGCACGACGGAGTTGTGTCGGATCGAGTACACTTTCCTTTCACAGTGCCCCTGGTCCTGACGGACTGTGTCCGGGACTCCTACTCTCTATTGCTCGTGATCCAGGGGGCAGAGCCGACCTATTCTTCTCTCTCTGCCTTTACCGATTTCGTGAAATACTGCATCGCTGGAAAACTCCCCTCTCAATTCACGTCTTCATTCTCCAGTTCCCTCGAATGATAGGGGTAAATCGTCGGGAGAAGAGATACTTAGAACCAACTACCCCAAGAAGGAGGTGTTGCGAGCGACTAAAGTACTACCGTGGTATAGTTAAACGAATAAAAAGGAGTGTATATGGAAGAGAGTTGAGAGGGCTACAAGGAAGTATGGAAGGGGAAGGGTCTACCACCTATGCTCAGTGACTAGCGTAAAATAAATGCTTCTTGTGTCTGCAGTTGACTCTCAACTTCCTAGCTATTTGGGACTTGACTTGAAGTTGTCTTCCAACTTGCTTGACCGCTCCATGAGGAAGCAGTTTACTCAGCTTATATAGACTTTTGGCTACCCCTAAAGTCCGAACAAAACTACAGAAGGTACCACGAAATGCACAGAAACAATTTTTGTGGATGATATACTCTAAACAAAAGATAATTAAGAAACTAACAATCAATGAGGTCCTCTTATTTCCCATTCTCTAAATCAGATCCAAACAACTCCTCTAAAATATCCATGCTGTCCAAGCAGTCCCCACAAATATCTGCGAACGGCTCATAGCTTTCTATTCCCTCCTGGGAGATATCTAAACTACTAAAGATATCTACATCCGGTTCCAGCGTCGGCACCACATGTTCCACACTCTCCAGTCCAGGCCCCACCACTCCAACACTTTCCATGCCCCTTGTTCCCTCATCCAACTCGTCCTCGTCCTCGTCATCCTCCTCTTCCTCCTCTTCCTCCTCTTCTTCCCCGTCCTCCTCGTTATTAACCTCGTAGACCAATCCAGGGGCTACTCATTCCTCGAAGGTCTCCCCAGCTCCCTCCTTGATGTCCCACTCTCGCCCCTTACCCACTTTCTCCGCCTCATCCTCAATAAAAAGGCGACGCACGAATTCGATGACCTTTTTCTTGGTTTGCCGGGAATAGAGTTTAGGGGCGGGGATGGCGATTTTTGGAAATGACTTTCGAGGGGCGTAGATTGGTCATTTTGGTAGGCTTTGGGGATTAGGAGGTAATGGAGGGTGTTTTGGGTGTGTGAGTGGAGAAGAGTGATGAGCAAAATGATCGGGGACGTTTAAAACTTGAAATAAAGGGTTTTAAATAGGCTCCCGGGGAATGTCCTATAGATTAGGAATAGGTAAAATAAATCTGTAAGGGATTTTGTAGTAGTGCATTTGCGCGCTTTTTCTCAAAAAAGGGAATTTGGAGGAGGAGGTAAGCGAAAAGGGGAAAAGAGCTTGATTCGGGATCGATTCAGAGGGGTAGATGCAGTATAAAAAATCTCTAGATAAAATGGGAGTAAATTTGGAGAAGACCGCGTTAATGAAAAGCAAGGCTCAGGGAGGATGAGGAAGGACCAGAACTATAAGCAAATTTGGACAAGGATAGGTAGTACAGTAAACTAAAGGTCTGTAGATGAGGGCGACAAAAAATCCGTTCCTATCAGCACGCGCCTAATACCCTCCTCCTCGGTATCCCGAAACCTAACAATACTACGCTACGGCCAATTGCTATGGGAGGAATTATACGCCGATTTATCTGTTGTCTTCTCATGCGCCGTGCTTCCACTGACTCTACTATTCTCAAATACCTTCAACCCAGCTGGCCGTGGGATCTGCAAATGGCTGTGAAGCCATAATACATGCCACTCGTTCCTTCGTGGCCACGCATCGCACATCTCCCTACGTACTGCTTACCATTGACGTCTGTAACGCCTTTAACTGTATCGAGCGTGCCCGAATTTTTGGCCAGTGTCGCTAAACGGGCCCAAGGCACCGCTCGATTCGTTCACTCCCTCTTCAGCTCCCGCCGACACTTTTCTTCGGCATGTTTAGAATCTTGAGCCTTGCAGGGACCCAGCAAGGGGATGCGATTAGTATGCTACTCTTTGCGATTGCTCTGCAACTCTGATTGACGAGTTACTCTCCAAATTTGGTTATAACGTCAAGCTCCTAACTGCCTACACAGATGATCTGAATATTGTTGTTCCTTTACTGCACGCTAGTGAAGTCCTCGAATACTTACAGGCTCAAGGTTCCTCTATAGGCTTTCATGTTCAGTGGAAGAAGACTGAAGCTTGGTGGCCTACTCTCCCGTGTCCCTCAAACCATCTTGTGCTAGATCTCCCTTCCTCTGTGAATCGCTCGGCTTCTGCAGACGTCCTCGGCGCACCGATTGGTGAAGAATCTGCTTGTCGCTTTTTGCACGCCAAGCACATGTCTATACAACGAATGTGGCATCAGCTTCGCTGTCTTCAAGATCCCCAACTCAGTTGTCACCTTCTCCAACTCTGTGCCGGCGCATCCCGTCTCATATATCTTCTTCGTTGCACCCCGCCGCATTTAAACTCTGCCGTAGTATCAGTTCATGATGTTGGTATGTGAAGGGTGTCAGAAGATACGCATGTGAGACTCTCGGAAGACGCCTGGCATTCCGCTCAATTTTCCTTCCTCAAGGGTGGTATAGGACTCACTCCTGCCTCCTGGATAGCCAATGCGGCCTACCTCGGTTCTGTTGTCGCCAGCCTCCCATCTGTCCGCCTTCTATATTCTGGGTTCCCCGCCTGTCACCTGATTTCCACTCACTCGCTTCTCTCCGTTCTCAGCTGCCCCATACCAGCCGTTTCGCTTGCAGTGCGACTCAATTGCTTTCGTCAGGCCATTACGAATCCCCCGGGTTCCCTCCACGTGGCTTGCAGCATGCACTGACTACTGAGCTCGTGGACTACAGGTATGATCGCTTCACGGCATCCCTCACCCCCGTTTCCAAAACGCGTCATGTATCTACCATTGCTTCCTCGTCCTCATTACCCTTCTCCACTCTTCCACTCAGCGGTAACGGTGCCCGCGCTGCTCCTGAAGTCTGGATTACTATGGTCTGTTCACGTCTCGATGAACCACTTTTCTCTGGATCCCGTTCCTGCACCATATGTTCCCGTGCAACTGCCATGCTAGATGTTCATGGTCATCACGCCATGGTGTGCAGTACTGGCGCCGGTAGCGTTCGCCGCCACGACGCACTTCGTGACGAGCTAGCTCGGTCCATCCGCCATACTGCTCTACTCCACGGTGTTCGCGTTTCTCGGGAGCAGCGCTTTCCAGATCCTCTACATCCTTCTTCTGGATTCCTTGCGGCCTCTCAACTGACCAGAGAGGAACGGCAGGCTCAAATTGACCGCATTTATCCTTCTGCTTCTTCCGCGACCCAGCTCCGCCTAGATGTCTTTATTAATGACTCCGAGTTCGCTACCAGCCGCAGGCCTTTGATGTCTCTGTCATCAGTCCGCACTCATCCGGGTTTCGTTCTTGTCCTCCACATGGCCATATCTCCAAGAAAGAATCGGAGAAACGCCACCATTACCATACTTAATGCGAATACTACTGACTGGACCTTCACCCCATGGTTGCAGATGTCTATGCTTGCATTGGACCCGGGTTTGATCAAGCTGTGCAACAAGTCGCCCACTTTCTCGCCAGCAAGCGTGGTACCTCTGTTGCCGCCGAGAAACATTCGCTCCTCGTTAGATTCGTATGCCTGATTGTCCAATACGTTGCTACGTCCGTTAATCGGCGGCGTCTTGACCAGACCACCGATTTGGCCCCTGCTGTGTTGTCCCAGGCCCTGCGCTGTATGGGGCTAGCGGTCTCCTGAATATTGATAATTAAAGGTGATGCTTTCGTGCAGTACAGTACATTATAAATGCTTTTCACTGTACAGTACGTGTCATTACGAATGGACATCTACTGTACCGTACAGTACAGTACAGTCCCTGTGCCAATGGTCTTCATACAAGTGATACTGCCGTCAACGTTCCTGGTGTCCATCCTTCTGCTCGCCGCCACATCTCCCCAAGAACAGTTACCGCAGGCGCTGCCACGACACTCGCAGAGCGCGAGAAACATCGTCATTACGGCGATTACCCAATTACCCCCAATGGGATTGATATCTATGTTGCCTTGGGCGACGAGGGCCAGAGATTCTTTCGAATCCTCGCCTGCTCCGCTGCTTCCCTTCGTGGTTGCTCCCCTCAGCAGGAACTTGGCGACTCCGTTGCCCCATTTCCGTTTAGCTTCGAATTGATGCAGGCGCGACAGGTTGCCACCCGCCGCCTGCCTCCGTAGTCGATCTCTGAATACTCTCCGCACACTTTCGTGCCTTAGAACCCGTAAAGATTTACCACTACCTCTACGTGTAATAGTGTGGTAATTTCTTGCGCTTTGTAACTAGGTCGGCTGTAACCCTCCGTTTCACTTGGGACGTTAGTACTAGTATGCTGTAGTTAGTCAACCCGCTCACAATTTACCGTATTGCACTGCGGCACTACGTATCAAAAGGCCAGGGAAAGCACTGTGGGCCTTTGCCGTACGGTACAGCACTGTGGTCAAGAATGCCGAACTTAGTTTGTTCACTCCCAACTTTTTCCAGCAGCAAAGGGCGCTTCCAGTTTGCGAAACATGTCATAAGTACATTGTGACACGCACTACATATTCCAGTTCATGAACAGCAGGCCAAAGGTCTGAAGCGATCTTTTACAATTCATCCTAGTGGAAATTAAGGTCACACTCCTTGCTTTAACGGTTAGCTCCGCTTTATCAAATATCTTGCAAACATTTGCGCACAACCTCGACCCGAGGTCTCCTTGCGAAACAGGGCCAGACAGTAACTTGCAACGAAATTTGTAAATATACTGAATATTGGGCCTCTAACAGGGTTTGTCCGCACTAGAGCGAAAAAATGCTATGAATTGACAAATTTCTTCGGAAATCATACGTGGGCTTCTTCCAGATACTACATTACCCGGAACTAGTCCGCGATCTTTCCAGGAGCCATTTCTATGGCCCTACAACAAGAAAAGTATTGTGGATTTGTTTACATCAAAGGCCAAAACTACGTCATCACCGGGGAGATACTAGCATCCTCTATGCAGTGATACTGAGCTTCAATATTTCCTCGAGCTCTATAAGAGAGGTACCAGTTGTGAGCTAAGCAGAGATGATAGTTTAAAGCAAAAGCATCCACAGAAGGTTTTCTTTATCAACATCTTTAAAATTTTCAGACACCCATTTTCTGACAAACCGCATCTCAAAATGATCCAGAACAAACGCTCCACTATCCGTATGCTACCAGTATCTTTGCTGGTTATTTCTATATCGCCGTCGGTTTATGCGCACACAAATCTGGCTTACCCTCAACCATATAATCCCATTGACTGCAATAAGCCAGACTGCGACGGGCCCGTGCCACCCAAATGGGATTCTGGTCCAGCAAGAGCTCGCAATTCCGCTCAGCATCCGGCTGCAACTTGGCATCGGGGCAAAACGTTACCATCAAGTGGCATCGAAATAATCATGGTGGCGGTTTCTATCGTATGTCGCTCGTTCCGGTTTCGAAAATGCACAACTGGCATTGGCACAAATATACTGCCTTCCAGTATGGATGCTTCGAGTCAGGGCAATATTATTGCCATGGTCCAGATGAATGCGGGACAGATGCTGACGGCCTTGCATATCAACAGGATATCCTGATCCCGGCAGTATTCTCGGATGGGGAATATGTTTTCACCATGGTTTGGTTCGGGGGACTAAAATGGACCCGAAGAGAAGCCAAGTATTCTGACTATTTCAGTGCAAGTCACGTGACAATCAAAGGAGGGGCACCTCTCCAGGATTGGTATCGCCCGAGATTTATTCCACGGGATAGTCCATTCGCTGATGCAAATGGGCAAGAGAGAGTCCCAAGAGGAAAATGTGCAACGACTTCGATGTGGGTCGGAGAGTGTGGAGGAACCCCTTGCTACCATCGGAAACCAGTAATGTCGGTTCCGGGTACTTTTCGCGACGGATTCCATCCAGACACAATCGACTCGGACGAAGTTCGCAAATGCCTATAATAAGATTACCAAGGTTTCAGTGTACATTTTAGAGTTTCGCTTGAATCAAGACAATGAGCACCTCTACTAGGGCAAAAACTTAGGATGTAATTATTTAGGCCGGCCTTGAGCCGGCCTTTTAGGGAAAATTAAGAGGTACTAGTGGTCACCTTGTAGGATATTTCGGGCCACATCAGACCATATCTGTCAAATATTAAAGCTCCCCAAATTCCCCTCTTTTGTAATTACTTTTAATTTTCCTCAACGGCGGCTTGTTTGCTCGCTGTTCTCCCCTCTACTTGCTGCCAGAGAGGAAGAATTTTGGTGTTTTATTGATTGAAAAGTAGGCTAGCGTTTGCGGGTAGGCTGAGGTGTCACCATCGCTTACCTCAATGTTTCATGTACATATTTATACTGTACACACTACTCTACAAGTGAACTGGGTATCAGTTAGAGCATCTCCAATTACCTGAGTTCAATTATCAAATAGCCAATCATATCATATTTGATAGTTTGATAAGATTTAGTCTGTTCCCACGGGAAATCCAAAAGGGCAAAGAGCTTTTCATTTTTGCAGAGGTAAAATTGAGAGGCATATCTGTCCAATTTGCCACCCGACTGTACCAACGTTCTATCGAAGTGCCGGCCATTGATTGGCTCGTTCCGCGACTACGAAGGCAGTTCACGGGAAAACGAGTTGATCGCAATTGGAGCCCCGCATTGTATTGTCCTGTGCCGCCCGAGAACATATCACACAGCAACAGCATCTATGTAACAATGTCTCTGTTACACCACTGTGTAATAGAGACTTGTTCGCTGTCGCTGTTCCATTTCTCAATTACGCAGTAGTGTAACAGAGAAGCTGTATCGTCTTGAATGAATTTAGAAATTTGATTTTCCTTCAATGTTTTATTTGACATGGAGCCTCACGTCATCGTTCTATTTACGTAGTTATATTCTAGATAGTACAATTCTATGGTTACACCTCTACTTTCTAGTAAGTTCTGCTGAGCTAACAAAATATAGAACTTCTATTATAGAGCTACCGTACTGTCTATAAAAGGGGGGCTCATCTGCATTCTTGTGGGAATCCAGATACACTCCATACACCTTTTGCCCCAAAATTTCTGTAACCCACTACCATCGCCTGTACTATTCCTTTAGCAGCGCCCCGGCTGCCTCCCTATCTATTTCAATCCACCACTATGTCCAACAATGTACGGGGATGCAACTACACCCCCGAAGGGGACAGTGGTCTTGATCGCGCATGGATACAGGTATCAAAAGATCCCATCGATGGCGCAAAACAGAATGATAATACGTTTTATGAGAAAATATTGGGGCAATTGAAGACTTCAAATCCTGCCAATTTACCTTTTTGTCCGCTTGCTTCGGTCATGACGAGAATTAAGCTTGTCGTGAAGCAATGCGTGCGCTTCTTTGCATGTCAAGGCGCTTCTGTGGCATCGAAGGTAACTGGTGCAAACAAAATGACCTGATTGGCATACCAAACGCTCTTTAAAACAGTAGAAAGATCAAATACCCTACCAGAGAGATCGGGAAACCTTTCAAATTTCGTAGCGCTTGGACAGTACTATGGAAAAGTGAAAATTTTCTTGCTGACAGCTCATTTGCTTCTAGTAATAATGAAAGTAGCATTGAAGCTGCAAAAGGTGACTATGAAAAGGTCACGGACACGTAATCAACGTCTGCAATGGGTACCAAGGAGGAAATTACTACTTAAACCCCTGTTCTTCCTGAAGAAATGATGCAAGCAGAAGCAATAAGCGCATTGCGGCAAAGAGTAGCGGCTGGTGCAGCAAAGAAGACGTCTGCTGCAGCGGAGATCAATTATATGGCGAATAAAGTGAGCGAAAATAGTGACGAAGAAGAAGAGAAACAGCACATAGGTCCTAAAGGTGTTTTTGTTTTTGACGATATTGAAACTTGAATACGCTTTTAGTTATCCCCTATATGCTCCCAAAGGTGGTCAATAACCAATCGTCGAAGATGGTATAATTCATCTCGCTAATTAGGGTACCCATTCACCGCACGTAAAGCCGCCAACGTTCCTGGCACAGGTATGGTTGTCTTCGGAATCTACACCAACCCACCCCACATAGGATTAGCTCCGTGTCGGATTTTGTTAAGTTCATCATCTTGGTCTTCTATGCCATCCTATGAATGCCCACCCCGATCCTCTACCATCATATTGTGCAAAACTGTACAGCATTTAGTTACATACTTCATATCCTGCTTAGACAAAAAACGAGCCGGACGAGTTATGATATACCATTTACTCTACAGCACTCCAAAGGTTCTCTCAAAATCTTTACGAGCCCATTGTTGGTTTCTTGCTAAACATTACTCCTTGTTCGAGGGGAAAGTAATAACTTGAACTAAAAAAGGACATTTTGGGGCGATTCTTTCTGTTAGGCAGTACGGTTTATTCATGGTCTCATGACCTATGACTTATTACAGTGGAGGGGGATAAGAACCTGCGGCTATTTTAGCAGTCATTGTTGATGATTCCACAACATTTATTTAATTCCCCGATCCCTCCATACCAACGAACACATACCATATCCATAGATGTTGATCAAATATTGCTTCCAAGTTTACAACATGGTTACCCTCCTTTCCCTGATATTGTCCGTGCCAGGATGTGGGACGGTTCTCCCACTCCCACTTACAGCAGTCAATACTAGCGATCATTCCGGGGAATCTTAGAGCGACAGACTACCGCAATATTCGCTTCATGTGCCCCTCGTTCGTTTCTCTCAAGTGCTGAGCCCCGAATCAGTGATTCTCAGAACGTACAAAGTGCTACAATCTTAACATAATGGTAGAAGCTTCCATGCCCAATATTTCATCAACGCAGTCAGCGGCTATTCCATATGCAAGCATACGAAAGGCCACGGTTACCTGCTGATGAGGACTTAGGCTAATATTTCAAAAGCAATCTTTTCTTTTTGGGAAATAATCACCATATGCAATGATTCTGTTGAAGATTTTCTGAAAAAAAGCGCATGAAACTTTAAAGGGCGGTTGAAATGTGGCATCATCCTATATGGGAGAACTTAGAAAGTACTGAAGGTGAAGGCTACTGTTCGCTTCTACTGCATGGCGATCAATATCAGATGCTTTGTCGGGAACTGACACACCCCGACGGCGAGTACCTTCTTCATCAGTGCTTGATTCATCGAGTATACTGGCAACAAGATCCACTACATCCTCCTATTTATCCTCCTGCCACCAGCTGTCCTTGTCCATCTTCCAGGTATTAGGTGAAGGAGCCCTCCGGAGATCATACAAGAATGAAAATGTCAGTGCCTGGTGGCGAAACCAGAATTTTGAACATCAAATATGCAAATAGCCAAACGACAAAATTTTGGGCCGACCAATGAAATCGCTTCACTTGTCAAGAAAGTTTGCCACTTTATCATTTCGAGTCTTGATCGGTAGAGATGCTTTTACAGAAAATGAACCTCCCGGGCTCACTCCTTTGTGAAAATATCTTTTCCGTCACTCGCGAAGTAGAAAATTGTGTGGAAGTACTGTTGGAGCGGCCGAAAAATAATGATGACTGGCTGAAATCCTTCCAACATCGTGACCAGCACATGTTGCTGTCTACTTGAATATGTAACTGATAAAGAACTGTACAGCCCAAGCACATCGAAAGAAGCTCCCTCCAGTCCAGTTTACTCCAAGAAGACACCTTCGCAAAATAAAATGACAGATGCAATGCATGAAGCGACTCGAGAACGCGGACTCCCTGGCGACAGCAGGAGACAAGCTTTTCGCTCGTCGATTTGACCTCCCCGGTGGTAAAAACTTGATAGAATGCTCACCATGATCGGACCTTAAGGCACACATTGACCCCAATTATTTCTCGGTCTGGTTTCAATAACACTGTCACGTACTACTCTTCGCCACCAACCCCCGTCTCCAGGTAACAATTGCCCGAAAACTGTGTAAATCTTTGGCAACAACCTCAGCCATTGCTTGCACGACCGAGAGTGGATCTATGGTCACGACCGCCAGGTTACAAGTCTGGAGTCCAATATGCCAAAGGCTGATCGACACCCTGTCATGGCCCACTGGATTACTCGACATGATCGCAAAGTAAACTTTCTCACATAAGATCTCGCAAGAGCTGCTGGTTATCTTTTCATAGAGCCACGCCATGGCCTCCACTGCACTAGACCCGACATCCAAGCAATGGGAAGCAGCAGAGGGACAGACTTCTTTGATGTTACCTTCGTGAATCCCCTCGCTCCCTCCAACAGGAAAGTGAGGTCCTTCAACCCGATGTCCTCTCTGGATGCTGCGCAATATTCGATGAAGAGAAGATATCAATCTTTTATCGCGGCTTCCACCGGAGGTAGGCTCGTGCCTGTGCCACCTCCACTCTTGGAGGGTGGCACCCGGATGAAAATTCAGTGCTAAATGACGTGACATGGAACGTGGTCGTGGGGTCATTGGAGACATACCGAAAGGTTCCGCGGGTTTTGATGCACAGTTTTCCTATAGAAACTCGGTTACAAACAAGATCACCATAATTTTTTGTATAAAGACAACCTGGGATCCATAAGTTGGGCAGATAGCGCATATAATCTACCACGCGTTGGTCACATTGAAATGAAGTACTGTTACGTTCATGATGCTATTGAGAATGGTGCTTTTGAGATCAAGTATACGCCGTCAGAGCAAAAAAAGCCGGCCCAATTACCAGGGTTCTTACGGGAAGCGACTTCACCCGGCACCGTCTTTTGATCGGATGTGTAACACATCCTAACTCATCTCAGGTCTCTGGGATCTCACTAAAGGGGGAGTATCCGAGGATATTCGGTATACAACAGTCAACTGTCCGTGGTTATATGATGGTATTTCGACAAATGTTAATGCATTAGTTTCTGACAGACACAATTCAGGTGCTACTGGTAATAGGTTTGCATTCAGAGAAACAGGAATGTAATGGTAATATGTACGTAGCTGAAAGGCTGACAGTGATATGCACTATATGCTATAAACACTGTCGGCTTACCCGTGAACAGGTACATGTTGGCTTTCTCAATGCTGACGGTACAAACACGTACAATTAGGCTTCCAGAAAACTGTAAGGTACTATAGAAGGATAATTGACAGTTGGTTACTACCAACACTGTCAGTCTACCAAGTCACTACGTACACTCTTAGTTTTTCCGAACTCTAAATAAAAGGGGACGTAGAAAGGCCATCGAAAAGGCTTTACCGGAACTCAAGGAACACTAGCATCTCTTAGTTTCAAGAAAAGGCCCGCTCCAGCAGCTTTTATGTCCAATGCGTCCTGTTTGATGGCTGGCCTAAAAGTAGCCTTTTAGGGAGTGTAGTTCACTTCTCATTACTATGTCGGCATATACTTTTGAGTTGATAGTGTTCGTCTGTAAAACTATAGGATTGATAGGATACATCTTCGAAGAGTAAAACACCCAAGGCTTTCCCTTGTCATGGAGCGGAGTACCACTAGCCATCATTGCACGAAGGCAGGTATCAGAGCTTTAGGGAATACCGGAGTTGAACACTTCTTTGATGTTATATTCGTGAATCCAATTGCTCCCTCAAACACAAAGGGCAGATGTTTCAACACCAGGAGGTGGAAAGATTTAGTTTCATTACTCCCTGAAGATATATCTAAACCCCTAGACGTCTCGGAACGCGGCGAAAGCGTCAAATTTCAGAAGGTATCGAGAGTTTTTCATCACTACGCATGCCAGGTCCCGACTGATCCCAGCGCCAATACCAAGTCTTGGACGATGGTACACCAACGAACTAGCTGGGTGGATAGACTTGTGCAGGCACGTCACTGAGATAGCTATCAAACTAGAAACTTTCCTCATTCTTGTCACGCGTAGAAATCCTTTCACCTTCTGTTTCTCTCAACACTTTTTTCCCTTTTACGAGACGTATTTTCCGTGTCTCAGTACTGTGTTCTTTTTCTCTTTTTCCTTTTCACTTACAATTAACTTCTTTACCAGTAATTAGTTCATCATTTTCGAGTATTTTGATCCTCTTCGACCCGAAGTACCTCTTTTCATAATCAAGATTCCTACACGTGATTTTAGTCCTAAATTATCCGTTTAAAGGCGGTTTCCACTAATTCACGCCACAAGAAAAACCACACCTACGTTTGATTGAGCAGGTATATTAATCCCAATTAACTAGCATTATTGAAACTCGTCGAGTGTTAAAAAAATTTCATCTGCGATCCTCCGACAACAACTCTACATTTTGACCCTCTTGGACCAACGACGCACGGAGTTAGTCCTTCGCGCCCCGCCCCATTTTCAAATCTCACCGTCCTCTTCCCCTCACTTTCTCGCTGTTATCTGCCTCTGGTTCAAACGATGTATAGAACTAAACTCGTCGTCAAACAAGAGAGAGGCCGTCAGAGCTCATCGCTCGACACCTCTTAGATACTCAAGTATACGAAGCGCTGGGAGAACAATTGGGAACGGAGGATGGTGATGATATGGAGTGTTTTAAGGAGTGGGTGGCCCTGAAACTCATCTGCGAGACAGAAGAAGAAGAGAAAATCGAGAAGAATTACAGGGAGGAAGAAAGAGAGGGAGAGGAGTCCGGGAATGGAAAGGAGGAGGGCGAAGTTGGTAACACGGGTGGATAAGGAATGAATTGGGTTGATCGCGTGGTACTGGTTATGGACCCGGTTGGAGGGACTTTAGATGAGCCAGATTTATGGAAGGAAGAGGTCATGAGCCCTTCGCGGGTATGTTCAGGGACTGAATGAGTACTTCCTATTGCTCGAAGGAAGCTCTAAGTTCTGATCTGTACACTGGAGGTCGTGAGGAGTAAATTTGTTTAGTTTGTAGAAAGTATCTTTTGCGAATTATCTACTTTCGCATGAAGTATTATCCTGCATTTTTGGGTGTGTTTAGTAGTTTATATCTACATTTCAGTTTGTGCAAAACGTATATATCAGCTGAATAAATTGCTTCCTCGCAGAGGCAGGAGAAAAATTGGGAGTCAACTTCAAGCCCAAGTCTTTGATCAGAACTCTAGCCGCGAAGCGCGATGGAATGGGCTGCCCCTTCAAAAATATGTACTAGAGCAGTGATCCGTCTTTCAATTCCAATCCTCTTCCATTTTTTGTTAACGTATAGCGTAACCGCTTACTCGCATGAAACAAATCTCATCTCGCGGAACTCGTCAATATCGTGGCAGCTAGAAAAGCTCCAGCTGCTCCTGTTCTGTAGATCGCAGGAGCGAGACTCATCAAACTAGCCAAAGAAGACGTGAAGCCCCGTTGCAGAGCAGTTCGCGAGAAGTGAAGAAGACTGGTAAGTAGCTGTCTTATGTCACACTATTCTAGGAAGGCGTCAAGCTATTGTCAAACAATCCAGGTGGTCATCGAAAAGAGTTCGGGGGCCTACTTTACTGAGCATTCCGTATGATGAATGGTGAATTCAATTGGAAGCATATCAATCAGAATTTATGTTACCATCAGTAAATCTGATATATACATAATAATAACGTCAATTTAATATAGACCTTTTCGCTGTTTTATTAAAGTTATTTATTAAACAGTGGTGTACAAAAGAAGTTGGATCGCCTTGTGTGAATGTTAAAATTCGTTTTACGTAGCGTGCAGTTGTATTCCAGAGTATTTTTTCTCTACAGTGATTTATTTGACGTGGGGCATACTTTATCGCTCTCTTTAATTAGTCATTCTATAGATAATGCATGGTAGTTAAAAGTATAGTTTATAGTTCTTTATACTGCATTTGAACAAGTCTAGAAGTTCTATAGTGACCTAAAGTACTTTTCACAAAAAAGAAACTCAGCAAAATTTCCAGAAAGATACAGCTACAGTATATTGAACCTTTGCCAATTTCCCCCTGAAATTCGCTACCACCGCTTCACTATTCCTTCTCAGCGCCCCAGCCCCCCCTATATTTAACAGGAAGCTTTCTTTACTTACAAACAGAGCAAAATGTACTCAGACTCCTCTAAAGACATTTCACATGACTGCTAACATTTTTAGTTTTCCAAAAAAAATTTCGCATCGTTGAGAAAGAGGAAAAAAGAGCCGTGAAACGAGGAGTACCAAAAAATACCCACATTACGAGTCAGCGTAAGTGGAAATCGAGGCGATAGTGAAGGGAAAAGGAGATTTGAAAAAACTCTTGGGTGATAGTTGCACTGAATTAGCGAAATATTCGATTAGAAGAAGTATAATGGAGACTTAATAGTGCATGAGAATACCTGGAAACGGTAGAAATGAGAAAGGTAGAAATGAGAACGGTAATTACCGAACGACTTCTAATGGGGAGTTCAAAGGAGGCAACCAATTGCTAATCGATATTGAGCATTATCAGCAGGAGGTATAAGGGATCCCACTATCAAAGGGGGAATTATTTGGTAGTTTACTTCGTCGTCTGACACTTACAGCGGGTGGAATCTAAACGGAGTTTGGAGAGAAGGAAATGTGAAAACTGAAACGGTTCTACGCCTCCGCGACCCTGTGATTACATAAACGAGTCAAAGCAGGCGAGGAGGCATGTCGCATTTGATAGTAAATCTTGCGCTACAATCACCTAGTCTCATGAAGACCGCAAGACCAGGCCATATATTAGGGCAGCGGGCTCTGCTAGTGGCACCGTTTACTTTAATGTCACTTTCGCAAAACCGCTGTCCCTTTCTCGTATCATAATAAGAACCTTTGAAAAACTCACGAAATTTGCTACGAAGGTCTTCTAGGGATATCAAGAACTGGAGCGGGCGTGAAATTTGGGTAGTTATACATTTAGAAAGTGAGTCATTCTTTTCAGTGATGCCAAGTATTTTCCAAACGAATTATGCATGGTATATGCCAGCTTACGCAGAAATACATCAGCAACGCGGCCAGATCACCCTTAGAACGACGGGCTAGAAGTCGGGAGGCAGCAATGTGGCATTGTAAATTTTTGTCACCGTGGCGTACGTTTTATTTAGGTCTTCTGAAACCTTCCATACGTCTCCTTCCTCCTCATTGCCACAATACTTGCTGCTTCAATTAGTATCGCATAGGCTTTCTAGTGTCAACCTCCAAGGGTATAGCAGAGGACAGAAGAAAGCCTACCTTTGACAAAGTTAGCGATTAAGGAATTTAAATATCTCAGTTTCGAATTTATCTCTGCATCAAGTGAATTTCATGGGTTAAATCTTATGTAGGGGGCACCCAGGGACTGGCGCGAACGACCTTGAAGGATTCAGCGCCGGAGATAAGTCCTACTGCAGCGAAGACAGGCTTGGTGAGCAGCTGACTTCCTATAAGTTCTGCGACTGGGTGTCGAGCCGCCGTTTTCAGACCGGAAGCATTTTTGTAGAGGTTACGGGTTGTGAAGTCTTCAGGGAAGAACTTAGATTTCAGGACTGTGGAAAATGTTGGATGATTTAATTTTGGAAAGACGTCTTACCTGTTTTCCAGCATCTTGGCGTGGAAGATGCAAGAAGGGATAAATGGTGGAAGAACACAAAGGATGATCGAAGTGTCTTTAAGAGACCGGGGTAAGATATGGCATAAAGCACGCAACGTTTGATATCATCAACGCTGTAGGATTGAAGGTTTATTGCTCCGCCCTTTATTGTGTTTTCGTAGAGTTATACTTCTCAACTAGACTAGGGATCTACATTCCGTTGCAGTAGTCTGTTACTTGCCCTAAATTAATTTTCAATGTGCTTCTATGTCCGAGAAAAATGAATATAAACAGCGACCAATCACTATTCGCCCTTTTAGTAATACACTACAATATCTTAGTCTTTAATTACATAATTGATGCATGGTTATGCACCACAGCAAAGTCAATGGTTTCTATCCAACATAGCATTGTAATTTTATGAGGTACAGTTTGTCCTCATATGGGGACAAGATCTTTTATCACACTAACGTTTAAGTAGCTATTTCAATTACAATTTTTCTTTGTGCGCGTAAACACTTACTAAAAAAGTACTCTACAAACATCTAATTACAGTAAATAGGTGTTCATTTGTTTAAAATATATGAAAATTCTGCTAAGCACCCACTTGCAGGTCCGAAAAGGACAAAATGTGGGAAGCTGACACATAATCGAATTTTATCGTGTGGGGAAAAGTGTTTCATACCCTAATCAGCTTTAAATTTACCAAACAGTTTGTTTTGATAGAGCTTTAATACTGTTGAAAGTAAATCCTAGCCCAAAAAATAACAAAAAGATAGTTCTTAAGAAATGATCCCTAGACTTTGTAATACAGTGCCATCGTCTGATAGACACAAGAATAATGCTCGAACCGGGAAAGTAAACTATGGGTTCTGTGGGGCACCACATATCACTGAAGCTGCACTATGGGCCCAAATTTCGTTGTTAAGATTTCGTTCTACCCAAGTGCTCATTCTTCCCTTATACCATCCAATGATAGAAGCGATTGCGGTACCGTATATCTCCATGAACTTGGATGTGTTCTCAGAAGGAGAAAGTATAAACAATAAATTTGGCAATTTACGGCGGCCTTCCCGCTCCGCATAAACTATGCTTTTCTGATCATTGTTACTGTACTTAGAAAATCATCAGTATCCTTACCGCGTCTGGTATTTTTGGCTTTCCCAAAGCACGGAAGACATAACGCCTTCGAGCTCTTGCACATGTAGAATATCCTGACGGCTTCACTGCATCTTTTCGATTCCTTTCAAGAAACGCAGGAAATGAACGCCTTCGCACTCGACAGTTTCCGAATAAATCTTTTTTCAGCATTTTGTGGGGAGAAGAAAGTGGAATTTTACAACAATATTGTATCCACAACGCGATTACACCGCGGTAAGTACTTACATTGAATACCAGCGATTAGGAGCATTACAACAATTGTTTCGCACTGGAGAGGGCCACAGAGCCCCAAAATACCTGTTTTAAGTTATCTATGCATGACGTCTCCTCCAGAACTATAATATGGAAATAGGATGAAAAATGTAAGCAAAAAAAATTATAAACAGAACAGGTGCATTTATATCCGATATGGTACCATTTTGTGTCATGAATGCACCAGAGATAATCTAGAAAATGGTAAATGAGATTTTGAAGAAAATTAATTGACAAAAACGCATGCTGCTGATATCTTTATAATACAAAATACTTAGAAGGAAGAATTAAAAAGAGTTAATGGCAGGTAACGAGTACAGCCTGAAAGTTGGTATGAATTTTTTTTGCACAAGAATCCATGTAATACTCGGAATAGGCACAGATATGAATAGAGGATTAAGTTTGATTTAGGAGAGACGAAAGAATAGAGCTAGCTCTGTGTCAAACATCAAATAGGTAGGTTCAGAGCTGCCACAGTCTATCAATGTATTACAGAAGATCATAAAAGGATTTTTTGAAAACGGAAGCCGCTGCACAATAAGATAACAAAGAAGAGGAAGCTGTACTGTAACGAGGAAATACTAGTAGCATAAGGAGAACTTAAAGGCAAGATATGCAGTACTCCGGTGCATTTTATCAGAATTTCATAAGGCTTTTGTATTAGTAAAAATGATCCCAATCGTTCCCGGGAAATTTATTTATTCAGAAAAGAAGAAAGAGGAAGTTAAAAGGCCGTTTAATTATCACCAAAATCCTTAAAAGAATGGATAATATAATCTTTGTGTAAGGAAGACCCATTGACCGACATTTTAGAGTTGCGATTTTTTCGCATCTATCTGTTACTACTCAACAATTTCATTTTTGTGACTGATTACGAAAAGCTTCAGAAACCATTGCACAAGAGCGAGTTACTTCAATCCTTGCTAGATGGAGATATATTTTTACTAAGTTCAGATGTGAGATATTGCACAGAACACAACGCAGTTACTGTCCTACGTACTGAATCGCTCTAGGGATCCAATGACACAGAATGAGCAATTTGCCATGAATGTAGTTGAATTTATGGGAATGCAAAGATTGCATAAAAGGTGAATAAGTCTAACTTTTAGAAACTTATCTTATTAATCTATAATTTGGAGATAAGAAAAAATGACCTTGATAAAAGAAAGTAGCACAGGATTAAGAATTCCTGTAACTAGTAGGAAAATGTTTTTATATAATGAACCTATTTTTCGACTAGTGCCTCCATTCGAAGAAAATTGAAAGATTTTTAGGGTGCTTGACGATTTTTAAGGAAATTACGATCTTAAAAAAGCTAATATCACAGAAAATTTCAGGCCGTTCTACAGGTTCCATTAGCAAATGAACCCATTAAATTTTTTCATCCATATAGTTTCTTTCTACATGAATTTAGAGAAATTGAAATATCTCTTAAGAATGGCAGGGACTTTTTGGATCATCAATACACTCGGACACACTACTGTAATTATTTCTCAAAAAAATAACAACAGGGATATTGAAATTCTTTCCATCAATTATTGAAAAGTTTTTCATTCCCTAAAATTCGCGCAGTATCTTGGGAAACGAGAAAATACGGGTTTCAACTGTAATTTCAAAATTTTTTAAGAACATCGGGATAGCTTTAAACACATGAATTATTTGTAAATATAGGATTTGTGCTCCAAATATTTCGGATCTGAAGCAATTTTCAAGGAAAAAAGTTTAAATCCCTTCAAACTCCAGGTATTAGATGCCTTATAAGCAAAGAAAATATAGAAAAAAAGTAAAAACAGGAATCATTATACTTGAAGCCACTAGAAAAAATGTATGAAAATGTCAGAAGACTGAATAGTCGTTTAACGAAATTGAAGTTTTTGATTTCTTGAAACCAAAGTTTATTGCTGGATAACTCGAGTGTATGAATCTAAAAGTGGAACAAAATGCTGTGCGTTGAATATAAAATATCAATTGAGATCAATTTCTAGTCTTGGGGTAGAGCAACTCCCATTTTAGTATGTTCCTGAATAAAAAATGTATTTATATACAAGCTAACAGTAGAAAATATCGAACCAGTAAGTTTTAATTTCCTGACAAACTACGGAATCCTTCCTGAGATAATTATAGGCTTCATATTAGATATTTGAGAAGCAAAAAAATTATTCAATGTCAGGAATTGACTTATTCTTTGTAATATTCCTGGTAAGTGGGATACTTTATACGAATAAATGCAGATTTGGAATTTGTAATAAATATAGGAGCATATTGTGATTGATAGGTAAAGTAATAATGACGCTAGACTGGCAGCAAAATTTTGCTTCTCAATGTAGCTACGCAGTATATTTCGAAGTTCCATGGAACAGAAGCTACAACTTTGGAAAGGTTAGCTTTCTACTAGAAATTAACTATTTGTCATCTGAATATTTAAAAATTAGAATTCTAACCTTTAAAAGAAGATTAACGTACCTCCGAGGAATTCGAAGAAATTGGAATGTAGTGAGTGTTTTAGTATTAATTATTTAAATCTTGCTATATGACAGGAGAACAAAGCAAATTTAAAAATAATTTCATATTAAAATGGAAGATCTTTGCACATTAAAAGGAGAACAAAGAGTGGTCAGTTTAATGTATGATACTCTTTTTCACTCTCTGATGTTTTGAGAGGCTCTTTACATCACATGTCAAAACTATAAGAGGAGTTGAAAAACTCCTCTTGTTTATTGGAGACTTCTAGATGATCAATGATCACATGGAGTGTTTAATAACTAAAAATTGATTCACATATATTTACTTATTCGGGTCGAAAAGGTTTTGTCAATTTTTGATTATAGAAAGGGATATTTTCTCATACTTGCAGCCCTTATAATACTTTTTTCTATCTTTTTACATAGTTTTAGGCTGGGTTCTCTCAATCTGTGATCTGCTTCCTGATTAATTCCTCTCCTCTTTTCTGTTGACCTAATCTTTGCCGCTTCCAGGTTCACCTTTTATAGAGACCGGTGCGTGGTCTTTTAGAGGTGTTTGTCATAATTCAAATACATTCAAGAAGAGTCAAATTGAGAAATTTTGTTTGTACTACCGTCCCCTCGATCAGGAATATAAACATTAGTGTAACTAGTGAGTATTATATAAATTTATTCTTCGTGAAAAAATAGGTGAGTCCCATGTGTCTCGATTCTCCAGAATCGAGCAAAAAACTCATTAGGACTCATTTTTAAAGTATCTTTTGTTATTTGGCACACAATTTGTTTAAGTTAGGAGAGTTAAAGTTATATTTCACATAATATTCACAGATTTTTATCTAATTTTCATGGATTACGTAGATTTTATTTATATAAATATAAATAACCGTTTTTGTTGGTCATGTGGTCACTCATTGAAAATTTCCGGGATAGCCACGGTTACCATACAAAAAGTAAAATTAGATAATTTCCTTGACAGCTACCTGATGAGGGCTTGAAAAATTATCTAATAGGAAACTGGAAAGATCAAAATTTATATGAAGTGCAACTGGAGAAGATTATATTTAATCGTAGGCATCTCTTCACTGTAATTGATTTGGTGGAAATTTACAAGAAAAAACTTTTTTGATTTTGCCTCTGTGAAATTTGTATCACTTCCTAAATCTGTATGAATTCATATTTCCTAGTACTTGAACTAATTTCTCCCATAGTAAAAGAATAAAAAAATTTTCTAAGACTAGTAGTGATAGTAAAACATTTTTTGGGGGAACAAAATATTTCGGATACTCGCAGCCGGAGAATTAGAAATAAAATATAAATAGAAGTAAAACATCTAAATCGCTTTGCATCCACCTCTTGATAGCAGATTCATGAATATTTTGGAAATTTTTGGAAACAAATTATACATAATTTTTGAGTTTAATGTGAAAAGATTCTGGAAATAACTCAACTTTTACCTTTACGGTGTGTTATAAAATTGTAGAGACCTTTGTTGAAACCATATTGCGTAATTCTTTCAAAAAATGTAAATATTTTTCGACTGTCCCGTTCCTAACTCTGTTACTCGTATCACAGATTCTATGATGATAAATAAAATTTTTGGATGGACAAAAGCTACAGGATTTCTCAAGAAATTAAAACACCGGCATTCTATGCAAAAAAATAGATTTACTTTCAAGACGTAAAAGGAGAAAATTTTTGGATAATTTACGAATAATTTATCTCACCCTAAATAAGAAAAGTATTGCCTTGACGAAACATTATAAAATTCTTATTTCAACTGGTATTGTAGTTGTATTTTACTGCAATAAATTTTATCGAAATCAAAATGACTAAACTTTTCATCTTACAAGCTCGTTACTAATTTGCAACAACTTTTCAACTATTTCAATTTAGTATATTTTTGGCAAAAAAAATAGGAACCTTTTGCCGTAAAAGTATTATCTATTGAATTATAAGTGCTCAGTGAAAATTAGTTCTCTAGCTGTACGAGTAGCCACCAATAATAATTAAACAGTATAAGCATACGCTTAAATTAGGGAGGAGTGAAAAATTAGTCATTTAATGCAACAAAAATGGCTATAATAGTTTCTCTTTGTATCACATCTGAGTTAATAATATAATTATTGGATACTAAAAACTATTTAGAGTCCTAATTCTTTACCATAATGTATTTAATATTTTTCCGTTTTACTAAAGGAAGAATAAATCTCCTTTTTTGCGAAAAAATTGTGTTGTTCACTAAGTCTTTCCAGCTCTATCAATCAATGTAAAATGAGTATCCAATTATTTAAAGGAATTCATTTCCGAACCCTTATGTATGCAACTTTGGGGCTTGAAAAAGTAAAAAATACATCGAAGTACTCCTTTCAAATCAGTTGAAATGTAATTAATCACAAGCTGAATACAATAGAATCGGTGCTTTACTACATTTAGGAATTAATATCAATATGAAAAAAGTTTCACTAACGTACTATTACTGATATGTTACACAGTGTTTTCGCAAAAAGGAAACTGTTATAGGAATTCGTATTTTATTGAATGATTCAACTTTTTCTGTTCGATAAATACGTCCCCTTTTCTGCAACGCTCCCTTTTTTTGTAAAAGATGATTTATGCAAGTTCAATTCTTAGATGGAACTGATTACTACGCATACTTTTTCGTGAGTCAAAAGCAGTTTTGATCGCTCCTCCATTTAAATTTATTAAAATACGGAAATTTGTGACAAAATAGCATCTTAATTACCCTTTTGGAATCATTATCCGAACTTTCTTTCTCACTTTATTATAAAATAGCAAAAAATATAAAAACGATAATTTTTTATAAATATCTTCTCATGTTAGTATAAGAAGTTTGCTTCAAGATTTTTTATGTGCCAATATTTCTGAACAACTTTCCCCAAAAAAAACTCCAGATGAATAAATATGCGGATCCTATGCAAATACAACACTTCACATAGAAAAGATAGGAAATTTTAAGTGTTCAGGGAAACATAAATACTATTGACTACCACTCTTGTATTAATAATTGAATATGATATTGTACCTAAAATATTGAAAATATACGTAGATATTAAATAACATCTAGAAATTTTCCACATCACATTTAATTGTGAACTGAATTGAGTTGCAAAAATTGACGTTTCCATTTAGGAAAGAAGGTTGTATAATATTTTACATTAAAAATATGGTTGGAATCAATAAGAAATACTTCGCATGAACTAAAATCCTACCAAAAGGTCTTCAACTTTTGGGTACGGATTCCAAGCATAAGTTCTAATAGTAGCAATAGGAAAATCTCATCTTAAACAATCCAAAGTTGAGAAGTGGTGTTCCTTACTCATGAAAATTAATCGTTCCGTACTAATCACTTACATAAACTTTTAATAGCGTTTGGTTTTATCTATTAAAAATTTAAGCTGTGATTTTTGAGTGCCGTGTACAAAGGAGAATGAAAAATGAGATATTTTCACAATAAACTACTTTAAAGGTAACAATTTAATTGTTTTAAATTTGAAAGCAACTAGCAACGCTTGTGAGTAGGAGCAATAAATCAAGCCAATAGTGTATCGGACTAAAAACAAATCAATTTGTCTTCAGTATTCATTGCTTCGAAATATGTAGTCAGCAGAACGTAAAGGTGTGGATTATTTTCAGGTTTTACATTAAATCAGATATTAAATGCTACCAAGTGTGGACATTGAACTCTTCCACTTCTTGAAAAAGTTGAGGAAAAGATCAACGCATTCAAATGATTTGATTTCAAATCTTTGAGTAATGATTTAGGTGATATTAACAATAATCTCTGGCTCTGTTCTGATTTCTATAGATATGTTATACATAAATTCAGAGGTTAACTTAGCAAAAACATCCATTTGAGCCATTCAATCTAAATAAGAAAAATCCTATGTACCATACAGTGGCACGTTAGCCCTAGCCCTATTTTCCTTTATTTGACCGATTGGTGTCCTTTTCGCTAGTATCACCTTTTAACTCGGTATTTGAATACTTTAATGCTTTTTGTTTGATGGACTGTTGAATTTGAGATACTACATAGACTATAGAGACTATATAAAGTATGATAATTGAATGGATAAGTAAACGTAAATGAATAATTAGGTACTTGTTTTTTGGTTAATTGTGCGTTGATTAATCGCTCATTCGTACAGTTTTTTGACTTATAGTTGCAAATAGTATTGAGCTGCGATAATATTGAAGGTTACTCAATTTATTCTACTTATAATAACCAACAATGTTTGATAAGAATACACCTGAGTCGTAATTTTTACGCAGATAAACTTTTTTTAACCTGAACGCTCTGGATTTGCACTTATACCACATGAGGATAAGAGAATGATATTTGTACACTATTCTGGCAAAGTTCAACAAAGATGGTCCAATATCATTCTGCACTGAATATCTGTGTTTTCTAAGAAGAAAAGTACTTAAATAGATCAAGTGATCCAAGGCTGAGATGAAGTAGTCAGTCTTTTACTTCAAGAGTTTGCTATTACTTTAGACAGTTTTAAATAGAAATTTGAACTCTCTATTTTCACAATTATCATTGGTTTTTTTGAGTTACAGTGGCTATAAACAAAGACGGTACTTGCATTAGAAGTGATTCAACACTTATAAAAAGAAAAGTATAAATTTAGAAACTTCTTTCGTCATTAATTTTATAAGAAAGAAAAAAATAATTTTGATTGAAAGAACACAGACAAACAGAAGTTCATGCGTTTATTATGAAAGGTGCTGAGAAATTTGCACATAAGTAGGCGAAACTTTTCGAAAAACATATGACTGTGGGATAATATTCTGTGCCCTCAACATAAAACTAAGGTATAAACTGATTTCTTGTCGAAGGAGTGGACAAAATATATAATAGCCTCTGCGATAAGCGATTCTGATGAGTTTTTTGTCTTTTTTCAGTGCAGACTCTCAACAAAAATGCATGCCTACACAAAATGTCACTAAAGTTTCAAATTTTCAACACAAAACAACACTAAACACAAAAGGCACTGAAAACTGGAGCCTAAAAAAGAAATCTTAGTTTGAAAACGGTGCTGCTAGCTTTATTTTTAAGTTTTTGCGAACGAAAAGGTTACAAATCTCCATCCTTCACAGATTTCCGTTGGCTTTGGTATATTTTATTTACTATAGCCCGTATATATGTGAATATATTTGCATAGAACTGCTGAATAAAAATACAATTAAAATACTAATTATTCAAGACAGAGGTCATAATTCTACACATCTAAGGTTATCGCATACACATATAATAGCATGCTTACCTTTTATTGTAAGAGTGGCACAACTTCAATCATAAAGTGTTCTTTATTTAATTAAAATATGAATAAGAATATTAGAACTGGCATACTGTACTTTAGCATCTATCGAAGAAATTACGGATGCAGTCATTTTGTGCGTCTGGCTCTTATTTCCGATGTCAATGCACATATTTAAATAGCTCAATTTATGGCTTTAAAGACTTTTTTCCAAACATACGAGTGAGATTATTACCTACAGATGAGGGGGATTAAATAGAAGTAACCGGAGTTTTTTGTTCTTAAAAGTAATACTTTTCTAAATAGGAAGCCAAGGTTTGAGACACTGCTCATTTCATAGAGCTGTAGAAAATGCTCCACTGGTGCCATCAAAGTATCTTTAAAATGTACAAAACTGCTTGCATCTACAATTAGTGAATGTCGTGACACACAAGGTTTCTACGCTAGATTTCCCCCTTGCTTTGCTCTTACAAGTATATTTTGCATTGAAATCAGAGTTAAAAATTTTCATGGTCGTTTTTCCATAATATTTTTTACATTCTAAAGATTCAAAAATGTGAGCGGCGCTCCTTGATTTTTACTATTTCCGGGGTGACTTTTTACCGAAAATTATTAAAAATCAATTTTCAAGTCCTACGGTATTGCACATGTGACGGTATTAGATATTTGATTATGTGGAGAATGGTGCATATCAAACTAAAAATTGAATCAATCGCCTTAGAAAATGAGGCTTTTTTAGAGGGTTTCTTGTTTTGATGAGTCCTTGCACTAATACTTATGCATTGCGTCCCTATTGAGCCTAGTAAGAAAATTACTTTTGAATCTCTTTCCAGCACTAGTTGATATGGAAAAAATGAAAAGTATGAAAAATCCGGAGTAAATATATTTCGCACTGAAGTTTTTTTAGAAAAAAGAATTGAAGTTTATAGAATTCTGTTCATGTATTTAAAGTTTGGCAGGGTATATTCGATCACTTTCAGCTAATGGTGAATATTTCCTCCTGCACAATAGAAAGTGAAAGTGATAAATATTATCAGATTTCGAAAGTTATCGCCGGAAGTTTTTAAGAAATTTGCACCCATACTGCTTATACCTGAGTAATGGATGTGAAACGAATAATTATTTGGATTTATTTTTCCGCAACGGTTGTAGAAAGGACACCTCTTCTACTCCGAAAAGATTCAAGTATGCAAATTTCTTAGAAAGTTAGAGATAGCGTAGATTATAGCCATACAGAGACCTTCTATGCTGGTATGGCGCAGTTGGAAGGTATGTTGTTATGGACAAGAAAGGTATTTTTCATAAGCTTATCAGAAAGAAATTGGTGGTATATAGCAAAGCCGAAAAATTAAACCTATTCTTCCATAGAGAACAGGGAAAAGATTTATTTTATACTACAAGATTTTTTAGGTCCGAGCGGGAAACATGTGAAGAGCCGAAACAGCGAAATAAACGGGACCTTTGCGCTCTGTAAAGAGGCTGGGGAGAAAAAAGTGCAAATGATTCACGAATTTGGCACTACTCTCTGCCTAACAAAACTACAAATTTACAATACGGATGCATCAAAGTATCAGAACGTATTTTATGTGCATGATGGAGAGATAATTTCCATTTACAAAAATAATGACATCAAACTTATGGATTGGTCTATCTGCATACCTTCTACCTGTTGCCGCTGATAATATTGAAGTAAAATAATTTAAAGAAAGTTAAAATTTATTCTTATTATGAAATCAATACAACAGTCTGTATTTATTGGTCTTTGTTTTGTACATGAAGATAAATTACGCTAAACATAATCCTATTCCATACTTTTCGCGCGTTTTTTCAATCAATATTTTCCTCTATTTGCTGGAAGACATTCTGGGGCAGAATTCTCGTTTTGGTGATTTTCCAGATTCAGACCGTATAAAATATAATAAATCGAAATATATAAATTGAGAAAGAAGCAATAAATTTGGGAAAAAATTATAAAATTTGGCACCCCTTGCGTGCAAGTAGAAAAAATCGATTCAAAGAAAATACTCGAGAAAGCTTGAAGACGTTTCACGGAATTACTTTCTATATTATTATATCAGTGCAGGAAACGCATCACATATGAATGTACCTCCATGTAGGGCAAGAAGGTTTATTTTCAATGCTGGTGGAAAATTCTTCCTTTTTCCGCTCGTTGTTTATGACCATGAGTACAATGAACTTGAAAACGTGTTATTCTATAATACTATTCCGATGCCAATGAACCTCAGCGAGCTTTCTACCTTTGATTTGGTAAAAGTTCATAATATATTTATGTCTTCCCGCATACCTCCAGGTAAAAAAAAAGCATTTGATGAATTTTTAATCCATTTACAAGATGAAATAAGCGGTAGAGCTAACGAAAAGGGGAGGAAAAGTTCCGCCTCTAACTCGAACCAAAGCCGCGAAAATAAAACCAGAAGGAAACCAGAAGCTGGTTCAAGTAAAAAAAGATCACGAGGTAAAAAGAAGTGATTGAAAAAATAATGGTATCTTTAAATTTTTATTGTATATACGAATACTAGGAGAATGGGACAAATTTTGAAAAAGTAGTTTAAAAGAGAACTTCAATATAAATCTCTGAAGGTTACTTACATTTGTACTGATAAAAATGTTTCAATGCAGAAAAGAGAGATAACATTTATGCAGAATGAAATAGACTTTAGAAGTTTCTAGAAGTGAGCTGGCATTCCGAAATTGTTATTTTCTACCGCTAATTGTCGAATATTTTTGAAAATTATATCAGGCGCTAGGCTTTATTTTTAAGCGGAAATAGAATAAAATATTCATCAACCGATAAACAATTAAACCTCTTTTAAAGAAAAATAAATTCTTACCGACAGAAAAATTAAAATTTCCATACCTTTAGTAAAAGTTTCCTTTTAGCTAGGTTATAATCAAAATTTCTGAAAAAAGTAGTTAAAAGGCACCAGAATAAATTTATCTCCATCCAACAGATTATTAAACATTCAAATAGAAGTCAAACACGTTTTACTACGAATTTGAACTTAAAACGTTTTTTCTTACCAATATTTTGATTCGGTACTATGAAAGTGAGATATCTCGCTTTTATCGGTCATATGCAGTTAAAGTTAATCCGAAAGATTAAAAATAAAACAAAAAGTTTGTGATTATAACAATACGAACTTTGGACAAAAAAATTAAATTTCGACGGGGAAGAACGTTCTTCTCCGCTCTTATCTCTATCAATTTCCTCCAAAGTTTTGCATTTAGAGGCAGAAAGAAATATCATCGCCGTTAACATATTAACAATTACATATTAAACCGATAATTAGCGTTATAATGGCATGTCTCGTTCAGACGTATTTAACAGTTTAAAAAAAACGAGATAACGCACAATGAGGTACAATTACCGACAATTATATGCTTTTCTATGACTTAAATTCGAGAAAATCTTATACAAGAGCAATAAAATTATAATTATACCAGAAACGGGTATGCTAATTCATTCTCAGTCCATTAAGCTACAATAATAGTGATTGAAGCAAATTCGATCGAATAATGACATACTTGAACCGTTAATAATCGCATGGGATTGTCACTTTTGATTGTGGTTGGAGTTTTCAAAACTGCTTTTAAATGCATTTAGAGGAGCTTACATTGCAGACAAGAAACTTTGGCTCCAGTTTAATGATTTTTTGGATAATATTCCGCCATTGATGCTACTGTAAATATTCCCGTTAATGTTTTGGAGAAAATCGTGTAAGCCATTTATTTTTCTATTAATGACTAACTGTGCCTTAATGAAAAAAATCATGAACTCCCCAAAGTGCATAAAATATCGTTTGTATTTTTATTCGAAATTAAAATGATTCTTTTGTTGTGGCAACTCAGTAAAGACTGAAAAAATCATGTTAAATGATGGAGAAGATTTCATAAAATCTTGAAAAACGAGAACAGATAATTCTTGTCATCTACATGGGATATTTCATAAAATTATATACAGGGATTTTTTGCAAGTAATGTGCAATAAAATAAGTCTGAAATTTTGGACGCTTTAGAATTTTGAAAGTGTAAAATATTACTATCAATCACATTTTCATACCTAACACTGAATTTGGGTATCGCTTTATCATTCAGCGGATGCTTATTAAAGAGCATAAACTGAGAAGCGTTATAATTTCCTGTTTCAAAATGGATGTACCGTAAAATCATATCACGATCAGACTAGCCCTTGAAACAGGAATTTTTGCATAGGAACAATTCCTTGAAATAAATATAATACTACGTGAAGGGTGTTTTCATATTCATATTCTTCCCCTCTTCATAATCAGTCTAGACAAGTGCTCCAACTATATTTAGTTCGTCTGGTTGCCGTTTAGGACAGTAAGGTCATCTGAAAATGTTCTCTCTTGGCGAATATATGTATTAATATAAAAAACTTTGTATATTTTATCTCCTTGGATCTGAAAGGTGATTTCATGAATAGCGGAGCTTTCTTAAAGTACATACTTTGCATTTTGATAATAATAAAGTCAGCTAGTGGATATTTCTGTCGTGAAAAAAGTAGTTAAAAATCCGCTGAAAATTAACAAGCAAGATCTATCTGTAGTCCGGGTTTCAATATGGCCATTAAAACTGCACTTCATGCGAAATCTTCTTAGAAAGCTCGAAAATTTTAGAAGTTTTTGAAAATCTTCTTATAACTTTCAACTCTAAGAGAATAATGGGTGGTTGAAAATATTTATTCTCGATAAATCATATTGTCTCCAATTTTGAAGACGCGTATTAAGAGTTTAGATTCATAGTTAATTTTTTATGAAATCATTTGCTCACCACAGGTTCATCTATAATCTCGGCTTTGGCTAAATAAAGTTTTCTTGAGTACTTGTTTTTTTGCGAACATTGATGTGGAATTGATGGGAGTTGCCCATCATAGTATTTTTTCCCAGAGCTCTTCTCTGTTTCTCTTTTCTTGCCTGAAGTGCTTTCTAAATTGCTCAAATTTTTGCATATACAATTTTTTCAATAATAAAGTCCCGTATGATATTTTCAAGTAGCAAGTTTTTTCGAAAATGCCGAAAAATTTCCAATCCTCAAATGATTAAAGCCAAAAAACGCCTTCATTTCCATTAAATTATTTAAATTGAACATTTTACGTGATTATGTAATATTTAGTAATGATTAGAGAATTGCAAGGTCAGAAATTATATAGAAAATCCTTGGGATATTTTATTTTTTATGTACAAAAATTAGTTGAACCTAATAGTTTCTTCAAAATTATCCAATTAAATTGTTAATATAAATCTAAGCATTCCTATCTTAGTAAGATATGCCCCCGGCCTGTCAAGATGCCCTCCAAGCGGGACCTGCCGCCGTGGATCCTACACCTGCCGAGGCGCAGCGGTCGACCTCCGCCCTGGCCCGCCAGCCCCCGCCCAAGGCTGTCGCTTCCACCCTCGGGCACCACCGCTGTGTTTGGGCTGCGGGCATTGGTAAAGCGAAGTGCTCCCAGGCATGCACAGCCAACGCCATCGCCCGCGTGGATCCTGCAATGGTGTTCACAACACCCGTGACGCCGGCCCGCGCCCAGCAGGTTCCAGACCCTGCTGCCATCTCCCATCCCACTCCCCACTGTGTCCCCCGTGCCTACGCAGGCAATGGAAGGGGTGGGGCCGGCGGAACCCCAACCGAGGACAACGCTTACCCCCGCCCGTGCCCAGCAGGCCCCCAAACCTGCTGCGTCCTCGGCGCCTACTCAGGCCATGGAGGAGGTGGTGCCAACGGTTCCCCCGCACAAGGGCACCCCGGCAGAAAAGGATCCCCCGGCGGCGACTAGCGCTGAGGGCCACTCAACATAACTCTTTCCATGGAGTCGTCTGTCCCGTCCACCGCCTCCCCGTCATCTTACCCTTTGCCGACCCCTACGATGTCCTACGCACGCCGTACCGTGAGGCGGACATCTTGCAGAACATCCCTCCGCATGTCTCCGCCAGTTCGCCCTTCTCCTCATCAAGTTTGTCAAAGGGGAACGTTTGGGTGTTTTACTCTTGGAAGGTATATCCGATCTATCCCATGGTTTTCCAGACAACCAGTTTGTCAAAGCCGCTGCTAACGCACGTGGTGATGCTGTTACACATCGCGCCTTTCTTCGCCTTCATATGCTGCCCACCGCTGTCACGCGGCGCAGCCTTTGGGGTGAGGAATGGTGGAGATCCGTCCGAGGTCAACGTTCCGAGCTCTGGGACCGGCTCCGGCAGGCTCACACCGGCTCCCAATGGGGCGCCCTGTGGGCTGATGCTGTCAACGAGCATCACCACAGGGCTGAGTGGGTTATCGAACACTGCCCCAATGCTCGCACACCTACTTCATCCGACAACGCCAAACGCTCCCGGCGTGCCGAAGCTCTCTGTGCTGACGCTTGCTATGGCAAGGCGATGCGGACGCTTCACAATGCCGCGTGTGCCGACGTCAACTCGCCACCACCATCCAGCGTCTGCAAGAACTTCACTCGTCGCCGCCATAGCCCATCGCCCCGCTTCCCGAGGAACGTCTCCCACCAACTCCGCAACTCACGAAAGCCCCTGTTGCGCAAGCCGCAGGTCGCATCCGCGGGATACCACAGCGGATCCGGACCAGACGCCCTCGGGGTGGTTCCACCTGCTTGCTAACACCTCTCTTAGCCCCGAGGCTGGTGTTACTAGCATCGGAGTTTTGACGAAGCTGGCCAATTGCATAGCAAAGGGAGACCCCCCGATTTGGATCTTCCCCTGCTCTCCACAGCGACCCTAATCCCCATGCAGCCCAAGCCTGGGAAGATCCGTCCCATCGCGGTCGGCTCTGTCCTCCGGCGCCTGTTCACGAAGACGCTGCTCCCGTCCGCTATGGATGACTCCCGTGCATTTTTGGCTCCCTTCTAAACTGCAAATGGCATCAAGGCCGGCATGGATGCTATCGTCTATGACGTACGCACGATGCTACGAAGGGTGTCACCGGATCTAAACGTTGCCACCGTCCTCATCGATGCCCGAAACGTATTCAACTGCTGTGATTGGCAAGCAATGCTGGACATGCTGCCATCCTGTGCGCCCTCACTTACCCGATTCGCAAACATGGTGCAAGGTCGCTCCCGACCACCGCTAATCGTCCCAAACCGGGAGCAGACGATTCTTTCTAGCGCCCAGGGAACCCAGCAAGGGGACCCTGCGAGTATGCTGCTTTTCTCGTTGACGATACAACCGCTCATCCGGCGGGTCGCCGATGAGGAGGGCATCATTTTGAATCAGCGGTACGCCGACAACGGTACAATAATAGGGTCACTCGATGGTCTATGTTGCGACAAACGGTCGCACTAGGCAAAGTCCTCGGATTGCGATCTCCCCGGGGATAGGTGAATCCAGTATTTGTTGCGAGGTGTCTTGGTTAATCGTTGGCTTTTTCGTTTCTAGCAAAAAGGGGCTGATTACGATGCTTAAGGAAGCCTAACAGGTTGAACTGGTTGACATCGGCCTAAATCTAGTCCTACCTGTGCCTAGTAAACCACAGTCTCCAAGAGGGCTTATCCTGGACGTCGGGCAATAAAACACTATCAATAAACTCTCAAGATATATCGATCTACAGCTGAGTTCCACATTGGAGTATCGGCAGCCTGCGGCAGGAGACTAGGAGTCAAAAAGGGACAGCCTAGTTGTCGTTTTGTCAAGATGGATCGAAAACATATCGACGGTCTACGGCGAGCACTACGGTCCCTCGCGCTCTACGGCCCTTCTTATTGTCTGTTTATTTAGCCCGATAAGACCCGCATCTCTTGGCCGCACACTTCGCCAATTGACCGCGCTGCTTTCCTGGCGGAGTTTCCGCTTGAAGAATGCGCCGGCGACAGTTTCGAGCTCCACGGGCCCCGTTGGGTAACGCTGCCTTCACGAAGACATTCCTACGCAATAAGGTATAGGGGTGCCGTCGCACGTTGCTGGAAGGGGTCCAAGACCCTAGGGCCCGCTTCCACATGCATCGCTTATGAGCCTCCGCATGCCGGGTGCTTCATGCATTTCGGCTTGCTGACCCTCAGCACGCTGCAGAGCCTGCAGCGGAGTTTGACTTCCTGCCGCGATCCGCCTAAGGGGCTCTGCATAATGTCCCCTCACCGACGACGACTAGGAACAAGCATGTCTCCCCCTCCGTCTTGGGTGGCACGGGTTCTCCAGGATTGGCCCCGCACTGCACGCGGCTGTCGCAGACAGCATTTTGGACGCTGCCCCGCCCGCTTACACACAGCCGACAACGCTACACCCCGCTTCGTCGCCGTACTTGGGAAACAGGCACGTGGTGATCGATACTTCCTGGTCAACCAGGCACGCCGGCCCCTGCACAATTTCGTCCGCCAGATCCGAGGTGATCCGTTTGCCACCGACCTAGGCGTCTTTGATCCTGTCTCCCTTGCCGTCATGCCTGTCAACCTGCAATCTCTTCTAAATCGGTCCATCTATTTATCTCTTAACTGAACAGTTGGCCAGTCGGTGTACACTCAAGATAAGTAATGAGCAAAGATTTCTCTCTCAGGTGTCGCCCATTACCTATCTTGAGGGATAAATTGGGGTGTTTTAATGATTGAAAATTAGGTTAGCGTTATCTTGGGTGTGCACCGACTGACCGACTATTAAGTTGAGAACTAACTGGATGGACGACATGGGTCACGTGTAGTGGGGCCCATGATAAGATGACCGTAGCTACCGAGACCACAAAGTACAACTGATACGCTGGTAGATTCGAGTGCGAATCGTCTTCTCCAAAGTGTAACAATTCCTGGCAAAACGTGGTACAAACTCAAAACTCAATTTTTATTTTGCGTACACAGTGCCCTAATATCAACTTTTGGTGCACGCAAATCGCTGTTTGTGTACACTCAAATCAATTATTTGCTCGATGGATGGGACCCTATGGAGAGAAAAGCTACGGGGCACAAATCATGTGTTTCCCGCCAAAGCAGTCCTAAAGTGAAAACCAGTGCGTTAAACTGCGGCCTCTCTGCGACAGCAAGTCCCTCCAACCGATCTTTTCCCCACGTTAGCGATTCTGTTGCTAGGATTCATGGCGCCTAACGCTCGAGAAGAGCCCGGGACCAACATGGCTCCAGCGTTGAGTTCGGAATGGCTCCACTTGCGCACTCCCCCGCTAGCCCTTTACCGACATCTCCTGCTGTGCTGACGGCCCCTGACCATCCAGCCTCTCAACCGCTTCCGGTTACCCGCCGTCAAGCATCAAGTGGCGCGACCATAATGGATAGTGAAGATCTTTCCGACTCTCCGCCTCTAAGTACCCCCCTGACCTGCAGGTCAACGGTACTTTATTCAGATCGACAGTACCGACAACCGATCGACCGCCTCGAGCTACTGGAAGCTTGATAGAAAATAGAGGTCGCAATTCCTTCCGTATATCGCCCCGTAAGTTTGCGACAACGAAATCGCGCAGAGGATAGGAAAAGGTAATCACGGAGGTATTAAAGCGGGGACTGCAGCTTAAAGACAAGGTCCGGGCTTTGCGCAGACGGAGACAGATTGTTTATCGGATATAATAGGTGAGCATTTGCCCTTGACAGGGAGGAATGGGACGATGTTGAGCGTCTGCATTTGCAGCATTTTCCCGATCTGGATTGCACTACGGACTCTCAGAGAAAAAATCTCTACATTATACCATAAACAGATCCCCACTGGAGGTACCCTTATCCCTCCAGATGTGAAGCGAGCAAAGCAAATTTGCAATCTCATAGCCTAACGCTTTGATATGGGGGACGATGACAATATTGAAGAAGATATTGACGATATGGTTCTCGATCACAAGAGTACCGGCATAGATCTCACACAGCCGAGTAAACTAAAAGATTTTGATGGGACATTTCTTGACGGAGCCCTAACAAGCCCAACAGCTGCGGCTAGTCCCATGCGAGACATGGAGGTTGACCATGTTGCTAACCACGAAACTCGGCCTACCGTTTTGACTCCAGCAACGAAACCATCGCCACGGCCAATTGTATTTAATAGAAACAACATACCCTATCGTGTGCATAACAACAACGAGGATGATTGTATAGCATTTTTGAAGTTATCTATGTTGAAACAACAGCAACGAACGGAGGAGGATTATCAAATTCGATGTGAGGAACGGGAAAAACAAAGACAGCGAGGGCAGGAAGAAAGTGAGATATAGAGAAGGAAAGGGCTGGTGAGAAGTAAAGACGTGAGGAAGAAAGGTGACGACGGGAGGCTACCTCTAAACGGCATGATCAGTTCATGCAAATGATAAATGCTACAATGCTTCGGGAAAACAGTCCGGGAAATGCCGGGGAGCTTTCTTCTTAACAATATTAGTTTATATAATGTTAAGAGTTATATTATAGAGAATTACGCAACCCTGGAACCTAACTTGTTAAAAATAAATGGTTTGCTTTGCTGCTCATGTGCGGCATGAAGGTTGACAGCAGTTGGTTGATCTTAACAAGAAATGCTCGTAAATTAAAAAAGGACTTTACTAGGCAGGAACAACTTTCTTTCACCCTTTTCTTCGTATAGGAATCTCCCTTTGAGTCTCGTGAATGTATTTTTTAGAGCTGGCATTCCCCATTCTGCCCCTGTCGAAGGGAAGTCGCTTGTCGCAGAATTTTCTGCAAGAATATGTCACCATCACATGAAAATAAGGGATCTTGGGACGACCAAATGAGGATAGGGTAGCTCCCTTTGAGAAACGCTGGGTCAACAACGCAACGTCCCCACATCGTTCAAAGGTATCTTTTAACTTATATAAATCCCTCCCCACTCCGAAATGATGGAATAATACATTGCGCCTAGCGCATTTACAGCACATGCTATATTGAGTCTGTTAGGAACAAAAAAACGTTGCTAACGTAATGGTCGTGCTTCCACCCATTTTAAAACATATTCTGATTCAAGGTGTCACTGGATTGCTGTAATTGAAGCTTTAAACGACCGGAATCACAGTAAACATCCGTTAGCATTGAGTACTTTGCCGAAATGGCATGCTTATATGTCGAAATCTCTTCCTGGGAAGGCATCCTTATTGCAGCATGGGGATCGTTTGACAAAGTATTCATTAGGGTGCGCCTTTGAAAGCTTATAAACGGAGGGCAAATAGAAGAAGTTATATCAAACAGCATACAGAGCACCATCGTGGATCCCCTCGTTCTTACCCATGCCAGTACAAGTCCAATTCACATTGACGCACCCATTCTTCTGGGGCGAATGCGTCGCATGTTTCGGACTGGCAGTAATCGCACTTCTACATTCTTTGAGTACGGAGAGAAGCGCTCTCAGTATATGGAAAACCTGCTTAACATGTAGTGAAATGTTCTGAAGCCGAAACCTGTCACTATAGTTAGCGATTGAACTTGTCTTTAATAAATAAGTATTTAGAAAATTCAAATCACCCCATTTTTTAAATATTTATCGAAGGGAACATGTGAAATGAAAACATATTTGGTTTGAGCAACTTTGGTATTATTACATAAGTATAGAAATAGTTGTTCTTTAGAGTTCTAATCCGAAAATTTTGTGTGCGGTTGTCTCATTTTACTTGTTTTTGGGCAAATATAAAATATAGTCTGACTTTCATCGTAATTTATGCCGTTAAATATTTTTTATACCTATATTTTCCCATATTCAATCGATTCATTTGAATCTTTTAACTCTTTTTAAACGAATAGCTATGACTGCTTATATTTTTCTAAACATGTTTGGCATTTCCTTCAAGAAATTCTGTTTCAGATTTTGAATTGTCTCAATGCGTTAATTAGTTATGATTTTGTCTTGTTGAACTACTTGCTGTTGTATTCAGTAAGTTTAATATGCACAGAAACATCATAGGACACAATTTAATTCTCCAGTAATTATTGGTAATTATTACTGTTAAGTTGTTACAAACAGGGATATATACAATTATCAGAAATTAGAAATAGGATTGATGCAAAAAATTTATCCCACGCTCTTTAAAAATATTCCTTTGCAAGTCATATCGGTTTTTCAGTTTTTGATAATACTATCTTTTTTATTTACATGAGGTAATAATTTACTTTACACATATCTATAGTCCTTTTTCAAAAAACTTTGCGGATTCAAGAACTTTCTTATATTTTGAGGTATAGTCTTTCTCTGTGAACAAATCGTATTTTTGTGAAGTTCACAACACACTCTGCTTTGTTTTAAGGGAATCTAGCAGCAAGCCTAAACTAAGAATTAATGACATCAGTTCTACCAGGAGTACGCAAATTGAGTACTTCTAACTTTGCTATGCTGGTAACTGCCACTAGTTGTTCAAAATGTTGAAGTACATGGTGCCAGTTGGAACTAAATTTCCACCGATGCCAGGGCGATATTTTTGGGCTTTCTTTTAAATTCCTCTTAGAAAAGTTACAAAAGTATATCCCACAAAAATTATCTTTTCATATCCTCAAATCAACAAAAAATTTTGAGCCATTTCGATTTCATTCGGGGCATATTTTAACACTAGAATATCAAATGGGACATATGAAAGTTTTAGGTTACACTAAACACTATTCTGATCACTAATGTGCACAAGTATACCTTACGTGGATCTTTATCGCTGAAGAATGCCTAAATAAACTATAGATACCTGTAAGAAAAGTCTCTTATTATTTGTATTTTCTGAATTCGGTCATTTCTGATTCATATACACGGAATTTGTTTTACAGTTCGCACCGGATAATATGTACATTTTGGCCAACCTATCAAATTATAATATAATCTGTCATATTTTAGTAGGGTGTCCAATGCCTTTGCATGGGGTTCTCAATGTCTTTTCATGATCTCTTACATAGATTTTTGGTAAAAAAGTGGAACCTGTGTACGTTAAAATATTTTGGTAAAATATTTTGGTAAAATATTTTATCTTTGAAATGCAGAGGGATTGAATTTTAAGAATTAAAACTATCGGAGAGTTATTTATTAAAATTTTTATTACGACAATGTTTATAGTAGATATGGAAGGTAAACAGGTGGTCCTAATTATTCAAACTATCCCACTTAATCGCTTTTCTATATTGGGTTAATTGGTCACACGAATACATGTTCACTTGGGTATAACGTCAAGAAAATAAAGAACTGTTTTCCTTATCTTAAGGAAAACCAATACAATGAGTTTTTCGTTTGAAAGGATTTCAAGGTTTGAATATCCATTAAAAATGAAGCTAAAGGCCTTGCGGAATAAATTATTCCGCAGAGATATTTACGGGCTTTGTTATTACATGAGGACTTACAGATCATATTTTCCTTTTTGCTAATGTTTATATAAGCTTTTTGCTCAAGACAGATAGTAAAAAGTCAACCAGTTCAGTCCTAAAAGTTCTAAATTTGTGACAGAATGGATTATTAAGTATTTGGAAGCTTCTAGGAAGTACGTTCAGGTTTTTTGCTTTTACCCAACAAGTGATCAAATTGAAGATGGATGATCTTATCACTTAAGTTTTGTAAACCAGGACAAATTTGTGTTAATAGGTACGTTATTGAGATACTTAGTACCAAAATATATCTCTCATGCCTTATATGCGAAGTAATCCTAGTTCTATTACAAATTCTTTGGAAAAGCGCCAGTCTCAGCTCAAGTGTTTTCTATCCTCTTAAACTAGTCTTATATTAGATATGACTAACACGTGGAACTTAATAACGTATAATTGATTCAGCGTCTAGTACGAAAAGAGAGACAAGGATTTAGCTTCTCCAACAACTCTGACAAAAAAACACTACTTTTTTGAATTTTTTCTGTAACTGTGCATAGCTACACCAACTTCTGCTTTAGATGCGTATTTTAGAACTATTACTGCGGTGATAATTATCTTTTTGATCGTTTTGAGGGACTTCTCAGATGCAATGTTGCAAGAACCAGAGTACTACCCAGTAAAATTGAGTTTCAAATCTCCTGCAGATAATTTGTCGCGATTAAAGCTGTTCATAATTAATAGTGAAACAAATTTACTTAAAAAATATCTTTATCCCCTCTAATGTAAGAATTACCTTTTCATCTCATGAGTGGTCCTGAATCTTAAATAAATTGTTTCTGAAATTCCTCTAGAATTCATTCTTGCAGCTTAATCTCTGCAATTACGCCTATTTTTCCTCAGAAATGCAGAAATTTGAAATCGAAGCCCCACAAAGAAGTAAAATTACGGGATTATTAGAATGATATGGATACCATCGTACATATCTCCATACCTAAAGTACCTTTGTAGCCTAGATACTATTTGCAATGGACAGTGTCGGTTTTTTGAAAATGATAAACCTAAATAAATGAAAATGATAATTAATAGCAGTATAACCCTTCATAGTACGATTTAATTTGTTTACGACTGTTATAACTGGCGTAAAGTATGTGTACTACGCTTCTTTCGAAAATTTGAGATTTATAAGGTATTTTCTTTTTATTTTTTCAAATTAAATATTGATCTCGTCATTTGAACTGAATCTGCTACGGTCAGTTCTTATGAACACCGCTTTCATATAGAATTAAATATCAAAAATTTTCTTCTTAGTTAACCTAACTTTTTGGAAACTTAACTGGTAACTACATTTAAAAATTTTCAAAGTGATGTTCATTCTTTTTTACAAAACATTTGAAAACACTTTTAGAATATTTCATGAGATCATGGAGAAATATTCAGATTTTGATACAACTTTTCGGCTTTCCAATTACTATCGGCCTAATATGCTACCAATTGAGATAGTAAAAGAATTTTAATTCACTCTTAACGTTTAAGTTAACTATTCCTTGTTACTTATAGAAGTTTTCGTTTCATGTTGATTTCCTTTATTGCCTAGATGCCATTCTCTGCATTTTATGGTGTATCTGAACCATTGAAGGCAATTTTCGGGACAAAAAGTTTTCCTCACAATAGACAAGCATTTAATCAGTAGTTATCGTCTGCCCAGTTGATTTTGAAAGCTCCGAAGTATGATTTGGTGTATATTACTTACTGTTAGCTCCTGAAAATGGGCTTGAATTTATGGAACATTTCGCTGTAATTCGCAATGAACTCCTGATCTCATTAGATGAGGAAATAACAATAGCGGAAAATCGCGGAAATCCCAGAATCTGGACTGAAAATGCATATTAGCTCTTAAATTATGTACTTTTATTAGCACATTAGTGCGTAAAGAAATCATAATTTAAGAATAGTTCAGGATTTAATAAATATTTATACATGTTCTTCCAAATAACAAATAAAGTGAGATATTTAAATTCCCAATTAAAGCACAGTTCTTTCATTACAATACCAGTGAATATAAATTGGTTCTCAATACCATTTTTGAATGCCATTAAATGCTCCGTTATTGTGTCATTTCGATCTCCTAAAATTAAATCAAGTGAATTTTGAGAGGTCGTAATTCTATTGCTTTTGTGCTACTGAAATTTTCAACTTTGAAAACATTAAGAGTTTATACATTTGACCAAGTTTACATAGGAGTTTATTTGGAACATAATGATGCAGATTAGGGTTTCATACATATAAACTCATAAGGGCATGTATAGTGCCTTGAATAATCTAAACAGACAAAAATATTATTTCGGGATCTGAATGGGTGGATGCCAGTGCAAAAATATTTCTGTAGATGTTCTAAATATTCTAAGGGTAAAATATTTGGCATAATTGCAAAAGTTTTCTGCAGTGAAATGATAAATATGGGAGTGGAAGTTAACTATCATATGCGGTTTCATTAGGGAAAATTATCATATTAAAAATTTATCTGTATGCAGTATACATTACTAGGCTGCTACCTGTCTGTTTGAAGGAAGGATAAATTAACTTTTCTTTAAAATAGTTTCGAGATTAAAATAAAATATTACAACTATATGCGAATTGCCTACAAAAGAATGATGAAAACAAAGAATATACAAGTTCAGTGCTATTATTTTTTGCAGATATTTATTTACCTCGTACCTGCTGGAGGAAGACCATTTTTTATATATTAGTTTGGATCAATATTAACATTTCCTCGGATCTTTTTTGAAATAGAGTGAAGGTTGAGCTAAAATCGTCCGTTTCGAAATGATTCGCGTTACTTTGTACGTATATTTTAACTTAAGTCCTACTGATTTGATAAGTAATCAGACTAAGTAGCACACTAGTTGGATAGAGAATGATTCATTTTTATGATGGAAACTAAAAAAGCAAGTATAAAAAAATTATAGACTGTCCCACTTACAGTTGAGGAAAATGTACCAGATGTACAGATAAAAGGAGAAACCAGGAAGCTGAAAAAATCAGATGAAAGGAATGTGAAATGCTTTGAGACTTTTCACAAAAATCTGCGGTAGTTGATACATTCGTGACTTCACGGAATCTAGGCAAACGATAAATTTGATCAGAATACATGTGGTTCGTCGCGGGAAAATAAGCGATAATGTAAATATATCAGTTTAAATAGTAACCCTAAAATTTTCTAAGAGAAAATTAAAGAAACTAAAAGAATTGTTTTCGATGAATATTTTTGAGAAAAGAGGTTATATCTCAGGTAGCACGGAAACATATCTTGGTGGTTATACTTTCCAAAAAATCATATGGGTCATTCAAGATTCAGGAACAGTTTTATTTTTTGTATTTGATCATATACAGAAATGCAAACAAGCCAAGCAGTTGATATGCACGGATTTTATTGCATCAGACTGCCTATCTAGAATTAATTACACTGCATAGAACCATAAATTAGTACCTTTTCAATTTTATTGCACTCTCGGAAGCACATAATGCTTCTTCCATATGCAGACGATCTTCAATTGGCAATAGAAAAACTTTTTCGGTAATTTCTTCACCAACTTTATTTCCGAGCGATACTGCAAGTAAAACTCCTCACCATCAATATTCTCAACCAATGTATAAGGTAAACATTTAGTCATTTGTCTCAAGAAACATAAATTAACCCTAGCTCATATATTAATCATCGAACTAACCATTCCTGTAGAAAATACCATATGGTGCTTAGTGAAGACTTTCCTTAGCGTTCAAATAAGAGTCGAAAGCATTCATTGGTGAATTTATAGGAGCATAAAAATCGCAACTGATAAATTTTCACATAATTCCAAGTGACTATAAACCAAAGTAAGTTTATTTGATGACGAGACATAAACAGAGATCTTCGCGCAAAACAGAAACCTGAGTAATTCCCATGCATATTGGAAATCATGGAAGATATATTTTCCCGTTGGGTGTCCTCACTGTAGATATTACACTCCTTTCGCATTTGTTTCAAGCTAGTTTCGATATATTATTTCAATACCTTGTATTACCCCTTAAGAGCTTAATCATGTTTTATCTCCGAACTCTATTCTCTTCATTTCCTATTCTGTTATTGATTGAATAATAATTTATCAATCTTCAGGCAAAATTATCTGATGCACGACAGATTGAATCAAGCCTTGCTATGCTTTGACTGTTTTGACTTTTACTGCAAATTTTATAATTTTGAGATCTAAGGGTGAAAAAAGTTTTCTAGCTAAGCTAAAGAGGCTCTGTAGCAGAGTATTGAATCAGCAAATTCATGGATTTTATTATAAAATTTCAACGATACGATCAAATCTTTCCCCGCTGAGGGCATTACATCAATTTTAAGTGCCCTTATACGTAGAATTGTTAATTGGAGACCTTCCAAGTCAGCATTTTCTAACAATCTTTTGTTATTTTTCCCTTCTACTATCTCTGGATAAGATAATTATTGCTTTGCTTTGGGAAAAAATAAGATCCATATAGACTTTGGAACGTTAACTCAACCAAATTTATTGTGACATAGAGATTCTTTGGAGGAATACTGACGCAATCAGATTTAAGGATCACTGTAAGGCAAAGTTATCAAAAAAACGAAATAGACTGAGAATGAAATCACTCAAGTTAGAAATTAGATGTTTCTCATTTTCTCGATTTAGAAAAGTCTGTAGTGTCCTCTCTTTATCTCTATTGGGGGATTAAATTTTGATAATTTTTATTGCTTGATGGGGTTTTTCTCAGGAATAATACTTCCAACCAACCAACTTTGTTTGGTAAATTTCCAATATGGGACATAGTTCAAAGTTTGGAGAAAATAAGTGAAACTCTCATCCAACGAATTTGTAGGCACGCTTTCATTAATTTTTAATAGCGTGTATTTCACCTAAGAGACAAAACACTACAATAATTAAAAGTACAAACTTATACTCTCATTCAATAACATTGATTGACTTATACCGATCATTACAGAAATGTGCCTCTGTAATTGTCTAAAAATATGTTTCGCAACGACTTAAGTTGTTACTAAGTGGGGAAGTTCTTCAAATTATTCGTTGAGTCTCTACTTATACTTAAAAACTACCTATAATGCGGAGATATTCTTGTTTAAAACTATTGAATTAAGGTTAATTTTCTATATTTTCTTGAGCATTCTGTCAAGTGAAAATCTGTCTGATATCGGCACGTACTTGAATCCTCCAATTTGTTTTCATTAATAATATTCCGATATGCAGGTAGCTTGAACATGGTGCAGAAGACCTTTCTGTGTGGATGGGTGCCTCTAATTCCACAATAATTCGAAGGAAGTACTTCAGGTGCGCTGTAAAATTTTGGATACATTTAAGCTCATACCGAATTTCGTCTGCTAAATTCTTCTGAAAAGGGTTGGCGAAAAAAATCAAAAAATGCTTTTTACTTCTTCAATAGGATGATTTACAAACTGATGTGGTTCTATCATAAAATTGGTTTTAAATACTCTGTCTTGCTCTTGTGTCTACACGACCATGCTCTGCCCTCATACGAGGCACACTTTGTCCTCATATGGGACATGTACAGTAATTCTTACTGTACATGCCCCCTCGTTTCTAACCACCCCACGATAATAGGAACTATATTTCCTTCCAAAATGAAGCAGTTTTCACAACTTCTTGCGAAGAGCGGAAGCTGGTGAGGGATACCTGCTCTAGCCCTCACCGAGGTCAACAATCTTGAAAAGTATATTTTGATCGGCCATCTACACTCATGGACTAATGCGGAGGGACAAGGAATGCGCTGAGCTAAAAAACATTTGTATTGAAAAAAGGGCTAAAAGAGGACATTTGTCCTCATATGAGGACAACGGTCCAATAGACACTTGTGTGCTCTAGAATAGTCCTCTATCCATATTTTTTTGGGTATTTACTATTTTTCTCACGTATGCTGCATATATGTACTATTAACTTACTAGTTATATCGCCTAGCATTGAACTTTATATCAAAATATAGAACTTAGATTTTTATTATCAAAATGAGCTGTATGGTTTTAGATACAATCGAGGATTCTCAGGGATAGGATAGTTCCGCAGTCTCCCTCGCTTCGGATTTTTTTTTGGAATCAGTTTCAGGGCTTCATATGACTGTGCTTTGATATGCAGAGGGCACTCCTTGACTCTGAGTCTTAATTCCAATGAAACCTGTGCATTACCATCTCCTCTGTTGACTTTCTTCATTTGACTATCTCTTCACTTATCCTCTCCTCTACTCTCCTCTATCGCGTAATCCGTTGTGTCTCTCCGCCTTTCATCTTCCTTATTAAGAGCTTTCGAATATCGGTAAAAGTTTTGGAACTAAATCTAAAGTACCCTATATGCGTGTCAATTATAGTTCTAAGAATCCATGAAGTCTATAGAGGAACCTAATGTATTTCTAAGAGACAACGAAATGATTTTTGTATTAATGAATGATATATATATGAGTATAGGCATCAGCAAAATCATATTAAACTAAACTGGCTATCGATTTTTAATGAGTAAATAATAATCAAGAATGCTATTTTGATGTAACTATTCAGTCAACTGCACATTTTTGATTTCAATTGAACCAATATTCTGCTTCATGTATTAAAAAATTTCAACTCTTTACTAACCACTACCTAATCATTTGTAACTTGATCATTATATGACAAAAATCAATCAAGATAAGGCCAAACAGAGAAGAAATATGCCACGGGAAAGGTATGGTACTGGTAGCGATTGTTTTGGATGAAAATGACAAAAAGTATTTTCTGTCAGTTGCACGGTAAAACGGTATCACTACAGTCAAAAATGTAAATAGTCGTACAAATGGAACTTTCAGTATATATATTTGTCGAAACGGAGTTTTATAATTAAAAATATTCCTACTACAACAGAATTGATTTCTCGTTAATCATGTACATATACATAAAGCTATAAGTACTCCTTAACAATTTTTTTGCTCTCCTTTCTATATTTCCAGTGCGTTTCAAATATAGATCTTATCTCAGGTTTTTTTCCAATTTGCCTCCCAAAAAATTATATTTTTGAAAAACTACAATTTACTAAGGAAATACAACGAAATAGTGCCACAGATCCTTTTGTGTCCAAAAACGAATGGCCTTGAAATAGGTGGTACCCGTTAAGGGATTTTTTTCCGTTTGATTTTTTTTGGATAGAATGTACGGAAAATAAAAAAAATGAAAAGTTCTGATACAATATTTCTTTTGAAAATAAGTACCCTTTAAGAACGCGAGAGTATACAATGTCTTCTACATAACACACCTTCAACGACAGGATCCAAAATAAATACCTTCCTTGACGAAAGAAAAGACTTCGACACTTCTCGTTGTTTCGGAGTTGAAGCTGAAAAGCAAATAGGAATAATAATCCTTTTTTGCGAATAAAATCTATATTCATTTGGCGACTTCGCGTTCCATTTTCCTCCTATCTTTCTTCTACCTTTTCATGCAGTTGAGGTATGAATCCAAAACTTCGTGGTAAATAGGAAATTGAGTAGTATAAGAGATAAATTAGTGTAGTGCTATGTGACCCTTCTTATCTTTCTTCCCCTCAAAACAAACTCAATCCAATTTTTGTCATACAATATAAATGTTTTTCTGATATTATTGCATAATTCCGATTTGTAATCAACAGCCTCATTATTCCCTATTGATTTTCACGGCATTTAACAGATGAGAAAATATAATATTTATCCTCCTAGGTTTCGAATGCACGCAGCCTAAATTGTCTCAACCCGCGGGTAGATAGTTTCATTATTTTCGTTCCTTATTCGATTTTTTCTAAACTTTTCTTCGGGTTCATTAATCCCCATAATTAGTTTACCATAAATTTGATATTGTAGGCACAAACCTACTCCTACCAGGCGTACTCTACGTTGGTTAAATTTTTGTGTAGTGCAGAGTTTCATTTAAAATATAACTAAAAAAGTGGTCAACTTACTAAAAAGAAGGTATTTAGTCATATTATATAACGTTAGAGTAATTTCACTTCTTTTAATTTTTCTCTGACAGCTAACAACTCGAAAAGAGGCTTACAGGTATCGCTGTACTTTCCGGTTCAACCTAGAACTTGACCGTTATGTTTATGAACTATGCAGTGCTGTAAGCTTGAACTGATCTACTTAAGATTAGCTCAAGCAGTTTTAGGTTTAGGCACTCACCGTAGTCTACATTGCTTCTGGAAACTTCTTTTGATCAACAGAAAGCACCAGTCGACTCACCTTGAAGTCTATATAAGCCCCAGTCTCTTTCCATCTTTTACCTGAGTGAAGTTCCTCACCACTTTCTCCTCTCTCATCTCTTTTCATCGGCCCCGCACTCTTTTTACCCTTCTCTCTCTCCTGCTCTCCCGCTCTCTCCATAGCTTCCTCTCTCTCGTTCTGTCCATCATGTTATTGACCCGGGCCGCTAGCGCTGCACACCGACTTATCTCTTTCGCGCTCCCTGTTCGACGCGAACCACCTCTAGGCTAGGGAAGAAAACAAAGAAGCTCAAAAAAGAAAAAAAGCACACTAAAGGTTTGATCTGACTTCTTTGTCGTCTCTGCACTATCTACTGACCTTCTGTCTTGTGGCATGTCTAGCGCCCGTAGTCTCTGCACTATCTACCATGGTTGGTTTTGCGGTCCGTCGTCGTTCTTCATCCCGCATCACAGAACAAAGTCCATTTTACGGCCTGACTCCTCGTTGCTACTAGCCTCGTCTTAGTGTCACATACCGCGGTTTGTCTCACAGCCCGTGTCTTGTTTCAAAAGTCGGTCTAAATCTATTCGAAATCTCCTGCTTCCTTATACCTTTCATGCTTCTTCCTCTGCCTTCGTCTGACCTCGCAATGGCCTGCCTCCAGTGGTGATCCGCCGCTCTATCTTTCTTCGAGGAATCAAGATCTCTCCAGGAGACCCTATCGTCCGCCGTATCAATTTCATTTCCGACGACGACTCATTGGACCCTGTTCAAGCCCCGCCTCGATCCGAGAACCCGCAGCTTCGCCCGAAGTGCCGTTTTATCGACGACTCTGCTATTGAGTCTGACGGTGAAGGCAGTGATATAACCTGCATGGCAATCACTGTAGACGTCGTTTCACTCCTCCTCACTCTCAAAAGAAGATTTTTTCTCCCAAAAAGAAGGATTTTCCTCAATATATCTTGGCATTGGGTACAAAGAAAGGCCCGCAATCGGGAACAATTCCAATAATCCAGTCAAGCTCCGATCACAGCCTCTCCCCATCTCTGTAAGCCGTGAAACTTAGTCGAAACCAAAGGGTCAGAAGAAAGCGGCTACAAACGTAGCTGCCCCAGTTCAAGTTATAAACTTGATCTCTCCTACTCCAGCACCTCCGCCACATCCGACATCTCAGGCACCTCCGGCACCTCCCACACCTCCAGTCTCTGCTCCAGTCACTCTCACCCAGTCTCCTTTATCGCCTGCGGTGCCGCCTCTTCCTTTTGACCCTCCAGCGTTAAGAATACCTACTCCGCTTACTGTCGAACCTCACTCTCCGGCTCCACTTCTTTCGTCCACTGCACCTTCTCCTTCACCTCCTGTAGCACCTATAATACCTCATGTTTCGGAACCAGAGTCTTCTTTCCTCAACTTTGATCTCTTTCAGCTCAAAGTATCAGGTCCGAAGCAACTCGCTTAGCACAGAGGTGGTAGGGAGTGCCGCAACAGATCTGAGCGGAAGTCGGCTCTTCCTCCTTGCGCCCACTGAAACCGCGGCTTCCAAACTAGACACGACCGCAACAAACACATTGACCGCAAACATAAAAATTAAATGTTAATTCACTTGGTCCCATTATACTCATCACGGACTCCTATGCCGGACGTCATATTGATAACCTTGAGAAGCTCCGTGATGATAAATTTCTCATTTGGAAAGCTCTAATTCAACTCATCCTATCTCTCAGGGAGGTTAACGTTCATCTTACAGTTGATCCACTGGAAGGATCCTCGTCAACTCACTCCGCATGGCGAAAGGCAGATGCCAAGGCAAGATCCATCATTGGACTCACACTTTCAGATGCTCACCTTTGAGCAAGTTCAACACGCTACTACGGCCAAAAAATGTGGAAACTCATTCGTGATATTTTCAAAAAGCATACTCTGCTAAACAAGCTCGCCACAAGACGTCGCTTCTATACTGCAAAGATGCGCCCAAATGAGAAATTTCTACTATTAGCTGCCTGTATTAGCCAACTTGCGTCCACTCTAAAATCTATATCTGTGTATGTCGAGGACAGCGAAATAGCCATGGTCTTCCCCAATGGCTTGTCCGATCGCTTTGACAACTTCAAATCAGCCCTTGAAGCTTCCAATAGCGAAGATGACAAGCTTTCGTTCGAATTTGTACAGAGTAGATGTGTCCAAGAAGAGCAGCGCCATGCTCAGCGGGATCAAGACGCACTCAAAGTTGCTGAGACGGCTGCACTCCTGGGAACCCAGTCTTCCAAGCCTCGAACATGAACTTTCGCAGAAATTTGCATACGCTGCGGCAGGCATCGGATAGTAGCTGATGCTACAAGAAGGTCCTTCTCGCTCAAGAGGACATCCAGCTAGAGCTCATGTTGATAGGGCCAGAGGAAGTGGAGGAAAATCCCTCAATGCCACGGAGGTTTCTGAAACTACCGAACACCCGAATGTCGTTTGTCTCTTTGCGTAGACTTCCCCTGCACAACAAGTAGCACTTCAATCTACTAGATACCTTCCCCTCTCATCCATGAAATGGATCATCGACTCAGGATGTACCTCGCATGTCACTTACGAGAGCTCAGCTTTCACAAGTTATCACCTTCTCGCGTCCCCTTCAACTCTTGACCTTGTGAAAGATTTTATGACTATGCTTATTGGCTCCGGTGACGTTGCTCTCACGTTACGATGGAAGGGCGAAACTTTCAAGTGTGTAATGAAAAACGTATTACACATTCCAGACCTTTGCTACCAACTGCTCTCCGTATCTGTCATGGCAAAGCTTGGAATTGAGACGCGATTTAATAACGATACAGTCACTCTTGTTCGTCATTCGTACCCTGCTCTTGTTGCGATGGGTACGCTCACTATTGGCCTATACTCCTTGGATGTCACCAAGCCTGCACTAAAGCCACCCACGGGATCTCAAGTTTCCTTGATATGCCCAATTTAAATCTGGCTTCAGAGATTGGCGCACGTACATTTTACCCTTCACTCTCTCTCTACTGCTCTCCCGCTATCTTCTTCACTGTCCGTCTGACTCCCTGGTTCCCTCTCTCTCGTTATGTCCATCATAGAACAGTTGCACTAGGCAGATTTCAAGATAGTAGCTGATCATGTCTCAAATGAATTAAACCCATGTCCATAGCTGGTAACTTTATTTATATTTTATTGCGATGAATATTTTAGCATCAATTTGAAGCCTATTAAGCAGAAATAAATTTACACATATTGTTCCTTTTCTACATAATGGTAGAGAATTGAGCCAGCCTATAAAACAAGCAAGATTATTCTCCATCTGATGAGCATTAGCAGAATTAACCTAGCATCAACAGAAGGAGCGAGGCAGAAAAAACAAATAATGGATCATATGAAAAACTCTGTAGTAGAAGAATTAGAGATGATAAAATGGAAAGAACTTTACCTCAGGAAGTCTTGTTTTTCTTCACCAAAATAATGGGAAACCATGTTTTGTAACCAAAATTTATTCTTGGGCGCTTCTTGCAGGAATTTGGATATTTCTTAGCGTTTCTTCTCATGTTGAATTTATTTATGATATATATTCTGCATTTATGAAAAGAATTTATTTTTAAATATGTACTATTTGTTTTGCGGTCAGCATTCCTTAAACTTAATAATAATATTTAGTTTTCCTTTGGCCTCCCTTGAGTATACACATGATTTGTTTGTACTCATACCAATGATTTTAGAAGTTTCGTACCTCAAATTTTTGTTTTTTCTAAACTCTCAGCCTTCATGGTTATATCGCTGCCCTCGCTTTTATTTTTCCTTCGACTTACTTCTTCTTTCCAGGTATTAACGTTTTATTTCTCCGCAATTCTTTTTCTTTCTTGAAGTCTAGAGGACTCCGGAATAACCCTTTTTATTGAAAAAAACTATCTGTCTGTAACGGCTTGATCTATAGAATCATTCACGAAAATTAGAATGGAAACAAGAGAATATTTCTGTCCCTTTTTTCTTCGCCAACTTCCTTGAAAAAAAACATATTACTTCTATTCTTATGAACTATTTGGCTGATATTCTTAAAAATTTGAGTTCCTAACGTCATGCTGCAGCGATTTACGCGAAAATTCGTAGTTGCCAAAATTTTTTTCCAAACATAAAAAGTTTTGCCTTGGTAATTGCAATGACAGAACGGCATTTTTGTACTTACTGTGTCACAAAAATGGATTTCGGAGGCATGATCAATAAGTTCTAGGATGAATTTCGACTTCTATAATCTTTAATACCTCGAAGTTAAATTTCTTTAGGAAAAACGAGTACCGCCCTCAATACAAATTTGAGAGAGTAAACTGAAAATTTAAACTACGAGAACAAAAAAGTATATTTTTTACTCTAAAAAGACGAGAATCTGATGAAAAATAATAGTTTTTTTAGACGTTTGATTCTAGATGCCCTTTCAAAACTATAAGAAAGAATTAATGGTTGTAAACAGTAGTCAAATAAATTTTTTCACTTCCTGCCTCCTCAAAAAACAAGAAAATATTGCAGACATTTTTCACCTTAAAGGCACGAAATTACTTTTAAGCAAAAAAGCATGTTAAAGTACATAATGCATGCAACTTTGACGTCGCAACTACTCGTTGCTTCCAAAACCCAAAAAACAGTAAGAGAATGATGCATGAGTCTAATACCACAAATTTGTGTTCGGCATTCCAGTATTTCTGTAAATAGAGACATCTGAAAACAACGGAAACGCAAATTTTGAAGTAAAAAGATTGAAAGTAAAAATAAACATGGTTTCTTTTTTCACGGTAAAATTGGTATACATACAATATAATTCGCTTCTTTTGAATAATGTTTTTAAATTTACTGGCCTAAAACTAAAATATTCATAAGTTCATTTTCAAGTTGATGATTACACAAATGGAATCCTCAAAAAGAGGAAAAAATTATCCTCCACATTTATTCATTAATTTAACCAAATATTTTAGATATTCAAACTTAAGATGTTTCAGTAGTTATAATACATATCATCTTCCACAAGAATAAATGTTAGTTCCATTTAAATCCCCCTCCTGCTTTCTGGAAGAATGAAGATGTATTAAATTTGTTCGTAAATAATTTTTTTGGTCCGCCTCTGGAAAATTAATCTAGTGCCATATAAAATTGGTTGAGTGAATAATTTTTTCAGGCCTTATTCAAAATAAAACAACTCCTTTGTAATAAGAAACGACAAGATCGGAAATTTTTTACTTACTGATAATTGACAATAAATCTATATTAATAGTTGGTGCATTGGATAATGAGCGCAGGGAGTTCTTCGCAACCATCTTCAAGAAAATGTCGTTTAAGATATTTTTTATTCAATACTGGCGGTCTTTTGTACCCTTTTCGCATCGCTGTGTTTGAGGATCAATATGGTCAATTGGAAAACAAATATTTCCATAATACTGTGAGGTCATCAATCACACTCGAAGAACTTTCTACTTCTGATGTCTCAACAATAAAGAAAATTTTCATGGGAATACGGGAATCTATTTCACCATTATACAAAACACCACTTGAGAATTTTTTAGTCCACATAAATGAAGAAATAAGGCGAAGATCCACTGAAAAAAACAAAAAAACAAAAAAATTATTCGATCTTTCAAAATATTCTAAAAATAATCGCACCCCTAAGAATACAGAAACGAAAGGATCATCCTCTTCTTCGAGTAGAGTAGAAAGTAAGGAAAAAAGAAAAGCGGGCAGAAGCTAACGATCTATTTCCAAAATTCAGCTCAATTTAGAGATGGACACATTGGAAATATGGGTATCAAAGAATCCAGAAGTTGTCCATTTCAAGATGGAAGTAGTATTAATGGTACCTTTAGAACAGAAAAAAATTTATAGGAGACATATTTCTGTATTACTTTCAACATTTGATTGAGAAGTCTCTGGGAAAGGATAGTTTTTAAGAAATTGTTGTTCTGAATTGGATAAAAATGTTAGATGATTTCTTAGTCGTAGTAACTACTTCAAAAACTAGGAGAAATATTTAGAGGTAGAAAAGACTTTAAAACGAACATTTCATTTTTGTAATATAATTTTTTAAAAGTAGAAGTTGTTACCTTTCGTAATCGCTAAAAAACATATTTAAATAGGATGTTTCATCTATATCCTTGATTTTTCATATATGAAAGGAAAGCGTTTCTGGATCGACTGACTTAATTGAAGAAATAAAAAGTTTTTAAAAGTTTTCATCCCTTTCCTTTTTTCACTCTTGAGAATAAAAATAAATAAGTAAAACCTATTAAATTAAATCTTTGCATTTTAAAATAAGCTTCCAAGATAATTTACTTAGATCAATTATTTGTTAGATTGGCTGCTAAAAGTTTAAACTACAACTTATGGTTTCAAGGAGTTTTCATTGAAACCCCTTTTTGTACTTTGGAGCCCTTTTTTCTGGCATCTAGACGCATACTAACAGATGTCGCGCGGAACGTGACCGCTCGAATGATTTATACTTGTGGGAAGGTTCGAGGGATACTAACTCAAAGGCACGCTGCCGCGGTTTTTATGTCCCACTCGGCGTCACTGCGTGCTTTATTGACGCTGTCCTTTAGGTAAATCCATTTAGCGTTACCCAGTGATCATGTGTGAAGGGGTATGCATTTGTAGTTTGGTGTGTAGTTTTATTCATTTTCGGCGTTTTTCTAGGGGGAATGATTTGATTCTTTAATTTTTGAAAATTTTGATTCGGCTCTAATACACGGTCGGCGTGAATACAACTGACCACATCTTCTATACACTAAAATAACCAAAAAATTCCTTTCCTTCATTGAAAAGTTATAAATTTTGCTGCATTACTTAAAGGTTACTTCTATCTTTAAATTTGCTTAGTATATCTGGGATTCTCTTGAATTTACATTTTGCTGAATGATTATTCAATAAAATAGTACTGCATCGTGCAAAAATTTCTTAGTGCTTTTAGATTTTTTAATTATTTCATTTACCTTTCCTGGATTGAACTCCCCTCGATGGAGATCTTTCTGATATGCAGGAATCAAATTACTCAAAACAAATACATATATTTGAGCACGTTTCATAATTCGATCTGAAGTTATTCATAAAGTAACTTGATATACTTTGCAATCATTAAGTACCGGTCGACTAATTTATGGTACATAATTGTTGCTCGAAACAAAGTAATACTAACTCAGCACAAAAAGTCAGCTAATACGTTGTTACCGTTGTGGCTCTACTATCTCTGTATGTTCATACGTAGATTTGATTTAACTTTTAAATTTTTATGAATCAGGAAACATTATGGTTTGAATCAAATTTATTTTATCTAGAAACGAAAATTTTTTTAATATCTGTAGAAAATGAAAAATGGAAATTTTTTGTGTAATATGTTGAAATGAAGAAAACTACACCATTTTGTCGTAATTTACGACTAAATTTACATAACAGAGAACCTATTTTTCGAAAAAATAATTCTTTGTCTCTGAAACAGCCAAAACTTGCGCTGAAGATGTAGAAATAACTTTTGGTGCCAAAATGGGTTCACTTGTCCGGATGGCGCGGGACGCGATACTCATACCTAATGATACGGATCTGTACCAATGGTTACAGTGCTATTTCCCCCTACCTTTTGATACATTTGATGTCCTCTCTCTCCGTTCGTGACAAGGTCCTGCCGACTAATCCAAACATATCGATTTTCGGTTTGCGCGCCAATTCAATTATGCAAAAGGCCAAATATTTCAGCGCCTCAGTAATTATATCTGACCAAGGATTGTTATTGCTCTCCTTTTTCGCATGAATTGTCATGGCGGGGGTATTTCTAGACCTTAGTAACCTTTAATTACCCGTATTAGATTGCATGAAGACCACCCCTCACAGATTTAAATGCATTAAACCCTTCTTCAATACTTTTGATCTTCAAAATAGTCCAAGTATATATGTACTAACACAAACATGAATATTCGATATTCCTAAACTCACTCGGTTCGCAAATTTTTTGAATGATAAAAGAAAAGCCTTTTTATTCTATGCTCGCATGGTGTACGTAGTTTGTCGAAACATTTTTCCATTTTTGGACGAATAGAACTCATAAACTTACAAAGACTCAAAATTTGTGTTAATCTCCTGAAGAATGTGTTTCGAATTTATTCCCCTGTCCTAAGGAATCATTTTTATGGCGATGAATATGACGAACTTTGATATCCAGTCCGAAGGTCTACATCTCTCTTCGTTGCTGAATTCAACGTCGGTGTTGACGGATGGAAGGTAATTTTTAAATATTTTGAGGAGGTTTGGAAGTATATGAGGAAGGATATTTTCTCCACGAATAGAGTGCTATTGACAAATGTGAAGTGCAACTGCGACCAGATCAAGGAATTAAAGATCATAGTTTACTCTATGATATTTCTTGCATCAGATGGCGTGGATAAATCATCCGAGGTGAGAACGAGTACCAGAAGTTGAGACTTTTTTATATTTACGTACCTCACTCACTATGGGTAATACTAGATTAGGATGTACTGTGGTACTATTCTTTCTATGCACCTACTGCTTGACATAATGGAAAACTTTGCACAGAAATTCTTCTTGTTTTACGCAGACAAAAAAATGTTCTTCACCACGGTTTACTTGGATTTTCTCATTGTGATTTCAGATATGCGGAGCTAACTGGTGGTTTTTTTAGTGCAACATAAAAAGTTCGATTCTTCCTCTGAAAATGGTTTCGAATAAATGAATGGTATATCCCGAATCTCCTGCGGGAGTCGTGAGACCGGATCGAACGAGAGCGTATTTACTAGTTCTGAAGAAGTAGTAAATCACAGAAAAAGGATATGTTGGCACCACTCATATTCCTTGTGCTTGACAAATTAATGCGAGAAGAAGGGAGGGTTGAACGTCTGATAATGATATTATCGTGGTATGGAATGATTCGAAATCTCTACGCAAGACTTCAAGTGAGGAAAGACGGTTGAGACGTTATGTCTACATTTCGGAAGTTGCTGCAGGATATGCGAAAGAGTTCTACAAACTTTGTCGATCTAACTGATTCTTTGTCTTCCCAATAATTCCTTCATCATCATACATGCGTTTGGAGTGCTTCTCAGAGGAATATCAAACGCTATCTTGCTATCCGGCAATTTCGCGAAAGGCATAATCCCTAATCCTGTAGAGTTGAAATGTTGGGGTTGTAAAATCGCCTAAATGATGAATATAGATATTAATATTACGACACAGTTGAATAATAAAAGCTTGCGAATCCAAGAAGAAGAATTTGATAGAATTCGCCAATCTGAAAATGGATATATTGAGAACGACGAGGATGCTATTCATCAAAACCAGGTCGATAGTACTCCGATATTCCCAACCATAGAAAAAACATTGCCATTTTGTAAGTAATTCCATATCGATTAAGGTGCTACGTCTGCAATTAAAGAAAACAATATCATTTCATCGAGGATCTTCAGTACAACCATCAGAGAAGATGAATCATATAGATTGAAAATTAATGACACTTGACTGCTGTTAGGGACCTCACAACTAATCAAGCTACTCAGGGGGTTCATACTAGACTGCGAATTATCACAGTGATCCTACATGGGCTCCTCCTAAATACCGGTGCTGAATTTTTTTTAATTGAATCGCAGAGCACGTTTCGGTAAATATACCAAGGGTACATAAAATATCATCGGGATGCTTTCAACAACAGCGTTTCGCAGTGATTTGATCTATGATGTACAGTACTGCACTGTGAACAGTATTACACAACACTGTAATGTCGACAATTTTCATAGCTCTTTTGGTGGCTTGTCGTCAGGAGTCAAAAAATGTTTCACCCCACCCCTTTTTTGAGCCTCGTGAGGCACTTCACCGTTCAAGACTGGACATACGACTGATTGGAATCCGTGGTGGGACTGACTACTTGACGTTGCCTACTTCAAACCTCTTCCACCATCACATAGGAGGGTGAAACTGTTTAACCCACTGGCCGCTTCGAATGCAGCTCGGGACGAAGAGGACAGAAGGTACCAATCATAGAATTTGTGTCGTCCCTGTGCCAATTTCCACCTTGGGAGGCTGGCACCCCAACGCTTATGCGGTGACAACTGAGATCGCTAAGGGTGTATCCGTGAGCCGCTTTGGCTTTATTTTCATCCCTCTTAACTACTTCACATTCGGTCGATCTCAGAAAGGCGTGCAAGGAAGGACGTCCTCTTTAATCAGGCTCAGCAATGCTCAGAGTACCCTGCCGTACTCATCCTGCTTCGCTCGAACACTGTTCAGGAGGGCGTTGATTTTTGAGAGATACTAATTGGTGGCTGCCCATTTAGTATTAACGTCAAAAGAAATGTGGCTGTTTCATGCTGTTGTTCCCAGCACCACCTGTGGTAGACTGCTAAACCTACTGTCCAGTCTAACTCAGATGCAAAGATTCACGAGCATTTTTCTCCTTGAGCTTATTATTGGCGGCCAACAGCTAAATAAATCCAATCTAGTGGATGAAAAAGGAAACATAATTCTTATCTTGAATACCAAAGTGAGATGGTAGATTATTGGAAAAGATGGAAATTACAGCGAAAATTTTGACGCCCTCTTTGGCTAGCAACAATAAGGCGGGCAATAGTAAATTTTGTGAGGTACTCGCAACAGAATACATTAAAAAGCACAAAATATCCTACACAGTACAGTAGAACAAGAATCCTCGAATCCGTCCACGATCTGCAAACACGGTCCGTACAAAAAAACTTCCCCTTACCACCTCCCGTACATCAACAGATCTTTTGCACCACCAGGCTATCCTACTTGAACAAAGAAAAAATTCACTGTTGAACGACGAACATACCCATCTATATATTGCTAACCCATTTCTATTTTTGCAAATGTTTCTTCCTCAATGCCTTTTGCAATGAGCTCTCCAGAACAAGAAATACAACGAGAATAATCAAACCAGGGAAACAGAATTGGCGCAGAGAGGCGGGAAGTTGAGATTGTCGCAAAGCGCCTGCCCTATATTTACTACAACTTCAAGACCAAGACAATCCTGATTCTTGGGATCATCTTGAAGGATTGGAAAATCCGTCCAAAGCCCAAAAGCATCTATTTCTGTCTCAATGTGCATTATCAGTAATTGAGCAAGTCAAGGCTGGACAGAAAGTATATGAAGCAATAGGATCTAGCCCCTATACCATTTCCTACCAAAAATGTAAGTAATATGCTTCAAATGTGGCACTCGAGGCACATTCTACAGTACCAGAGCTAGAGTAGGTTGTGATAGGGTGGTTTACAAGAAGTATTAGAAATACTGTTGTCAAAATGATGGAAAGTCAGCCTGAAACAAACTTAGAGACTATTCGAGTTTTCCATGTTCGCATAGAGGACGACAACTCCAGGGTTTTTGTTTCTATTCTTCTGAGTATGGGAGTCTTTCCGTCGCCTTGAAGCACAATAAATGGTGTTGGAAGGGATTTTTCTTGTCAAAACAGAGATTGAATCTATATTAAATAGATACAAGAGTATCACCCGACCAGTTTGGGTGGGCGTCATTTAGCAAGTGTTCAACGACCCGGATTACAAACCAAAACAAAGCTTCATTGTGGTTCTGGACGATATCTACATATCCCTGTACCTATCATTTCATAGACCAGGATCTTTCCTGAAAGAAAAATAGAGGGATACAGTAACCTAGTTCACAAACTTCTGTTTTGAAGAAAACTATCTTCGAAGATTCGAGGATCCTACAGGAACTGGATGAAAGACACGATGACTTTGACGCCGCCATGGATGATATACCAATTGTATCTTCCGGTCGCGGTAGCTCACTGGGAAAGCGCAAATCTGCGAGCGCTAATGATGCGTGGCTGAGGGTCTCAGCTCAGTTGAGTCACTAACTAAGCGTTCAAGAAGCTGATACCCGCATTAGGACGCATGCAGAGGATACCGCACTACTTGAGGATATTAGGAAACCTCAGAACCTATGTATGTAAGTATGAAAGTCTGGAAATTGTAAGTTGATTGCGCTGGCAGAAGATAATTACAGTCGCTTGAAAATAACTTATTAGGGCATATCTAGAGCTAACCACGCCTCTGCCTGGTGGAGGTTGAGGTTGAAGAAGGCCGTTGCACACAGTCAACGCCATTCGGCGGGGTGGAGATGGGAACAGACTTCAGGTGCACTTAATGCCTAAATGGAAAACATTTTAGTAAACGATCGATAGACTGTTCATTGATGATTCGTAGTACTCCGAACTTCGCATTCTCTTATCCCATGGATCAGCTAAAATTTTTTCTTGCAGCCGTACAGTTTCTCTTTGATAAAGCTCTCCACAAAACGCAACTATCCATTTGGAGCCCTGAGGATGTATAACTTACTAGCACGAGCCCCATCACAACTATCAGGCCCCACGGCGATTGCCACCGTGGCCCGGGCGCGCCCACGCTAGTTGGCACAGGTCGTCCGTGAGCACATCTCCCCTCTTATCTCCACCTCCTGTGACTTCCACCGCCTGCAGAGCAGATCTCTCCTCCTCGCAACCTCCCCGCCGCGGGCACTCGCCTCCCCGGCCTACCGCGTTACCCCAGTCCCCACCGCATCCGTCCCTCTCAACGGGCTTCACTGGGCTCGCCCCGGTCATCGCCCCCTCATGATGACACTCGGCTTCTCGGGCGGACCTGCCGGCCACAACGCCTTCCCTGGTAGGGGTAAATCGGCGGGGAAGAGATCTTCAGAACCAATTACCCTGAGAAGGAGGTGTTGCGAGCGACAAAAGTGCTACCGTGGTATTGTTGAACGAACAAAAGGGAGAGTATTTAGAAGAGAGTTGAGAAAGCTAAAAGCAAGTATAAAAGGGGCAGGGTCTACCACCGACGCTCTGCGACTAGCGTAAGAAAATGTTTTGTTGGGTCTAAAGTTGACTTTCAACTTCCTACTACTCGGGACTTGGCTTAAAGTTGTCTGCCAACTTGCTTGACCTCTCCATGAGGAAGCAGTTTACTCAGCTTATATAGACTTTTGACTACCCCTAAAGTCCGAACAAAACTACAGAAGATACCAAGAAATGCATAAAAATACTTTGTGTGGACAATATACTCTAAGCAAAAGATACTTAAGAAACTAACAATTAATTTGGTCCTCTTATTTCCCATTCTCTAAATCAGATCCAAACAACTCCTCTAAAATATCCATGCTGTCCAAGCAGTCCCCACAAATATCTGCGAATGGCCCACAGCTCTCTATTTCCCTCTGGGAGATATCTAGACTACTAAAGATATCTCCATCCGGTTCCATCGTGGGCACAACTTGATCCATACTCTCCATTCCAGGCCCCACCAGTCCAACACTTTCCATGCCCCCTTTTCCCTCATCCTCCTCCTCCTCCTCCTCCTCTTCCTCCTCCCCATCCTCTTCCTCCTCTTCCTCCTCCTCTTCCTCCTCCTCCTTCTCCTCCTCCTCCTCATCTTCCTCATCCTCCTCCTCCTCCTCCTCCTGAGCCTCGTACACTAGCTCAGGGGCTAACCATTCCTCGAAGGACTCCCCGCTCTCCTCCTCGACCTTCTCAGCCCTCCCGGACTTACCTCCCTCGCTTCTTCTTCTATGAAGAGGCGGCGAACGAACTCGATGATTTGCTTCTTTGTTTGCCGCCGGATGTAGTCGTCGGCATCGGTTGGCCCGAAGGCGGCGAGACGAAGGCCATTGATGGGACGGGAAGGGCGGTTTTTGGAAATAGGGACAGAGGGGCGAAGATTGTTCATTTTGATAGACGTTGGGGAACGGGAGGCAATGTAGGGTGTTTTGGGTGTGTGGGGGGAGAGGGGTGATGAGTAAAATGATCGGGGGCATTTGGAACTTAGAATAAAGGGGTTTAAATAGGCTCCCGGGGCAGGTTCTATAGATTAGGAATAGGTAAAATAAATCTGCAAGGGATTTTGCAGTAGTGCATTTGCGCCCTTCTTCTCAAAAAAGGCGAATTTGGAGGAGGAGGTAAGCTAAAAGGGAAAAGGGACTTGATTCGGGGTCGATTCAGAGGGTTAAATACAGTATAAAAATATCTAGATAAAATGGAAGTAAATTTGGAAATGACTGTGGGAGAAGTTAGGGGCGGGATCGTTGTAGGTTGCTGGATTACACGAGGGGAGGACCATTTCCTGTATTACGTGAAGAGAGGACCATTTCCTGTATTAAATGAGGGGAGGACCATTTTTTGTATTACATTCCCCTTATACGAAGATGCGTAGAAGTGCCAGCGCCTCGCCGTCCAGGCCTCCGCCACGGACCTCCCTCGCAACACACTTCTCACCGCTAGCGATGGAACCATCGAGGTCCACTACGCCGTCGACACTCACGCAGTTCCTTTATCATCACTGTGTCGGTATACCCATTTTGAGTCTATTTTGGCTGTCTGGAAAACCATGGGATAGATCGCATATATCTTCCAAGAGTAAAACACCAAAATCTTTATCCTCCGGCATAGCTTTCCATCTCCAACGCCATCCCATACCTCTAACCCGGCTCCCAACTCTGCTCCCACCCACTATCCTCTTTATTGGGAGTCCTCCCCACGGTCAAGTGGCAGGTCTGCACCTGCATTTCCGCCGCCCGGGAGGTCAACTGGATCAAGACCACGCCCTCTTCCATCACCATGGCCACCCCCAAAGCCCTAGAGCTGTCACCTGGCTCATGTAGACCGCCGCTACCATCCTGCCTCGCGAAAACGCAGTCGTGGACACTTTTCTCGACAAATTCTACCACGGATGCCCCTTCTTAGTCCCCCTGAAACCCACCCCGACATCCAACCGACTCCGCCCCCTCGTCCCCACCTCTGTCTCCTCCACCACCTCTGGCCCTACTGGTGACCTCTCCTCGGTCCCCGCCCGCGCTCGCTCCCGTTCCAAACCCCGCTCCTGCTGCCCTGCCCAAACGCCCCACGGATAGCAAGGCGGCCACTGCCTCCAAGGACGCCCCTGACGCTGAAACGTTCCCTCCGATGCGACCCCCGCCGCACCTCTCCGCCTCCGCCGTAGCCGCCCCACAACACGCATCGCACAGCGTTTTTGCGTTGCGGCCGCTGTCGCCGATACCAAGGCCGCCGTCGTCGACCGCGCCGACACGCTCGTGGTGACCTCAATCCCCTCCACCGCTGCTCCGGATCACCCCGTGGAAAACCTGCCCCACATCCCGATGTTCCCCAACGCCCGCCCCTGCACCCGTCCTACCTGACACCCGTCGACCTCGGCGGTTATGGAGGTCATGCAGGTCGACGACCCCTCTGACCCTGCGGTCGACTCGATCCCAGCTCCGGCCCAGGCTCCATTCTAATCATTGAATCCCTCATGCAGTCTGGACGAAACCGCCCGTCGCCGCGCCTCACTCTTCCGTCGATTAACGATGCTCTGCACAACCCGCTCTGGCCGTCAGACATCTTTTACCGCGACCAGTCTACCGGCATCCCAAGTCTCTCCATCCTGCTCATCCGCCTCTTCCGCGCCGTCTGCCATGCACGGCGCACAGATGCGTTTCACCCCGCCTTCCTAAAGATCTACCTCGTCCACGCCGTAGTCCTACGCTTGCTGTGTGGTGAACTGTACTGTATGCTCCCTGAGCACAAAATAAAAGCGATATATCACACTCCCTGACCTCCACTCTATGTACAAAACTATATTCTGGTACATTACATCGTTATGGCCATCAATACTGACTATAGCACCCTTTGCAGGAGAATGATAGGGCTCTGAATTATAACTTGGCTCAAGTGCAGCCACGGAATCATGGCGGCTACGGACCCCACGGGTACCTGAATACCACGATCGTGTCGCTGCAAAGCGATCAAATGTGATTTATGGGGGAGAAATGGGACCTTTATTTAAAGATTTAATTGGGTCTGCTAAACAGACACAACCCGGCAAGTGCTTGACCGACGCCCACTCTAGCAAATGGGACGAAAGAAAATTCCCCACTGAACTTTCGGCAAGCCGAGAAATCAACGGGCTGAAAAACTACCGGTGTAAGCGATGTGCTTACAGAACGCGACGACGACAGAGACGAATTATCGAAGTGAGCTATCTTGATTTATGGACGTTGGTGTCTACGAACAAGCGGCCCCGTGTGGTTACTCTGCCAAACAATATTGGAGTCAGCCTGCCTCACTGACGTTTCTCATTTGTAATTTCCCCCACAATGGATCCACAGGCATTGAAGGTTGCAACTACGAGCTACTAAATACTGTCTATGAGACGAATGCAGCTCAAAGCTGAAGGAAAAAAGCGATCCGCTAAAAGAAATCCTCTCCTATTTTACCGATCGCTAAAATCGGTGAGTGGCAACCTTACAAAGAATTTTCGGCTATGTTTCGGATGAAGCGAGACACTATGGAAACAGGCCTTGTAGCGACTTTGAACCGGATTGAATCCGTTTCTTTGCTCCCCAATGCCGACCACTTGTACAAATTATTTGATGCGCTTTGCAACATAGGTTAACCTGTCTTTCAATCGTTAAAACACCTCATTTTTCCCCTATTGAAAAGCTACTCTCATTTGTGAAAAGCCAGCTAAATCGAAAATCTAGACAAAAAATAGGTCCTAATTCGAAGACCGTACCTGCCGAGGTCAAGCTGGCTATTACACTTCGTAAACTAGCCGGGGGCTCAAAGGAGGATATTGCGGCGTTCTATGGGATGAAAGAGAAAACTGTATGTCGTATTTTTGAGAAAATAATATCGACGCTGGACAAGCATGAAAATTTGCCCCTTCCGGGCTTACCTTAGAAAATCAGGGGGTTGATGTAATGTGCAACACGTTTCATACCTCAAGAAAACAATAAGCACACTAAAATGGATGTGCGTGATCTTTAGATGATATCTTTGTGCGAATTCAGAAGCCCAACAAAGATCCGCAACCAACCTTTTATTATAACCGTGAGGGCTTCTTTGCCATACGAGTTCAAGCTGTTGTTGATTCTGACTACCGTTTTTCTGTCTTTTTCTGCGAGTTGCATCGGGTCCACTGACGATTCTCTCGCTTCCGCTATTTCAGGCATGGCTGACTACTTAGAATTCGGAAGGCTTCCAATTCGGTATTTGATAGTTGAAGACGAGGCCTACTCGACAAATCGCTATCTAAGTACGCCCACACCAGCATCTGAAGCTGATGAGTGGCAGGATGCCCTAAACTATTTTTTTTCTTCTCTGCAAGTTCACGTTAAACAATTTTTTGGAATATTGGTTAAGAAATGGGCAGTTTTACAGAAGCCCTTGGGATACTCTGTTTTGAAAAGCTCTATGATGATTCAAGTGGCTACGAAGCTACACAACTTCGATATAAATAGCTATGGAATCACCACGCACCCGCGTACTACTTGCGAAATAGAAATAATAAATGAAGATGGAATTCACTGATATCACGAAAACAAGAAGGCTTTTAAACACCCGACCATGTCTCAAATTAAGTTTGGGGGGACGTCAAAGTGGACGATGAGGAAAAAATGGTTCGATCAATTATCAATAAAAAAGTCTGCGGAGAACACCGGCAAAAACACACCGCAGGAGCTGAGAGCAGAATAAATTCGACTCAATTCGGCGTGCAAGGGTGGGAATGTACTTTCAGGTGCAGTAACGCTTGGTTAGAAAATCAGTCAGTAAACGACTGTTAGACTATTCATTGAGTTTTTATATCACTCTGAAGCCTCAGAACCCGCAATGTGTCCAAGTACACTCACATGCAAACCGGTATCGTCAGCCTTTCCTGCGCTTGGAAATGAGCCTGACATCGATAACGATACAAGCTAGCTTCCCAGACCCTCCGTACTATTCGCAACCATATTTTTCTTATCGTGTCATGGTGCGACCCCCACTAGTAACATTTTGGATAAATCCGTGCCTCTTTGCATTTAACTTCGCCACATTCTGGTCCTCCGGTACTCTTTCACACCGAAATCAAGATGAAGCGGGCAAATGTCGTCGCTTCAAACCATCCGCTGTCTGCGATCATGGCAGTTGGCTCCCTACATCTTTTTTTGACACTATTGGCGGTCTCATAGATTTTATTCAAGCCGCCAGTCGCGTATCCAACAAATTTCCTCGTCTAAGTTGAGCCAACCTTCTGCTCGGCGCCCAGCTAGCAGTAGATATTTTCAAACGCATTTCGTACGCTCTTGTGAAAAGAACAACCATGTTTACAGATTTGCAAAAACCTTGCATGGTCATTTGGGTTTCGGGAATGGATATGGTCAAAACGGTTCTGATATTAAGTTCGCTGTCAAGGATTGTGCCATAGATTTCTTTATCGGCAAGGGAATTAAAACAATATTCAACTAGAGTATGCCTCCTTTCATGATGAGTTATGTGAGGACTAAAGTCAAGGAGGAGTAAGGGGACTCCATCATCAAAGACTTGATCAAGGTTGGAAATATTCTAAGCGACAGCAAACCTCCGGCTGTCTATAGCTCCGATAGGTTTGCAATCCTCGCCTTGCTTGCAGTCGTCGGCGCTGTCGCGGTCGTGTCCTCCCCAGCCTCCAATACAAAACGAGAAATATATAATAGCAGTACTGATAGACTGCAAAAACATTACAGCGATCAGCAGCTCGTCATCCAACTCCAGTACATGTTCACCAACTACACGAATTAACTATAGGACTTTTAGCCGGAGCAAACCGACGCGGAACAGCAGCGAATCTCGCGTGCCTCCGCAACCGCCCTTTCCAGTGTGGATGAATCGTACACGAGCACTAAGCGTGGCATTTTGATTACAAACGGGAATGGTAGTCAACTTTCGACGACGATTTGCGTTGTAGAAGATAGCAAACTGCCTGCTGACGCAGCGGAGGGGGATGAGGGAAACAGAGTGCAGAAGTTGAGCTGCTGTCACAAGTTTCATAAGTCGTGCATTCTTGACTGATTTAGTGGTGGACGACAAGAGAATTCGCTTTGTTCTATCTCTTGTCAGCCGATCGACCAGCTGCTAACGAGAACTGCAGACCTACGCCACGCTTAACTCTATTATCATCACCCTCAACTCCTTGATCTGGTGCGAGTACTAACCCCAAAATATCATTACCCTCTCCATCAACTCTACTTCAACCACTGAGTGGAACCACTCTCCCCGTTATTTTGACGTCCCAATCTCCACCACCACGTTTGAAGCCATGGAGGCGGTAGTTTAAGCGACATTTTGTGCAGCCGCGCATACCGGTACTGCCCTCTGAAATTCTCTATGTACTTTTGACTCCTCTATGGTGTTTTGTGAGAGCATTTGCCATCAAAGGGACTCCATTATGAGTCCTTAGTCCTTATGTGGAGCAATTACCGTGTGTCGCGATGACTGCAGTGTACTCACCAATGAACTTGGATTTCTTCTTGAACAGTGATCCCAACGAGTCAAAAGTTCGATACACAAAGTCCCATCTTAGTCTCGATCGTCCAGGCAGTGCTCTTGCTCGCCAGGGCAAGCTGCCACTTTGTTGGTCCTATATCCCATCATCCCTTTATCAACTGAATTAGTTACCATTTGCGCATCTTTTTCTCCCATGCACCTTGTAATCTCCTGGAATGATGAAATGGCAGTAACGTCATGCGCTACCAGGAGAGGGAGCGATGTGCGCGTTCCGTTGTATCGCGGGTGCATCATAATTTCTGCTGGTCGCCCGTTCAATCTTGGCAAGAGGGAAATATATGGTGTTATATTGAGTAAGAAGGGGAGATTTATGTTACTTTACTGGTAAGGGGCGTGGAACAGATATTTTCCGAAGACTAATCGGGCAAGTCTATGTATTAGAGAGTGATAATGAGGCAGAGTCATGAGGGGCGACCTCATAGAGCTGGTATGAAGTCAGCCGTAAGGCAAGCGGCGTTGCACGAAACCGTCGCCACAGCGTGTCTTTGCATAAGAAAAGATGTGAGGTCAGTTGTTTCCTGAGGTATTTGGTGAAGCTGGCAACACGTACTTCACCTTGCGCTGAACGCAGACCACCTCTGCTTTGGACAGCTCTCGAGTAAGAATTCAAATCACGTCGATTCGCCGATTGGTCCATCTGAGGCCCCCCCTTACGGTATATACATCTGGTGCTTGGTTTCCAAGCAGCCCATACTTCCCAGAGTAGTACTCCAAAGTAAATTATATCGTGTAATACGTACTGTAGCCCGTCATACTGCAACACAAAAAATTTTTTGGAACCCCCTTCCAATGGGGTCTAGCTTTACAGTCAGTGTTAGGATTCTGTGTGCTGGTTCAGAAGCGAACCTCCGAGTTACCATTTTGGAGAAAGCTGCAGCTGCTCCTTAATCAAGTCGAGTAAAAAACCAACTCTTGATACAGGTATCACCTCCATGGTGGATATCACCGCGCAAGCCTTTCTGGCTCCGAGTGGTGCGTCGAGCAAACTATTTGCTCATGCCTTTCCATCTCCGATTATAAGCCTCACAATGTACTCGTATTCCAATGACGCCCTTTTAGCCTGAAATTCTCGTCGCTGCTCATCAGATTGACCCCCGTTCAACAGTTTCTGCTCTCATAATCCTCCCACTCAGAATACTTTGACAAACTCCATCTAAGTGGCGCTCATGGATCAATTACCCAAGTGAAACCCGTACTCGATCCTTCCGAGCATCAACTGAACTACAAGGCTGGAAAGGATAGGTTCACTGTGCCTCCTGTCCACGTTTGAAAACGAATCCTGAACAAATATTTTTTCCATCTGACTGCGGTACTTCTGCCAGGTGTATATATTTGCACCGGATACTCCTTGTACAAATTAATCATGCTCCGAAGCTTAGGAGATTCAGAGGGATCAGCTTCGGCATTGTCGGTACAGAACAGAGCATATTATCAGTCATGATAACCAAGTTGCCCTCTTAGGATGCGATGTTACCAATACGGCAAGACATCCCGTCATAGACACTTGATCTGCAACATTACGCAGGACAAGGCCCAACATCAAAGTACCAAGAAAAACAGGTGGCACGAATTATTTAGATTTGGTGTTCGTCAACCCACTAGTTTCTTCCAACTGCCGGATTCAAAACTTCAACCTGCACAGTAATTTTTACTCCTCTATGTCAGATAAGAGAAAAAAGTACCAATTTTCACTTCTGCATCGCCCGAGAGGGGCAGTTTCCTCCCCATTCTAGTCTCCACTCTTGGAGGATGGCTTCCATTGTCACGGGGCTGACATATGCTAAGATTTTAAAAATAGTAATGGTAATGATGCGCATTTCAGAGCATTTCATCTCCCCTTATACACAAGTCATATCTTTTACCAACCATGCACGTGATTAAAAGTACATTTATATACTTTCATGCTGAAAGGCATCAGTTTCTTACTATTTACGTTTCTTATATTCCAATGAATGGTAATTTATGATGCCATGTATTCTTATGACAGATTAATTGTATTTCAAGGCCTTCAAGTAGTAAATCTTTCCTTTTTTCAATTGTAAGTTTATTTTATCTAAATGGTATTTTATACTGTCTTCAATGAATTCGGAAGTACATGTTTACAAGTTTTCAGATTTCGATTTGTCCAAGGAACCATATATTCTATTTTACATGCCCGTAACTGCTGATAACACCCAAGATTTAGATAGCAGTTCTACATTCATGGGTTCATCTGAGTAATTAAGCCTAAAATTATCATCCAGGGATCTGGATGTACTCGTTATTGATTCCCCGTTATAAAGCCCTCAATACATTAAAATTTTGTAAAATTTTTTAGTGAACAGTCTTGGAATTAATTGCTACTCTCCATATATTTGGTTAAAGTAGAAATAGATAATAAAGTACTTGACAAAACGAAATTGCAACGTACTACAAAAGGCATGTCAAGTGATATATATAAACTGAGATACTGACAGTATTACAGCCTAGATAAAAAATCAAGTGTTTTGAAGAAAAGTTACGCACACTTTATCAATGCGAGGAATAAAAGACATTCAATTCGTATAAATACCACAGGTATAATGAGCATTTTGATATGCATTTAACCTTGATGCAAATTAACAGTGGCACTGTTATTTCATATAAATTTCTATCCAAGTGATGACATGTTTGCAATAGGATGATTTAAAATAAAGAGTTTTTGCCTGTAGTATATGATATAGCCCATAGAATTTTTTAATCTTTTTGATTTAGATATAATTTATTGTTCAATTTTGCTTTCTGAATGATGATAATTCCCCAAGAGTGGAGCCATTACTTGGACCTTCTATTGTGTAAACTGGAGTAAAACAATAGTTTGCGTCAAATTTAAGCTATTACCGTTACGTATGTACGTGGAAATATGACATATACTGAGACAATCAAACATTAAGAGCGAAATGTGGAAGAGATTGAAAGTGTTTCTTGCCCATCCTAAAACTTCCTGTATGTAGTTTAACATGATTGCTCCCACAGGATAATATTCTGGAATTAACCCCAACTGTCTCTTATTTACCTTTTAGTTTGATTTCAATATCATGACTGCATTCTTTGAATTACAACAGCAATTATGTTAGTTGAACTAAGTCAGGTCACACAGATATTTAATACAATAAAATTTCAATATGAAAAGGAGCTCAAATTTTCCGTGGAAGTTCTTTTCTCGAAGGGAGTTTTGAAAAGGCGTAGAGATCCCTATGAACAATTTTGGTTTGAAACCCTCCTTATTGAATTGTTTTTATGGTATTTAGTATGCAATAAAAGAATTTAGTCGCCTCCAGAAGACAATTTGGGAGTTTTACCATGAGCGAAGAATGAGGAAACTGTATATTTGATTCTGTAATATATTAAAACAGATGTAAATTAAAAAATGTTTTGGGACCTGTGTCTCCACTGTAATATTTTTCTTTACGAAGACTTTTACTCATTATATAAAGTATCAAACTAAACTTTGGCGTTGTATTTATTCAGTAACATCAGGCTTATTTCTATTTTTCCATCTTATCCTCTGTGGTTTATTTGAGAAGTGCATATTTAGTACTAGTAGATAAAGAGATTAAAAAATTGAAGTAAAACGGTACAATAAAATTTCCAGAGTTATTTATCTAATCAGTTTTTTACCGTATTAATTATGTACAAAGACCTGCCTAAGAAAGGTTTGAGTTGAAGATGAATATTTTTTTATTTAAAATTAGCAAGAAACTAACTAATTAATTTTGAGACTGGGTGCAAGGCTGTGAGTGCATTGAGAGAGAAAAATATTGTTACGTAAAACTCTTGTATGATTTCTCTTCTTGGAATACTTTCTTGGTCTTCAAAAACAATTTTACAGAAAATAAGGACGACTTATTGGAAAGATACTTATTTTCCATAAATTTGATCAGTAATAAGACGAGAGACAGAGAAGATAATAATTTTACGCTCAAAGATTTTATAGTAACTCTTTTTCAACATTCCTAGTTCAGTTTAATGTGCATTAGATACTTTAAATATGAAAAGTTATCATTTTCTTTTTCTTCCGCACTTACCGGCTCTTCTAAAATTCAAATATGATTTCTTTGAAAATTCAAATATAAATTCTTTGAAAATAGAATTTCTTTTCTTTTGATTCGGAAATAGTTCCATTTGCTTTTTTAAAAGAACATAATTCTCGTAATGATACCTAACGAGAAGACACTGCTTTAGTAGTATTCCATGGACAAACATCCAAATTTTCAAGAAAAACTCTTGGGTACAACATTAAAAAATGTACTCTTTTGCCTTACAATCTTTTTCAGTTTCCAAGGGTAAACTTCTACATTTGCAGTAAATTTATTCGACAGGTTACGAAAAATCCTCCTTCGCATTTTGAAGATTAGAAAATACTTTTCAAAATATGAACACGTACATCTAATAGCATTACCGAAGCTTTAAATGAGATATTTTGACTTCAAACTGTTCTCAACTTCCAATTTGGAGTTTAAAACGTCTTGATACAACTATACGAAGCCCTAAATAGACCTCTGGAAACTTTTTAAAGCTCATGTAGAGCCCTTTTCGACTTAAACCAATTATTTAGAACTTATAATATGTTATTAACTCGAAAATATCCAGAACTGGAACTTATACGTCGAATATCTTCCTTGTTACGCGAATAATTTTCGGAAAATAATTCTCCGTTCGTAACAGAATAAATTTTTTCGGTATTTTTTGTCTCTTTATCGAGATTCATATATTTTAAAAACTTTTAAGGTTTAAATCGGATCATTTTTCAAACATAGAGCCTATAGATTAAATTATTTACTACCAATATTCCTCCCAACCAAGTATGAAACGCATTTTCGAAAATGTATCTCCTGAGAGCGATTCTTTATTAGTTATTACGACATTAAATTCATAAAAATAAATTCTTAGCTTTGAAATTAGTTAAAGTTTGTGTGGAAGTTTTCAATATTTAAGGATTTATGTCTGATATATAATTAAAACATTGCAAAATTTAACACCTTAGAGCTTGGTGCCAAAAATTGACAATCTAAAATTCAGGGCCCTAAAAATCCTAAGAAATAGAGTCATAACAATATGCTCAATTTTGTGTCAGAAGCATTGCGTTTTGGTTCTGAAGTAGTAAAAATTAATCATTTGAAAATAAGTTTAAATGATCAATCATTTTAGCGCTGATATTTTCTACTCATTATAATTTCTCTCCATTTTTTACAGTAAATTTCTCTAATTAAGTAACTCAGAATACTTTCATCATGTGAGGACGAGAGTAAGAGCCATTTTCCAAGTAAATTCTACTAATTATAATTTCTCTCCATTTGTTACAGTAAATTTCTCTAATTAAGTAACTCAGAATACTCTCATCATGTAAGGACGAGAGTGTGAGCCATTTTACACGTAAAATTTTTCCGCCGCATTTTTTCCTTACAGTAAATATACTTTGAATAATAGACAAGCCTGATCACAAGAAACTTGACTAGAAGTTTTACAATACTGTAAGTCCGGCCTAGTCTATTAAAGTAATAAATCTTTCGCGTAGGCATAATTTCCAAGAATATAAACTTTTAGCACCTGAAAGTGGATTCTTGCGCCGAAAATGTGTAGAATAGAAATCTTGAAGTACAAACGGGGTCACAAAAAAATACCAAATAACCAAATCAATTCGGAGAGATGGGGAATGGATTGATTCGGAAATAAAATTGCGGAAATTTGTATATATTTCCGCAGCTGCCACGTGTGCTTCATGGCTAAGTATGCGCTAGGTAGTAACCGAAATAGCAACAGAAGAATTTTTGAGATCTCTCATTAACATCAAATATTACGTTAAGAGTCGAGAAAAAAGTTAGCTTTTTTGAAGCACTCTCAAATTCACTATTGTCTAGTAAATTTTCAACAACTTTGTTTTCTCCAAACGCAAACCCTCAAATTTTCTTTACCGCTGCTCCCTTTGCCACTTCCCTTGATGCAGAGTTCTGAAAATGAGCACGAATTGTATTTAGATAACATATTCTCATTGACAACGTTAGCATTTCGTGCTGTTTCAACGCTTTGTGACAGGCTCCAAGTGTAGATGGTGCAACTCCTGACGCAAGTGCGCAAAATGGGACAAAAAAAGATATTTACATGAAAACCCACAGAAAGTATCAAAACTACACGTAGGAAGAAGTTTGGCGTTTTCTGGATGTGGTGCAGGAGTTGCTTTTATTGGGTTCTAATAGGAAGGCTTCAGGTGCTGTGATTGTTAAGGACGTTCGTGAGAATATGGAGATGTTAAAGAATCAGAATTCACTGATTAAAAAATCCGAAAGGCTGAGAGCCACGAAGAAGACTGCTTGAGATCTCTCCCCACTTCCAACTATGAGCAAAGCAGGCAGCTCCTGATTGCCGTTAGGAACTTGATTCAAAATAGGGTTTTGTTGGGGTTCAACTTCTCACATTTTCAGTGGCTGTTCCCTTATCTGCTGAAACCTGATTGGTAGTCCGCACCTACATGTCCAATATGGTCATCCTTTGCTGGCCTGTCCGCTATTAGCCGTTTACATGTTTCCTCGCATTTCCCATTTCAAGCCGCTTGCGTTCCTCCATAGCAATGATCAGGTAGTAGGGAAAGTAATGATTTACCCCTGCAATTGGAATCTGGACACTCGATCCCCAGTTGACACTTTGCGGGCCGACTCCCCGCGGCGCGTTCACCGCAGAAGCTTTCTTCTTCATTATCTTGCTGTGATTACCTCTCTATCCGCGTTTTCCTCTGTGTTAGACGGTGCTTTCTGTTCCATTCGGACTCAGGAGGTCTCCACCATTACTTGGTACCGTGGCATCTTCGCGCGCCATTGTCACGGATTTTGATATGTCGAGTGCCGTATTGATCATGAATGCTCGTGTGTAACGTATGCCGGGTTTCGAATATGGAATTTCGATCCCGATCTCACCATTCCAACCCTAACCATCATTCTGTAATATCTAGTGTACCTAACTGGTTCTTTTTCGAGTTTAAGTGATATTATTTGGGTTTTTGATTGACCTCCTCCGAGAGCCCAGTTTGGTACTGATTCCTAGTATATTTTTTTGTGGAGAGCCATGGTGAGAGAAATTTTTATTCGTTCAATTTCTTGAGAGTAACAACTCGACGACCATATTGTGCTACTAATGCGCCTAAAAATCCGATTACGGATAACTCCTGTTGACGTGTGGAATTTGTCAGTAATGCGCGGCAACAGTTCCTCTTAAAAGCGGAAGGTTTCGGGGGAAGGGGAACCAAAGTAATCACAGGCCATCGGTTGAAATTCGATATCGGGGCCTGTGTAGGGTTATCGGATGGCGGGGGGAGTCGACGCGGTCGCATGTACTGGACAAGTGAACTTTACATTTATATTTTTCTATGATTTTTGATACGGGTAAATCTTCGGGAAGAGAGATACTCAGAACCAACTGCCCCAACAAGGAGGTGTTGCAAGCGACAAAAGTGCTACCGTGGTATAGCTGATCGAACAAAAAGGAGTATATATGGAAGAGGGTTGAGAGAGCTATAAGCAGGTATGAAAGGAGCGGGGTCTACCGCTGATGCTTTGCGACCAGCGTAGAAAAAATTTTTCTTGGGTCTGGAGTTGACTCTGAACTTCCTACTACTCGGGACTTGACTTGAAGTTGTCTGCCAACTTTCTGACCCCTCCATGAGGAAGCAGTTTATTCAGCTTATATAGACTTTTGTCTACCCCTAAATTCCGAGCAAAACTACAGAAGGTACTAGGAAATGCATAAGAACAATTTGCGTGGACGATATACTCTTAAACAAAAGATTCTTAAGAAACTAAAAATCAATGAGGTCCTCTTATTTCCCATTCTCTAAATCAGATCCAAACAACTCCTCCAAAATTTCCATGCTGCCCAAGCAGTCCCCATAAATATCTGCGAACGGCTCATAGCTCTCTATTTCCTCCTGGGAGATATCTAAATTACTAAAGATATATCCATCCGGTTCCAGCGTCGGCACCACTTGTTCCATACTTTCCAGTCCAAGCCCTACCACTCCAACACTTTCCATGCCCCTTTTTCCTCATCTACCTCGTCCTAGTCCTCATCCGCCTCGTCCTGGTCCTCATCATCCTCGTCTTCCTCGTCTTTCTCGTCTTCCTCCTCTTCATCCTCCCCGTTATTAACTTCATGGACCAATTCAGGGGCTACCCACTCCTCAAAGGTCTCCTCGGCTCCCTCCTCGATGTCACCTTCCTGTCCCTTACCTACCTCCTCCGCCTCATCCTCATCAAAAGGCGACGCACGAATTCGATCACCTTCTTGTTGGTTTGCCGGCGCAGGTAGTCATCACGGTCAGTAGGTCCGAAAGGGAGTAGGGAAATGGAGTTTAGGGGGTGGGGATGGCGATTTTTGGAAATGACTTTCGAGGGCATAGATTGTTCATTTTGGTAGGCTTTGGGTAATGGAAGGCAATGGAGGGTGTTTTGGGTGTGTGGGGGGAAAGGTGTGATGAGTAAAATAATCGGGGACGTGTGGAACTTGGAATAAAGGGGTTTAAGTAGGCTCCTGGGGCAGGTTCTATATATTAGGAATAGGTAAAATAAATCCGCAAGGGATTTTGCAGTAGTGCATTTGCCCCCTTTTTCTCAAAAAAGCGAATTTGGAGGAGGAGGTAAGCTAAAAAGGAAAAAGAACTTGATTCGGGGTCGATACAGAGGGGTAGATACAGTATAAAAATATCTAGATAAAATGGAAGTAAATTTGGAGAGGACCGCGGTAATGATAGGCAAGGCTCAGGGAAGACGAGGAAGGACCAGAACTATAAGCAATTTTGGACAAGGTGAGGTAGTACAGTAAACTAAAAGTATGTAGATGACGGCGACAAAAAAGCCGTTCCTATCAGCACGCGCCAAACAACTTTATTGTCAGAACGCAGGTTTAGTCAAGTTGGCTCTGGATCTGTTTTTTTATCACTCAATTGTTTTGGAAGTTGCCAGTTCGATCCTCAGGCACTTCACAATTTTTTTGGGTTGTTTATCTCTATCACAACGCACGGTTGAAAAGAACCGCAATCGTTAGGTGTCTCAGAACTCATTGCAGTTCACCCTGTACACCTTCCCCGTTACTGTGTCGGCATATCCTTTTTTAGTCGATTCTGGTTGTCTGGAAAACCATGGGATAGATCGGATATATCTTCCAAGAGTAAAACACCCAAACCTTTTTCCCTGTACACGTCTGACTAGTTCTCTTTAAGTAGTCAAAAGGAGCTCATTTTGTCGCATCTCAATTCCACGAGTGGGTGGTTTGGCGAGGATAAAAAGGGCGACTGTCAAGGAGGGTGGAAAAAGGTGGGGAAGGGAGCAGCAACCAGGCAAGTATCAGGTCCAACTACGGTGCTTAGTAAGTTTTATTTGTCTCAAATTCGGAATTACTTTGGTTGTTGTTGCAGGGGTTTTCTAGTTTTGATCATCCCGGGTCGATCTTATCGACTAGCTATTGTCGACTCCACCTAGGACTAACGCTTGCTCTTAATGATCAGCTCCTTAGGTTCCCATAAGTGATGAGCCCTCTGCTAGGGTGGTCAGTACAGGAAAGATATTCAATATTTAAGAAGCTAAATAATGGTCTAACATAGACAAAAGAACAATATGACTTCATCAGACTTTCACAACAATCGCAACCCTTCCCCTTGTTGCAACCGCAGACTTACCCTAGCCCGGGACACCCTTATCCCTTTGTTCGTTGATGACTGTGTAGATATACGTGGGCGGTTACCCCGGAGATCCTACGCCCCTGAAATAACGCTACAGAGGCATCGACGCTACTGCTGACTACCTCACGGTCCTAACCTCTGAAGTAACAGGTAAAGTCATTCCATTTCATTTATCAGCTCTGCGACAGCCATGGACTAAGAGTTATAGACTAGAAACTCCTATTCATCTATTTTGTATGCTCCCGCCGCAAGCGTGCCCACAAAATAGTTAAACTAAGTCTGAGGACTTTCCTTGCGGAGAGCCAGTATCATCTGGGCATTTCTGTAGAGCGGTACATGCGTTGAGCTTTTCGTAACATGCTGTACTGTACTGCAAGCGTCGTGCTTTGAGGCACCAATCCGTCGTACGCGTTTCTTCGCAACTTTTTCGTGTACTGCGGATACAGGTTCCACACCTTTTTCTCCACACTAACTTATGTCGTGTATTGTTGCATGAACATATCTGCCAGGGCTCTCCCGATTTGGCCTGACTCGTAGCCGACGGGATCCAACTTCGCTCGTCTCAGCAAATTGGTTGAGCTTTTCTTCTGTAACCTCGTTTATGGTGGGTGCATTAACCCAATGTGCAGTGACGATCAGTAACAGTACGATTTCCTCGATGGAGTCCCTGTACGATGTCACTTGAACTTGCGATTGTCCGTCGGCAATCTTCTCCTTCATCCGACGCACATGGGTCGTTCTTTCTAGATACTGCCCAAAATCGGCCGTATCTGTCCCTACAAGCGTGGGTATCCAAGAGTTTCCACTACCGCTGGATAATCGTCTACCCAAGCTGACCAACACTCATCTCCAAAAACTACAGAATGCGGTTAGCTATCTGCGCGGAACTTTTTCGAATCGGTAACTGCTGTTGCGTCTACCGGCTGTTAGGTGCCCAGATCGATCGAGATGAGAAGTAACGGGAATGTGAAGGGCGATAGAAAAAAAATGTTTGGCAACGTACCAGGCAGTTCCCAGAGCCTTGTTCTTTTCTTCTCCGCAGAGGGAATCCGCAGGGGGAATGATGGGGAACTTTGCTTCGTCGTCTGACACTTCTAGCTTCCTCCGCAGTGATGAAGCCTTTACTGGGAGTGGTGTAGCACTTATAGTCTTCGCGACCCTTTTAGACTAGTAATCAGCGTTCCCTTTACAAGAGAACTTTCGATTCCGGCATACTTGCTGCTGGCGAAACGCAAGGCGGCCGAGTGCTACTACTTCCTATCAGGTCGCACCTCAGGTGCAACCCGCCTCTAGAGCAACCCTTTTCGGTTTGCTTCCAGCGCCAACCTTTCCGGTTCGCACTCATCTGCCCTTGTACAAGGGAGCAGATCTTCGTAGCCCCACTGTCGGTTTCGTCGAAATGTGACTGAGTAGCATCCCGAAACAGATCAAAAGGAATGTTTCGGTGCTCAGATCAGCGGAGAAGCGATCACAATGGGGACAGTACAGCGAAACGAAGCAAGGATGGACGGGAAATTTTCGACCATCAAAAATCTTGCATTGGATCGGGTTTCGAAGGTGCCAGGTATTCTTCTACAGCGACATTCTGCATTGGCTTTACCCCTACTGCAGCGTGTTTGTTTGCTGGCCTCTCCTGTACTCCGTGCCGAAATAACTCAAGTTGACTGGGTTTTAGCCAGCGTATCATTACAGCAACAGAACCCCTGATCCCCCCCCTCTTGCAGACACTGATCGAATTCCGTCAGCAGATATTTTTTTGAAGAGTGGGAAGCACTACTACGCACACCACGGATTGGTCGGAGAGCCAGGAGCTGCATGAGGGGGATTGGCTGCCCCTGTCTGCTTCTTGGTACTGATAATTCAAACATGAAGCAGTTTGTTTCTTCTCTGAATACCTCGAATGTCAACCAAAAGTCTTGGCAGATCCATCAACTATGTAACTCTCTTGCAGAAACAGCACAAGGGCGCATGGCTAGGAGAACAAACGGAAGTGGAATGCTGTTCGATACAGTATACAAAGTCAGGGCAACCTACCAAACCACTAATAGATGCAAGAGCTGAAACAGGTTAAATATCTCTTCCTGCATCAAGGATGCGGCTAGAGGTATATTTTCTGATCGCAAAATCACGACAGTCGAGCATTCCCGCGATCTGTCCATTCAAGCCTTGTGTGAATCAGGGAAATGACCAGTAAGGTCTACATATGGATGGCCATTGTCGCGTTGCTTTAGTACCTCAGTTGTTGACGTGGCTCAACGGTAAGGGTCTTTCCTAATCAAGTAGCACAATTCATTCTTTTCCTCTGTCAGTCCTTTTCCATAAACATATCAGTTCTACTGTACAGTGGAATATAAATTTCCAAGCTTAAAATAGTTATCGAATATACTGATGGAACTCCTGTGTCTGGATATACCGCTCAAGATGACTACCCTAAAGTTGCATAGTGAAACGCAGCGATCTGCCTCGAGCCGTAACGTAGACTACCTACAATCTTCAGCACCGTATGAACCTGTAAAATATTGTAGTTCTCCTGCAATACACAGCCAAAACTCGGCTGTCCAGTCCATGCAATTTCGGTAAGCATCGTGTGCACTTGAACGTCCGCAAGGTAGCGGGATCGATTTATTTTCAAGGTGATTCATACTATAGCAGCCTATCTAATCACATGCTGTTGAGCCCCGCGAGTCTCTCCCACTCATCACCCGTGTTCACTTGTCGTGAGCGGCTAAGTGGTGGACACGTACAGACATGTGAAAGTCGGAAGACCGCGCTTGCACTCTATAAAATATCTTCATTCTACAACATAGGGTGGTGGTGTTTCCCATAATCTTAACACACCTCATAGACACTCAGGATGCTGTCACAGGGCGAAACCGCAGATAAAGATGCACCGAAAGAGAGCATGCGGGTGGAAACGAGCTTGGCTTGCGGAACATCAGCCGCGGATAGTAGTGGCTAGTCCGAGACGCCTATCTACCTCTGCGGCTGCGACAAAAGTGGGAAGCCCCATGCGGTGGAGGTATGACACGGCGAGTAGGGAGATTCGAAGAAATGGAGCCCCTAGGAGTGTCGATAAGTGAGGGATGAAAATCTCAACCTCGTCGTTACGCGGCGTTTGAATGGGCCGTTGTGGATCAACTGGCGTTTACTCACACATCAATGTGAGACACGAAATCTCAAGAGGAAGAGCTGGGACAAGGTTGAAAGGCAGCTGGTACTCGCGGCTTGTATGCGATGGTTGCCCGGATTATCATTGGCTTCTCCTGATGTGTACACATAGTTGCCGCATGTGCAGGGTTCGCTGCAGCATGGCAAGGAACGAAGAGTAGTGAAAAACAGGTGTTGATGATTCGGAAACATTTTGAGGAAATAGAATGGCCTAGATAAGCAATGTCGGAGCTGGCACAGTAAAGGAGAAAAAAGAAACGCTATTGGAGACTAGAACGGAAGAACTGCATCCTGTCGACTTGAGAGCAACTGTGTCGTGAGAGGCAGGGATTGGATGGTGGGTACTCAGGAGGTGTCCCTATCGATATATTTGGAATTGAAACAAAGAGGAAAACGGTGTTAGTTGGTTATTGTGACATTTTGAACAATTTTTAGCAGCAGTAACTAGGGGGTTGACTCCGTTTATAGGTAAGAAATGGATTAGCAGCCATTCGATTTCAAGTGAAATGGCAACTCGCGGTGCGTGCTGAGTTTGCTGGAAATCTAAAAGGATCGCGCAATACTTGAGAGAACATTTGACACCAACGCGGATGATTCAGGGGATGGGGCTTTGTCCCGAAAACGGAAAGGGATGTGTTCAGATATGTTGATGGATAGCAGTCGCCTATCGAGAAAGTATTGGATGGATGTCGAAAGGAAACATCCGGATGGTATTTGGCGGGGCGAAATATTGTAAGGATGAATCGTGTGCTTTACCGACACAGGGCTTTTAGGGGGAATTTCCACACAGTTTACGGAATGTGATTGGATCCAGTCTGTTTCCGCGAGGCCAATACATGTTGAATTCAAGGGCACTTGTAGGCTATAAACATGAAGAGGTTGCCATCGATCCGTTCAACGGACAGCTGCAAGAATCGCTTTTGAGAGTGTTGACGGACGACTCATTTGATGGATGAGTTGGTTTTGAGCCGTAGGTAGCATGGTTTTGGCGAATGTTTCTTGAGCATAGCGGTGGCACGGTCGTTCCCACTGCCATTGGGCGCAATCTTGGCTTTATCTGTATTGCTCCCCGGTGGAATTTCGAATATATAATTTGAAAAACACTCAACTTTGTTTACCGTATCATGGTTTACTGTACTGTACTGTACAGTATGCCGTAGAGCATTTGTAGAGCAATGTACTGTACAATACTGTTCTGTACTGTACTGTACTTTACGGTGCAGTACAGTACAGTATAGAGGAATTATTCTGTTCCAGGCAGCATATGACTCATGCCAGCAGCTGATGTGTAAAGGACTGTGTATTGAATACCTCAACTGGACGGTGCAGTACTAAATAATATCCTCTGGTGGATTGAACGGAGATGTCATTATGACACCACTCCATGGCTATATGACACGAAGAAATCGAGCAATGGTTGGACATCGACATGCAATCGCCTTATGAGACAAAGCCATTAGTTCTTGTCGCCCGAAATCAAATCTTCGCCACAAAAATTGTCTTTCTTCAAAGAAAAAACATTTATACTACCCTTCAAAGGCACTGGACTGGACAAAGCAGCGACAGCAATCATGCACCGTTGGGGCATCGCAACGACGAACGCTGGAATACATGGCGGTTGAGATCGGCCGAGATTTTAAACACGGTTGACAGCATCTGACATTGACCTCTCGCAAAATTGGGGAAAACACACTGCACTGTGCACGTGACGCTGCCAAGAGATTGTACCACAAACTACTGTCCCTCGCTCATCGGACGCTGTCAACTTCAACTGCAAATCCACTATCTACTGGCAACAATTGGCCTACCGAATATTCGTCCAAGGCCTCTCCCTTGAGACTTTTGCTGCAAAGTTCAAGCGTTCGATTGAGACGGTTGGAGGCCTTTCGAGACGCTTGCGCCGTTTCACAGATGGAAATGTAAAAGGCATGGCGGTTTGCTCCATCGAGTTGCTTGTCTGCTGCGGACTTTTACAATCATGTTCCGTTACTGATCTCCTTGACTGTTCCCTATGAATTTTCAATCCGAAGCCCTTTACAGTCCCGTTCCAGCACAGCCATGTGCTGTATGACCTCATTTAATTTAGCATTGCAACCACCCTCATACTTTTTGAAATAATCGTTCATCTCTGAAAAAGAAATCTTGCTATACTACTGTAAAGGAAATCCCATCTTTGCTCGTCTTGTGGTATTGGATATCAGCGCAAAGCCAAACTGAGCAGATCACCCTGACATTGTTTCAAGACTGCAGACAAAATGCGTTCTGATGTAAAGAATATGCGACTTTGGCGTAGCAGCCTTGTCACATCATCACTCGTTTTGTATTGATTTGCGGGTCATACTTTTAGGGGTCCCAGATGGCCCCATGTATACACAAACAAATGATTTTGTCGGGAGTTGGCAGCAACGAGGAAATGGTTTTGGCCAAAGCAAGGATGCACTTAAACTGAGTTTTGAGCAAAAGCAGTTTGTCAGAGCCTTATTTTCTTCGCTCCCGGGCGATAAGTTGAGTTGCTAGGAAAAGGAATTATGTGTCTTGCCCGGTATGAAACAAGGGAGAAAGTGTATTGTTTCAATTTCAACAAAAGGCCCTTCGACTTACCTTGAAAGGTTAGAAAAATACCCTTTTCTTAAATCTCGTATTATGGATTAGCCAGTAAAAAGTTTTTGTAGTTAAATTTAGAAGGTAATCAATTTGGGAGACCTGGCAATATCTGTTATATACAGTACAGTACAGTGCAGTATCATAATCATACTTGAATTTCGGTTGATACAAGTCGAAATGAAAACAAGATTTTGCGCGCAAAATGCCCACCTTGCCTCGTTACAATGACTGTATTGTACAGTATACAGTATAGTACAGTACAGTACAGTACAGTACATGTGGACACAAACAACACTGTGCTGTATAAAATCACCATACTGTCCAAGTAACAGTGGCGCAAAATCCACTCCGCAAGAGGCACTGTCACACATCTCAAGTATTTGGGGCCAAGGTGAGACGCCAACGTCAGGACAACGACCCAACGTCCTCTTGTAACCGCCATAAGAACAATAGTAAAAAACCTGGCGAGATCCTTCTCGAGATAGTCCATGATTCGCACTTTTTTCAAACACCAAAACACATCCATCACCCCGCATCCCCAGTCTCGCTGTACCGCCCCTTGTTTCTTTACATTGCCTCCCAACTAGTCGCACCACACACCATCCCGCATTTGCGAGTCACGCAACAAACCAACCCCACACATTCCCGTTCGTACATTTCTTTTTCGCACAACTGTTACCACCACGTGATTTTCAGTAAGCCATCACAGTTTTTGAAATCGCACCAGCCTCAACTTTAATTCCGTGCTAACAATGCTATCGGAACACATTGCATGCATGCTTATGCAGTGTTGGAAACCCTAGTTCTATCTCAACATGTCAACATGTTGTGTTGATATCATCAACAAAAAACACGGTTCCCCCGAAAATACAAACCCATCCTAGCAACACAATGGGAAAGATCCAGACGCTTCCTTTGATATTACGGCATCGTGCGACGTCCTCATTTGTTTTACAGAACAACACCAAAATTCCGCTGTAAAGTAGTTAAGTACAGTCCAAAATTAACAAGAGCATCTGTAGAGGGTCTTCGAGCGACCGACTACCAAAACCAACACAGCCAATCGCTGTCAAAAAGAGGTAAAGCTCACCATATCTTCACCAACCAAACTGAATAGCCTGAGAGATGCAAAACACTCGTCCAGAATCCCCTCTGTACACAGCCTTTCCTACCGCACCCATCAACCACAACCGACAATGTCCCATCTCTACCTATCGTTATCATCTCTGCAATCAAGCCTCCGAATCACCACAGAACAATGTTATTCCGACGCCACTGACACATCTGAAGTCAACGGCGGCATATCGCCTCCTCTCGCAGCCAACGCCTCATTCCTAGCAAAGTGCATCAAAAACCGCTGCACCTCCATGGGATCGTTCAAACGCATGTCCGCATGCGTATCCCTTGCCAGAGACGGATCTGCTACAATTACACTCACTCCTTTGCCTTGCAACACTTTGAATGCATCTTCATCCGTCACATCATCCCCAATGTAAATGGGCAAAACTTCCGGTCCCATCAATTGCAATGCATCTAGTAAATACTCCACCGCCTTTCCCTTGTGCCAATCAAACAACGGACGAACTTCATACACCATTTTCCCCTTGGTACGCAACAACCCATGACGCTGGACAACTTCATCCACACGACGTTGCGCCAACGGTATCAAACTAGGGTCTACCTTACGGTAGTGGAACGAAATGGACAGCAAATTATCCTCAACCGAAGCCCCGGGGAACAGAGGAACCAGCTTGGCGAGGTCTTCCGATACCCTCTTCAAGCTAGGCAACCAGTCCGATGCAACTCGATGGCTGATAGTGCCTTGCGGACCCTCAATATCAAAACCATGACTACCAGCGTAGATCAACTGCTCCAAATTAACCATAGACATAACCTTCTCCTTGCTCCTCCCACTTACAATAGCCGTCGTAAATCGATTAGCAACATCACTCAAAGCCTCCCGAGTAAGTTCTGGAATAGTAGCGCGGTCTGGGTCCTCCACAATAGGGGAGAGTGTCCCGTCATAATCGAGGAAAAACACGACACGTTTCTTCTCCCGAGCCCATTCAGCGGCAAGGTCAGTAAGTCGATCGAGGGCACTCGGAAGTGTCGAAGGGCACGAACACGATGACTGTTTTCACTTGCAGTCATACGGGGGTGGAGATGTGGAAAGGTTCGAGGAGGGGAAGTGGAAGGTGGAGGGGGTCGCGCACGCAACAACGGCGGCGGGCCTACGATGAAGGTGGGGTTGGTGCGCATACGAAGAGGCGGGGGAGGCGGGGGAGGCGGGGGAGGCGGATGGGTGGAAAAGTGGGAAGAAGGAAAAAGGGAAAGAGGCAGAGGGGGCGAAGATGGGACTGGCAGGTTGTAAGAGGAAAAGGGACGGATGAGTGGACTGGGTGGATGTATATTAAACGTTCTTGTAGGGGAATGAGGAAAGAAATGGCCTAAAGCAAAAACGAGCGGACGTGCGTGGCAAAGGTTGGGAGGTTGGATTGACTGGGGCTATTGTAGTTTTGGTTCCTGTTGCGGAAAGAAAGGCGACGGATAGGGGTTTTCGAAAGCGCAATTTTAAGGGGTTTTTCCTGGGTGTGCCTTGAGGGCATCTTTTGGGGTCCAAAGTATCGGGGCAGCTTGAAATCATATCCAGAACTCGGCGTTGAGAAATACTGCCGAAATTAGTAAAAATATTCGCGAGTGGAAGATGTGTTACTGTAAGTCATATCCTTCTGAACCCCTCTACACGATCACACGCCATATCTCGGTTTGTGATTGTCACCACATCGGCCATGGCCGTATTTTTAACTTTCAGTACGTCATCCGATACAAAACCAGTTTTCCGTTACATTATAAAAGGAAATTAAATATACAACACAACAAGAAAATTACACCAAAAGTGCAGAGCCCGAATTCCCCACATTGGTCATAATCCATTCATTGTACCATATTTTAAATTCCAGCACTGAATGCTTGGCACAAGTTGCATGTTGTCACAATGCTATGAATACATATAGTATCGTAGCACAGCAAAATAATTTTTACTCCGCTGTTCAGCACTGTATGGTACTTTCTGGTACGGTACTACCCGTTTGCTTTTGGACTGTACCATACACCACAGCGAACCAGCACTGTATTGGAGTATGTAACTGTACAATACGTGTGGAATGGGTAATTGCTCGCTCGGTGTCACGGTAAAGTATTATACTTTGCTGTACCGTACTCTACATGATTCACAGTAATTCATATACAACTGTACATACTGTACTGTACTCTCATGGACAGGGAAGCACTGACTTCCGGGTGAAGGTGTTCGGAATACTGTCAGTGTATTGTGGCCCTCGCCAGCGACATCCTTAATCACCGTCCTCACCCACTCTGCCCACCTCGAGCCCGACCCCCCGACCCTGAACCTCTTGCTGCTTCACCTATCAAAACTCAAACCCTGTTCAACAGGGTGCAGCAAGAAACTGGGCCCAAGGTGCACTGGCACGGCGATGCTTGGGCGGCCGACCCCAACCCGACAAATTCCAGCACCCCCGACATCAGGCGTCGCATCCGCCGTCTTGGCTTTCCTATAGCCCCGCAGCCGCCCTCCTCGCTGCCCACCCATCCACGGTCACCGCAGTCTCCAGCGCCCACTGGGTCTCCATGCCCGCCAACACCTGCGACTCCCGCTTTACTCGGACGCGTCACCGCTCCAGTGCCAACACTACACCCAACAGATGGACTACCTCGGTAACCACGCCGCCGACCCACCATCACAATTCCATACGCAACGCCCAGGCATATCACGTTATAAGCGCTGCTGCACTAGATTGCCAGTTTCGAGGTCTCACTCCTTGTTCCAGGTACGGAGCTAAGGCCCACGGACATACTTGTCCACCACAGACCCGCCCCGCCACACCGCCTTCGATACCACGATAGTCTCGCCATTCAAGCCTACCGCCACAATAACAACCACCCAGGCTCCTGGTAGCGCCGCCGGCCTCGCCCACAGCTAGACGAATTTTTCCCTCTTGTAGCTCACCGATTCCACACCTCCGACGGTGTGATTCATCGGCGCATGTATGTACCAGCGACACGGCAGTGTCATTTGGTTGTCGATGGCGATGTCCATTCTGGGACATCCGTTTAGCTCTTAGCCAAACAGTCGGACCAGTTGTTGTAACGTAATCTACAGTACAGTGCACTGTACTGTAGATATGTGTTTGTACGGTAGCTGACCAGCTTCGATCTAGAACCAAGCTCGGCGCGAAAAGTTTAAAGTTTACCTAAAATTATTTAGAGCGACACTGTCAGCGTGGACGGTAAATGTATTGCTCGTTTGTCCAGACGGAGGAAAAATTGGGTAATTTCATATTTGGAAAGGAATGTCATTTCCTGAAGATAGGCCACATGTTCCAAAGGTGGCGTCAAACGACACCCACTTTTTAATAATTGCTTTTCACAGAAGACGTAAGAAGCAATCTCTTTCCTGCCTGCACTTATCAGTTCTCCCTGCTAATGCCTCTTGCTCAACTAAAACGACATCGCAGCAGGCACTAACAGAGTGCATCCATTAGGCAGTGCAAGAAGGGATTACTCTCCGGGACCAAAGGAAACAGGCATTGCGGGCCTCTATGGCTCCCCGTTGCCAAAGACACGGTCCTCGGTGCCCCATGCCCCGGACTCAAGACGAGTATTGATCCCTGTGAATTCGCAATGTGGCTTCATTACTACTCTCGAGTACCTCATTTCTCTCCAGGTACCCCGTGCCCTCGCCGCCGCTACGCTGAGACCCTCGACTGTTTTGGCGATCATCTCATGCATTGCTTGCATGCAGGGCACCGCATCCGTCGACATGACTGTCAGGTCGTCCTGCCTGCACAAGACTTGTAGAATTCAGCAAGCCACCCAGCCGTCAAGCCCCAGGACGCACTCTATTGCACAAGACCGGATATTCGTGCGATGGAAAGCAATGGGGAACAGATTTCTTCGACGTCACATTCGTCAACCCTGTAGCGCCCTCTAACAGGAGAGTGCGCACGTTTAGCCCGCTCACCTCACTCAGCGCGGCGATATCCGCGAAGCAAAGAAGATATCAGTCCTTTGTTGCGACCACGACCACAGGTCGGCTCGTGTCTATCCCTCTTTCCACCCTGGGAGGCTGGCACCCGGATGCCTCTTCAGTGCTGACTGACATCGCCCGGAACGTCGCTGTGAGGGCGATGGAAACCTACGGACAGGTCCGGGTGCTCTCTCAAGACACGCTGCAACGGCCGTAATGTCCACCGCAGCATGCCTGGTGGCTGGTCATGAGTTGGCACTTTAGAGGTAGTTACGGTGTATGATAGTTACATAGTTATCAGCAATAACATCACCGAGAATGCCTTTCTATACTGGGCTAAGCCGCTCGTTTCTTTCGAAATTCAAAATTTAAGGATCCCAACCTTTCCCTACTTATAAAACGGGAAAGTTGCACACTAATCTCAGAGCCAGAACTTTACCTACTTACCGTTTGCTCCACTGTAATGCTGAAACACCCATCAGATTGAATTCGAGCCCCGTGATTGGCTGGCCAAAGATGTCACCCCTAGATTGTTGTCAGCACTGTAGGTACAGTGTAAGTCTGTAATGATCGGACTACAGCAATGGCATGGCCGTCCTTCCTATCTACTGACCTCCTCACGTTTTGTTTTCGCTCTTCTCGGCGCCCGCATTGAATTTGGCGCGGGCGCCGGATCTATGTCCGCTCGCATGTCCTGGGGACGGAACAACCATGCCTCAAGATCTCTCGCTGCACCGTTGTTGCTGATGGTTATTTCGAGTGGATTGTCGTCCCGCACCCCCAGCGCACGTGGGACGACCTGGGAAAGACGTGTAAGGACGGCTCTTCCACTCGAACAGGGTTTTCAAAGTTCGCTGTTTCCTATCGCTTTTCAACCTACTGTCTTTGTTACAGTCTCCGAAGGAACGTGGTCTGCGCAGCCCTGTCAGTCCGTCGGCAAGTTCGTTCGTCCGGAGTTTTCTTTGTCTTGGTTGTCGTCGTCTGTAAGTTGTCATGCTTACACTAGAAGTTTTTCAAGCTGTCTGGATCCCGTATTTAGACGGTGGAATTTTCTTCTAGTTCCCCTTTTTGTCCTTGTTGGAGTGGGTGATGGTTCAGCCGTCGCCTGGAGATGTTCGGTCTTCTAGTGTCTACTGGACCGTTGTCCTCATATGAGGACAACTTTTAGCCCTTTTTTTTTTCAGTACAATTCTTTTTTACCTCAGCGCATTTCTTGTCCCTCCGCATTAGTTCATGAGTGAAGATGGCCGATCAAAACAAACTTTTCAAGATTATTGACCTCGGTTAAGCCTAGAGCAATTTTCCCTCACCAGCTTCCGCTCTTCGCAAGAAGTTGTGAAAACGACTACGTTTTGGAAGGAAAAATAGTTCGTATTATCGTGGGGGTTTCAGAAACGAGGGCGCACGTACAGTAAAAATTACTGTACTGTAACTTAATATGAAAAACCTGTTTTCCAGTAAAAATTTCGGCCTTCCAAAACATTTACCTTTCCAAAATGTAACGGAAACTGTCCTCATATGAGGACAAAGTGTGCCTCATATGAGGACAGAGCATGGTCGTATAGACACTAGTGTAACCACTATACCTGTACGGTTCAGGTTTTTGAACGCATTAAAAGATTTCCCCCCCCATGGCATGAGGTTATTCGATCAACTGCAGGACTCTCCATGTACCGTACTGTACAGTAGAGTACTGTCCTGTACAGTACAGTACATGCAATACCGTAGTTTAGATTACTGTACAGTATACCGTACAGTACTGTAGGAGGTGCGCTGTATACATAATCAGGATACTTTACAGAAGGATAACGCAAACTTTACTGTAAGGTCTAAGCAACCAAAAGTACGTAATTGGCATTGTCTTTGCCCGGGCCGTACCGTAAACGTAATGGACAAGCCCGTCCGAAAGGTGGTGGGCCCTCTCTTCGCGACCCCCGTTGACTGGGAATAACAGACCAGGAAAGCAACAGAACAAACAAGCTCACGAGACCCAAAACAACTTTCAACCATTCCCTTTTATCGAGCTACGTACTCGTTCAAACGGATCAGTCACCACGAAATATCTTCAAACTGGTCTGACTTGTGGCGCCCGGCGCGCTCCAACATATCGCCTCCGGAAAAATGACATTCAACCCCAGGCCCATCGGCTCCCCGTTCACCCACCTAGATTTGCAATCCACCTTTCACCCGTCTTTCCCGCTCACGGAAACCGTTCCTACCTGTAATCATACCCAATTGCTTAATAAAATTTTGAAGCAATTACTGAACTTAACTCTGATCCAGCATGAAATGTCCAAATTCGCGTCTCCAATATCCTCCATCGCAAGTATTAATCCAGCGAAACAGGAAACATACACTATGGCATACGCAAGCCTCCACGTCATAAAAGTCCACAGGCTCAAGACAAGCATACCCTTCCTCATCAACGATACCGTAAGGACCCCTCCTACATCATTATCGAGACATATGATCAAGCTCTCACGGGAGAAAACAAATTCACCCAGGGAATTAGCACTTCCGAGACACTTTTCGTCAAACTGATGCCTCTCTTTTAACTATGATACTGGCGAAAAAGTTTTGGGTGGTTTGATATTTGGAAAGTAGAATAATTTCTATGAGACTTGGCAATATTAAAGTCAAGCCATTTTCGTAGCCATCATAAACATGCAACATTATCCCCCTGGTTCTCAGCCTTCCGAGCTCCCACAGTAAACATACACCCTATTTCTCCGTATATCTAAAATATATTACTGAGATCTGGTTCGCTCGCAGCCATTTGTTGGGGTGCAAAATTCCGTCTCAAAGCTGCACGCTTGAATTCTGGTCATTCTCTTCATGCACCCTGCGGAACCGACCACATCTTCCATGCATTAAAATAACCCCCAAATCCCCCCCTGTGGAATCATCAACATGTCTGAGACCTCCGTAAGAAGATAAAATCCATCTGGAACCACGTAAAACCCACACTATCAACTGGATTCAAAATTGGTATCATTGCTGGAACTGAGTCAGCAAACTGTGTGACAAATATGGCGTTCATGCAAATACCCCGGCTCTATCACACAAGTCAACAAACAAGTGCATCACGTTACTTAGAGGATAAAAATGGAGGAGAGTCTACTATGTAGCAGGACCCCTGGTGAAGGCGACGGCGATTTACGGACACAGCAGTTTAGTGAACGACGAGGCAAATAAGACTGGTGAGTAGCTTCGATTTTTCGGACGCTGGCGAAGTGCCATTCTTTGCAGCGATGAAATTCACTACCTGCTGGGCACCTATTTCGAAACCAGACCTAATGCAAGCATAAACATCAACGACCATGGGGTGGAGCTGAATGCCGCTCTATCACACCAAAAAGTCCATAAAATTACCAATCTTCTTCAAGAAATCTGAAAGGGAGTCAAAACGGAGAAATGTCCCAGTCTTCATTGCTATCGCCGAGCAGCAATCATTAAAAAGGATTTAAAGAACGACTCAAAGCTTCAAACGAAAAAGTACCAGAAAACCCGCCATTAGATATGTGTCAGAAACATATCATTTTCGTGCAGGGGTGTATCTACACAGCCGAAGAAGTCTCCAATATGGAGACACCCCTTAAGCACAATTTCAGACCAGGAGAAAGGCATTGAAGCTTGGCTTTTCTCCCCTCAAGTATGAGACTCTGCATTTCCTACATGCGTTGCCTCCTGGGAGTACCTATAAAGAGAATCCATTACTCCCTCAAAGATGCGCCTCTGCGTCTCTGAGAGGCATGAATCAAAGCAATTGTAACGTTATTATACGGAATAGCAATGAATACTAATTGAACATGAAAGTTCGGCTTCGCTAGCAGATCAGTACGGTACAAAGGGGGCCAAAAAAGGAAGCTAATGTCTATCAATGCCAAACTGTAAACCGGAAGGCCAAGAGTAAACAAAGCTAAGAGTAAACAAAGTATATCAAATTTGAAAAACGGAAGACTAGAAAACATTAAAGTAGCACCTGCTTGTGGCGTCAAATTAAAATGCGAAGATTCAAGATGCTATACTGTAGTCAGGGCGATCATGGAATTGATTCCTAAACCGTATAAACTTTAAAAACTGAACATGGAGCAATGAATAGTATGGGAACATTGCATTAAGTAAAAAACGTTAAATTAAAAAAGTAGGCCCAAAGGAAGGATCTGAGTCTCAAACGTTCACATTTTCGAGAGCAATTTCAGTACCCTGGGTATATCCTTCAAACACCAGCAGAACGATTGGGGCTCTAAAGGGCCACTACTTTGATCGGAAGACTCAAGAACTGGACATATTTTTTGCTAGCCGGTCGAATATTATTGAAACATATCTGCATCGATTTGAAGACAATTCTAGGGATTAATCATGCTGAACTAAGTAATACAGATTAGGAGGATGTATTACAGGGAATTAAATATTCAATAGCCATTGTTTGCACATTTATCAAATGTCAATAAAATGGAAGCCACGAAACCGGCGAAAAGGATACTGAGAGGAAATTTTCACATTCTCTAAGATAACTGTCCCTACATATTGGACTATAAAATGAGCTAAGCCGATTAAGACAATCATCCAAAACAATCGCCAATATTTGCTACGGATGAGAACGAAAAGCCTCGATGTGTGCAGCGTTCGAGGAAATTTTTAAAGAAGCGGTGATAAAAGGTTTCACGATATCCAGGCTCGATGAATTTGGAAAATTATTTATTAGCATCAAGTCTCATGAAATTTCAAATATACATCTCGCAGTATACTTGAAATCTCAAGACCCACAATACATAAGAAATAAAACTAGAAAACCGTTAATGCTAAATAATGCAAATATAGCGACGCCAAATGAGGCCCTCTGTTGAAGTTAGTCTAGAAGCTGTTCAACATCTGATTTATACGATTTCGACCGCATTCAAAATAGCAGCCCACTCCGCATATAGTACCGAAGAAAGACCCTGCGGAATTTTTATCTACTATTGAACAGCTAGAAGTTGGTGTGGGAACCTGGCCGTTATTTTTCGCGCGTGCGTGGTCCTCAAGGGCCATATTACTACAGTTGGTCAAATATTTGGTCTCAGTTTTAAGATGGCTTTTGAATACGTTGAGGTGAACAATGCGGCGGAACCTAATTACTTCGCCCGGTCAAAATATAAGTAAGGTTAATTGTAAGTTATCCTCATAAAAGATAGGTGCAAATGATTACAATGTTGCTAAAATAATTACCTCCTATCGCATCCTAGATGGGCCCTTGAATGCGAACTTACATCCTTCCAAATATATATGTGTGTTCTTCAGAGTCGATTAAATTGAATTTACAGCGAAAGAAATGTAGACCAGGATTGTGGTTCAGACCAAAGGGTAACTCAAGGGTTTGTCTGGAGTTGTGATGGACGGGATGTTGGCAAAGGATGATACAGTGGGTTTTATACTACAGGTATTGTCTTGAATTCTGATGTGCTTATGTAAATTTTTTTCGAGTGGAAGCAAATAGCATAGGTAAGATTCACGTCCCCCGCCAGTCTAGAAAGGGACTTCGCCTTATAGCAGCAGGGTTTCACTGTGTTTACCTGGTGCTGATATAGAGTACATTAGATGCACCCATGATAATTTGCAGAAGTAAAATGGGGTACCACACCACTCCCATTTTACTACCCATCCAACAAGAAATCGATCGGTGCGCGAATAAATCTCTTTACCCTCTTATTTAGATGAGGTTTCTAATTATAAGCTCTAGTTTGTCAGAGTTTACCCTCTGAAGGAACCCCCCTTTCTATAAAATTTGGCATTTTGAATTTTCACCTGCAAAAATTATATATATTTGAAAATACTGCGAAAAATAGACTGTCGAATGTGATAGACTTCAACTCATATCCACATGATGGCTATGCTCCAGCCCGTTTTATAGGATACAGTGGTTACGCTGCTAACCTCCTACCATGTAAGGTCTAATCCACTCGCTTCAATCCCTAGTGGAACACATTGCCTCACTTCAGCATTTTAGGGAGCATAGTTCCTTCCCCATTACTGCGTGGGTATAACCTTTTTGATTCGATTGTGGTTGTCTGGAGAACCATTGGATAGATCGGATATATCTTCCAAGAGTAAAACACCCAACCATTTCCCCTTCAGGAAATGACATTATTTTCCAAATATTAAATTAAAAAAGTCCATGACTGCCCACCATGCAAAGAATATCCTCAACCATCTCGGAACGTGAAGTCAATCGCCGATAAAACTGCAACAAACCATATATGGACTACAAAAATGCTGTAAATGTACAGCAATTTCCAATCAGTGTGTTTCTTTGGAATGAATTGGGTGCGCTCGATTAATGATCGATGCGTCCAAAAAATAAAAAAGCACGAAGTATCCGCAATCTTTTTGCAATTGTTGACAAATAAATTAATTTTCTATGTTGGCTCTGCTGACACTCATATGACTGGAGTCACAACCCAAATCCTGGAAGAAGGTATAAAAAAATCGAAGAGTGACAAAAGATACAGGGAATTTTTTCCCTTCAGGCAGACTGGCAAATGAGCAATATATTATTTAGACTTTCATGAAAGAGCTCTAAGATTTAATGGAAGCTATCGAGATGATGCTTAAATTTATGTTATGAACAATGAGTTTAGATTTATAATCAGACTGTGATAATATAGTTCCTATTAACCAAGTGAATTAAATCCCTGTTTTCGGCGAATTATAGGATTTGATATCCACGTATAGGGCCGTTTTACCAAATTTATGCAAAAAATAGTGCATATCTTTTGTAATAAATCGAAAATATTGGGCATTAATGCACTGAATTCGGTCAAATAAAACTAAAATTAGTCCTATTAATTTTTTTGTTACGAATACCAACGTAAGGCCTCAACTTGACCACTTGGATACCACGAAGTCAAAAAATAATGAGCGGTCAATGCCCAAGATACTCTATTATCACAGAGAGTACGACTTCATCTTCCAAAATACGTCAGAAAGCACAGAGAAAGCCTCCTATGAAATCATGGACTAGTGATTACAGCTTAGTGCACTTTCGAAACGTATGTATGGCAGATAGATTTATAAAGTGAGTTTCGGAAAATTTAACAACGTATTTTTAAAATACATACAATTTGCTCTAGGCCCAATACTGGTAGAAAACAATAACAGGATAGAGAATAATTGAGAATAAATTATTATAACTGACGAGTCTTTACTTGTGAACCAAAGAGCAGTTCGACTCCCCAGATGATTTCAGACTAAATGTCAAATTCTTACTAAGTCACTATCAATCGCCAAAAAGGAATAAAATATATCCGTTTGCTGCGTTCTATATACGCTCGGCCCTATGATACAGAAAAATTCATGCAGTGCAAAAAATATATATTTCGTCCTCCCACTAGTAAGGTGATGGTCCGGAAAACGATCTAGATAGTATACACCTAAAGTTAGTAGTTATATAAGATATAGGAGGTTATGGAATACGTAGATGATAGGAATTGATGGTAAGTAATAGCGAACATTGAGAGCAAGTCAATGTTCGAGCTGAATGAGTAATATATTGTTCACCCATTTATTTGATTGAAAATTGACTCAGTTTCGGGGAGCGAGTGAGTCTTAATGTTTCACATCCTCCCAGAATCCTTCCAGTGGTCTCAAACATCGCATCGAATTGTTGTGGTTATCTTTTGAATAACTAATTACCTGATTGGAGCATTAAGCATTGGCTTGTATACCTGAAGCATAAGCATTATAAGAGCAATTGAATTACAGAATTAAGCAACAATATTAAATTTTGTAGTAACTCCACACTGACTTAAAGATTTTTGAGGAAGAAGAAAGAAGAAGAGGATTAACGTTGTCTATACATAATTGAATACCTCTACATATAATACGCTGTTCAGATCATTTATGGTGTTACTGATTATCATTTTTTGCAAATAAATCATTTCAACTTCTGCTTGGGGAACGAAAATACTTTGCAAGTATTGAATTAACTAAATATTTCTCCCTGCACCGGAATATAATGATGAACTGATAATTTTTCTACTGATGAAAAGTCTCGGTAACTATGATCCTGATTACCATGTGGGAAATTTTCAGCTGTAAATAATCTATAATTGTAACAATTGCCTCGTTCATATGTATCGTCATTGGTTCTTAGATATTCATGCAGCTTCTTCACAAGTTCACACTTTAGTCTAAAAATATTGATAGCGTTTTCATTTCAAAAATTCAGCTTTGAAGAAGACCCAACTGAACATCGAAAACAGCGGAGCGGTTAATGCTCACTGAGTTGACAGAATTTAGTAGCATTTGAATTCAACGCTTTCGTGGCTCAGAATTAATACCGGGATTTTAGTCTATCCATAGGTCATGGCGCCAAGAGGAAACTGAAGGTCAGCCGTGAACCAGTTAAACTAAGGAAAAATTGAAAGGCATTTTAGTTGAATTGGATGTTTTCAAAGGTAGTGTAAGAGTTATAGAGCTCTCTAAAAGCTTTAAAATTGTCGTAATGCTAGAAAAAGATAAAACGGTCCATTGTATTCTTGTAACTGTAAATAAGATCGAACTATCTCTATATAATAAAGGTTTCCTTTCGATAGGTCTCCGGAAAGGAAAGAAAATCTAAATTTCTCAACCAGGAGTCTTGACTTGCAAATGAGCACAGCGCGGTAATTTTAACAGTAAAAAAGACTTATGGAAGATTTTTTTGCGTTTAATAGGGGCTTTGAGTTTTTTTATTCTCATCAGTTTTACTTTTTCGTCTTGATTGATTTCGAAAAGAACCGAAACAAGTTTTTCATGTCTAAAGTTTTTTTGCATAACCTTTTTTCCAATTTAATTCTCTTGAAACAAAAATATTTAAATATCATTTGCCTTGAGTTCACCCGAAAAACTGGTAGACACAACATTCGTAAAATAAATAGTTGAAGTTGGGTTTGAATCCGATTCGGGCTCATTAGTTAAGGAAATAATTCTTGGAATTATTTCCCATTTGAAGTGTGCGCGGAAGCGTTTTTGCAGAGTTCAACACCGAAATACTGATACTAATGAAACGAACAGCAAACGACAACCATATACCAAAAAAATAACACCAAACTCGAACCCGATATGAACATGCTCTATACCCAAAGGATAATCCCCTGGATGAAAGAGATGCCAAGTCATGGCTTATCTCGCTTATATCATCTACTGGTACGCCCAAGGTACTGACCGTAGGCTACTAAAATCATCAAAACCAAGGACAAATCTTCAAAACGATGACGCCCCCATGTCAGCGTTGTTCAAAATACTAAACACATACCATACCATTATCGCGAGAGTAAATCTAGAGTCGTCCCAACCAACCTCCAGCCCAAACAAGATCATTTTTCCAACAAAAGTTCCACCAATTCCTTCATCCCACACTGAAACCAACTCCTACCTATCAGCCTTGTTCCCAACCCAAAGTTGTCGACAAAAATTCAAAAACGAAGCCCCAGTCCCCATTTTTCGCCCATTTTAAGCCCAAACCCAACAACAATTAAAAGCCCTCTCACATAAATGGAGCATACTTCTAAAATGCGGTACGATATATGCAATGGATATTCGAACGACAGACCATCTCCATCCTCTGTTCCCAGCTCCAATAACCTCTTGCCCCCATACTGCCCCCGTGTCTCCCCTGCCGCAACTCCATATTAACTTAGTTGCAACAAACAAAAAGCACCACTAAATCGGTAACTACACTAGCATCGAAACGTGTGGCCCATTTTTCCACTCCCAAATCACGACAGCAAACATTGATTACTTTTTTCGATGCTAAAGATATGTTTCTCATGATTAATCAAGAACCGCGACAAATTAGCTGAGTTCGAAAAAATCCACATTGACAAGATCCTCACGCTTCAATGCGCATAACAGCACAAACTAAAAGCGTTGAACGCCAGTGATTTCACTACTCGCGACCTCTGCCACTATCATCACCTCAATTTAACTCAAATAAAAAAGCACGGTATTCAAAGCTTAATAGAACGCCAGATCAGAGCGGGTAAATCTTACAATACTCAATAAAACCTTAGCAGCACGCGCAGAAGCTGCTGTATCCAACAGCCTGCACCCTAATTTGCTAGAAGCAAATGAAACTCAAGTTCTATAGATCCACCATCAACATCCGGTTGCTCTATAGTATAATGAATCACCTCTTCCCACCAAAAACGTCTTTGGACATTTATTTCACGCACTGGACCACTAATCCAAAACTGTACTCAGGAACGGTGCTCAAATAGTACAATAAATGACCTCCCTTGAAGAACTAACCATCTCAATATGGCAAAAGAACCCCAGCACTTCCAAATCCGTGCTACTGACTTTTGCCATTATAACCCATGCCAAGGCCCCTCTCGCACCAGACCTATTGTTCAGCGACTATTCCAACTCATCCCAATCCAATTAAAAACACCAAACAGGCGCGTTATTACCATTATTTAAAACTATGGGTCGTCGCCCACACCAAAGAGCTCGAAATGCTGCAAATTGTAACACCTTCCGCTGCATCTACAGCAGCGAAATTCCACGTTCAGCCAAATTCATTCCGTTGAAAATGAATTACCGCTGTAAAAGATCCTCTATACTTATACTAAACCTGAAATATCGCGGCTCTGTACTTGCAGACCTAATAATTCCCGATCTCCACTAAGACCTACGCCCAAGCGCATCATTTATGGCAGAAAATCAACCACACATCTACTGCGAGTCATCGTTACAAAATATTGATGGCTAGGAGGGAACTGTGACATCACTACTGCTGATGTTAAGGAAAGCTAAATATACTATGGTCTTTTCTACTTTTGTGAACTTCCAAAATTCAACGGATTTCCAGAAAAAGATCGAATGCATCTTCCGACATTAAAAACACCCAAAACCACCCCCTTAAAAAGGCCTGAAAAGGCAGGACCATTCCTATGTAACCTGTACGCCCCCCCGGCAGTACAGGGAGAAAATATAAAAATCGCTCAACAGCACATCATCGAATCCCTACTACACAAGATACCAATGCCCCAGTGAAGGGCAGAAGAAAAGATTCTCCCCGAAATCACCAAATGGATGATTGCCCTGTAAATCTCTCTCTCTCTCTACTCCTGCAATCAGACAGTATTAACTAATTATCAAATAGCTCTGCTATCTCACGGATAGAATCAGGTCTGAAATGTTGTTCGCAGTTAAAATTTATCGGAAACAATAGAATGTCCTGCAACTATCACCAACGCATCCTCCGTTTGACACCTCACCCAAAACAGGATGCAATGCATTATGTAATCCGCTTGTCACATCCCCCTTTATTCATATCAACCTCTCACCAGCTATAACGGCGCCGAACTTTCCATCCACAGAGACTGAAAGTCACATACTGGAATGATATATACGACATAGGGGCACCCATAAATACATATATCATGAACCAACAAGAAGCCAAGTACCCTATCAAAGTCCACGTGCGAGGCTGAATATCCCACTAGTTGCAATAATGCGCATCAAATGCCATGGGTGCGGCAGATTCTCATGGAAATACGCCTAACCAAATTCAAACCGATCAAATTAGTAATGTTTAACAATTAAGCTATCAAGGTCGCCAAAAGAACCCCCTCGAAATGCCTTCCCAAGTTCATCGACATCAAGAATCGAAATCTCGCTGAAAATGTGCAAAGAAGGATAACTCGTCATCTACCACTTATCTAAAGCAACCAACGCCGCATAAATGCTCATCAAACCACTCAGATACACCAAATTCATTCTAGGAGAAGCGTAGCTCCGTTTTAAAGCGCTCTGCTCCCTATTTTCTCATACAAGAAGCTCCCAACGTAAAAATACTAACCACATGGCTATTGCAGATAGGATTAAATGTCTCCATCCGGGGCTAATGAACGAACAAGGAATATACGCGAAAAACGCGAATAGTTTATGCTCAATGGAAAGGCAATAAAAAAAGTGTCTAAAAGAAAAAATAAAACAAACCTTTTTTCCGACACACACAAGTCTACAGAAAAATGATTTATCACACTACTGATATGGAAATAATTAGATCTTTAGTAAGAGATGGTAATTTTTCAGCCAAGAGATAAGGTAGAGGAGGTACAACTTACATCTTTTACACCTTGAAAAACCCAGTCGCATTGAAAACTTCTTGCTTTGAATTTCTAGGTTCCCCCATTTTTATGGTGATACTGAGCAATATTTTAATAGAACCATCGATGTTTTCTTCATTATTTTATGGAGTGATTTGATAAATTGAATGTTAGTTTGCATGAATTTAGAACAATTTCTGCACCAAATAAAACTATTATTTTCAGTTCTTTGATTAATTTCAATTAATTTCAGTTCTTTGATTAATTCAATTTGTAGCTTCTTGCACCCCTGGAAATAAATTCAGCTTTGTTTTTTAAATAAGTTTATTTGCGAATTTTTCTCTCTCATAAATAAAAGTGTGACATTTCATGAATAGGTTTCATTTATGTCAGATAGTTAGTTATTTTTTAATTGCAAATCAATGATGGAATTATAAGTATTATTCATGTCGACATTTATGTGATTTTCATATAGTAAAATAAAGTTTTAATGGTATAAGAGGTATTTTTGAATTTTCATAAACATAATTTGTACAAAAATAATAAAATACGGGAAAATATTTTTGCTTTATCACTGATTTAGACATACTTTACATCGAAGGGAGGTTTTATTCTTATCACCGAAACATGGATATCCGCAAAATCTAACAAAATCACTTGAGCAATTGTCCGTTAATTTATATAATTAGTAGTCATTAGTACAGTAAAAATGACGGGAAAATTATTATCGACTGACAGGGGAAAGAATATCATTAACGATCAAATATTTATTTCATTGTGAAGTTTTGATCACATTAAATCGGATAAAATCTCTTACTTAAAAATTTTAGTGGAATAACAGCCACTAGAGACGGATGGAGAATAAAACATCATACATGATAAATCTGGGCGACGATAAGTCATTTGATACAAAATTGTTGAAAGAAAGCAAAAGAAAAGGACGCAACACCATGCTCTTCTCCTCTTATTCCGATCAAAAATATTTACAGGTTAGCATTCAAACCACTCTCGACCGCTATACTGCATATTTATGAGCCTCTAGCTCCAAATCTTATACTTAAAGATAAAATGTGTGAGGAGTATGAAATTATCCGAATTTCTCATGACAAACTAATCAATATAAAGTATTTTTGCGAGTTTCTGGTGCCCTGTGGCGGGCTTAAGGCTAGTAAGGGATGAATGAAACGGATCAGGAGAATATTTAATTCCTAAGTGCCTTTAGTTTCTTTTTCAACACCTATTCGTAATAGGTTGGTAGCTGGTTCCCCATTTCTTATGATTTCAGTTAGTATACACCCAAAATATAGTGACTTAAATCATTATATATATTATTCATTTTCTCAGTAAAAGGATACTATACTACTGCTCTCATATGAAAATAGCCTAGAGAAGGTACAAAGATACCAATTTTACTTATCGAGCGAGTTGCTAAAGACTTATAATTCAAAATCATTCCACAGGAAATTGAAAAGTCTGTAAATGAAGGATATTATTAAAAATATGAATGGGTAAAGTTAATTGTACATTTTAAATTATCGATATAATATAATTCTGTAGCCATTCAGGGACCAAACAGTTTTAGATACATCAAAGAATATAAGATATGAACTAAAAGAAAAAATAACATGTCTACTAAGCCTGACCTCCAATATACACGAAAATTTGGACCCAAAGAGACGTCATTTTCTCAAAATCATCTTCTCCTACTCTTCTTGACTCCAATGGTTATACCTAGAGCTGAAATCGACCCGTTTTAAATCTTCTTCACCCAAAATTAATCTTATAGCTGTTTCAAGTCTTCTCTTACATAAAATGGTTTTGCACAGAGCAAAAAATCAGAATTGGCAGTCCGTAGTGTCCCTAGCCCCGTAAATATGATCCTCTCCCACAGACTCAGTCACTACCAGTCCCACTTAGTCTGTGAGAGAACCCCATCTCCTAGAGCTACCTTTCATTGCTATCCCCGCACCCGGGGATAAGCACCTTGTACTCGTATATAGAAGGTTCTCAACATTTGCTTGTTATTCGACATTACTTCTTTCCCATTCATATTATAGGGGGTGATGATTGAATCAATTCAATCCATCTTATTTACGACGCCCTTACAGATTATAAGTACTTCGGTGCTGGTCTATGAGGTAGAACTGTACAAAAACACAGGATTTCCAGGCTAAAGTTATATTAGGATCTTGCGTAGAAGAGGATAAACCTGTAAGACTACTTGAAGCATATGACCGCAGTAGTCGACAATAAACGAGAAAGTTTTACGATGGTCAGGATAACCGTCTCACACGTGATACGCCAACAATGCTCCTCGCTATCAACTTTCCCACTCAATAGCCACGAACTTTTTTCTTCCTCTAGCCAAGGTATACCCCAAGTTAACTAAGAACAGAACTGTAACAACGAATGGAACCTCCACTGCCTTTCCAAGAATAGAAGTACACAAAACCTAGAGATGTCTGTAACTGTACCTGTACCAACCTTTACCAAAATTTTTTGCTTATTCTCGAGCATTTGAAAACTATTCTTTGCCTTTGATATCAAGTGTGTTACAAAAGCGGACAGCTGATTTCTTTCCGATGTCTACTTACGGATCTTTTCGATCATATAAAAACCGAGAATACTACTAAATGATGATCCGAGCCACTAAAATTCGAAATAAAAACTCTACAAATAGACTTAGAATCTTTCCTACGCTTTGATCATGTACAGAAAGCAAACAGAAATACATTGCAACTAACTATAGCACCTTAAGGCGCTCAAAAAAAGCGGCAAAGTATCAATATTGTGGCCAAAATGGCACAGAATACTATTTGCTCCGGTAAGTAGGTGTAGATATGATAATACCATACAGATATCCAGAAATAGATCAAGAACAAGCAATTTCCCAAAAATTCTTTATGTAGCATCATGAAAGCACTATAGTCAGTCGTATGTACTTTAACTTGACTAAAATGATTATAAACAAAATTCTCATGGAACTCCAATAATATTTTGACTATCTACAGGCATATATATAAATATTTTTAAATTTTAAACAGCAGCCTCTTTCTCCACTCCAAGGCAACTCGTTTCCAAAATCGAAAAAAATCTTGACGCCAATATATTTATTGAATAAATACAGAGCGATCCACTAGTGTGGCCTTATAACTATGCCATCTCCAAAAAGACCTCCGACATTTCTCTAAGCAGATCGCATATATCGAGGCTCTCCAATCCAACCAGGATATATACCGGAGGATTTCAGAGAAACATACAGCTTTCCGGTTATAAACATTCTACTTTTCTTCACCCATGCCCCGCCTCCACAAAAGTTACGCTTGATCTGCATCAATCTACTTCTTCCTCATTCCTTGACAACAAACCTTCCTCGCTAGCTCGCTAACTGACTAAATCACACCTTTTCGCATCATATGGTTTGCTAAACGTACATAAAGCAAGGTTGACTCTGGTTACTCGGAAAAGGTTACAAAAAACATGGATAAGGCTTTAGTTTAGCCATGAAAGTCCTTAAATCACTTTTTGGGGACATTGAGGTTAAAAACACATTATTGAATAGTCAAGAGAAAGGGAAAGCCTACCAACTACCCCTGATACTGAAACAAAGCAGAGTAAATATAACTTTTCTGCACAGACAAAATGCGCCGTGATCAAAAATTGGTGCTAAGTTTGGGGGTAGAAATTGCGCCCTACGCAGGGCGCTGCGTACATCTACCCGCTAAAGTGGCCACGGGTGTTATTTTCCTGCAAAAAAAATCGCCTCGATTTTGTTTGTAGCTGTTTCCACTGTCACCACGACAGTGGTGCCATTTTATCTTGATTAAATCTACTTGCAATATAATCGTATATTTGGTCATCACTCAAACGATAACTGCTGTAATTAAGTTCTTAACAACATAACTATATTTGTTATTCACAATTCCCTCTCGCCTCTAATGCGTCTCTATTGCCCCCTACTCTATCCTATTTTGACCCTACGCAGTTCCAATACAACTTCTGCTCTGCACCGCACTTCCATTCTCTCCTCCAACATCCGTCACACCCCATCACGCAACGCCGTAAAGGAAAGGAGCATCCGTTACAGAAAACACCAGGATGTTCCAGGAAGCTTTCCTCTCTTTCCCCTCGACCACCTTCTCCTCCTCACCCTGACCCTCGGCAATCCAAATCGGATGATGATGATGCCTTCAAACTTCCCACTACGAGACGCTCTCAGCTTGTATCGGCGGAATTTACGGTCAGAAATAGGGTGCGTGAGCGTCATAATCCAGCTGCGAGCATAAAAAAGATGCACAACGCACCTTCAAAGCCGGCTCGTCCCCCAGATGATCCCATACCAGGCCAGCCGACACCCCATGTCGCCCCGCAGCGGCCGGTCTTATCAGACCTAGTACTCTGCTTCCCTAGCTTTCAACACTGGCACTCAACACGCCTATCGTACAAGCTCATGCTCTGACCACAAGTGCTACCACCATTCTCGCCAGTATACCTTGTCGTACAGAGAACCGCCACAGTGGTGTGTGCCAACGCACATAATTTTAGCAGAGGGTAAAATACCGACATACACAGTGAACAAAATTGTAGAGTCAGTCATCGTTCATTTGGAGTCACGAGAATCTCGCCTGGAGTATAAGTTGTATGGGCGTTTTGATCGTTATGAGGAAGCTCTGCACATGGAAACTCGTTTCATGGCCACATCCTTGTCTTCCATCGCCTCTCTTCCGAGAATTGGGCGTATTCCCTCGTCCAGTAAATAGGTTTTACAATCGGTCCTGGGGCAATATCTGTCGATTGGTACGAGCCAGTATCCCCCAAAGCTCCAGCTCTGGTGAAATCCGCTGGGAAACTTTTTCTTTTTAAAAGAATGCGGAGACACTGGAAATAGAGTTAATAATTCGACACGTTGATCTTGAGCTGAGTAGTGAGAAATATCCCTGAGCTGGCTAAAAATGCATCCGAATAAGTCCTTTTCCTTTTTCGTAAGAATATTATTGTTGGTAGATCCGAAGAGGCGTTGTAAGCTAGCCAAACCTTCTCCGATCCAATTGAAGAACGAACAGAATATATCATACCCATCACCAATGAAGCGGTGTGTGCCGGTGCGGGCCAAGAGATCACTGATTGATTGCGGTCCAGTGTAGAGAAATACCACGGAGTTTTTGTTGAAGAGTATCTACATCAGAGATCCTACTGGAATGTGAATGGGAACGGAGGTCAATTTAAAAAGGTATGGTGCAGGAAGGTTTCTATTCATCGCGAATAGGGTCATCGACCCCATTCGCGATGAACGGCGACTAAAAGGACTGTACGACGGCGCGAAGTCATAGAAACCTAGAAATAACCAATAATGTGTCTCTAATGCATATATGTGCGTTTAATTGTACAGGGAAAGTTGTGATCGAGGGTTTGAAGACGAAGGGCCCGGGGATAGTTGTGGCGAGAGGGGAAGCTGAAGGAGTAGCGTTTGAGTATGTAGTAAGCAGAGGAAACGTTTGTACGCCGTGGTCGGCTGAGTTGTGAGGGAGGAAGGGTGGGTGCAGTAAAAGGGAATAGCAAGGCGTATTGTGTAAGTGTGTTCATGTAATTGCCAACTGCATGGTGCGCAATAGCGCCTATATGATAATATGTGTGAGCGGCAATGTTAGGTGGTTTCGATAGTTTCGATGGGTAGTTCATAAGTGGAAGCTAGATGTAGATACGATATATGAAATAAAAAAGGTGCGAGGAGCGATGACCTAAGTATTGAATCTGTAATAGACGCAAGGGGCAGATGCAACCCCGTGGAAGTAGCCACTACAGGCAGTTCCCGAACCCCGAATCCGCTTCCATGGACAGGGTGACAACCGGGTGCTGTGAACCGCCACGAAGCGCTAGCCGGGCTCGGAGGAGATCGCCCTGGGCCGGGTGGCAGATATTGCATCCAACCAGGTGACAAATTTGATCAAAAAGTGCTAACATAGTTTGGTAGCGTGGGCCCATTTCCCCATATTTTACCATCTACACAAGTGGGAAAAATAAGCCCTACTGCCCACCTGAAATAGCTCTTTTTGACTATTTAGTGTTAGTTCGTCATGTGCTTAGACTAGATCACTAAAATGAAGTTCCTAAGGTGAATTGACTCAAAAGTACTAAGGGAGTTCAGCAGAAAACATGCAAAGGGCCAATTATATCTAAGCCATCACTCAAAAATATTTCTCCACTATGTGAAAATAAAGTACCCTAAAACCGGCACAAGAACAGCAAGAAGTACTGATGCGATCAATTTACTGAAAAATACTGATATTGCGAGTAATCTGCGCTACTGGTCGCGCTCCCGAAAACTTGAATAGCAGTTCGTTTATAAACTGGATTTATTCTACCACTGCTCAAACTGATCAAACCGGATTGATGTCCTCCAAAATATCTGAAACAATAAAATGCCAAAATTACCGTTTAATTTCTTGATACCAGTAAACTAGAGGCTGGTGCTCGATGTAGTGGAAGTATCAGCACTGTGATGGACTTGGTTTAACGCTGCTAAAACTTCTTTTGTACTTCCTTTGAGTCCAAAACTCATAGGGATAGTGCAGTAGTTTAAATTCAGTACAAAATAGCGCCGCGCATGTGACACGCCGAGTAATGGTGTCCCACATATCGCTAATGCCGTAATGCGATAACTGAACAGTAAAGGTACAACGCTTCATTTTTCTAGAGTTAATCATATTTGACAACACACCTACTAAGGGAATGCGACGTCGGTGTGCCCTCAAATATTGAAAGCAGAGGGCAAAGTTGAATTGTCGTTAACAGCCACCCATTTCGGTTGCAGTGCGGTTGGAGTAGACGGGTGCTATGAAGCCCTGTATACAATTACTATACAGCTAAGGATATAGAAATAATATTTGACAACAGGAGATCCGAGGGGAGTTCGTGTTGAGGTTCGCCAAGATTTTTACAAAATCGAAAAGGGATAAAATTTTGTTTTTGCTGAGTTCGGAAGTGATTCAAGTGATGCATAAGAGATAACGAGGACAAATGTATGACATAGGAATAAGCCCGTGAGAAAAGGGAGTGTATCTTGTCATGAAGTAGTATATGGGTTGTCCCGAGAGGAAGAAAGGGTGTTTTCCGATTAGAGTAGAACTTACTTAATCGAAGCTGTGATGTTTTGAAGTGGGAAGAGAGCGGGAAAATGGCTACTCGAAATTATGAAATGGCATCGGGGCGCAATTTTTATCGGCTTTTGTGTTCATATCTCGAGGTTGATGAATGGTGTGAGTCCCTGCAAAACCATGTAAGTTGAAAGATGGGGCTCGTAGAACAGCAGGCGAAAAAACTGGAGCAGTATATTTTTGATGGATTTGATAAGTAAAGGTTTCATTTTTTCGTTACCTTCCTATGACATAGTGCGCCTTTCAAATTGTCGTTCTCTCGATTCTCGACTTTAGAAGTATAAATAAAGTCCAGGATGCTCGAAATCCTCGGAATTAGTGTCTTTGTGAAGCACTACTTGGAATGTTACGCGCTAATTAGTTTCTTATTCAAGTTTTCAGGATCTGTCATCTGGTAGGTTTATGGAACGGTTTATATACAAAAACGTGTTTCAGTAGCATAAATATGATCTTCTGAAGGGTAATAAGGCTCTTATGGATGGCACAGACGTTTACTAAAAGTGTATGAGCAAAAGTATTGGTATTAACATTGGCTTTAACCTGCCTGTCGTTGAATTCTATCTCAAAGTGTTCATGCATATCACAATTAAAAACTAGATTCCTCTCACGGTCAAGTATTTCAACCTTTAATGGGCCACACACACACTTCGTACGATTAGCGACGAAATTTTTAAACCAAGAAACAATCTGTCTGTAGACACGCATGCGCGACCGCATGATAAGGTAACTGCTTATTTCAAAGCATGTTTGAGTCACAGGGTGGAAATTTTTTTACCTCTCCAGTTGCCATCAGAAGAGACCTTTAGGCACGAATTTAATGTTCATGGACTACAATTCGTGCGAAAATGCTATTTTTTTGGCTACCATTGGATTGGACGCCCTATTTTTTCAAAACATCAAACGAAATAGATTTTGCGAAAATATCCAAAGCCATGCTTTAGTAAACTTGATCACTGTGAGAAAAGATACAAAATTATATATTGGGAAGGGCCGCAGCGGATTCCTCAGCAGTGGGACGGACATGGGTCAACGCTTCTAAAACTTCTATTGCCCTTCCTCTGTAGTTGGAGCTCGGTAAGGTAGTGGTGATATTTTATCTACAATCGAACCGAAAATTGCACATATTGTACGCAAACGAAGACATTTTTTGCATACATCGCTATTACCGTAGTGCTACCATCAATGGTGGAGGTATAATGTTTCATTGTTTTGCATTAAAGTTTATTTGATATTTATTTTCAAGAAGTTACTGGGTACAATTTACGATGGGCACCTTACTACCGAGTGCGTCAAAATTAGGCACAAAAGAAAATCTATCTGCTCCTTTATCGCAGGCCGCTTTCATCAAGCAGGTTAAGAATGGGAAAACTACTTCCTACTTCTTATTTATGTCTACAATAGCCATTACAAAGTCACATCACGGGAGATCCAATCCCATGCGCTATCACCAGCTCTCTAGTTTCTCTTACAGTTTCATTATATTATCCACACGGTCTCCTTGAATATCTTTCTATAGTTATAATACGGTTAAGTAGGTATCAAAAGCTTCCAAAAAATACATGAAGATCTGAAAGTTTGCTTCTGCCACATAATTTCATGCAATTCGGGAAACAAAGACATCTACAAAAAGGAACTACAAACAGCTCGGTACTATATCATAATTGAACATAAATCCGAACAATAATCGCTATATAAGCAGTTGCTAAAGAAATTTTCATATCTAAACATTTAGAACTCAAAATAGCATTTGATAAAACCATTTTTTGGTTTCCCCTGTTATAGTTACGCTGTACAAATTCGTGATCAATATTATACCACTATCACTTCGAATATGCCGATTATCCACTGTCATTGGTCAGTTAAGTTTCAGGCACGACGGTACTTCTTCGTAGGCCTACTGGTTAATCATTCATATAAATAATTATTTCAAAAACGCTGGATAATGTAGCACTGAAACCGAGCCAAGTTTTTTGTAGATAATAAAAGAAAAGTATCCCTCTCCGTTTCTGTCTTCATCAATGTTTTCACTCTTGTCTATAATACTATTTATAAGTTAGTTGAAGCTATACGCTATACACAGATTAAAATTACGAAATAATTAGGTTCCTATCTCAAAACACCTTGTGTAATAACTGAAATATCCAGACTATACACTTCTCCCATAAAAGTTCCTAGAATCTCTGACGATATACAGAAACCTAGTGACTCTAAACCGTCAGCGATTTTAGTGCATGCAGTCGCTTTAGAGGAGGTGGATTTCGTTCCTCCTTATTCGCTATATATAAAATACTTCAAGATGAATGCCCCGGTAACTGAATAAATTGACATTGGCCCAACCTTGCTCTGGAAGAGGAGGCTCGGGAGACTCTCTCCCGTCCTCCAAAGGATTCTCTAGAAAAGAGCTGTAATAATCCCGAGTGTCCCATTTAACCTAGGTGGGTTACCGGAGGCGGCTAAATCCAGTTATCCACCTTACCGTACGCAGTACCATTCATCTTGACTTGCGATGTCACTGGAGACGTCATATATGCCTTTAACTGAATGGAATTAGAGGGCAAAGTAAATAAAATTGTTATTGTCAGAAGTATGCGCGCCGTCGCTTTGAAAGAATACTCGGCTAAATTCAAATTAAGATCGCATGGAGGATATGCAGTAAACTGTACACCCCTTCGTACCGCCTCCGTAGAACCTGCACCTCTTGACCATTACAGTACAATAGCTACCATATTTTCTCTGCTCTAACTGCACCACCTAACGGACACAAAAATTTTCGAATCACTCCGGTTTACCTGCTCCTCACCCCCAAAAAAAGCTCTTATTCACTTTCCTTCTCCACTCGAATCTCAGGAGAAACTATTTTGCACATCACATCTTTAGAAACATAAGCCTTCATAACAGAATCATATATATTTCACGTTACCACCTTTGCCAGGATACGACACAACTCCTTAACCCCGCTCCTGGCTCTGCACCGAATGCTTTCTACAAACTTCTGCATTACACTCCCTTTTGGGCTTTCTACGGCCACTGCGATAAGACAACCCATTTGAAACCTACTTTTAAGTCTATGCAGCAACTAAAAGAAAACAATCCACATCAGAAAGCTCTCCAACGAATCTCTTTTTACACTACTTGTCGTTCTCATACTCCTACACCAACTCATACATCGCACACCGTCTCCTTCCTTTTCCAACCCTTTCCTGCACCTGAGAGACTGGATCTTACCACTTTCTTATCCTCGTTTGCTCAAAAAACTACACTGCAGTTCACTGCTTCCTAGCTTTTCCTCACATACCAATCCCACCAAATTTTTATCTGTTTTTCGTCGCATTGCTAATTTCGCAATGTGTCCTTTTCCTTATGAAAAATAGATACTTGCCATGAAGATTTGAATATAGATGCGATAGATAAGACGGGGTATTTTCTTTTGTACGGACTGAAAATGCATACAATTTCGAGCTTCTCTAAGTGGTTTTACATTCGGCTTCTATCACCAATCCTCAAATCAGTACCTCTTTGTGTTTTAGGCTCCTTTGGAACAGCATGAAACTTCGGAATAAATCTCTTGAAGATCTTTTCGAATTTGAGGTAGAATCAGGATTTGACTAATATTGTAAGGAGTACATGGCACGTCATTCGCACAGAGATTTTGCCACAATAGGGTACATTCTGCAGTACGCTGGCATAACAAATCGCGATAGGGTTCCACTAAAATTGAGTTCTACGTTAGATATGAGGCTTTGAAAGAAGAACTCGTGGAAAAAGAAACCAACATAGTTATCTGTAACGATGACTTATGCAAAAGCCGAACAAAGGATTTTATCTGATAGGAATGTTTAACCAAATGAAAAAACAGTGGAAGGTATCGAAGTCAAAAGTTCGCGAGAAGAAAAGAAAATAAAAGCAAAGGCGACCAACAATCCATCTCAATTGCAAGCGAACAACCCCGACGTTTTCTCTCCCATAATTTTTCCGCCTTTTTGTCTACCTGACCAGCAATGAGGAAGTTCGAGAAGCATTTGTAGTTCTCTTAGAGGTTTAACAAGAAAGAAACAAGATCGAGCTGAAAAACGAGATGAATTCTGGGAAAAGTTTGTTGCACCGGCATTTAATGAGAGTTTAGATGTCATTAGTGTGGAATTAGACAATATTGATGGGCCCATCGATGTAAATCGGTTGTCCCCCGGTTACGAGGATTACTTTTGAGCTGAAGAGATATTTTAGCTATTTCCGGTCTTTCTTCCAAAACTTTTATACAGACTACTACCAATTCAGGCAAGGTTTGACTTATTATTGCTATTATCTAGAAAAACTTGATACCTTTGAACGTTCATTCCACAGTGACTTCTGCCCCCAACATGGTCTCATCAAATTTGTACTAATCTTCATTTACTGTTTCTTCGAATGATGCGCACAGGAATTTTCGACTGTTGTGTCCCGAAAAATCATAAAATTAGTTTGTAATGTTGTCTGCTGTGAGATTTACAGCAACTTTCTGTCAACACTTGAACTGCTGTAGTGGTTCCAGATGCCCGTGTCCCTTAACAGTGCTAAATATGTGAATAAAAATACCGTATAGTGTTTTGAAGGCTTGGTATTTGAGGCTTTTTTTTCTCTTCTTGCAGTTTTCGGTTACAATTTGCAGGTCTTTTCACTGTGGTCTTGCAAATAATAATAAAAGTTCTATAAATAAAGCCTATGTAGTTGGAAAAGACATGCGCTTTCAGCTCCATTGCTGTAGCATATATTTCAGCAGGATGTAAGTCATTTGCAGATAACCGTCACTAGAAATCTGTATATTTCAACCAAATCCTCCACGGATTCCCAGAATACTTCTGAAATTTGAGATCTATACTTCTCAGAACGGAATCCTCATCGCGTCACCGGCATGGACTGGCCGTTCTGTGTGGTATAACGCATTGTACCAGTACCGTTCTCTCATTTTTGGAAAAAAGAGCGACTGCCGTCTTTGTCTGTCAAGCCCGCAAAAATCATACCAAATCATGTTTTGGTGATGTTTCTTGTTCTATATTAATGATTGACAAATTTTAGACGCTACTATATGTACTTCCAGGGGCAGTGAGGTAAAATTAGGAAACATTTGTGATTAGAATATCTGGCTCATCGCTAAATGAAAGGAAAGAGGATAGCTCTCCATCTGCAGAATTAGTAGGTGCGGATCCATTTCCCAAGGATCTTAATCGATACGGTTCGGCGCATGTCGAAGCCTTTTATATCAATACTTGCTAAAATACTCACATGCCTTTGGATGTAAGTACAATTCAACGTTTGGACCAATTGCAACGCGTGTGCCGTTCAAAATTTTATTCCACGATAGCAATTACAGAATTTTTGTGTAATTCTGCTGCGCTTTAATAAACTTTGTATTACAGTAAGTGAATAATGGAAAAGCCAGAACAGGACCATAGAATGTAATGCCTATAGAAGGCCTCTACATCCTCGGCATCGAAGTCAGAATAGGATAAGAAACAAATTTATTTCAATCTACCAAACAGTCCTACTCCAGAAAAAATGTCTGGAGGTTTTCTAAGGGACGCCCCTAATACTGCCAGTCTCCATTCTTCATTCTTTGAATTTTCGGACCAATCTGGGTCTACCGTTTTCTAGGGAATTTACGAGGTAATTCTATTCATTACTCGATAGTTCAAATATGACTGTTTGTCCTTTTCCGCGTGTTTCATGGCACGCATAAACCGCTAAATTTTGACACGTACGTTTATTTTTTAAATCTTCGTGGAGACATTTTCGGTGACCAGAAGGGCAAAGATTGGATCAGGGTGAGACATATCCAACCTGGCCCGACTGAGTCCGGCACAAGATCATATTCCATATCGTTCTTGTATGGGCTGTCTATATCTGCCAGCATTTCCCGAGCTTCAACTACAAGCACCAAAAAGTCAGTAGATACTCCTTTTTTGCCAAGTATAATGGGGTTTCCGAGCAATCAGGATCCTCCACTTTGCACACGGAAATTTTCTTCCCGGTTCAATCAGAGCCAACCAGCTTCGGCCAATCAAAAAACAACAAGTATCACTACAACTTCAAGTTCAGATTCTGTCACTACACGTGTGAATTCGGGGACGGCTATTGGTAAGATTCCTTATCTTCCACGGGTGCAATGTCGTGCAATTTTAGTATTAGATCTTATACAACGTCCTACGGCCGACAGTGCTGACAGACATACTACAGGGGTCCGCCACGACTACGGTACCGAGCCGACCGCCGATTGGCTGATTGTACTGGGGTTACCGAGAGTACTTCTACTCGTGAGTCTGTAAAAAGAGGTCCTACGGTTTTTGCCGTGGAAGGTTACTTCGAATTGGTTCAAAACCAATACCGATTACTTACAGAGCTGCAACCGGAGAAACCGCTCACAGAATAAGAAACATACACTGTACTGTCAGGAGTACAAAGGGAGGTTCGAAAGCCATTATCATTGCAGCGGGAAAAGGTTGGAGAGAATCATCTTAAGATATTTTCAAAACTATATTTTGCTAAATCAATTATTGACATTCGATCCTTTAGGAGTAAACTGAAACTTGAATAATTAAATAAAACGAGATTATTTACTCAAATGGAAAAGAAGAAAAGAAGAAAAGTAGACATAAGCAAAAATAATACAACTGAATAAAGGCTGATAGTGGGATGTAAAACAAATGAAAAAATATTCTGCCACCTCTCAAATGAGAAAAGGGGGAAATAGTACAAAAAACACGCCCAAAAGTTTTACAGTTTCCGAACCATTAAAATACCTTTACTCATACTTGTAAGAGGGTTTACTAAATATTATTTTTGGTCAAAGTATTGGGGAGATCACCGAATTTTAACAGTTTCTTGTGTAATGTGCCAAAGTTTATGCTGGTATTAGTTCCGTCCGAGGTGATTAACTAAGGCTTCGCCTAATTGCTGCTACCTAATATCCATGCTTTTCTCGGGGCAGATTCCAAGAACCACGTCAATTATTCGCAAATTATTTATTTACCTGCCTAACGAAATATTCCGATGTTTTCAAATGAATCTATTGTTCTCTTAAAGATTTTTTAACTATTCTCCGCCGTGGTAAACTCGGCAAATAGATAGCACAAATTAATATATATTTCAATTTCCTTGTGTCGTTTCCTGCAACAATAGTAAGACTAGCTCCAAAAGCCATGCGTTACAATCCGTTTTCCAACTAGGTTTTACACTACATGACCATTTGCTTCAAGGATTATTCCTGGATGAAATAAGAAATCGTCTAGTTTCGTAGCATAATTTCGGAACTGTTTTGTAGGAACAAAAAAGTATGCCGTCTATGAATATATTCTAAGTGACCTGTCGGGGCTCAAATATCTCCATCATCTCCTTAGATTAAATAAAAATAGATTTTATACAAATAATGTATAAAGTAGGTACATGCAACAGTCTTAAGCTGTAGAGCTACAAAGTAAGTATATATTAGTTTCTAGGAAAAAACAATTGTTGTCTTTTTCAAGAAAAATACTCTCAGTCATTACATCTCTCCTACGTGTACGTTGAATTATACAATCGAAAATTTAAATGAGGAAATATCCAATCTATCTTATCATACACAACCTCATTGCAGTTCGGAAAGGCAGTAATTGAAAATCTTCAGTCCGCTATTAGTAAATTACCTCAGTGTAGTGACCTCTGCGGCAGAGAAAACTCTGGTAAACTATGTTACTACTCATTTTAAAGCCAGCTCATTTCTACAGCTTACTTTGAGTAAGAAGAGAAATTTGGACGACTGAAGGATCAGAGAATTCCACATATGAAATCAATCTCAGATTCAGACCCTATATTCCACGGTGACATTCATAATATATTTTTGTATTGCAACGGTTGTTGCCCAACTGAGTCAGCCTGCTTCTGTGCTATGACTTTTGAAACACAGAAAGAACGCACAAGATCACCAGGCGTTCAAGATCAGCTTTATCTTCAAGGACCTTGCGACGCAGTAGTTTCACTGCTATCAAAGAAAATTCACAGGTGTCCCTTCACTGACTATTTTCACCTTACACGTGACAGGGTAACGTTATTGGAGCGGAGAAGGCGATTAAAAGCTGAGTATTGACAGTGTTCCTGCCCCCGGATTGTAAGGATGGACAGTATACCAATGCCTTCTGGAAGGATGTGACTGCCTCTATTCACGAGAGTCAACAGTATAGGATACGGCTATCTCCTGCTCGAGCGGCAGTGTCGCGAGCCTTGCCATGCTCCACAGGAAATGCGCAGAGAGTTCCTCCTACGACACAACGGTGATCTTCTCTACTTGCATATAGACTTTGAACCTTGTAAGCGCCAAAAATACGATACGGTCACTCCGCACGGTAGCTCCACTTATGTATAGAAGCTACGTCACAATAACGCCAACGGCGACACGAGACCTGAAAAAGGGGATAAACCGAAGGCTAGGCCACGGGGTACCCAGGTGAGGTAGAAACAGTAATAACCACAGTCGTCACTGGCGGACGGCTTAAACGAAATGTGAGGACTAAGTCCGGATCTTGCACCAGAGTTCTTTCTTTAGTATAGACTAACCAGTCTCTAGATTTGTGTATAAATGGTATTTAGTTACCTATCTACAAAGGTACGAAAGTCAGAACTATGTATATGTAACCATAAAAAGCTAGTTTTAAGCCTTGGTGACGTCGAGTTACTGATAAATAGAAATGAAACTGGCCCAATAGTTGGGAGTATCCAAAACAAATCACTGGGCACTCGCAGAGTTGGTCCGGACCCTATAAGAACAAGTGCCATGGCTAATGGACGTTAGTCTTCTAAATTACTTCTACCAGCAACTGATACATGGCAGCAGTTAGCGTCAATTAAATTCTTGAAATTCGATAAGTACGAAGTCCCCTTGTGCCCTGAGTTATGCAACGGTGACCCGCTGCACTGCAATTTTATGCGGTAACTACAATTTTATGCGGTAAAACCCCACTACGGATGTGACCAGCGTTCTACTAAATTCAATCGTAACGGTACAAAATCATGTAACAACTTCACATACTGCATGCATAAGTACAAAACACGTTTTGATATTATTTTGTTTGGGTTTTCCGTAAAGTGAGCCATATTCTGTCTCAATACCATGAGTCAGTGACTGGGAGGGTAGCTATAAAATTTCCATACCATCGAAGACATTTTTTAAAGAATCCCACCAAAGCTTTAAAACGTATACTCTTTTAGCTTTGTCAGGAACAGGATCAGAATGATCAATTTGATGAAAATAATTCATATCTGCTAAAGAATTTCTCGGAAAATTCAACGGAGGTCATGACACCGAGGGTCCTTTACTTGATTATAACAATGAAATGAAACGTCTTATGTTCCTGAACATTTGTTCTCATAAAATTAAGCTCATTCTACACGCGTGTACTATGCATCGATTGTTAAATGTTTAAAATGTAAAGAATCTTGAAAAAAGGTTCCTTCATCATCTGGATTGACTCTTGCGAAATATTTTCTAATTGTTGTTGGACTGGGAGCACCAGAGAGGCACTTCTATTCCTTTGCTTTTCGATGGTCTTTCAGTCTACTTGAATCATGGAAGGGTTTATTTTTCATCTTAATCATTTATTTTTGCAGCAAGAAGACTTAATATGTTTTTGTAAATCGAGTCGTCAAGCCGAGCGTTTTGAGCATAATGAGTGCAGCTTGCTGCTTTTCCTGTTTCTTTGGCGAATGTCGAAAACATTTAAGATGAGCTTGAGCCAAGCCTCTAAAGCGTTCTCGCGTACATTGTATAGTCCTCATCTTGGAGGCGCCTGCAATTACAGACTTCGCGCCCTATTATGATAAGACGCTAAGCCGCATCCGTTGGCAAGTCTTTGGAAATATCATCAAAATTTGTTATACTGTCTCGCGCTGACTTTCAAATGCTGCCGAAGCATCTTCCTCTTCCGATTCTAGAGTAAGTCGCCCATCTTGAATTTCTGAATCCAATATGCGTCCATAGCAATGATCTATAGAAGTACAAATTGCATGTGCAAGTCCAAAAGATATTCCTTTTGCTCTCGTATCGCCTCCTCGAGCAAAAAGTTTGATACGATGTACCCACATTCGAACATCAAACCTGAAGTCGAATTTTTCCTTTTCTGGAGTAAGTTGAGGTGGCTGAAAAAGTTTGTAAATCGGAGATCCTAAAGTTTCTGGGCCCGTAACTGATAAAAACTCGCAGCAGTTGGTTTTGAGACAGACGTTTCGCAGTAGAAGTGACGAAGTCTAAATCGCGTTGGGTTGACACTGAGCAAGTCGAATCGGCACAAATTGCCGGCAAGTTGCCCCTTTCTCCCACTTGGGATCCAGGTCGCTTTACTATCCTTTATATTCATTTTCCCTGCAGTTTTAACAGTGTGTTTCGCTCATATCATGCTGTAATTTCCACCGCCTTCATTTTGCCGCCCATTCATTAGAGCTGTCTGTTCGCAACATACCTCAACGCGCATTTCATTTGACCGTCATTCATACGCGCACAGGTACGCTTTCCAGAGGTCTTCATCTGGAGTCCTTGTGACCTTGAATGCACATGGCATTTTCCGACGGGTATGCTCGCGATTTCTGCTTGTAGTATGTGCCCATTGAATCATTGTGCTTTCCGGTCGCAATAATCAGTCTATTTTGTAACAATATGCTTAAATCTGCGTCAACCGCATCGCATAAATGTTGTTATCGCCATTCGCGGTACGGCAATTGTTGTATTGGCCCGCCGGCCGTGCTGCAGTAGTACTTTCTTTTGCCTGCCAGCTGTGTACCTCGCTGCCAATGGTCACGTCATTTGCTTGATCCAATTCCATCTGGATTACAAGCCATGGATTCCGAAGGAGGAATTTTTCCTTTTTCTCTAGCCTCCCGCCGCACCGGCAGTTCCCGCCGGCGGACGGGGCTTTATATATAAGATGTAGTTGCATACTGTAGTTTCTTATGATTGTTGTACAGTACCTACTGTACAAACGGTCGTATCCAATCGTGGGCCACGACTACAGTGACTTGGCAACTTCGATGACTTGTGCCGTATTTGACAGGTGGCAGTACTGGTGTATAGTGCTACCGGTAATACAGTACTTATCGAGCTGTTACCGTTCCTATATTGCTATGCGAGCGGCTATATAAGGCAGAGCTCTCCGCCCGATCGGGCGATAAGAGAGAAAACAGAGGATAGGAAAAAGCGGTCAATCGGACTACCTAACTACCTGTGTGTCAACTATCTATGGCGATCGGCCTAATTAAACACACCAAATACGAGACTGCAACGGCATCCCGGGGGCTTTTGTACCCGTTCACTGTGCCTTCCTTCCTCGCTCCCCCTCGCTGACACTACGCATACTACAATGATACCTCTAAGGAGGTCCTACGACAGTGGTAAACAGCCCATAAACTTGTGGTATTATGATGCCTCTACAGCCGTGGGTATGGGCTGGTTCGCGGGTGTCAGCCGCAGCTTGGCACGGTGGCGTAGGAAGTTGTCGGTGGTAAGACATTGGTGAGGAGGTCGGTTTGCAGGAGCGTGGACGGCGTGCGGAAAATATTGATTTCCCCGCTGTCGGCGGCGCCCTGAAGTGATGGTAGCGAAAATCGATGTACTTGCTGTGCCGAGTGTGAGATTGGGACTTGGCTATCGATTGTGCCGCCTAGTTGTCCATCTCGTGCAGTTTTGCTGGAGTGGCTGCTGCTTGAATCTCTCCGAGCAGGGATCGCAGCCATTGGGTTTGAAGTACCTTGCGGCTGGCCGCGTCGCACTGGGTCCTGCACGTTCTGGTGAAAACTGTTTGTATCCGACGTGAGAACCAAGAGATTAGGTTACTCGCGTGGTAGACCAAGCTACCGTAGGTGGACTGTCTAGTGTCTTTAGACGCGCTGAAGTCAGCGTCGGACTAGCTCTTGAGTATTTCCATACCTGTTGTGTACAGGAGCTGATGCGTTTTTGTGTCCTGTACGTATCCGGCCACTTGCTTGAGGGCTTTCTACTGTCGTAACACTGGTTGCGCTGTGTGACGTGCGAGCTTGCTGGCGATATCGTGTCAAGCAGGGACTCATCAGATCGAAATGCTGCTAGTTCAATGCCAGAGAGGTAGGGTTTGAGGCATGGTAACTTGCTTGCATGTGCATCTCGTTGATGGAGGCCTGCGCTAAGCGATGCTGGGAGATGTCTATGTTCTGCTTGGCCTTGTCTTGCTTGATGCTCCTTCCGATGAGATGCGAAGCAACGCCTAAATCCTTAACCCTTTATTTGCGTAGAAGTGCGTCAGGAAGTTATTGGTATAGTGCCTCTTGGTTTGTAGCTACCCCGAAGTCATCTATAGTGACTGCAATAAAAATTATTTTCTGTCCGGTCCGCTTGAATTATGCTTCCTTGTCAGCTGCCACTGCTGTGTAGCCGCGTTGTGTGGGGTGGATTCGCATACTTTTCGCATACAAACTGATAGCGTGAGGGGTGCTGAAAATATATTTAACAACTTGGGAGACGGCAGCTTGGTCCAGTTGTGCCCCTTGGAAGGGTGGAATGATCTCGAGGAACAGCGTGGCTGATCCCTCGTATGATTCTTGCAGGAACGCGTTTTTGGGATCTAAGTACCGTACCGTCATGTTTGTGATGACTGCCATGTATATTAGCATGCGGATTGCGCCCTTGTCAGCGGTGTGAACCGCAAGGGCCGTGGGGTCTAAGTATTTCTCAGGTGTGAGGAGATGGCCCGGGTAGTTGAACAGCCTTGTGACCTGTGATTTCATCATCAGCGTCATACTTGTAAGAGAATGTAACGACAGCTTTGTAGAACTTAGCGCCATTGGGTATGGTTTTGCGTGGTACCACTCGGAACGTGCCAAAATCGCGATAAATAGCCGCTTCTGTTTCGTAGGCCGACTGCCATTGATCTGCATCTGGTCGAGAGCTGGCATCTTGGAGCGTGCGAGGTGGGATGGCGGGAGGTAATGAAGGTTGACGGCGGCCCCCCCGAAGGGCCCTGGATTCGCCTGTGTGCGTGGCATGCGCTTTCTAAGGGGTGCAATGGTGTTGATTCACTCTAAGGTTATGTCCCTGTTGAGGGGGTACCGCATGATGATACAATCTTAGCTGATCATGGTTGGGGTTGTACGGTCGATAGTCGGAGATGTATGTCGTGAGGAGTTCTTCTGTCTGTGGATTGAGTAGGCGGTAGTGTGCTCCGCCCGGAGTGAATAGGTAGCGTACCAGGATGGCACGGTTGGCAGACTTCTTCTTGATTGCCGTTAGGACAGGTATGTGCTCGTGTTCCACGAACATACGAAACGGTTGGAGGCTGAGGCTGCGCCGTGGGTACAGACATTACGACTGTCGGTTTGTTTCCCAAATTCGTCTTGGTATGTCAATGGACCGGTAGAGGGTTGCATTGGTTTTTGGTACCGTATCAAGAACGCACAGCACCCAATGCTTGTCAAATGGCACTTGGGCAGCATATAGAGTGGCACGTACACATGACATGATCGTGCGGTTGAGCCTCTCAGCAATGGGGTTTTCTTGAGGCGTATGTGGTACCGTCGGATCGAGGCTGGTAGCGTACATCCCGAAGTGACGGATGAGGAGACATGTGAGAAAGTCATTCGCGGTGTCAAAGCGGATTCGAGCGGCAGTCATACCGAAGTGGCGGCAATCTTGGCAAACATGCTAGGAAGGGCGTTACCTGCATCCTTGCGTTGGCGTAGCAGGTGTACGTATTTCATTCTACTGTGTACGTTCGTTACTGTGAGGAAGGATTTTTGTCCTTCTGGGGTCTTTGGAAAAGTATTCGCGATGTCGGCAGCAAGGGTGGGTCCAGGCGGAGGGCGAACTGTTTGATGTTGGTGCGGTGCTTCCTGGAAGTTTCCTGCCGAGCATCCTTGGCAGTGGAGAGGGGGGGTGCCGTTGCGTAGTTCGGCAAGTAACCCAAGAGGGCGATCGAGCTTTGCCATCCAGCCGAGCTTAGAAGGGGCTATTTGGTTGAGCCTTAAGTGCCAGGAATGCGTGAGGTCGGTGAGTCGTCGAAGGCGCGACTGGGGCGAAGGCAGGTGAGCGGGGTATGAGACTGTCTGTGTGGTCTTGTCGGTTCTGCGGCCGCGAGGATGGTGGGTGGGTAGCGGTAGTACCTCCAAAATTTCGTCCGTTGTGGGGCGCCGTGTAGTTTCAGCGCGGGGGTTTGTCTTTTTCTTTGTTGGCTTCCGCGTTTTAAAGTAGTCATTGAGTGTTCGTGTGGGGTAATTTGTCCCTGCTGCATGCATGTGTGGGAGCGCCGTGGTTAGCGTAATGTGGTAGTGGCCTTTAGGGAGTTGTATGTGGGTAACTATATTTTTGGGTTTGCGAAGCATGGTAATCGGGTTTATACAGCCCCAGAAGCGTGTAAATATTACAGCGCAGTAATTTGCCGCAGTTATTTGGGGTACCGACATGAGGTTGTCCGTGAAGTATGGTGCGTGTACCAGGTGCGGGATTAGGAGTGGTTGACATTGTTTGGTATATAGTGGCTACGCTTTGTGCCCCGTTGTTGGATATGTCGACCCATTTGACATATTGACCGTTGAGACATGCGGAGTGCAGTCGGTTGAAGGTTTTTTGGAGAAGTTCGGGTAGCACGCGTAATACAAGATGTAAGAGTCAAAAGAGGCTTCCTTCACTGCGTAATCTTGGTCTAGGTCGATTTGCTCGGACTCCATATTATTTGGATGAGGATCTTCCAATGTGCGGTCGGAATTAGTCATTCGGGCTGTGCGGGTCCCACGAAGTCGAGTCGGACAGGTCTTCATGGCAGTTCGGCGCGGTGGGGGGATCCGTTGCAGAGACTCCGGTCGTACTATGAGTGCAGACGGAGCCCGTGTGGGTGCGAGCAGAAGAGGCCAATGCCCACGTGCCCGTTACCTCGCAAGGCAGTTACCTGTGTCATGGTGGCCCCATGTTTGGTGAAATTCACAGTATTTGAGGCTATTTGTGGTCGCCTTGATGTTTGTTCTTTGCGGAGTGTGTTCCTGTGGTGGTTCAAGTTGGACGTAAGAGGTGAACGTCTCCTCGGCCTTCTGAATTGTTTCTATGCTGGTTCCGTTTAGTACTGGTACGTTAGTGCAGAGGGTGGAATGGTTTTGTAGTCCTTGTATTATATACTTGACTGTTTTGGCTTCGAGTTCGACGTTCGGGAAGCCTGCATCCGCAATTTGACGACGGAGTTTTAAATTTTTATGGAAGTAGGTGTCGATGGAGTCCTTATGAGTGAATTTAGTTTAGCGAGCTTGGTTCATGAGTTCAAAATGTCGTTTTGGCGTCGTTTAGGCGGCCTATAGAGTGTCCAGTTCCGCCAGCATATCTTTCGGGGAGCGGCGGAGAAACGTTGTGGGCAGGGTGTTGAGGATATCATTGGAAATGGATGAGTCGATGAATCGTCTTGCATTTGCATGTAGTCCCCGATATGAGTCCGTAATCGAAGGTTATGGCGGGGGTTAGTTGTTTGTTATTGCCAGAAAACCGTGTTCGGCGGCGTACTCTTCTATGTTTAATGCCAACCGCTGATAGTTAGTTCCAGTCAATGTAGGCATAGCTATGGTAGGGGTTATCATGGTTGTTAATGTAGTAGTGTCCGACTGAAATATGGCGGTGGCTATTTGTAGATACTCCAGGTAGTTCGCTAAGGAATGGCAGTGGTCTCGAAAAACCGCTTGGGTAATCATTCGGTGTTGATCAGAGTCTAGCGTAGTGAGAGAGTGCTGAGACTTGACTAAGTTGGCGGAGTGGAAAGTTAATGGCCGATAACCTGTAGCGAGAAATGGTTCCTTTTTTCTTGCCTCCCGTCGCACCGGCAGTTCCCGCCATCGGGCGGGGCTTTATGTAGAAAATGGAGGTAGCTACTGTAAATTATTATCATTACACATTTCTCACTCCGTCAAAAACTGTACTGTACAGTTTATAAATCTATAAAGTATGTGTTAAAAAACGGCTCTCGACAACCGATAGTCATCATATTTCTTACCGCTTTTCAAATGTTCCTTCGAAGGCGGATATCATACTTTGCATATATATATGGTATCCTATACTGGACCTGCTCTATTATATGTAGAGACGTAAAATACTAACAAGCAATGTTCGTTATCTACTAAACGGCTCGCAACTGTTGCTTTGAAGCCAGACATCACAGCTCGGACTTATCTAGAGTATGCTACACCGGGCCGACTCTACCAAGCATGGAAACAAGACAACTGATAACCAACAGTCGTTGTCCATCCTACGTGCCCCCGACTGTTGCTCCGAAGTCGAATCCAAGATTTGGACACACCCACAATACTGCATACTGGGCCAAGTTTTCTGCAATACCCGATTTCATATTCTGTGGTCATAGCTTGACTGAGCTTTTGTGGAAGGGTTGTTTACAAATTAATAGTTAAGATAGCCATCTCCGCTAGACTAGCCACTCTCTCCTAAAATTATCAGTCATCAACTATACCTCAACGAATCAATCAACAGCTACAATTCAAGGACAACAAATCAACAAGTGTTAGACGTAAGTACGTTCTACCCACAGTACCTGTATACAGTGCGCGACTTTGAGATAGCACCTCCCCTGAATTTGATTCTGCACATTATTTGGATTGGCATTTTTAAATGAATTTAATGCTATTGTAACAACAATTTAAACCCATATAAAGAGTATAAAGCCCGTTCCTGTACACCAGCCACAAAAAACTAAAATTTCAAAAAAGAAATTTAGGGCGCGACATTAGAATAGCACCACTTAACTAAATCTACTTAACAAACCAGTTTGAAATTGTCGTTCCCTTGTAAAGTACTTCAACTAGCATCTTCGAACACTCCTTTCACTCGTGCACTCAACCAGCATCAGAAAAAATGGACAAGGGGAAACAACTGGACGAAAAGGAAAATGGAGCAACCCTGGCTCTGGCGAAGGAGGGCCTGAGCAATCGAGCAATTGCCAAATGGTTTAATCGAGACAAGAATGTTATCTCAAGGTTTCTCATCAATCCGTACTGCTACGGGAAGAACTACAACACCCAAAATAACAAGAAAGTATCCCCAGCCGGTGTAAGGTCGTTCGCAGAAGTGCCTCTAACACTGGTGCGTCAGCATCTCAACTCAAGAGTGAAATGAATTTGCAGGTCGGAAAGCGCCAGGTTCAGAGAATTTTATCGAACTCAGAGCACTTGGTCCACTCTAAGGTAAAAACGGAGCCACCTTTAAAAAAGGAGCACAAGTCGAGGCGTTTAGAATGTGCAAGGTTACATCACAACAAGACAGAACACGAATGGAGTCTAGTACTCTGGTCTGATGAAAAAATTTAATCCTAACGGACCGGACGGGTTCCCTCACTACTAGCATGACATTAGGAAAGAAAAAGTTACTCTTTCGAAACGAAATATCGGTGGGGGAGGTGTTATGGTTTGGGCAGTTTTTTTGGCTACGGATTTTCAAAATTGGCTGTGCTGCAAGGTAACCAAGATTCGATGAAGTACTGCTCTACTTTGGAAGACTATCTACTGCCCTACACTGACGATTTTATGCCGTTAAAGTGTGTTTTTATGCAGGATAATGCCTCCATTCATATCTCACAAATTTCATCTGCATGGATTGGGGATAATGTTGGACGCGTCATGTCTTGGCCAGCAAGATCCCCAGACTTGAATCCAATAGAGAATAAGCTCTTCGACAGAGTTAAACTGACGTTAGTTGCATAAAGAGCCTTTGCAACTTTTGTCGAAGAGCTTAAACGTACTATACAGGAGTGGGGAAAATTGGATCAAAATTGGATCAAGAAGCTTCTTCGCAGTATGCCGAAACGATGTGTTCAAGTACTAGAGGGGCAAGGTGCGAAACCCGACTATTGAGGCATTTTTTCAATTAAATTCTTTGTGAATTTGAACAATAAAGGAAGTGGTGCTATCCTAAAGTCGCACCCTAAATTTCTTTTTTGACATTTTAGTTTTTTGTGCGCACTGTACTGTACACAATACTTTACTGTAAGACTGAATCATCCAAGCATGACTGTACTAAACTTGATCTCAATCCTTACGAATTCCAAGCACTTCATCATTGATGACGCAATCCGCTACGGTATGACTCACGCTACGCGCGTTCCGTCCCATCCCGGCTTGCATCACACCGGCTGACCTCATCCCCGCCAAGAAGGCGCCGAGGCCGGTCCCCCGCAGTCTGTCCGGGCCACCAGCACCATCCCTCCTGCCCAAGCCGCCGACAAGAATACCTTACTACGCGGAAGCCGATCCTCAGCCCGTCATGGTGGACGTCGACGCCTCCGAACCCGCTTAACGCCCTTCCCAGGGTCATCCACACCCCCTCCCACGCACATCTATGTTCCCCGAAACCCGAACGCCCCACCTCCTCTCCTCCATTCCTTGCCGTCTCCTCTCGACATCTTTCGCGCACCGTACCGAGAGGCAGACGTCTTCCGAGATATCCCCGGACCCTGCATCACCATGTTCTTCCTGCTCTTAGTCAGGCTGGTCAAGGCCGCAGCGACGGCGTGGGACAGCGAATACACTCCTCTCGCCTTCCTCCACCTCCACATGTTCCCTACAGCAGTCCTCTGTCGCAAACTGGGCTGCGACGACGGCTGGCGTCAGCGCAAGGGTCAGAATGATGCCCTGGGCAACCGCATACGCCGCGCCCGCACGGACAACCAATGGGGAGCGCTCTGGGCCGAAGCCATCACCACCCACCGCACCCGGGGCTGACTGGTAAGCCCAACACTGTCCCGCGCCTGCTAACTCGCCATCCATCTCGCGGCGCTTCCGCCGGCAAAGTGCCCCCACGCGTCGGAAGCCGCGACGGGGCATTTTGCAGAGATTGTCGCTACGGTAAGGCCATGCGTTCCTTACACAGCACCCCAGCCGTCGATGTCAACCACCACGACACCATGTGGACCCAGCGTTCTCTCCAACCCACTCCTCCCTGTCCAATCGCCCCGCTCACTGAGTCCTGCCTCCCGCTCCCCCCTACTGTTACCGTGGAGGCCGTCGGTCGGGCTGCACGGGGAATCTCTTGCGACATGACTACTGGGCTGGATCGCATGCCCTCCGCTGGTTTCACCTCTTGGTCAAGACCAAGATTACCCCTGAAGCAAGTTTCACTGGCCTCGCTGCGCTCAACCCGCTCATCAACCGTATGGCCTGTGGCGACCTCCCCTACGAAGTCCTCCCCCTAATAGCTGCTGCAAGACTCCTACCCGTACAGCTAAAGCCGGGCAAGATCCGCACCATCGCAATCGGGACTGTACTCCGCGGCATCGTTGCGAAAGCCCCCCTTCCTCACGCCATTGCTGACACTAAAGACTTTCTCGCCCATCACCAGACGGCAAACGGGAAAAGGGCCGGGATGTATGCCGTCGTGCATGACTCGCAGACTATCTCCCACCGCCTCTCCCAAGCCCCCCAGGTTGCCACCGTCCTTAATGATGCCTCTAACGCCTTCATCTGCGTGGACAGAGAGTCGCCCGTTCAATCTCCTGCCTGTCCGCACGCCCACGCATGTGCGGTCCATCAACATAGTCTACGGCCGCTGGCAAACCCCGCTACTCGTCCCAAACCGCAAGTGTACAGTGATTCTAAGCGCAGAGGGCACCCCAGCGGGTGATCCGGCTAGCATGTTCCTTCGCGCTTACCATCAGCCCCTTATATACTCAAGCTTGTGGAGGACCCTGACCTCATTCTCAACCAATGGTCTGCGGATGATGGCACAGTCGTAGGCAGAATGCCTGCCCTCCGCCGAGCCCTCACCAAACTCCGGCAACACGGGCCTCCCCTTGGTACCCACCTCAACATGCGCAAGAGAGCATCTACTGGTCCCACACACCCCCTGCAACACGTGAGGAGTTTCTCTCAGACATCCTCCGCCAGCAATGCGCCCCACATGGCTTCAAGCTTCTTGGTGCCCCAATCAGCACCCACGACAATACGCATGAGGTCCTTCTCGCGAAGATCGCGTCCTGTCGCCGGAACCTGGAGAAGCTCTCCCTCGTCCAAGAACCTCAAAGTAGCTTCCACATGCATCGCCTTTGTGTTTCTGCATGGCTGAAGTTTCATGCGTTCCCACTCCCCGCCCCAACCCCGCCGGCTCTCCCCACTCATCCTGCTGCCCATCCAACGACCCCACTGCTGCTGCTGCCCATACCGCAGTGCACACCCCTGCTGTTTCCCCAGCAACGGACCCCACATCCCCTTGTGCGCCTCGCCCAACCCCACCCCTGCTGCCACCCTTGCCCCTAAACCTTCCCTGCCACCCCTCCCATCCCAACGGTGCTCATGGCGCTTCCGCTCGTCAACATCTTCCCCCTCCGAACATTGGAAAGCGCCGCCTCACGCGAGGCAAACCTACCCTGACCCGCTCTATCCCCCATGCACACCCTTCCCAAACCTGCTTATGCACATACTCTATCCTCACCCCTCGGACCTCCCCGCCTCCCCCGCTCAGTGCCCCCTGTCGCCTCTGCTGTATCCAACACTCGTGGCACTGCTTTCCACCTGTCTGCCGTCCCTTCTTCGGCCCCAGTTAATGCCCCCGGCCCACACGAGGCCATTTCAGACATCCCAGATGCCTCCTAAACATCCCCGACTGCTGCCGCCCCTGCCCGGACCGGCGATGCAACCCCGACACCCTTCCTAGCCTCAGCCCTGCAACTAACTAATCGACATGAATGGTACGCCCTTGCTTTCAACGTTTTCCGCACTGCCGGCCGCGACTATGAGCTTGAGGCCTTCTTCCCGTCCCTGGCAACAACCCCTGACCTGAAGGCATCCTGCTACTGACAAACGGCTCCAGCCCCCTGGTATGCGATACAATCATTGCTTCCTCCTTTGCAAGTAGTCGGAGGAGCTGACGAGATCGCTAACCAGAGTAAGATTCGCGAACTCGACTTTAAATTAGCCCGCCAAGCTATGAGCCCCCCCACTGCCCCTAGCAGCCCCGAGCTTCTTTAAGTCGATCGCATTTGATTTTCTCGGCGCCCCTCTCAATGCTACATCATCCCTTTGTTGCTGATTTCATCCCGGTCATTGCCTGCCGCTTCTTTACCGGAACCGGAAAGTTTCGCCGTAAGATCCACCAACGCCTCAGTACCATCACGTAGTTGTCCGTGGCAATGGCCTCACCAGGTCCGGGCTTCGAAGTTCAATGCTGGAAAGGCTTATCCCGCGACTGAATACCCTTCGCACGCTTCTGTGCCATATTGTACAACTCGTAAAGATCTACCCCACGACAGATCCCGGTACAGTACTGTGTGTATTAATGCCAGTGAAGCGGGTGTGCTCGAAAAATCGGATGTATATAATTCATTAAAAAAATTGAAATTCAAATTGATGTTTCTTTTCCAGACAAATTTCCTTTACTTTTTTAGTCTGTGCACTGCAGGTACCTGTATAAGTCTTACTGTTGAACCGAAACGCCAGGATTGCGCCAACCAGTTCGAACATTTTTGTCGTTGCACTTCGCCTCAAAAATTGAATGAATAAATATTGTCGGTACACGCGGTACTTGCCTCGCCTTCAACTTCCGTCACGTACCCCCATACACGGAACAAGGAGGCTCCGTCCATGTGGCAAGGTGTAGAGCACCGATCGGCAAAAACTTGAAATGCAGGAGTTCTTCGCCGTCCAATGTTTCCATTGTAAACAGTTTCAGGTCGTGCATAAGCGCAAGGATCGAAAGTTTAGCTGCAAGATCTGTGGAAACAAGCAAAGCGTGAGAAAGGTGAGTCGAACATTCCAAAAACACATTTCCGTACCGCAGCCTTCCTATATTCTCATTTTATTAACGGTATCCAATTTCCAACTCCCCCTATCCACACCCTACAGATTGCAGCTCGATCAAACAAAGCCGCAGACGTGCGTAAGTTTGTTCAGCAGATAAATTTACGTCGCGGCGAGGTAGCCGAACAGTACGACGATATTCATGCAGGCTCGAGTATTGCGAATCAACATGAACATCTCCACAATTCAGAGGAGATCGCGGAAAATCTTTACGACAACCCTATCCGCTCAAAAGCTACCCGAGACGTGACTCAATTCGATTGTCCAAACCCTGCAGATGCATTGCGGGCTTCAAAGTGGTCCCAGTACGATGCTGTGCTTACAAAGAGTAACCCTGCCTCTGGGAACCCCGTTGATGATCCGGAAGATGGCCCTGAGTATTTTGACAATAATGACACAGACGAACAGGGTTTGTGACAGCTCTACCAGACATCACTGTCTTGCGCGCAAACAAGAAGAAGCATCATTCAAGATTGCAAGCACCTTCAAACCTAAGCAGTGGTTCTCTTTCCACAGAGCCATCAAACGACGTCCAAAAGCCACGTAGTAAAAGAGGAACGATAGTGCAGAACGCCCAGCCCATCCGACCTTCCAAGAGATCCAGAAAGGAGAGAACTGTTCAGAGAATGGGAGCAGACAACGGGATGGGTTTCGGTACATCAAGATGGGGCAGTTGGGGTGATGGTGGAGTCAACGATTCTTGCGACAAGCTCGGAGATGATGGCGGAGCAGGGCTTCTTACGAGTCTTGGCTCAGATGAAGTTGTGCAAGAAGATGTTCTGTTCTGAATACCTCGATCACTGGTTTTACTTCAGAAAAATCTCGGCACTACGCTTGTTACGTACCCGAATTTACCAGCCATCTACTCTTCTCCATCTCTATCATGCTCAACCGCGATATCCTCCAACCGACGGGACACTCCCCTCGCGAAAGCGTTTTGCAAGTACAGTACCATTGGATAGGCAACCCAAGCCATGAAGCCATGCGGGCGAGAAAAGCTTCTTAGGTGAAACAACACATCTCCATTCCGTTCCCGACGCACTGAGACCACCTCCTCCCCTTTCAGCACATGTCGATGCGTTGTGCCCCAAGACACAGCAACACTCCCACGCGTCCTTTTGACAGCCACCACCCGATTTACATTCGCTGTCCATACCATTGGCAAAACTCTTGCTGCAAAAACAATTATATCGCCGTTGCACCATTTCGATCCATGCCCTTTGCGCCACAATCGCGTCCATGGCAAATCAAGTGCATCCCCTGTCTCCAAAGCCCTCGATGCTCGACGCCAGGCAGAAGCCCCGGACCCAATAACTGTTGTCAGAGAGTTGATTCGGTAGCCTGGCGGGGTAGCCGTATCTGCCCCGCCATAGGAAGGATAAGAAGCGACTGTTGAAGAAGGGGGAGAGATAGAGAGGGTAGAAATGTGGGCCGCGAGGGGAGGGCCGCCTATGACAAGATCTAAACCGGCAATTCTCGCCTGGATTGGCATCGGCCGCAACAATTGCCGATAGGGGAGTGCACGCGTATGGGGAGAAGTCAATTATGTCACGAGATTGACGTAGCGACTTGCCGCACCTTTTCGCTCCCAATGTTCGATCGAGCACGCCGAGGGCGGGATTTGCTTCAACGAGGGCCGAACTTGCAACAATACCTCGGGTGCTGGGTGCTAGCTAGTGGGCGCCATGTGTACGCTTGAGGGTTTTGTTCTTTGATTTTTTTGAATTTTCGCTGAAAGAGCTCATCGCCCTTGGTCGTCCGAAGAGGGTGAAATTGAATTCATTTGAATGGCAATGGGACATTATCCGATACGCTTTGCTTGTAGAGCTAGACCTGGGCAATCTTCACAAAATGTACATGCAAGTAAATGATCTAGATCAGATATCGATATCCAAACAAGATTTCTTCATGGCAAGAAAAAGGGCGTCGAGCTTTAGCGGAGTAAAGGTAGCTAACTTAACTAAGTTAATGCTATTCGACGAGGAACACTGCGTAACTCAAATGGATAAAGAAGAGGTCACTAGCTAATTCTGTAATCTCTTCTCCGCTTGATCACCGACCTAAATAATTCCTAAACAGTTAACCTCGCGACCTCTTGAAGAGTTTGCGTATGTGCAGCGAGCTATGGACGACCTTGTCCACTTCCGGACGGTCAAGTATTATCTTGATTCTCAGTAAAGCCTGGTTTAATCGACTTGCGCCACGGAATTACTGGCATGGGCAAAGGCCTGTAATGGCGGTGTACGCGACACTCTAGCATCCCCAATTCGCAGCAATGAGTTTTACAGGTAGAATTGATACACTCCTTCTTTGTCATCTGCCGACATCCTTGGATAACACATCCTGTTTGGTTCTTCATGAAATCCTCGTATCCGTCCTTTTTGTATACGTCTTGCCTGTGTTCCCACGGCGACAAAACTCTTGGATGGTTCTGCTTTTTCAGGGGCTTCAACCCGTCGAACATCTGCTGGTGAATTGCGATATAGGCATGCTCCGAAAAGACGAATTCACAGGCCTCCGAACAAACGCGCTGCGATCTTCCTGTGACCATTGATCCTTGACCCTAAACGCTGTCTCGGTATGATCTGCCAACACTAAGGAGTACAGCACCCTCGCATATTCCTTATCATTGTCCAAGGTAGCATCCAACTCACATGTACAATTCTCCTGACCTGCGGTATACCCGCAGTGACATCCACTTCTCATCATGATGCGATAGTAAATGAGACTACTGCACAACCGGCCAGCCTCTTTGACCCCCAACTCATTCATGAGAAGGAACAGGTCCCTCGCATGCTCGATGGCAAATGTATTTTCACAAGGAAAACGGACCAAAGCCCCTGCCACACTGGCCGCGGTAGCTCTCGGCAAGTCCATTTGACCAAACAAGACGCGAGCCAATTCATCGCTTGTGCCAAATTGATCCTCCGGCAACAAAGTTATGACATCGCCATAAAACTCATGAGCATGGCCGCAAAACTTCCACAAAAAGGACATCCACTCATGCAGACTTGGTACCCAGTCGATAAAGATCTCATTGAGAAATTCTGGGTGCAGGCCTTTCCTTGTCAGGTAAGCAAATTCTTGTCTTGGAAATGCCAGCAGGACAAACACAAATACTTCGTCTACGGTCCACTTCTCAAAGCTCATACATTTGTATTGTTTGAGACTTCTCAGACAAGCAACTCGGCAGTATCTGCAGATTGGCAAGGAACGAAAGAGGCAGGGTTTTGAGGAGGTGTGTCGATGGTATGTTGCTCTTGTTTCTCAGGTGAGACAGTAGTCAACTGACTAGATGAATCACGAGAATCATAGACAAACGAAGAGGAGAAGTTAGGATAGGCTTCCTCCCATTCGATTATGGCATCGCTGACAACGGTTCGAAGAAAGCCGAACGTCATGTTGGTAACAGAAGAGGTGGGCGTGTTGCAGTGCAGCTATACCGTGAGGATGTTGAAACTTGGGACGACGAAGCGCGGATAGGATAGACTAGCCGTATCCCTATCGTGTTGCGCGGCTTTGATCCCGGATCAACGTGGTGGGTAGCGGAGAGCGGTACACCGCATTCACCGCAGATGGGTAAGCAGTGCAAGCTTCATGGTAGGTTGAAAAAGCTGTTGGGGCCCAGCGGAGAGCCTTCATTGGGGTATGTATGAGGGCAAACTGGAACGCCCTGCTGCACGTGGCCGACGTGGACCACCTGGTTAGCTCTTAGCTACCGTAGCAATACAGTCGGATCCTGCAGCGGACACTGGCTATACTGATGCCATAAAGTTCTCGACAGCTTTGCCCTCCATGATACGTTATTGTGAACCGCAGTGCTCGTTAGATTCTGCAGTCCCAGCCTGCAAACAATTACAGTACAGATTTATTAATTTCAGCAGTTCAGAAATGTCTCCAGAGAATATGGATTCCCCTTGGTTTGCTGATGATAACAATACTGTACCGCATTGATATGACAGGTGTCGGCCGCAGGAACCCCGTCCCGAAAGGCCAAAATGCGCTACTGTATCATACTCGCCGAGGAAACGTGCGGACACCTGTTATACTATAATATAATGAATATGGCACAAATCTGAACGAATCCGGTCGGCTTGCCAGGCCTTGCATTGAGAGTTTGAAAGTTGAGATTCTCGTCCCTCCTGATACGGAATTTACGTCAGCCGACATCCTCCTCTTGCATACCCCCGTGACCCTGAACCAGGCCTCCCGGACCAGCCCATCCCATCCCATGTGACGTCGCCGGGACGCCTTCATTAACGCACTTCTCAATCATGAATGCGACGCAAGTCGCCGGTGGGGCTGCAGCCCTCATGCACCACCGCAAGGTCCTAGACCAACAACATGAGCTGTCAAGGTGCATGATGCCCCCCTCTCAGCCCTCCCACGGACCAGGTTTCCGATTCCAGCCCCTGATTTTTGGTTCCCTCGCTGCCCTTCTCCGGAGACTGTCTTATTTATAGAAGAGTTTGTATCCCGTGTTGCCAGTAAATGCCACATCTCGGACGCTACTATTCGCACGCGCTTCTACCATCGTATCAGTTGCCCTTGTGGTCGTCGGTGGCTATGGCCATCATGTCGCGAGCTCCACTGCACGTGACCGATGTGGTCCATCCAGTTAGCTCTTAACTGAATAGTCGGTCAGTCGGTTCGCATTCTAGGTACGCCACTCACCACAATCCCTAATGGGGTTCCGATGGTATATCCGTTGTCATGATACCATACCTGTAGTAGGAACTGCCCTACCTCTCTGTCGCCATCCTCGTACAGGACAGCAAATCCTGTACTCTCAGGACGACGGGGTGCAGGACAAGGTCGAAGAGCAGTCCCATCATGACCACGGATATATCATCAGAACCCACGAGCAGCTACTGAAAGCAGTACAAGTCCTTTCGTCGTCATATGCCACAGAACGCGGCCTCCATCTGTCCCTGACAAAGTGCAAGGTTTGATGGCCTATTGCACTACCGCCGTCCGTCCAATAGCTTTACCTAGCCGGACTAAAGCAAGTATATAGCGACGGAAATCGCATTCTCAACGCCCCCATAGGCTCGACAACATTCATGCAACAGGATTTCTACGGTGACATCGAAGAAGCCGATACTTCCTGCGCTCCCTGTTGCCCGAATATCGGACCAGGTGCGGTGAAGGCCTTCTCGATGCTCGACGGCCAGGTGACAAGCAGCCTTTGCAAGGTCTCCAGCCAAAAGGGTCACCTGACGATCATGGCGGATGATTCTTTGTTCCCCGCGGAGGCAGTGCATTAGGTGGTCGCCATAAATGTCATGGCTTTCCCAACAAATATTTGTTGGACACTTAGTGCCGGGAGAGAAGATCGGGGCTTGGCAGTAATACTGCAGCCATACCGAGAACTCCGGTGGGTAAATGTTTGTTTCGAGTCTGGGGCATGGGGCGCAGTACACTCATTCCTAAGCACCTGGAAGGGCCATACTGGCGCAGAACGCCAGTCTTCTGTTGTCGCCGAGAGGTTTTTCTCCTTGATCTTTTTCATGGACTGCATCGGTTAGTTTCTTTTGCGGTGTGCTTGATTTGAGCAAAATACGCTAAAGGCCTAGTCCTTGATGGCAAGCAGGAGCGCGACCAATTCTTGTAAGCCTCTGCGGTGTCTCCGTATGTCCTAAGGTTCTTAATTGACGATGGCAGAATCGCGCTGCACAGTTTGTTAGTGGGCGAAGTAGAGGCAATGAAGGTAGAAGCTGCAGTGGTTCTCGCAGAGGTAAGCCCTATCCCAAGGGATGGTTTCTTGCCATCGATGTGTCACCGGGAGCTGGAGCTCTCGACATACATCAAGGTCGAATACACCCCCAGCCATTGTTCGGACACAACGATCCATCATGCCGTCGAATTCCTTGGAGTCTTCTGTGGTGCAAGACGCCGGTAGTAGCCGTAGCGAATAACCAATCTTGCAACCGCCGAATTGTGGCTGCACCAATATCTACCTCGGCGGTTGGCACCCGGACGCATATGCCATGCTTTCCGACATTGCGGGGAACGTGACGGTGGAGGCCATGGAAACATATGCCAAAGTCTAAGCCGTTTATGCACGCTGCAGCAGCAGTTACTGTACGTCCAATGCAGCCTGTCTGCTGAGTGGCCTTGAAGTTCCTTTTTGAAGTTTCTCACGTACAGGCATCCAATATGATTGGGTTACAGCCAATACATCTTTCCTTCTGTCAGAGTGAACGAACCCCTCATTTCTCCCCTTTGCAATGCAGGCGAACTTATTTTTCAATCATCAAAACATGACAAGTTTTTCCCTGCTGCGGTCTACTATTAGTCGCTGCCCTAGGTTGGAATTCCATTTTCAGAAATTCGAGTTTTTGACGTCCCGGTCCCTTTGAACAGCCATCCGACCAGAGGGCGCGGTCGGGACCGTGGACCAGGTAGCTTTGCTTACCCTGCGCTGCTTTACCTGTTACCATGCATCTCGCCTGTGCAGTGCACAATACAATACTGTGCCAGTTCGTCACAGTTTACGGGTTTCAGGTAAATGGGCCGCAGAAACTTTATGATCAAGCAGAAAGTTCAAGTCGGAATTCCTGCGACAAATTCTGCCTTGAGTACATGAGGGTCTTACCATCTATACATCGTTGGCGTGTAACGATTCATTGTTGGAAGTATAGTGGCCTGGCGCCGGAAAAGAAAACATCAACCTGTCCGAGCCATACAAGATGATGATGAACGTTTTCTCCTATTTCTACGGTGTGTGCAGTTGGGTAACCCTTTCGATGATGTTGGTATCGCTACCAGTTGCAAAGTCGTGGAAAATGACACCAGCGAGAATTGACGACGTGTTACGTTCTTCCCTGAACAAGATGGATTTTCGAAGATTTATCGTAATGAAACAAGGGCATGAACCTTCGAGCCATGGAGCTTGGATGTACTGCACGTTGGATTAGTGGTGGAGGCCAAAGAACAGCTTTTTATGATTATTTGAGCGTGCCCACTGCTCTACGTGCGGTAGATGTTTGCGAGATGCCACGTCAAACCGTTGCTTGCAATATTGCAAAGTCAAACAATAACGATGATAATGAAGGTGAACCATCCTCATGGAAATGCAATAAGAAGAAAGAATGGCAATAAATTGTGAGATTGTTGCGAATGGTGTCGGACGTATCAAAACAATATGTATCAACTGGTTGGTTGAGCAACAACTCTAACATGAACAATTTTGATACAACTATTGTTTTCCCATTGCCCATGCGGCGTATGTGCCGTCGGCCCGTACAAATTTTTCGCGGTGTGGCGGAGAAATCTGCAATTAGTAGCTACATTTGCAACAGACAGTTTTACTTGTGCTCTCAACCGAAAACTGTAGATTTCAGTATGTAATTTGAGTATGCACTTACCCCTCAATAACTAGCCACTGCACTAGCATGCGCATGTTCAGAGTTTGCAGAGAAAAGTTCGGTTTCACCTGCGTGCCTTTCACTGCAAATTCTGTGCAACAGAGAACTCTTGCTCATGTTTGGAAAATGTAAGAAACTTTGAAAAGTGAGATCAGAGTTTATCAGCGCTACTGCTGCAGGCGTCGGTGCAACTGAAAACACAAAGCAAAACGAGCCCTGAACATTGATCGTTTACTGCCAACAACGCCCCGGTGCCAAAGACGACAAGGTCTACAGGCCCCGACCGTACAAAACTCAACTACAGTAGCTTCAAATAGGCTTTGTAATATTCGACCTCGCGGGATGCTCAAGTTTGAAGCAGTGGACTAGACGAATGTTTGCCATACCTTTGAGTAAAGCGTCTGCGGTTTTTCTCTGAGTGACTGAGGTCCTCCTTTCTGTAACAATGGAGATTCTGAGTACTAGTGTACTGGTATTTCGGACGATCTTGTTGACTGTCAAGTGGTGTCCTGCATTGTAACTCTTTGTAGTACCTCAACTGAAATTGCGGTCCACGGTCATGTGTAGGGGCATCTTTAGCTAGATGAGGTAGGCCGAGGCAGGTTTTACCTGTTTGAGGTAATCACACACACGTCAGGGCGAAAAAACCTCTGATCGCTTTGTCCAAAGGCAAAGATGTCGCTGGAGAATCGTTTGTAGAGGCTCCGCACTAGTAGTCAAGTGTCTTATAATGTACAGTACAGCACAGTGCAGTAGTGTACAAAATACGGCGCTGCACACAGATCTGTGCATGGCCAGATAGCAGAGGACCTATTCGTTCGTCGGACAATGAGAGAAACGCGAATAGTGCGCTGAACTAATTTTGGGGTCCTTTATTTTGCCCTTGATTCACGTTAAGGTACTGTACAGTACGCAACAGGAAGTCCCCTAACTTCCTTTTATTTGTTTTATTAAACCTGAACTAGAGTTTGTAAACGTCTACCACCGATAAATTCGATAAACCGAAAAATGCTGTGCACTCACCTAAGTGGTATCTACAGTACAGTACTGTACCAGTACTGTACTGTAATGCTCTTAGAGGTACTGTACCGCTACCTACGATTTCGTAAAACATACCGTATGGTACAGTACAAGAGTGCGCAGTACTGTACTGTACAGCATTTACTGTACCCTAAAGGGACACTGCTGTGGCTCTAGCTAGAGCATAAGGTTTGAGTAAAGCAGTGTACAAGAAAATATGTAATAATATCAACTTCAGAATGCTACAAACAATCGTAATAAATGAATGATGCTTAGTTGTTGAACTGTACGTGCTGTACTGTACTGTGTGGTACTGTAAAGAACTTTACGGTACAATACATTGTTCTGGGCGGGGCTATTGACCCAACCTTTAGGATAGTTTAGTACTATAATTCTTACAGCGGAGATTGGCATTCCATAACACTTACAGTACAGCGTGTCCTTGCACAGTAATACAGCAGAGTATGCATGGAGATCCATGGGTCTAGACCAAAACAGGTGTGGCCAACTGTAAAGGGAATGCACCAATCTTACCAAATTTGCCCTATACTTTAATTGCGGTGCTACCTACGGACTGTACAATGTTTTGTTAACATGGGGTACAGTATACTGGCACTTTGCCGCTCCATGCATTATTTCAACGGCAAAACCTTTACCATGCCGTGGTACAATTTTAATTTTGCATGTATTTCCGAGGCCATATCCATATCTGAGTCCAGTATAGTAAGAAAAGCAGAATGGAATAAATGTAGAAATATGAAGGTTTAAGGTAGATCTTTTCTAAAATAATTATTGAAAAAAGAATCACAAAAATAAATCAAATTGAGTTGTGCAGATACTGTGCTTTACTTTGCCGCCAGCAGTACAGTACAATACGCACGAATATACTGTCTATACGTAGCTACTGTGGGTTACAACCAGACTTGTACAGTGTTACAGTGCGGTGATTGTAAATAGAGAGATATTTCCGTTGTCAGCAAAAGGGTAATTTCGTTATTCTTTTGATGAACAGGTATGGGGAGTGCCTACTGATTGCTACACTGCGTGCTGAATGGTTTTTTTATCTCCACTTCCAAAAAGACTCATACAGCGCTGGAAAAAGCAATGAATACCATACTGTACAGTACTGTACTGTAGGGTGCAGTACACCCTTAAGGTTTCCCAAGTAACCCAAGGCTGACAGAAAGTACAGTTCTTTACTGTATTTTGGACACCGCGACAAATACACTTCATTTTTCTGAAAACTACTCAGGACCTAGTCAAACCGGGGCCCGAGTAACGCTTTGCCCTCGAGGATGGGTGGACTCAGCGGTCCAAGCAAAAGCAAATGAGTAAAAGCAAACAAAACCAAGCGAAAAAAAAAAGAATGGAATGAAATGCAGAGTATTTACAAACCAATTCAGCGAGCGCCGATACACAGCTTTTGCGTGCTCTAGTCAACACTCCCTGTTCCTTCTTTAACCTCCTGTTCTCTAATTCGCGCTTCCCATACAATCCATCACCCCATCCTTTTCCATCTGCCCGCACCCTTCTACAACCCCGACCCGTTACGCCCCTCAGCGGCAGGGCATGCGTCTCTCGCACCCCAACCCGCCCATCTCGCACCATGGCGCGAACTCCAACGCCAACTTCCTTACCGCCACTTCCCTCTGAACATCCCGATGACTTTGACCTCTTCGCAGACGTCTCGCATCACGGCTCTAGTCTTTTCGAATTCCTCACTTTGGACCCCGCTTTTCCTTCCTCCTCTCCTCCCCCGCCCCTTTCAACACAGAATTCTCTCACCCTGCAATCTCTGATACAACACCAACTCCCTCAGAACATCCCCGTTCTGCTTCGACTTCACATACTGCCCCTCACCTCCCTGCTCAACCAACAGAAAATTTACAACCTACCGTCGAATCCTATTGCACCGCGGACCCTTCCGAAAACCATCCCATCGACCCTGTCACAACTCCGTCATTCACCTCCCCGGTCTCGGCCCATCTAATCGCTTCATCCCAACAAAAAAATCCTCCCCCTCCTGCAGGCCGTCGACCAAGAAAACAAGCCACTAAATCTACCTCCCTTCCCAACTCCGCTGTCAAACAAAAAGCTTCAGCCGCAAGAAAGCCTCCATCCCCCCAGCAAAACCTATCGGCAAGGCCCGATCCCCAAACACACCCACAAGCAGTACAGCTCGGAGGAAACGTGGTCCCACAAAGCAGATTCCCAAGGATGTGCCAAGTGCTTCCGTCGATGGTCTTGGAATCAGTGAAGGCTCGGAGCAGTCCGAAGACATTCGAAAGCCAATTTCAAAGCAGCAAAGCCCTCAGTCTGCTGCAGCTGCTGGTGAAGCCTCTTCGCTGGCCGACGATGGCCAGGGCAAGGATACTCATAACTCTCATACTCGTCGCTGTCGCGCAAAGGTCAACTCAAAGTTTCAGGAGTTGCTCAGTATCCTGCCGACTCCTCCCTCCAAAACGGGGATAAAGCACAAGGCACAGATTCTGGACTATGCTATCCGCGTCTTTCGCGATATTCATGCACGCAAGATGCTCTTGGAAGCCGAGCTGGCATTAAGTTCGAGGGCGCAATTAAACGCCTGGATTGAGAACGTCGTCACAAGATCAGTTACCCTTCAGGATGCATTGGCACCGTATCTCTCCCTTATGTGTACCAAGGGTGGGTGGAAGTACTCCGAAGCCTGGGTGCCAACGCAAGAAGTGCGTCAAGACGCTGGCCCTGCGAATGGTGTGTCGGGCGAGAGTCGTGTACTCACTCCAAACACCATACCTGTAGGTCCATCATCAAGGCTTCGACTTGGACTCGCAGTGATCCCATCTCTCGGCAATACAGATGATCCGGATTTGCAGTCAAAGCTGGAACGGTTTCGAGATCGAAGTCGGTCTTACACTTGCAAGGCCCGTGTCGACCTCCCTGGTCGTGTCATGTGCACCACCCGCCCGGAATGGCTGCCCTCTCTGGAAGATCAGGAGGCGTTTCAAAGATCGCGCTTGGCAAGAGCTGCAACTCTCGTTGTATGCTTCGGAGTGCCCATATTTATCCGTGGTCATATAGCAGCTGTTGCCGTATTCTTTGACACAGAACAGAGAGCCTATGACGCAAGTGTGTTGACCTTGCGGATAATGTTGCAGGTATGCTTGGCAATGCCTACGGGGCATCAACGTTCAGGAGGCGCGGAATGTAAACTATAATCTCTGCCAAGGGTTAACTGGTCTTGGTTAAAACCAGGTGTGATGTAAAGTTGTGCATTCAGGACCCTGGATATTCATTGAGTTGCTGAGCAAGAGGTATCCCTTTGACTACCCCTATAATTTCTGTAGTTGGTTCCCAGAGAAGACGGTGAGGTAGCTAGATCTTCAGCAGATAGAGAGTTCGCGGAGCATGTGTATCCATTTACTCTGATCTATGAACTGGGAGGTGTACACGCATTCAATCAAGTTGCGATAGACCCCAACTGAAGATGAGTTCGTACTGCATGCATAACTTTATAGTGTTCAATGTCGATTACTTGTAAGTGTTCGAAATGGGCACTTCAATAGATTGTACGACGGAATCATCTGCGACCAAGGTGCACATACGAAAGTTAGATGGCAAAAGTTGCGACACACAGCAAGGTTGCGTCCTGTGGCATCCATGGGGACCTCAATACCAACAACGCGGAATTTGGGAAAGTCTTCAAGTGCAGCATCAAGTTTGTTGCTGATGGTCTCCAACACATGAATCTGGATCGATAGCGGATTGCAGCTGGACCCATACGTTGAATAGTTTGATATCACTGAATGGAGGCATTGGCATACTTGAAATATCCACGTGAGATTTTCCGAAAACCGTGACAATGAAGTAGCCGAGCCTTCCACAAGACAATGACTCAATGTTTGCTTCGACGCCAGCCTGTGACTCCAGGGATAGATGGCGGCTTTCTGCGATGTGCAGATCCTGACCGGTTATTGTCCCAACGGCGCGTATTTCCACCAATCCGCCTTTGGGAAGCTCTGCAACAGGCAAGACGATTGTAATGGAATGCTTGTGCGACAAAGTTGCTCGAATCTCGTCATGACCTTCCCTACAAACTCTGGAGATGTCACGTAGGCCACAAAAAGGCCAAGCCGCTCAACACAAGAGCGGCTGGCCTCCAGAGTTCGCGAGAGATTGTGTGCGCAGGCCTGTACCTGCCTTCGTATGTCCAAGTGTTGTGGAATACTAGCAAGCGGGGCATACAGAGGTAATACACCGCATACATGAAGGATACCATCCTCCTCAATGAACTGAGCATACGGACCAATGCATGGTGGTGCCCATTCGGAGAGGGATTGCACATGAAGCGTTGCTGATTTCCCAGATCTTTTATCTCGTCCTCTTCTGACAAGTGCTTCCATAGCTGTTGCATGGTTGTTTGAGGAAACACCAACACAGGAACGAGATGGAGGCGGGGTACACTCTGGAATCCCGAACACCTCATTGTACCCCTCGTTCGCCGCTGCGTACTTGGCACCAGAAACAGCTTGCAAGAAAAGTTGGACGTAAATGACGGAGCCGAGATTTTCCCCATTTTGTTCCAGGACACTTCGAAGACGCTCTGCAGCTTGAGTCACGCCGGTCTTGCCCTCGGATGGAACGCGAACTACAATATACAGAAAGTGTGTCGAGGTACCTACACTGATCTGCTCCGAGGCACAACTGGCAGTGACTCGTAGTTGGGTACAGAACGGATAGCGACGGGCTTGCAAGGGGGCGCGTCACTTTCGTGTTCTCGAAACATGTCTGGCACGGGTAGGCGCCCGGAATCGGCAAGGCCAATTGGTGATGCGTTGGAGGCTCGAGATGGCAAGCGTCAATCTGGAGGTAAGACACTGGGGCAACGGGTCCTGGGAGTGTTGAACAACAGTAAAGCGATCAATAACGATGCGCTGGCCATTCCTGGCATCCATCGCACGAAAGTTTCAAACTCGCCACCTTCTCCACACACGTGACTGCCGTACATTTGTTCCAGTTTCAAAAGTGTGGGAAAAATGTCAGATAATGATCTGCCCAAATGCCTTTCGTCCAGGCCAATACACGCGACTTTGACCAAAATGGCGTCGAGCCCTACTTGTATCATTTCGCGTAGCAATTCCTTCTGATCCCTGCGCCATAAATAGGCAAGGCTGAGAAGTGAGAGTCTGGACGCGGCGTTTTCTACCCGCAGGCGCTGATAATCTGACCACAAGGCCCCGCGCAGACAGCCTGCAAATCGGGATGAGCGTCCTTCACTCTGGCTAATAAGGTAACAAGGTCCTCAACCTCATCATTCTCTGTAGGGGTGTAAGACACGGTGGTAGTCAGTGCTGTAGCGATGTTTGGATGGTGTACAACGGCAGTGGAGCGCTTGAGCCAGAGTATGGACGGCAGAAGATGCGACGGATTGGTACATATGGGAATCTGGCTCAGGAGTGTGGGTTGGTGGTTGGATGTGGGCGATGGCGATGACTGAGTGACCATGTTGTCTCGTGCGAGGAGAGTGTAGCAGCTATCTTTGCCGCCACTGAGCAAAGCGACAACTTTCATAGGAGAGATGCAATGCGTTAACGATGCATGCTCCAGACAGGCGGCATGCTTCAGTGGCCAGTGGCTGTGATTTCTAAACCGATTGGATTGAGTTGGATATCGCCGTCGACATCCACAGTAGTTGGCGAATGTTGTCCTTGCTGGACACCTAAAGTGATGTCAAGCAAAAATTTCTAGATCATACAGAGTCAGCTTGAGGGTTCCTCTAACGTCAGATTGTAAAATTTTGTGTACCAGCTGGGTAACCACTGTAAGTTTCTCCTAGTATTTACAGCACATATTTGCCAGTGAGCACACGTGTAAAAATAAAGTTCACGAGATATTACAGTATAAAAGAATGGCATACTGTTCTTGCCAACATTTGAATTTAGCTAATCCAAAATCAAAAAATGAAAAAGTATTTTTGAACGGTAAGTGATTTGACGGCGGAGGCCGGATTCGCTCTCGTTTAAAATTTCAAACTGCTCTTCCCGCCAACAAATGCCACCCAACCCCGACTTTTACTGGCCACACTTGTTATAGAGAAAGACTCTGCAAAGAGAACAATTCCTTGCATATTGTGAACGATAGCCTTATCAACGGAACACCTACCACAGCAAGCGTCTATCTCAGAGTTTAAGCCACTACCGTTACTATTTCTTCTGCTTTGCACCAAATTAACAAGCGTACTTCAAGCTCCACTTCTCCAAGCTCAACCCCACTCAACACCAACGGAATCCCAACCACCTCTTCCTTCCAACTTCCCTGCACACGAACCGCACAGAACGCCTCTCACTGGTTGCTCTTCAATCATGGTCAACGAAGGCAACTCCCCAGATCCTGACATAAGCATTCATTCCCCAACACGTTCCATGCCTCAATTCACCGGGCTGGCCTCCCAACACCACTCCTGGAACTTCAAAGAAAGGAGCAAACCGCATCTCAAACACGTCATCCTTCCGAATTCACTGCTCTTGCCATCCGACTCCGCAACATTCGTCTTGACGCATCGCCCAACTCTGGGACGGCCTCTAACACCCCGCGATCCAAAAACCCTACGCCAGTGCGACTGCAGTTCGATGACGAAGATCCTCTGGACAAGGAAAACGTTGGAATGACCCGGCTGCGTTTGAAAGTGTGAAGACCGCTAAAGGACCTGAGATAGCGGACAAAATCAGTGACAACCCATTCCTGCGCCCTGAACATCCTGATTCGGGAGATGAAGCCATGAAGAAACCTCTGACCAATTTGACAACGGAGCTGAAGCCATATTGAGAAAGGATGAGCTAAAGACCTGCTCCGATGTTCCATCTAGTGCCGACGGTAACAACCAGAGCCAAAGCTTAGAATTGCGGAGGAGGTTCCAATTGACGGTGCTGACAACATTGTCGTCGCGACAATTCAGAACAAAAAGGGAGTCACAGATACTCCTATAAACTCTCAGCACCCCTACACGAGGAACCAGAGGTACCTTCCAGTGGCAACGAGGTTCCAACAGATGCTGTCTCTAAAGAGTTGACCAACTCTACAGACTGCGAGGAGGGTCAAGCTCTACATCGAAGAAAGCTCCGCCACCCGAGGCTTTGGAACCTACAGAGAGTTCTGCGACGGAATCAATGAGGATAAAGGAAAACCTATATCGACATCATCCCAACAGACCGACGAACAGCTTGGCGCGGTGCCTGCAACTGAATCAAGTCGTCCAGACGGTTCGCAAGATACCGTGCGCGAAGACACTGAATTTTCAACAACCGGAAATGACGTAGCCAATGAATCCGCAGGCACATTTACCGCCCAAGGCGAGTCAAAGATGATACAGCTAGTAATGCAGTGTCCAAAGTGGAGGACTTGCGGGCAACTCTGGTATTGTGATTGATGGAGAAAGCAAGTGGCCCTGGCAAAAGCGTTGCGATGCAATGTGTGATGTAACACGAATAATTTCAAGCACCGTCTCCGAAGAGGTTCGCTCAACCGTTTGGAAGGTGCTACCGGATCTATCACGTGCCATCAATGCCAATCTAGATGAACTGCGCCCAAGCGTTATGTCTGCAGCTCTAAATCTTGCCAATGCAATCATCCGTGAAAAGGTTGACAAGAACAGTGATTTCGCCGAGCTAGTTTTCCCGAGCATAATGGACCTCAGTTTGTGGCCGCTCCATCACCTCGCAGGAAGGCTCCAGATCCGTGGCCTACTTCTTCACATGCATCCGGAACTAAGCAATTTCTGGAGGACGCAGATAATCCTAGTCGCCTTCAGGAACTCCTAGATGCAGATGAAAACTCCAAGTTGGTGGAGGAGGAAGTCAACCTTATGGCGAAAAAAGCCTCCGCTATTCTGCGCAGCATAACTCTACTGGTGATACTAGCTCTCCGCCTAATTCAAAACGTGTTGGCGACGATCCTGACGGTATGATTCTCTCCGAAAAAGACGACGCTCTAAACAAATGTACCAAGGCTGAGACTGTGGGCCTCCTGCCTCGGTTCTGACAGAAGCACCTGCTGCGTCTCCGCATTTTCTTCCGCAGTGTGAATGCCAGGTTTTCCCAACGCCTAAATGCTTTAAGCGGTTCTCCCATTGTTAGCGACAAGATTTCCCACAGCAGAGCTGCAAGAAGAAGTTTTCATCTCACTCCCGGCTTCATCAGGTCTACACATAGGAACTCATTTAGACTTGGGTCAGAGGGCCATCCGGCCACACCAGTGGTGCGCAATATGAAGCTGGGAGACACCATTCGAAAAGTGAGTCCTGGGTCCCGTTCGAAGCGCATGTACACTGAGGAAGATTTGGAAGAAGCCCGAAGAGCTGCCATTCGCGTTGTGATGCAAGAGGTCTCTGAAGCACACGCAAAAGAAAGGGAGAAATTTCAAGCTGAGAAAGCGGCACTTGAGAAACAGGTTACCAAGGAAAAGTCGGACGTGGCTGATTTGAAATCAGTGCTGGAGGAGTTTGAACTGACAATGCAAAAGATGGTTTCGGAGGGGAATACGCAGGCCAGTGCTTATTGCACCGCACTTGAAAAGGAGACGAAAAAGCTCAAGGCTGAGCTGCTTGAGGCCACGAGGCATATGAGACTGTCAAGGAACGATATGACACTGGAAAGCAAGCACTCAAGATCTACGAAAACAAAGAAGCACGTAGCATTGAGCAAATCCGTGAGCTCAAAAGAAACATGTCTGAGCTGCAGAAATGGAGCAACGAGCTCAAGGCTAACACGGAGAAAAGCTCGCAAAGGCCTTCGAGAACGTAACGGCCTACCGCGCTTCCTACTTGGAGATGGAAGCTCGTTGAGCAAAGCGAAAAGCGATTTGGATCGCGTCCGTATCGAGCATGAAAAAGAAGCAACCAACCACAAAGATACTGCATCCACTCTTGCTCGAGTTGAGAAATCCTTGCACAGCGAGCAAGACGCTCGCTCCTCAGTGGAAACTTCCCTCTCCACGACAAAGCATCTCTCTCTCGAATGAGTGCGCAGAAGGAGCGCCTGCAAAGAGAGCTATCTGAAGCCCAGGATGAGCTCAAACGCTTGAGTGCAGAGGTATCGAAACTTCGGGACGCGGATGTTCGAGCAAGAACGCCGAAGCAATTGGAGAGCTATGCCGTCGAGAGGCAGTCCATGAAGGCAAGAGCGTACGATGACATGAGCCGAATCCGTGAACTGGAGCACGAACTGGACGTTAAGGACAAAGAATACAACGAACTGAACGCAATTGCTGAGGAGCCTTGTCGCAACTGGAGAAAATGAAGATGGGCGCGTAGTTTTTTTTCGACAGAGCATCAGCTCTGTCTCTTAGTTGGCGCTTTGTAAAGAAAGTCTTGGCTCTCGTATAGTGAAAAATCTTCTCCTCGTAACAGGCTCGTGAGTGCATGTCTGCCGCGCGGATCGGTGCAGGTACGATATTGCAGAGTGCGACAAGTCTGGCTGCAGCGTTTAGGGAGACTCTGTGACCGACTGAAACATAAATGGGCTTGTCTTGGCATTCCCAGTGATAAGAGCTCGTGCCCACACTGTGCCGCTGGCCAATAACATCCACGCCGTCCCTGCCGCCTGCGCTTGCAAGTTGACGAACTTGATTTTCTATCAAACCGTCGACACAAAGCAGTGCTTTCGACACACCTATTGTCGGCAAATTGTGCTCACTCCAACCTGGCATGCGAAACCTGCCTTGCGGGGGTGCAGAATGCCATTTCCGTCGAGAAGGAGACAATCGATTCTTCTGCGAACCAGGTCGGGAAGATCTTCCAGCATTTCGGATATGACGGGGGCTTCCCGAAATCCCAAGAATGTTGGAATGTAAGGAAAAGGCATACTCACTTTGCGAGATCTTGAATAAACAAGATCGATGTTTCCGTCTTTCCTCAAAGCCACAACCGTAAACGAGCCAATCGCCACGTCTTCTTTGGAAGTTGAGAAGGACACGTCTGCGCCAGCAACAAAAAGGTCTCGGTCTGGTTTGAACTGCGTCGTGAAAAAGTGAGACCACTCGTTCTCATCTTTCACGATAACTGAGCGGGCTATCTGATTTTGCACCTTTGTCCATTGCTCAATCAGTTGTTGATCTTTGCGCACCCTAGCACAACTGCTCGGGCCCTCCATAACTCGACTGGCAAGTCGAGGAGTAGGGCAATAAGAATGTGTCGCTTGGGACCAAAGGAACGTGATGTTTGATGTGGGCATTAAAGTTACAGCGTGGAAACGAGGAGGCAGAAGTCGCTTGCTGCAACTTTAAAATAATGACGGGATGAAGCGAATTTGCGCAGCAATAGCATATCAACCACCTACCTACCCATCCGTTTTGGTCAAAAACGTGCGGTGGTTTTATCGGAAGATTCGAGCACCGCTAGTCATTTCATCACACTGAGTCTCTTTATAGTATGCTGTCCATAACACAGCCCTATGACCAAAGAGCGCGCCTACTCAGGGCCAGCTCCACCAAAACCGCATTGTCTCAACGCAGTTAAATCGTTAGTCAGTCAGAGTCATCAGCAAACTTGAACGAGTTCACTTGGTAACTCAGGGTTCCACCGTGGTGATTTAAACGTTTCTTTTTCGTCTTCTCTTTCCGGAAACCTTTGCCTCGCGTTACTACGAGGTCGTTGTGCGCTTTTACGCCAAAAGTATCGTTCTTCGAGTAAAACGTGTTATCTTTCAGCCGATTGTCACTATACACCACATATTCTGATCGAATTCTCTTAAACGGCGTTCCTTGTGAACGATGCTGGGTAGACTCGGATCCCGGGCGCTTTTTCGACTTTCCATTGTTCTTCCAATTTTCTGTCTTGCTGTCCTCTGTCTCAGCTTGCCCTTCAGACTTGCCTTGTAAAATGTCAGCACCTTGCTTCCTCTCTGAGCCGGCGACGGAACTGCTTTCATTACTCCATTTACTACCATCTTTCCGCCTGTAGATCGGCCTTTCGGGAGTTACCTTATCAAGCTTATGATTCAAGTTTTGCACGACACCGGACATTCTTCGTGCCGCCTTTCTTTTCCGACGCGGTTATATGGTGAGCTTCTCGCTGCTATCATTGCTTTCGTCGTTGGCACTGCTGTCATCAGTGTTCTCTTCAGATTGCGAGGATGAGGCAGTGGAATCACTTGAACTAGCCGACTTGGCCTCTGACTCCGAGTCGGAACTTGAATCGCTGGTAGAAGATGCGTCGGAACTGTTCTCCCCTGCCTGCCGTTTGCAATCTGCTGATCAGGCTTAACTTCTCTAAGGATATCTTCGCCATGGGTTTCTATTTCTGAGCGGCACTCCGCCGTCTTCGGCACTTGAGCCTCCTGCCCTACCGTTTGCAATCTGCTGACCAGGCTTAGCTTTCACCTTGAGTGCTTCCCTGTCGGTTTACCATTACTCGGAGGCACTCCACTGTCCTTGGCACTTGAGTCATCTGAGTCGCTCCGGAACTACTATCAGATGAGCTCTCGTTCTCGCTAGTTTCGTCACTTTCCGAACTGCTGCTCTCCGAGTTGCTCTCTGACTTTTGATTAGAGTTCAATCCTAAACCGGCACGTGAGGGCACTGCTCGTCTGAATCCAAGGAACTTTCTTCAGATTCCTCGCTCTGCTCTTCACTACTTTCCTCTTGTTCACTCTCGCTCTCTGAGGACGAATCACTCGAGTCGATCTTGTCTTTCTCACCCGACAGTAACTTGTCTCTCTTTTTTCGCACCAAGTCCCGGGCGCCGCTTTTCTCCCCTATCTGCTCGTTGACCCACTCGATGAGTCACTGCTGCTAGAGCTACTACTTGAGTGTTCCGATGGTTTCAGAGCAGATTTCTGAGGACACGAAGCAGGACCAAAGGCGATGTCTTCACTTTCACTCTCGCTGCTGGCAGAAGACCCTTTCGCGACAGACGTGTCCTCACTGGAAGATCGTCCTCACTGGAGACTCGTCCTCACTGGAGGACTCGTCCTCACTACGACTCGTCCTCACCGGACGAGCTTTCGTCGACGAGTCGCTGTTTCTGGACGACTCGACAGCATTCTGCGACTTGCTGCCGGCCAATGTTTTATCTGATGAGAAGAGTCGCTTTCGCTAGATGACTCGCTGGAATCTCCATGAGATGAATTGGGTGAATCGCTCCCAGAGGTTGAGGAATCCGAGCTTGACTCAGATTCGGAGCTGGATTCACTTGAACTGGAACTAGATGCAGCGCTTTCCTTTGGGTTACTGGACGTTGGCAGGACGCGTTTCCTCTCACTGGTACTGTGGTCGCCGTGAGAACTCTCATCCTCGGAGCTCGAACTTGAAAGCGTAGAATCTTTCCGGGATTTGAACGAGACCTTTTTCACAGACTTGGCAAGTGTGGATGGCTTTGGTTTTCGATCTCCATGGGATGACTGGACTCACTGGTGGTCCCGGAATCGCTGCTTGACGATGAGGACGAGGCGAGGAGGAATCATCAGACTTTTCCGATGATTTTTCGTTTGCATTTTGCTTTTGTGACTTTGCTGCTGTGGAAGGCGGGGCGGAATAGAGGGCTTATGGTAGAACAAAGCTGGTCAAAGAGGCTGTTAAGGGCGTCTGATTTCTGTAATGAACAAATCGCAAAAGTGATAGGAGCAAGTGGATAGCCGGGAGTCGGTCAGCGTCGACAAGAGGGAATCATGTGACCTACGGACTGGGTGTGAAAAGCAGGAGGTTGGTGAGAAAGTGGATGGACATACCTTTGTACAGTCGTCTTTGAAGGCCGATGCGGTGTGCACAAAGCCATTTCGGAAAAAGACGAGGCGAAGTTTGTCATGCCAAGTTTGAGCGGGAGGGTGGCCGATACGGGCTTGCTTTGCCGCGACTTGTGGATTGGCGAACCATGATTTTGTTGTGTAAAGTGGAGAGGTGCAAGGGGAATTTGGTGACAAATGCAAGCTTACCTTGGATTGACAATATCAAGGTGTTGCTGCTGATACTTGAAAAGCAAGGAGCAGGGTGGTTGCGAGGAGAAAGCAGAAGATACCGTTGAACCAGCAGCGATGTGTCTAGCACTCTGCCCTTGCCACCTATGACGAACGACGGTGTGATACCCAAGCCACCAAGCATCAGTCACAGCGGGTTTAAAGTAGATCCGTTGTTGACATGAAGAATTTATTGTGAGATCTACGGTACTGCACTGCCTGAATCGCCGGCGTAACGACACGTGCATTGCAACCGTGTCAAAATTTTCGTCACCCACAGGTCAGTCGCCCATGCGATCCCCATGCCCCTCACCACCCCATCCCATCCAACGCGATGATCACCAACCTTCAGCAAAGTTATAAACCGATCTCAGTTTATTACGCCATTCCCCACCACACACTCCTACCCATTGTAAGCAGCCACCAACGCCCCCCCCCGTTAACCACTACACATCAGCACCCACCCCCTTATTTACATTCCAAAACGATCCCTCCTCCACACAACCGCATCTGTTATGCGACATTCACTTGTCCCCCCGCAGCGTCCGCCGTAAACTGCGTGCCATCAGTAGACAACTCCGGATCTGCCGGGGTGCCTGCCGTGGGCTGCGCGAAATCAAACTTGTGCGGAAACTTTGTACTCTGGGTCAGCCGCCGCCACCGTGCGAGTAATCTGCGCCACGTCTGGGGTGGCGGGTGGGTTTTCGTTCATCTCAGCGTTGGGATATTCGTTGCTCACGTAATACCCTATGCGTATAAACTCGGTGTTGAGATAGCTGCATGTTAGTAGAACATGGTCACGCCGACAATGTCCGAGGCGGGGATCAGTGCGGTTTCGGGGCGTCGACTTGTAGTACAAACATGAAGCGTCCTGTGGTGTCGGCGGGAAGTAGCACGGCGTCGAGCTCTTGGTCTCGGCTTTGGTCTTCGGCCGAGCCGACGTAGATCACCTTCCATTCGATGTCTGGTTAGGCGACGTAGGGCAGTGGAGACAAATGGTTTTGGAGTAGATGCGGGTGGTTAGTTGGGAATCGGGGGGTGATGTGGATGTGGATGGAGGGAGGGGGGACGTGGTGGCGGTGGGAAAAGATTGGTGGACTTACCTTCCTTGAGTGCTTCCCGCACGTCGTAGGTGATTTCAAATTGTAAGGGATTTGTGAATGGTGCGGGGTTGTCCAGCACCTTGACGTTGAAAATGTCCACTGCTGCCATTGAAGGGGATGGGATTCGGGGACACGTTGGTGGTGACTAGTTGGTGCTGTTGTTGTTGGGGCATGGATATGAGGTTAGCAAAAGGTTTGCGATGTATGGAAGCGTTGGTCTAGTTAGTTGGGTAGATTTGCAGGAAGTTTGGATGAGGGGAGCAGGGATGCGGTGCTGGTGTCTCACTTGAAGTAGGAATGGATGGTGCGACTGTGAGTGAGCGGGATAAGAAGAGGAATGCGAGACGAAAAAAAAAGTCACTGGTCGCGAGAAAAGGAACAGTGCGGGTGGCGGGCATTGCGAAGACAGTATATTTGGCGCGAAATCAGTGCGTAATTCATAGAAAATTGAAATTCCACCGCCAGTATTTTAAATACGTCGGCCATCATCGGGAGAAGAGCAAATGGCCACTCACAGGGCCAGCCGGCTACGTGTGTGCCAGCTAAACCCCGTCGACGCGTTGTACATCTGCATTCCATCCCATCACCTCCGCCATTCGACGAGCACACGCCGCATGACGGGAGAACCTGCGGCACCGCACGACAGACGTCCACCAAACGCCCGTCACAACATAATTCGTTTACAAAACCACAACCCCCACACCCATTCCTCAACGCTCAATCCAACGCATCGGCCAACGACGGCCTCTTCAACTGCGGATTCCTCCTATACTTACTCTTCCGCATCTCCTTTCGAAACAACTGTTCCTTGGTCAAAATTGACTTTTCCGTCTCTGAAAACTCAATCACCGCCATAGGCGCACAATCCCCCTCCTCAACTCGTCTTCAACACCCGCGTATACCCCCCCTGTCGATCCTGCAAACCGCGGCCCCAACTCCACAAACAACTTGCGTCTCGCCTCCCTTGTCTGCACGTACGCGTCTACGGCACGATTCGCCACCACGTCGCCTTTTTCCCGTACGTTATCATCCGATCCGCCACACGACGCAGCTCCTTTGCCTTGGCTACCGTGGTTTCAATTCGCTCATGTAGAATCAATGATGTCACTTGGTTGCGCAACAGCGCGAGCGGTGTGATGGAGATCGCGATAATTTGCGCAGTTTGACGCCGTGCTTCATTGTGCTAGTGTGGAATGTGTGTCACCGTGGTTGGATCGTCGGGAGGAGGGCGGCGTGGATGGGTTGGGCCGTGCCGAAGCGAGGGGTGATGCCATTTGTCGGATTTACCGTAGATATCTACAGGAATAATAAAAAAATTTGCTTTCCACCACATGCTCATTGCAGGCTGTCAGGTCTGTTGCACCGCATCTAGTTGTACACCAACTGCTATGCTACTGTACGGCTATTCTGCACCTAGCGCTAGCTTTTGTATCGCACCTCCGCCGCAAACTTTGTACGTTTCTGCTCAAGTCCTCATTTCCTCGATTCGGCTGCTCCGATTCACCGAACACGGCCCCGCGTCGACGGATAAACCGTCTGGTCTCATCGTCATCGCTTTTCGTTTGCAACTTGCTCGCCTCGAAATCCACATTGAATTCCATTCTTGAGCTTACATTCAACAAACACAACCTATTTCCAATACCAAAATCCCTTGAATCTCACTTTCCTGACACCAACCCCCCCCCCCCTCCCTTCATCCGCCCCTTGCTCGCTCAACATTCCCTTCCCACAATGACCACATCTCAGGCACCCTCCGCTACCTCCGTCCCGCCGCTCGCCAAGTACAAGCTCGTCGTCCTTGGTGATCAAGGCTGTGGCAAGACAAGCATCATTACACGCTTCATGTACGACAAGTTTGACAACAATTACCAAGCTACCATCGGCATCGACTTTCTTTCCAAGACCATGTATCTCGAGGATCGCACCGTCCGTCTCCAGCTTTGGGACACCGCCGGTCAGGAGCGTTTCCGCTCTCTCATCCCCTCCTATATTCGTGACTCCTCCGTCGCCGTCGTTGTTTATGATGTCACCAACCGCCCCTCGTTTCTGTCCGTCAATAAGTGGATTGATGATGTTCGCAATGAGCGTGGGACAGATGTTATTATTGTTCTTGTTGGGAATAAGACAGATAAGACGGATGCGCGTCAAGTGTCTATTGAAGAGGGTGAGGCAAAAGCAAAGGAGCATGACATTATGTTTATTGAAACAAGCGCAAAGGCCGGCTTCAACATCAAGGCCCTGTTTCGGAAGATTGCCGCAGCTTTGCCGGGTATGGAGAATTCCCAACTAGCGGGCGAAACTGACTTTGTCGATGTTAGCCTCTCCCCGAGACCCACCAATGCCGCCAACACCACAGCTTCCTCTACATGTAACTGCTAGCCTTCGTACTTTGTTTATCTTGTGTAAAACATGCACTACCAAAGTAAACATTCTGTCACAATCGTCTCTTATCAGTTTACCTTTTTATCGACTCTGGGGGAATGGGCATCGCATCAGCCGCCTGGATAGCTCCGCAAATTCCCCACTAGCCCCGTATATCAAAGCTCGCTTCCGTTTCCCAGCCGCCTTCACTCGCTCATTGATCTGCAGACAACCATACGCGTACAAAGCTGCCACCCAAGCTCAAGGTTTCCATTTTCCTTCAAAAGTTCCGGCGCGTCATCCCTATCGGCCCACAATCCCCTCCAGCTCTTTGCCACTCCTTCCTTCTGCAGCCAATACTTGTTCAGCTCCGGAATTGTCCACAGTACTTTATTCCCGTAGCTTCTGCTAAACCCATTCACCGCAAAAGATGTAATTGCCACATCGTTCATTCCGCGAGCCCGAATCCCGTGCTCTTCCCACAATGCTACCATCGCCAGGTCAAATTCGTGCCCGTGCTTCCATAAATTCCTGTTACGAAGCACACTGCGAACTGCTCCCGGTAACCATAATCCATCAAAACGTCCGAGTCCTTGCCCTCGCTATCCTTACACATGTCCGCACGAAGAACCAGTCCAGCCTCGTTACTCGAAAGGCAGATAACGGCAATGCCGGCCGACGCCTTTCGTTTATCCTTATTGTTAGAGTTCGCATCCAATCCAACCCCGTTGCCCAATGGGGTTTTCCCCCCGTCCAGGAAGAAACCGATGTCCGATTCTTTTTCAAATGTTTTTCGACCCACAATTCGCAATCTGCCCCAGATCGCGCAACCGTCAACACATATCCCCTCGGCAGAACAAAGAGCCCGTCAGTATCGTCAAAATGCTCTTGTTTCTGTGCGACATAATCCTCGTCATCGCTCATTTTCACCGCATCCTCCATAGCTGCCTCCTTTTGTTCTTCAGGGAGTTCCTCCAGAGAAGCAGCCTCTGCTTCACGAGCCTCTGCCAAAGACTTCACAAGTGAAAACCTCCTTGCTCCACTACCTGGCAATTTCTTTAGAACATCAAGCGCCTTGTGGGCAGCAAATCTTTTCGCAACTTTTTTTGATGACCCTTCCTCCGAAACTCGTACAAGCCCATGGTTCGCCACTTTCAACAAAAAGTACACTTCCACTTTGCACCATCCACAGCCTGGAGTCTCGCATCGGGTTGATTTTCAAGAGTCTTGCACAACCAAAGCTCATTTAGCGCACCTACTGCTGCGGTGGTCGAACTATGTCCCCCAGCCGGCAATTTAGGTTGCGCTTTCGCTTGCGAAACGTTGGTTACTGTTGCTGGTTTCGCTTGTTTCAGACCCATGTTACCTCCTGCCAACATTTCTTGAAGGACCGTGAACATTTTCTTGCTGGCTTTTCGCTTTGCCATCTGCTTTGTTCTACTACTAATTTTCACCTCCAAGGGTTTATCCTCAACGTCTTCATGGGTCCGTGTTACTCTCACTGTGCAAATCCAGGACCTCTTCTCTTGCCAGCTCCGGTCAAAGTGGTATTGCAGAGATTTGCACGCCTTGATTCTCTGCACTAGTTCATGGAGTGCAGAGATATGCTCCCCTCCATCAATTTCATCTCCAGAGCTATGCTCTATTACTCCAGTTTCACATTCCTGGTTTGCAGGATTTGCACGTGCTGGGAGAGCCGAGCCTCTTGCCGCAGTTTGACCTTGTGCAGTTCTTTTCTCTGCTCTGTCTCAGGCTCGCCGCCCTCATCAGTCCCTAGCTGCTTACAAGCGGCTTTACTGTGACTCTTTAGATGACTGCGGCCTCGCTTTTCATCTTCTCAATTTCTGTGTTGATGTTCGTTTGGTATCGATGCAAGCTTGGGTCCGCTGCTACTTGTAAATCCCTAGAATCAGATTTCTTCGCGTTTCGCGCGTATGTGCCGCTGCAGGACCTCTAGTACTTCCGGCTTGAATGCTATTTCGCAAGTCTTTCTCGACTGCTGCTGAGCATTTGCGATAGCAGCCCTTCTGATGCTTGCCAAATTTGCCTCAATGTCTTGCTTGCTACTCGGACCAAAAGGGAAGGACGCACCACCAATGGAAGGTCCGTACATGAGTGGGCCAGGTAAGGTATGGGGCAATGCGGAAACTGCCTCTGCTGGAGAGGCCCGGGAGAAATGGAGGGGGAACGACAGGGAATGGCGGCGAAAAATTTTGCCCACTGCCTACGAATCTCGGGTCGGGAAAAATCGGCCGTGCGGCGGCTGGCTAGGCACTTGGCTGTGGGGAGGCAGAGGAATTGATGGAAAGCTCGCGGGCGGGGGTACTGGTGTTTCATTCATTCCTGCAGGAGTAGAAATAACCAGTGCCAGGGGCTGTCCACCTTCTGCCATGACTTGCACGAAGTGAACCTTGTCCACGTCTTGAGGACGGCATGTTGCTTCGTGCACGTGCCGCGTTCGCATTCGGTGACGCAGTGCGGAGAGCACGGGCCATCCACAGCGGGGTTGCTTGATTCATACTTCCAGTTCTATCATCTTTTTGTAACACCGGACCAGGATATGGCTTGGCTCCCTCTGTGGTATTACGGTAGTTACTGTTGCGAATAGGCTGCGACGACGATTGTGGGTAGCGCGCTGCAGAATTTCCACCAGAAAGACAGGCCCTTGTCGTTTGTCACTGCTCGGAGCACATGGTTCAGTGACGTGTGGCTCCCCAGAGTGACCAGAACGGAAATTTGGCTCCATGCCTGTTTTTCCCCCGCACGAAAAGCATGGTTATGTGGCAAAGACCTCCGGCTTGTTGGGATATCTTTGACGCGAATGTGCCTGGATCATGATGTTGTCGAAACTTATATTCTTTGAGCCATCCCGGAGGACTCGGATCATCGGAATCCAGAATTTGGCCTTGCTCCAGAGGCGAAGCGGAATTCTGAAGGCCGGCTATCTTGGAACTGAAGTGGCTTCTGTGCAGGTGGGGTGTTATCATCATCGTCATCGCTGTAGGTAATAAGCTCGCGGATCCCAGCAGGCTCAACACGTTCGGATGGCATTGACAGAGCTTTCCGTTTTAGCGATCTGGTTGGTTTCACCGTACCGGCTTCATCCACATTCATGGATAGCTTGGGAGTCGAAGCATCTCGAGTCTCCTTGAGGTCTGCTGAAACCGGTGCCGAGCGAGTAACAGGAGACTGTTTTCGATCAACGGTATTGCTCCGAGGATGTTCTGTGACGCTGGTGGTGGATGAGGCCTTTTCAACTCGTCGCAACTTGTTGCTAGGAGGGCAAACTGCGCTGAAATCCTCCGATTCATCTCCTGACGACTCTCCGCCGGATGATTCTGCAGCGACAAGAGAGTATGCATTACCGGTAACATTGGTAGGTTTCCTTCCTTCCTTTGGCGTGGCAGTTCTTTCATCCCCTGGTAGTACGGACTGTGGCATCACTTGTAGCGAATTGTTACGCAAAATCTTTGGGGACTCGTCGGCCTCAACAAATTGGGGTTCGGGAGGGCGAAGCGAATCATTCGTTGCTCGTTATGTGGTTCACAGAATGCAACAGGAGGGGCAGAAGCAACAAATGTGGTCAACTTAGCTTGTGCAGGTGCGACTGAAGGCTTGTCATGAGATCGCGCTGATGAATCATACCGGTTCGCAAAGTTGACTGTAGCGGTGGTGCGGACTAGTCTTTTGACGTACGTTCCGCCGTTTACCACGTCCATTTTCTTCAACCTCCATAAGCGTGGGATCTATCTCCACCGGTCGTTCACCAGCTACGGAGGCATGTTGGGGTAACGAGTTTCTTGGTGGTTCCGTGTGTGCTTGGACAGGATTGCCATTATCAGTACTGTAATTGGAGTCTCCATCGTTAAAGGCATGTAAATTGATAGCAAAATTTGCACTAAATGTGGCATTGGCGCGGGCAGCACGCGCAGACTGACCCTTGCCACGAAAGGATTCGGTTGAACCGTCCGGCATAGTGACAGCTAGCTTGCAGACATGAGATTGTCCTTCATTCCATTCTTCAATTTCATGTGGAAATCTGAGTGCCACAGGAGGGACTGAGGAAGCCATGGTTCATAAGAGAGGATGGGGAGTCGAGAGGTTGTGAAGGGAGAGAGGTAAGATGAGTGGAATGGCAAATGGGTGGATGAGAGAGTGGGCAACTTGGCGACTGGGAGGAAACGGACGCGACTCGCCGAGGAGAAGTGTCCGACGAGAACGGAGCAAGGGATGAAGTTAATATTGGGAAGGCATTCGTGGGGCTAGAGAAATTTAATGTTTCGATTCGGGTGAAAGTATCGCGAAGGACGAGATAGAGCTTGGGATGTATCGGGTGACTGGACTGGTCTGTACAGTACGTACGAATCATAGTGTCCCATCACCTGGGGATCAGTTACTGATGGCAACTTTTCACCAATAAAATCCTCGGTTCATCCACTTCATAGTTAGGCACTTTGCTACCTCTTGACTTGAGACCAGTGCTCGTATGCTACAGTCACATAATTGGTCCAAACAAAATACAACCACTTCATTGGTCATCCATCTGGATGATACATTCCAATCCGATTAATTCCTCTGTTCATAACACGTGTTCATGCATTACCTCCTACTCAACAGCAATTCAATCCAACTGTTTCATGCGCTGTGCCGCATCCTTCATGTCCATTTCTCAGGCGCCGTACTGTAAATCATTTCCCTGTTCCACCCATGCCAATGTTCTTTTGCCATTATGGCATGGCTGATTGGCCACTACTGGTGGAAGGGCTTTACTAAAATGAACAGAAACGGGATTGGAACAACAAGATATCCAAACCAATCACGTTTCAGTACACCCTCCAGCATATCGTCCACAGTGTAAACACACAGTCTCGGCTTGGCGCAGGGTTCAGGATTGGTTGCGCACGAGGCCTAAATTATGGCGGCCTATCACTGTCTGTTTCACAACCGCCTCCTCACATCCTCTTCTCAGTCGCCAACCTTTGAGACTGGTCTCTTTCAATATTTGTTTCACATCGCTCGGCGCCCGGGTCATACTGGCTTAGGCCTCGAAGCATTAGGCCAGGTGGGTCCTACGGATCGCCGTCCTCGCTGCGGAGTCCTCGTTGTGTCCTTTTTGTTGTTTCCCGCTTTGGTTGGATTGTCATCCCTCCTCCCGCTGCACGTTGGGTCGATATGGGAAAGGCGTCTAATAGGGCCGCCCTCCTCGATCAGGTTCAGCAATGCTCGGCATACCCTGTGGCACTCAATCATTGCTGTCTTTTTCACAGCAGGCGGGGGTTTATGGCTGTTGCTATTCTTTTACATTTACTCAAGATCGCTCTCTGTGAGAATTCGTTGCTGACGTCGTCTCTTTCTGTAAGCAAAGCGCTTACCCCAAAAGGTCATTAACCGATTGGTTTTCCGACTTACCGATATTTCGTTGCGTGTATTTCTTTCCATCTCGTTTTCTGGAATAGGTATCGGCTAAGTCCCTGCCGTTTTGTATGAGGTTTTCGGCAGGCCCACTTAAATCTGAAGATAAGGATCCTAGTCTCCTTTTGTTTAAGATGGATGGTAAATGTTGACTCGAACAGATGTTGTGAACTTACCGATTCGAACGTTCTTCATTTGGCGCTCATGTGAGATCCAAGCAGAGGAATTTTCACAAAAATTGTGCCCTTTCTTCACCGGTACTCCTATTATGGAGATATTGTAGGGAGACGAACTTCAGACCTCAGTATGTCGTTCTGTGGAAGGGAAATGACTTATTTGCCCTACAAGACTTTCTTTTCTGGCGTAAACCTTTTACCAGTTATTCTGCTTATTGCAGGCTGAAATTCCATTGCTTTGTACTTACCAGTGCTCAGTTGATGTGTTCAAGTCATGCACTGAGTTGCGCCCGCTGAAATAATGTAACCCCAGCAGCCGCTCCAGAATGCATCGTTTTCCGCCCGATCGCTCGCGATGCCACCTTTTTCTCTCTGTTCATGGATGACGTAAGAGAAAAGGCCACTTGGGAAGTGGGCAGTGCTGCTGCTATCGCGCACAGTAAAAAAGACGACAGGTCTGGTACAAAAACCGTCGCATCGACTTCCCCCGCTCTCAGACTCTCCATGAACACGGTTTGACTAAACCACCAAGCGGAGCAAACCAGGAAAATGTTTGGTCCTAAGGAGACCCCACAGCAACGTAAGGCGATCTCTTCTGGAGGTTTCTAGCTATCAGTTCTGTTCCCGTAATTCATCTCAAACAGACGTAGCAGTGCACAAGAACAGGCAAAATAGCCGGTCTGGTCACTGCCTTGGTCATATTCTTGGCCTCGAACCGTTTTTAAATTATTACAGTATCAGAATGCGTTCAGATTGAACCGTGGTTCAGTCTGAACGCATTCTGATACTGCAATAATTTACAAACACGGCATTTATAAGCAAAAAAGCTACCTCTAGTACTTTACTTCAATTTACTTCATTGAGTATTAGAAAAAAAAGCTGAGTAAAAAGCTACCTCTAGTACACTTATTAAGTTGTTTTAAACTTAACTCATGGCCTATAGTTTATAGGTACATTATTACTTAAAAATTGAAATGAGATTGCTTATATGAATCAGGACAGCGTTTGCAATTTAATCAGTTCTGATTTATCTGATTCTGACGATGAATGGACAGTGAGAGGGGTATGTGGTCTCAATATGTACACAGTTACTCAATTTCATACGTGTAACACACGTGTACTAATGTTTAATTTCAGTAATTATCTGGAATATTTGATCATTTATTCTCAGAAGGTTTTGGACCGTTTTGAACCCGCCGGCGAGAACGCGCCGGCCGAGTCCTTCCGTTCGAAGACTACATAACGGCTAAGTGGGCAACAGGGCAGTGGGAGAATACGGGAGGACAGACGGAGTAAAAGAACCCAACATTGGTTTGTTTACCTTTTTACGGCGGCGGTCGCCTCGTACTTCTGTCCTCACCCTCCCTTCCATCATCCCTCTAATCCCTCACATCCCTTTCGGCAAACCCCTTACCACACGCTTGATTGTGCACGCGTGTGGGGTTTGAGGCGGCGCTAAAGTGTGTTCAACGACAATCTGGATTCTGAACCATTTTCGCCGCCACGTTGCTCATTTACTGCTCCTGCTACTGTCCACAAAGATGTCGAGCCCTGCTACCACTCGTGGACAAGTTCGTGCCCGTTTTGACCGCTTGCAGAAGTGCGTTGATACTGTTAAGATGTCGGATGATCTGTCAAACGAGCTTCTACGTATCTCAAAGACTGTCTTAGCTATGTTTCCGATTTCTGGAGAGGCTACGGCTACTTTACCACCGTGGATAGAAGTCGAAGATCTTATCAAATCGTTGCTACCGGCTCCAGGAGACGCGTTGCGTCCTTCGTTGTTCAGGAGGCCATTATTTCCAGTTGCTATATTGCGAGATGTCAGTGTTTTTATGGATGCCCGCCTCTTGCTATGGAATTACTTGATTCGCTTGAGCTTTCTGTGAATCTCGTGCCAATAAGACCCTGATGACGCATTTGTGGTTCGCGTGGCTACTTCAAGTTGATGTTCCGACCTTCAAGGCCGTTATTGAAGGTGTCAAGGCTAGTCGTGTGATCCAAAAAGATATGCCTGTATCTTCTTCGATACCAGAAACCTTTGGTCTCTGAGCCTGGGCCAAGACCCCCTTATCTCGTATTCACCCATCGCGTCTCAAAATGTGGTACCTGATGCCCCTGTTCGTGCGGAAGATCGCCCTGCTCGCCCGGAGCAAGTTACAGCCCGTGACCCAACTGCCCGATCCTTCCCCGGAACCCCGTCATGATTCAAACGTTTCTAGGAAAGCTACCAACGTACATCAGTACTTCAAGGATAACCGGTTCAATGGTGATATCACTCAATCCATTGAGCTGACTATCCGCGACTACAATATCTGTGCTCGCCAACACAATCTGAGCCCACAGCAGAAAGCTGACTTCTTTGTCAACGTTCTAGCTGATCCTGCTCGTACGTTCTTCTTTCACAACGCTCGTGATGACATGACTTTCGACCAGATGGCTACGATGATGATCAATGAGTACAACAGTGATTCTCGTCAGCTCCAAGTGCAAGGAATACTCGAAACCTTCGTTTAGAGAAACAAATGGCTGACCATGAAATTGTGAGCCCATCAGAAGGCCTAACTAAGATTATTGATATCATTGAGCGTCTTACGCCGCAATGTCAACCTCAATTCAGGTCTGATGCAAACAAAATCAACTACCTCCGTAAGGCTGTACTTGGTTATAAGTGGGCAATGGTTCCTATAGGGAACATAATCACGGCTAAGTACTCCTTCAATGGCTTTGTAACTTCTCTCAGGGAACAGTTGCAGCTTGAGATAGAGATGTCACAATCTTCAAACCATCCAACTGGTGCTAGTGCCGCTAGTGCTGGCGTTTATCACCAGCAATATGGACGTCACCCTAAGCACGTCAAGAAACATGGCCCTGCACCACACAGGCCCTCTCATACCTCTTTTAATCGCTATACAGACAATAAGAAGGTATCGTTTGAAGAAAGTCGCCGTAAAGGGACTTGTTTCCACTGCCAAAAGAAGTGGAAGCCTGGACATCGTTGCGATCGTGGATCTGTCCGCGATAATGTTCGCAAAATGCTCAATAATGGACACTCTGCTGTTCATATAGTTCATGAATATGTTGAAGCAATGGAGGGAGAAGCAGCTGAAGCTCAGAATACTGGCAGTTCATCAGAGGAAGAATCGCCAAACGCTGAAGCCTCGTTCTTTGCTAAGGAACAATCAGAGCTAGACCTATTCGACAGCATGGATTCTGGATCCAGGATGCATCATGCTGATGTTATGGAGCAAGTCGATAAGAACTGGTTTACATCGTACCTCACTGGAGCTACTGAAGACCCGCCAAGAGCGGATTTTTAGTAGGGCGTCGGTCGATCCAGCCTCGTGATCGCCGCCCAAATAAGCTGACCTGTTCGCATAGGAAAGCTTGCCCGAGGTTCAAGAACTATGTTCAAGTCGACGCTACGAAGATTCATGTCAGCAAATTGCGTAGAGATGGAAAGTCAAATCGGAGTATCTCTGGCTATGCCTCTGGGTTTTGTGTTGACATAGGTTCTCCAAAGTCATGCATAGGACGCAAGGAGCTGCACCGAATCTTTTCTCGACTGAATCGAAGAGTTCCCGAACTCATCAAGTCGAAACACAAGTTTCTGTTTGCTGAAGTATCTTTCCGTCACTCGGTAAGATATCTCTACCACTTGAGACCCCTCCAGGTGTTCCTACAATCCAAGTTTGGATGGATGTAGTACAGGCAGATATACTCCTCTGTTAGGCCTGGATGTGCTCGATGAAGAATCATTGACTGCTGATACAGTGGCTAATGTACTCACCAAGCGAGCAAGTGTGACTGGAAAGGATGGTCAGGTAACATTCCTCGATGAATGGAGTATACCTTTGTATCGTGGTCCAAGTTCTCATGTGTATGCTTCAATGGACTTCTCAACGCCAACATGGTTTACTCGCTCTCAGCTACATAAGTTACATAAGCAGTTCTTCCACCCTTCGGCCGAGAAGCTTTTTAACCTTCTGAAGCGTGCAAGACCAGAAGAGGCAACTCCCGAGACGATGAAGATACTAGAAGACTTGACGAATCGTTGTGATCCATGCCAACGTATCAAGGTTGCTCCAACCCGCTTCCGTGTTTCCTTTGGTACAGAGCACGTTCGTTCAATGAACGTGTGCTCATTGATATTGTAACTATTGGTGGAAAGCAGTTCTACATATAGTTGATGAAGGAACAAAATTCTCGGCTGCTAGATTTCTACCTGATGTGTCTACGAAGACGATCTGGGCCACTATCCTAGAATGCTGGGCAACCATTTACACAGGACTCCCTAATCGAATGCTAGTCGATCAGGGAAGTAACTTTGGTAACCTCTTCGTACACCTCGGCGCTGTCTCAAATGTTGAAGTTCAACGTACTGGTATTGAAGCTCATTCAAGTCTTGGACTTGGAGAACGTTATCACCAGCCTCTGAGACAAACGTACAGGAAAATAATTACTGAGAACCCCAGGACTGACCCACGCCAAGCACTAGCTGCTTCTGTGAAAGCTATGAATGATACACTAGGCCCTGAAGGGCTTGTACCATCTCACTAGTATTTGGAGAGTATCGAAAGCCTATACGAGGTCTGAGACACCCGCTCCTCGTCCGAAATTAGCGGAAAGAGCATCCATTGCCTCTTCGGCCCGACAAGAGATGGAAAAGTACATGTCAAAGCTTCGTGTTGAAAGAGCTCTGAAGCACAAGACTCCTGCTGCTGCTAACCGATCGTATCAGCCCGGAGAAGTGTCCTGGTATGGAGGGAGAACGTTGTGAACAACGAATTGGAGAATGGCTCGGAACGTTCGATGTACTCACCACCGATGATGAGAAGAAGCTAGTGTACGTTCAGGATGCTAAGACTAGTGCTGCTAGGCCATTCAATGTCGCCCAAGTGAAGCCTTATCTTCAACCTCAATCATTAGCTGCATCGTTCTTCTGCGACCTGAAAAAAAGTTCCGCCGGTTTAGTACACGATCAGCCTGTGAAACACTTCATATTTGACAGAAGTTATCCATCCCTATGATTCAAGAGCAGGTTCTCAGGATATGAAGGAAGCAAAGAGGAAGGAAATAAGAAACCTCCTTGAACGTGGGACGTTTAAGGTTATCCTCCGAGAGGACATACCATCTGATGGTAATGTGCTACCTGGACGCTTTGTGCTAACGATCAAATCAACCGAAGATGGCAAGGCAAAATATAAGGCTAGATACGTCATTGGAGGACACAGAGATAAGTTCAAACATCTCATGGTTCATTCAACCGCAACGCTCCAGCCGCAGTTGTTCGCCTTCTGCTCTGCCTTGCTACAGTGTTCAATTTCGACATCTGGACATCTGATGTACGGCAAGCATACCTACAGTCCGCGGAGCCGTTATCGAGAGAGATATTCATAGCCAAACCCGTCCCTGAGTTTGAGCTAGATCCGTCTCAATGTCTCAGCTACTTAAGCCCTTATATGGACTTTTGAATCGGGGGATCTATGGCATGAGACTATCGAAAAGCACCACTGCGATGACTTAGGGATGAAGAAGTTGAGATCTGACCCTGCTCTATATACCTTCATGGTTGAGGGGCTACTAAAAGGATTATCAGGAGGATATGTTGATGACCTATTGCGAGCTGGTGATAAGGACTTCAAAGAACTCTCCAAGAAGACAAACGAGAAGTTCGAAATGTCACCTGATCAAGTCCTTCCATGCTCTTTTACTGGATTTGCTCTATCACTGGGGAAGGAAGGAGAAGTGATACAAGACCAGCATGAATACCTCAAGAAGCTTGAGAAGCTTCGTCTAGATTCTTCTTACTCGCAATTCCGTTCAATGCGTATGCGACTAGCGTGGTTGGCCAATACTCGTCCAGACTGTGTGTTCGAGATATCACAACTTGCTCAAGTTACCGAAGAGATGTTTATGAAGAACAAAGCCTCTCATATCCGGCGCTTGAATAAGGCAGTGGCTTACGCTATGAACAACCGCATATCCATTCGTTTCCCTAAGCTGCAGAAAGAATCGCTCCGCGTTATCGGCTACTCGACTCCTCTTATGCCAATAATACCGACCTTTCATCGCAGATAGGTCACATTGTATTCATTGGAGACGGGACAGGTGCAGTTATCCCATATTCCTTTAAGTCCTACAAGGCCCGGAGGGTCACTAGATCCGCTATGGCTGGGAAGTGATCGCTTTCAGCGACTTATTTGATGTCGCCTCTACTCTTGGCGACGAGCTACAGCTACTACTTGGAGCTCATGTTCCGTTCAGTTGCTGACCGACAGTAAGTCTCTCTTCGATGTGATCTCAAAGGGATCACGGACCTCCGACAAGAGGATGATGCTTGATATAGCAGCTGCAAGGGAAGGTTTCAAAAGCAAGGTAATCTCTGATATCGGTTTCGTCCGAAGCTCTGCTAACATAGCAGACGGGTTGACGAAGTCTATGCAGCAGAGAACCCTCCGGCAAGTAATCTCTGAAGCTCATTGCTTGTGGAGCCGGAACAATGGATTATCAGAAACTAGGGGTTCACTTAAGAAATTTTACTCAAGAGATATGATGATGCGCTTGTGAACCACTACCTGGTCAACTAAGCGCCTAGAAGAAACGATACGAAGGTCTTTTGCATCGTCTCCGCCGCACTTGCGAAGAAGATCCTCGCTTAAGCGCATCGGATACCTTTCCGCGCTATCAAGGATAAGTTTGCGCTCCGCGTCGACGACAATGATGTGTTCAACTACGTCAAGCTCCTGCAAGTGAAGTAGGAATACGCCGCTCGCCGCATTCGCAAAGTAGGAAAAAGGATCACGCTTGTACGCCGCAGTTTGCTTAACCTTTTGTGCCTCAAGCTTGATGCCCGCACGCTGTAGGAAACGCCCGACTTTTTCAATGAAAGAAGATGCGGTATCTCCTTTGTGACGTACGCGCGCAGCCGCAAAGCCACTTGACGACCAAGAATACGTTCGGTGGCGTTCATGAGCGCTTCCATGCAATTGCCATCCTCTCCCCGTTCTGCATCTCAAAGAGCCTTCCATACGCCTTGACATGGCATTGAGAAGCTCCAGCAATGCTGCTGCGCGCCATAGGGCCTCCAAGGAGAGTGCTACACCACGGTTACGGTAGCACCACTTCACAGCAGCATCACGAAGTCGTTTCTGCTTTGTACGCACGAGATGAACGCTTGTCAATGGGTATACGGATCTTTGGTGTCGGTTCGATGTCTTGAGCTTTGCTGCTTCGGAGATGATACGTGTGCGCCAGAGACTGCCACGCATGGAGCCCCGCGAGGAAAGTGAGAGCGTTCTCATGATCAATCGCGCGTGGTACGAATTCGCGCCGCATCATACGGGACAACGTAGAATACGACGGTTGTTCAGGCTGATTCCTATGCGCTTCGTGCCATCGCCGCAAACGATGCTCTCGATGTTGAACGATTGTGCGGTAGAATGGCTTACAGCTTTTCCACTGCTGAGTGGACGGAGGTCAGAAGGAATAACTGTTGCGTTGATGCCAGTGCCCGACATGTTGCTTGAAAACACACTTGCTTTCTCCGAAGAGCACGTGTAGCGCCGGAGCAGTTCACGAGGTCCTGTTGGAAAGAGTAGGAAGACAAGCAACACAGCGAACGGAAACAACCGGTCGGAGGGAGTGACGATGGATGGACAGTGAGAGGGGTATGTGATCTCAATATGTACACAGTTACTCAATTTCATACGTGTAACACACGTGTACTAATGTTTAATTTCAGTAATTATCTGGAATATTTGATCATTTATTCTCAGAAGGTTTTGGACCGTTTTGAACCCGCCGGCGAGAACGCGCCGGCCGAGTCCTTCCGTTCGAAGACTACATAACGGCTAAGTGGGCAACAGGGCAGTGGGAGAATACGGGAGGACAGACGGAGTAAAAGAACCCAACATTGGTTTGTTTACCTTTTTACGGCGGCGTCGGCCTCGTACTTCTGTCCTCACCCTCCCTTCCATCATCCCTCTAATCCCTCACATCCCTTTCGGCAAACCCCTTACACACGCTTGATTGTGCACGCGTGTGGGGTTTGAGGCGGCGCTAAAGTGTGTTCAACGACAGATTCATTACGTTCAAGGCCCAAACTTCTCTGCGATCTCAACATGGATCGACACAGCTCATCGACTGGAAAAAGGCGGATAGCTACCGCTGATTTGCATGTCCATTTCACAGTCACAAAAGTCTGTGACGAATATCGCCAAAAATGCGTCCGCTGCCCAGCGACGCACCGTGTTAGTAGTAGGACATCATCGTTGCGAGCTCATGCCGGGAAGGATGGATTTCTGATTGACAGCGAAAAGCATAAAAGGTTAATGGCAGACGGTTCACAGCAATGAAAGTTCAGTTGCCAATGATGGAACACGACGAACGTGTTACACAGCAGCTCTGCTGATAGATTGCGGACTTGAGCCCTCCTTTTCGTTTGTAGAAAACATCGAATTCAACAGGTTGGTCGCTTTTCTGGAGAGGACAATTGCGGCCCCCTCTCGTGTGACAGTTGGCAGGAGGGTTAATGATATGCATAAGAGAAGCTTGTCTCACTGTGTTTTCTTACTTTCCTGCCGCTTTCGATCCGCAAGCAGCGACTCGGCAATCGAATTCCTTGAATTACTCGAGAAAGCATTGAGCGCTGTGAATTTTCGAAGGTCATCCAGAGTCAGGCGTTCATGTACTTCTGTTTCCCCTCGAAAGTACCCGGAACATTAAGCATGAACAGTTGCATGGTCCTCAAAAGTATAGATGGGGTACATTCTGATAACAGCACATTGGTTCACGGCTGAATGGAAGCTAGAGTCCATAGTGCTGGATTTCCTTCGTTTTATGTCCCACACACAGCTGATGCCACATGTGCATTGTTCTATGAGGCTTTATTTTTCTGGGATATCTGCAGTAGAGTTCGCGCTATTACCTCAGATAATGAAAGCGAAGTTTGCAGTGGAGTATCAAAATTATTGAATGTCTTGTAGCAGATGGCCATTCATCAATAGTATTAGAAGATTTTCACGCTCGATTTCTAGCACATATGGTTAATATAGTAGTGAAAGATTGCCCACTATTAGGTTTTTAAGGGAACAAATTGCAACTATGCCATCTCCAATCAATTAGATCCTAGCCTCTGTGAGGCGGCGTGATCTGTTTTGAAAAGTCAGGGTAGAGCTGGGGGATAATGCGAAGCTTCCTGTTTTAGATGTTGAAACCAGGTGTTTTTCAACTTTTCGTATGTTGAGAGATGAATTTTAGCTCGCAGTGTGTTTACAGCTGTTTCCAATAGGATTTCAGATTTGGCAGTATTTATATTTTGGACGTAGAGTGGGAAGGGGTTTGCAATAATCTGTGCATTTTGGGAGACAGCTGCGTGTGTTACTGAATTTCAGTCGGAGCTAACCTATATGAAATTGAGCATGTCTGTGAAGGTCTTTGGAGTGCTCAAGAAAAAGGCACAAACTACGGCAAATGGAAGTGTACAAGCGTTAGTGCCAATTGCAAAAAATATGTTCGAAGGCTAGAGTCTTATGAAAGGCTTGTTTGTTCCGCTTTTGCAAAGATGGCCAAAGTATATAACCTAGCTTCGCCAATAATGTCATATCCTCCGATTCTGATTTGTTGCAAAAATATACGTGCGCGTCCCTTATCCGGCAGGGGAGAGTGGGGAAGGATCAGGTCCTGAGGGATCGAAGAGTGCACTGTTTGAGCAGTTGGTCGATGAGAAAAGTACGGATTTCTGTGAAGCTGATGAGATTGGGAGGTTTATTAGATCTACTTCCTGTCCAAATCGTGGTACTGATCCGCTAGATTATTGTAAAGTCAATGAAAGTTGATGCCATAATATTGCGACTGTTTACGATTGAAAGATGATACGATAAAGTCCTCTGTACTATTAAAGTCTTGAAATAATTTATTTAATAAGTAAACTTGAACATTTTTTTTTTGTAAAAACGTGTTTGAAGCTGAAAAGCATCGGAGGGGACGTATTACTTGTGCTGTTAAGAGTGCCTTTCGAGAAACTTGTGAATTGCATCCATCTCTCCAGAGGGATAGATAATCTACGGAAACTTTTCGATGAGTTCTACTCCCGGGCTGGGACTGGAGGGGGAGAAGAGAATTGTGGGTGAGTGTAGGGGAGAATTAGGGGATTTAGGGGATTTAGATGGGAGCTTAGAAGGGTTGAAGGAGGGAGGTGGTATTGAAGATGGAGATTGGGGTGGTTATGGTGGTGATGTTGGGAGAAGGGCTAAGAATGTGCGGTCGGTGGTGGTGCTGAATCTGAGTCCGTGAAGAGGCTTCGCAGGGGTCAGAATGTGGAAAATATGAATTTGGTAGTTTTTAATGACTTAGGGGGTGAAGTTCTAGTGGGGAAGGTGGCAAGGGTGGTTAAGGAGTCGGAGAGGAAAGTAAGGGCGGTTTGGTCTACGATGGGGGGATTTGGCGTAGTATAGGAGGTGCGTAGGGAGAGAAAAGCGGTAAGGGGATGATTTTTTCTAGATTGAATGAGATCTCCGATGAACGCCGAGAGGCTGGAAACTTATACGTAAGATGCAAACAGTTACGCTTGAAAGTAAATAAATTTTTAACTTGAGATCCAACAACATTTGCAAACTAAGTTTAGTAATCGTTGTTCGATAAACTAATTTTACCCATCTTTTTTTCGGTAAACTACCATCTGGGTCGGTTTGAACGTGAAGCCTCTTCATCCATCTTAGATACCAAAATTCCAAGTTATTAATTAAGCTGATGATAAATTTCACATTGTTGATATAGGTTAATTAGGAGCCATGATGCAGATTTATTTTTTCATGTTTGATGATTAGGATCGTCCTCATGGATGTCTACAGGGTGTTTTTTTTTACTTTATTCTAAAAGGCTGTTCTGTTTTGGCCATCCCAGCTCAATGATGAAAAAGTTTTAGGTGCTCTATTGCTGCAAAATAACTTTCGGTTCTTTGCAGTGGCAGCATTGGTAGTTCTAATTGGCTAGGGAAAAATTACTCGGGGACGAACAAAAGGCACGTGGAAGGCAGACCATAAGCCGGGCTACGTTTGAAGTGAAAGCTGTGCAACATGCGTCAACATCAACATCAGAAAAAATGTTCTTCCGGAACTGTAGTATTTATCCCTCGGGGTAAACGGGATAAATAGAGACATTGAAGAATTAGCGAAGGGAGGAATAAAATTTAAATTACCAATTCTATCCCTATTAGGCCATTGTTGTTGGATTTGGAATTTGTCCTAATTCAATCCAGAGCTGTTCTCTTTGATCAAATTTATCACTGTTTCGTAACATTTAATAGTTCAGCCTACAATGGTTCTCTTTTTTCAGTCATGCTCATGGAGCTGTCTGGTTTAAAGATTGTCGAAAGGACTGCAAAATACGCCTCCTCTCGCAAGCATAGTCCAGAACGGACTCGTTTCGAGCCCAGTCCGGTTCGATGTTAATTTAGGTCTGATGGAGTTCGGTTTGTGCTGACGGTTTTAAATATACAGGGCAGTCAAAGAATTTATCAACCAGTCGGTCATGGTGTTTCATACTGTACATTAGTTCGCCTTTAAAGTAGAAAGTACCCCTTTTTCGAACAATTACGGGACCGTGTTTATGATGAGCCCAGACAACACCGCAAAGGCTCCTAATATCGAGTTCCAACCTCTGGCCTTCGATTCACTGCGTTCGGCAATCCCTGCAATCATCATCTTTATAGAGAGTCTCTTGCCCCGCGTTGCAGAGAATTTATACACATCCGTTGGTGCTATCTACACATGCATCTATGGGCGCATTAGTTGTGCAGATTGGGCGTCTATTACATAATATATTTTTCACTCATATCGCTGTAAGTTGCCTATGTCGACCATCTTTTTAGCTCTTAGCTAGTAATATAGTCGGATCTATCAGTGGAGATCCGTCAAAAGAATGCAATATAAAGTTTTCAAGTAGGTATATGGTCTAATGAGGGCCGCGATGTAGGTTTGGGAGTGTATAAGTGACACGGAAGAATGAACTAGTGGTAGAACGAAGGTCGCACTGATTCAAATACGCCTTTGAGGTGGCGAAAACTTTTAATATGGCTCCAAAAGATTGTAACTTACCATCTTTTGCGGTTCTTTCGTTCCTCCTCCTTAAGACTTCAGATAGAGGCATATCGCTTTTTCTTGTTACCTATTCTTCTCCAATTAACTAGTCTTAAAATGTAACCATGATGATCTGCTTGAATGAAAGGACACAGTTCGACCTTCATGGTATCGAATTCTGCTGGTTTTCCCGTTACCATAGCTGATCCGTTTGGGATGAGTACCTCATCAACGATAAAAACGTTCCATGATTTTCCTCTTTAATTTGTTATCTTCTTGGAATCATAGTCTGATTCAATAGGGAGTATTTGAAGGGGTTCTCGGTGACATAAAGCCATCATCACAAATAGGTACGATTTCGTTCAATACCATGCTATAGGGAATACCGTAACAGAATTGAAAGGATGATGATGGGATCCCATCCAACAACGGCCGTATCAGAACGGTACAGCTGGGATTAAGGTCGTTTATGTCGAATTCTATTCACTACTAACTTTTTGATTGTACATTGCACTGTTGCTTTCATACATTCGGCACCCTCGTTGTACCAGGGCGCAGCTCCGATAGGTGTTCCCATCTGTATTCGTATTTATCCAAAAGTCTTCCGACCGGAGCAGCCGTTAGGATCTTTTAATGAGAGGTAATATGGAATGGGTGGTCAAGAGGGCCAGGAATATCTTACTCGAGGAAAATAATAACGAAATATGTCGTAAAATTAAGTTTTGTACGCGCAATCTTCAATCCTGTTAGGTGATTTACTGCGAAAAGAACTAAATCTAACCGGTGAGGACCACTCAAAACAAGTCAAGCAGGGTATTTGGAGAAGTTATAAGAGAAAATATTCACAAGGGTTGTCCGGCTGTTGCGATATATCGGAAGAAGGGAGGCGTTTTAGCAAGAATGTTAGGATCAAACACCTACCTGTACGTCTTTGAGTGCGGCTTCTCACTGCTTCGCTCCAAAACGAGCTGATGAGCGGTCTACCGTCACAGTATTATAATAATATGGAAGTTTTATAGCTTTTTATCCCGTAAATCCTTGAACAAAAACTTTCTGTCTCAGTTTAGGGCTTCGAAACAGTTACCTTTCCCATAGCAGAAACGATTTTACTGTCCTACAAATTTTGTGGGCCAGTCGCCCCAAGTTTTGATACTCTAGCGACGGGAACCATCTCTACTAGGTTACTGCCAGCCGCTATAGTTGGATTCAGATTTATTGCGCCGGGGAGGACGTCCGCAGAACGGTTCACCGCATCCGAACTGCATACCGCAGACGGTGTACTCGGCGAGGAATACTATTTGACTAGAGATGAAGCCATGTGCATTTGTCCTGCACAATTCATATCGTAATGTCTGAAGATCAGTGATGAGTTCAAGTTCCTGAAGAAGAAAAGTTATGTATGCGAATGGTGGAAAGCAAGGATCAACATCAGCCCTTCTTTTCGGGAGTGGAATAAGAATTTTTTATGGGCGTTTACTGGCACTTACTACTTCACATGTCGTGTGCGAGACCCTCAGAATTTTTTATCAAAGTTGTTCAAAATGCGAGCGAAGATGCGTCGGTCTCTACCATAATTCGTTCCTCAAATTCCAATAAATTCAGAACTAGTGCAGAGACAAGTTCCTTGTTTGGTTTCTAGAAATCCTTCAATGTTGAGTAGAAGTTTGGGTTGGCTGAGATTGCGAAGAGGGTCGTCCCCAACATCTCCAGTGCAAAATATCATTTAAGTACCCTAGTTTGTGATATTAATCGCAGTGGTAGTCACAATATGTTTTTAATGACAACCCTTGGCCGTGTGCACTTTTTAATTCCAGAAAGGAAACTTTCACTCCCGCTCAAGGCATGCCTCGTCCTCTGCGTAGGAGTCATCTTTTTCCCGCTTACCTGCTCTCTTTTAAAAAAAGAGATAGGCACTCATTGTTCCTGACAATGTATCTACCTTGACATCAAATCTGTGCCCCGCGTTCTTCGGGTCTGTTGAGTACTCATTTTTATCCGAAAAAATTCTGGATCTGTGAGGCAAACCTATTTCACCTAATGAAATAGAATCCTGCAACTCGCTTCATACCCTTAGATGGTTCTTACTATATATTTTATATGTCTTTGATCCGCTGTTGACCAAAAATTGAAGTTTCCCGACATTTCGAAGAGATAGATGTATTTAATCATCAATATATAGAGAGTTCACTAAAGCGCCTTGCGTAAGATGGTAAATTTCCTTTCTTCTTTAAAGCTATAATTTTTGTGAAGTAGCAGATAAATCTCTTTAGTGGAACCAAAGATGTCAATAGGGTAAAAAAGCTTTGAATTCCCTCTGAATCTCATCCTAGGGGCCTCAAGGGAGGAAAAGTACATTTACAGGGATTCCTTGGTAGTTTTCTCTAAAGTCGCTGCTTTCAGGCCTTTTCTTCTTGTAAATGTTTCTTACTAGTAGAAATGGTTCTATCCAGGTGTTGGATTGTAGGGGCCTCATGTTCTTCACCTACAATCATAGATGCGTTTTCGAGGAAAGGAATCTTTTCTATACCCATCATTTCCGAACCATCAAAGCCTGTATGAGTATTTCTGTGTTGAGAAAAGAAAAGTGGGGTAATATTTTACACCTAATGATGGGGTATCATGAAAGCCACGCCGTGTCTCTGTTATTTTTTGGATGGAACTTGTTCCGAGCTTGAAGTCCATTGTTATTATACATTTGAATGGTCAGCAGATGGAGTGCAACTACTTCCTCTTGAACTCAAATAACAATTTAAATTAAAATAGCTCAAATAACAAAGTTCTCACCATATATTCAAATCAATATACTTGACTGATGCGAAAAGGGAAGTGTGCTGTCCCCGTATTTTGGGCAGTGTGTGAATCCGGTACAGCGCTATGAGCAGAACAGGCTCTTAAAAATATTTGAATAGTTTATAATCAAATTAATTGATATTGGTACTGTATGCGTCTGTTTTATTGTAAATTTAGGTTTCTAGTGGTATTATCAAGAATTTAGAAATTGGAAAAGTTGACGTACATTTAGGCAGAATACCTACTCACAACCTCCAGTTGCACAAGAAATTATTTTAGTTCCCGCTTTTAGCTCTATTGTCCAACAACTTTTTGCAGTTTGGTCTGATATTGACAGAGTACTCTATCAGATGACGAATGCTCGAGATCTTCCTGGGGTTTCTGCAAAAGTCAGCACATACTGATATTTTTATCCGAAAGTAATAAGTTGAGTCATCTTTATCTTTGTGCTTGAATAATTACTCACAAATCACGGAGCCACTGAATCTCCTGTGAATGGAAACCGCTGAGAGTGGCCAACTTTGTCCTGATACGATACATCGTAAGGAAACTTAAAGAAAGCCAGAAGAATGGGAGATAATTGAGTTATAATTACGAGCAAATGACAGAAAAAAAATATGTAGAGATTGAAAGAAGGCTCTCTAGAGACAGAAGAGAAAGATTATTCAAAATAAACTCCTTATCTCAAGATCCTGTTGCCATCTGATCGTATGGAAGTATAATTCAGCCACCCAGTAACAACTATAAATATATTTTCTCCACCTTTTGATAGTTTTATCGAGGAAGAAATGAGAGAGAAAATTAAAAGATAGCATAGTGTCGAACTCATTAAAATAATTTAAGATAACCGGGATATAATCATTTCATCAATGTTTTCGTCTGAACGAGAAAATAATTCTTAAATATACCATGAGAGTCCTGGAATTTATTTCCGCGACGAAAGAATTAAAAAGCTCATTAGATAATTAAGTAGGTCTTATTATAACAAAGCCGTTGAAAAAGTGAGAAAATCCCATAAATTTATCTCATTAAAGAACATTGATTTTTTATGATCATTGGAAACAAATTAATTTTCTTTTGTGTATAATAAATGGTATAAATCAGAAATTACAAGAATTTGAAGAACTTATGATAAATTTTTGATGTGAAACCCCATCTGATGTATATTACTGCTATAAAGGCAAACATTGAAGTGGAAAAAGACAAAAAAATTTGTCTTTCTTCGTATTTTGCTCTTCAGAAAAAATTTGCAGATCTATAAAATATCGATTTTATTGACAATTTGCTTAGATTATGCAAGATTTATATACAATATAATGTTGACCAAGCCGGTGAAAACCTTTTGAATAACAAAATATATATGGGAGTAAAGTTCCTTTCATATCTAGGAGACTAACGAATTAAGTATTCTCGAAAGCCCTAGATTTCTGGAATATCTTCAAAACATGTAGTAAACTTTCAAAATTTGATATTTGAGTTCAGACTTTTAAAGGGACATCAGTCTTCAGCTGAATTAAAAAAAAATTAAGTAAAAAATAAAAACGGAAAATCACTGTAGAAAGTTCGATGTATTGAAAATATTTCTTCCAATTACGGAAAATTTTTAAAATCTACAAGAGCCATAAAGTCCACCGGTTTACTCGAAGGTCCGCAACCGTTACCTACAAACAATATAGCATGCGCGCTCCAACGCCGTCACATCGAGCGACGGTAGCGGTCGTGCCATAACACAACACGTTAGTCGTGTTTGCAAGTGTACACGAAAAGCACGCATAAACTAACACTACAACAATTCAAACCAGATAGAATCACAAACAAAATCCATCTCCAGTCCCTTGAGCCATAACCAGCTCTAAAATATCATCAACTTCCTTGCCGGCACTTCAACCCCTTTCGCGCAGCCCAGAATCGCACATTGCACACAAACCTTCCATTAAAGCCCAGAAACGCACTTCCTCTCAAACTGGATACTCAGACTACTTGTTCAGACCTCGTCCAATCACAGCTCGCTACTTGGGTTTATCCCCACTAACTCGCCATACAGTCCACAACACTTGTAGACAGCACGTTGTACAAAGTCATTTGCAGTAACCAATCATATTACTAATTCAGGTTGGGTTCGATCAGGGGCGCATATGCGCTTTCACAAGGGGAGTGCCCAAAATGCCCATCGTCCCCTGAAACTTTGGTTCCAGGGTATTCAAGACCATCTTGACCGACTAAAAGGCACTCAAAAACATCATAACATCAACATTAAGTGAATCAGTTAGAGCGTTTAGTAGAAAAATTAATACGAAATTCATCGATTTCAAGGTAATGATCTGTTTGCTTTATCTACAAAATTTAGCATCCACTCAATAAAATATGTGGTTGTGGGCCCTTTCACTCCTTTCCAAAGTGAAAAGGACTTTTTAGCTTTGAAAAAGTTTTCTTCAATCAAGAAAAGAGGACTTATTGCTTGTGATTTGAATGTGTGCCACCCATTTCTTATTTTGAAGCTCTTGACATAATCATCTTTACTTCATGTATTATAAGAGGCGTACAAGCATAGCTGATAGTGTAATCTAAGATAATTGAAGTTCGTCCGTACCCAGCTTGGGAGTACGCGCTAGGATCGATGTTGCAAAGGTAGACTATATGGTCGACGAGATTCGTTGCCGCAGGTGGTCAAGGGCCGCCGCTGGTGTACAGAACGGTCGTCGTGATATCAATTTCGCATGGGTCTCAATCACCCCAGAGGTTGACTTACAAGGCGCCACGAAAGAGTCGAAAGCAAGCAGAGCAAAGTGTAAGCCGAGCTTTGGAAAAGTAGCGTCCGGGTTCAGGTTAAACGCAGCTCTCATTGAACGGTCGAAGGTCTTCACCTTCTCAGTGTAGGTCGATTCGGCTGCCGCGCAAGGTGTCAATGCAGCTTGTTTCAGGTTAGATCGGACTATAGGATTGTGAATGGTGACATCATATGCGATTTGCGTCGGCACATCGAGCGTGTCAGTGGGTTCCGGTCTTGATAGTTAGGAATATATGCTTTCCAGAATTCATAGGGTTTCAGCGAGCTTCTCTGGTTAAGTTCTTCGTGATTTTCTGCGTTGATTTTTGTGCAACAATGTTCGAAAGTATTATCTTTGATTCCCTTTGAGGTGTAGTTTATCATTTTTTTCAAGGCTTTCTATTTAACATTCATGAAATTGAGGCATATATGCCATAAGAAAACTCCGTGACATCTCGTGTTGATCTGGTGTCATGAATAAACTGCATTATTCAGCTCTCTGTTGAGCACTACTGGAGAAAACATTATTTCATTTCGACCTGTTTATTAAAAACTAGTCTTTTCATATTACTGCAAATATTTCTGATATAAAATGAAGACAAAAAATTGTTCATATTTTTCAAAGGTATTTTGCGCAACTAAATTTGTACATAAAAAATGCATTTGTCATCACATGAAGACATTAGTCATACCGGAATAATGATATCGATTCGCGCAGGTTTGCAAACCTGTATAATTTATGTGATAAGCTTTCTGCATTTAAACATCTGATTATTTGAAGAAGATATTTTCATCATACATTGGTTGAACTTTTGTTCATTAAAAAACCTCAAAATACTCATCCCAAATATTTCATGTCACATAGCATCGTGAAAAAATCCTTACACACCCGACGGAAATCCACCATCATCTTCTGATTGCGTAAAGTTCCTTACAGCCATCTCACCTTTTTCCTCTCTCTTTTGGTACCTCACACTATCAATCTCTCTCTTTTATTCCCTTTTCTTCTCTCTCCCTTGCACCCTCTCTTCGTTCTCTCTATCAAATTACTCACAGAAAGCACGAATATTCCAGTCAATATATTGGAATCTGCAAGTACATCCTTTTTCAACATTTCTGCAAAGTTTCATTCTTAATTAGACCCTGAAGCTCTCTATCTTTTGCTTCCTTAAAATCCCGAGAGTATCATCTTGGATACTAAAGATGGAGAAATTCGAAAAAAATGAGCTTAAATCAAGTCCCCAGATGAATCGTCAAAGAAGGGCTTTACCTGTGTCTTAGAGTGTTGAACCTCTGACCTATTGCGCTCGATGAATTGCTTACCTTCAACAAAAGTGATCTAGTCTGTCCCCTTTTACTTCTATGGTTTACCATTCTCGCGATACGCGGGCACTTTGTGTCCCTCATTGAACTCTTGTTTGGAGGCATTTGGTATCTGCGAGTTCAATGGAGTCTGGGCCCTCAATTCAGATGTTATAGTTTCCATTTACGAAAAAGCCATCTGCAGTGCTCTCGTTCGGTCAACCTTGTTTGTGAGCTGACTATTACTAGCGGTAATCTCGGCAAAGTACCGAATACAAGAAGGGACATAACTAATCTGTCGGGGTTCATGGTATTCATGTTATAATTCATGGCTTTGATTCTAAGCCACAGGGCGAGCTCAGTCTCAACTGTTGGCTCTATATATTTTTTCTTCTTACGCTCGGCGTATAGGATCATAATATGGTTCTCCTGGTCCAGTATAGTTGTGAATTTCAACGCCTGATAAGGAGAGCTTAATTGCGCTTTCCTTCATAAGTTAATTCCATGACTTGGATAAGAACTGACCTCCTTGGTCAACACGCATCCGGTGAGGGTGGCCTGGTTATACCGCTGACCATAACTCAAGGAGCGCTTTCCAGACTGCCTGTGTTGAGCAACTGCGCAGGATTGTTCGTTCTAGAAGTTCGTTTCTGTGTCCACCACATGCGATACAGGTAAATTATCGAGATATAAGATATCCAAGGAGATCTCCTGACTGAGAAATATGCCACTGGGTATAGTAACCTGGAACAATCTCGGCCTTGGATCAAAGCGCTGGCATATTTTTCAGGACTAGCTGATCTCCTCGAGCAATTTACGAGTATCGGGTGTTCCTTGCTCTGGCTGGGTTCTTGATATCAGATTAAGCAATTAACCCGCCCATGTCATCATCCATATTATGTTTCCCTGACAGGCACAAAGTTCAAAGAGGTGCTTTTTCGAGGCCTTTGCAGGATCCTTCGAGAACCTATTTTGGTAATATTGTACCTTACGAGTAACATGTGGGAGAGGGAAGAGATATTAGGGTCAATCAGATACTTTGGTTCCAATAAAACCGCATCCCAGCCGAGATTTATGCCGGTGTTCACTGATTACGTTGTAGCGCGCCTATCGGAGCTCGACATGTGCTTGTATATCGCCCTTACCTTCCCATGCGTTTCATACTTATAGCTCCTTTGTACATTATGCGTTTCATATCTATAGCTCCTACGTACTTCGTCGGATCTTAATCATGGCTTCACCGCCCATTATAGAAAACCTCAGAACCTCTACCGCGTACTACTGGATAAATCTAATTTACAGAAAATAAACGAACACTTTTCGGATCCCTTATTCTTCTCAGTTTCTGTTCCTGTTAGAACTGCACGCGGGCGATCAGCTGGTTCTAGAGAGCTTTATAAGAGAGACCACCGGTGTTTACCAAAAATCAATCAAACATCATTAGCCCAGAAATATCCAGTAACTGCGGATTGGAGGTACTCCACTTTGTGACTCTCAGTTCTCGCGTGTTCTGGGGCGTGATGTGTAAGTTATAATATCTCGTCATGTAACTTTTCAATAGCGTCACTTACAGTGCAGTCAAGTGTAAGGAACTGGCTAACTATGAGGTTTCGGATTTATATGATTATGCAGCTCTGGCGAGATGCCGAGTTATCCTCTTCTTGTAAAACTTTTATGGCCTGACGGAGGTCTTGGTAGTTTCCCTCCACCTGTCGGTTGCAAAAAAGTTTTGAGTTGCCGGAAGGAGGAGGTGAATGTATTTAAGGCGTTGTGCTGCCGTCAAAGAGTATTCCTGGCAACCGTGGACGTATTCTGAGATATACTCATTCTAACGTTCGCCGAGGGCCCCAGAGAATTTCTTTCTTTCGTCTCTGATTCTCTGAGATATATAATGGTATATTATGTTCTCAAATAGGTGACCTGAGCCCGTAAAACTGCCACTAGACACCCTTTGAACCGATTAAATTCCTGTAGGCTGTGAATTGACTAGAAATAAATGGGAATCAAGGCATTTAAAGGTGTTAAAGACGTCATCAGTAGAATATAAAGTGAATGTAACTGTTCCGAGGAATATCCCGACTCATGTCACGCTTTTTTGATCCATTTGTCGTCAAGAAGGCTATAAGCCTGCGCAAAAGTGTCATAGTAGAGAGCATAGAAGGAAAAAAAGTAGACTGGGTGGATAATTGGCTGAAATGAGATCCGTTAGAGCTGCACCGATCAGACTGGTAGCAGCCTCATAGTCATGAACAAGCTCTAAAAATCCGCACTGAACTTCATCACACTGGCCAATACCTTCCCTAAAACGCATTCTGTTCCGAACAGGTATTACTCAACTTATATTCCCCTTCATGTACTTTCTTCCGTTTTTTGGTTCCACTTTTTTGTTTTCCTTGTTCTCTTTGTTTTTGAGTGCCTTTGTTTGGTCTTTTTCACGAGCGCCTTCTGACTTTAACCCTTTTTTCAGGGGGGTGGATTTTGTCCCTTCAAGTGCAGTGTACTGTGCTCTGGGATTTTTTCGATTTTTCATTTTTTTCAATTTCAATATTTTTCAATATTTTTGACGCAAAGAAGTTTTTTAGTCAATTCCAGTTTTACCTGTACTAGATCTAGTTGCGCGGGTAGACTTAAAATAAAGACTATCTGCCCATTGGTCCTTACTGGCTTTTCTACTAGGATGGCGCTGTACGTGAGAGTTGCTCTCGAAGCTCTGCGAGCAAGTCTTGCGGTGATGTGGTTCCTACTTGATATTCCAGAGATTCAAGTCCTTACGACTCAGGAGATGGTCAAGGCACCTCTTCTGGCTGTTTCAGGTGACGTTGCACAGCTTAAAGTACCTCTTTGCCTAAGACCCTCGCAATGAAGTCATCTTGGTAGCCCCGGTCCGGTCGGCAAGGCGGCGGTCCGGCTTACGGTAGTCTGGACTCAACGAACGTCTCTAATCTTCGGTAAATACTCTCTTGGACCTGTTCAGTGCCATAAATGGTACACGTGGCAAACGAAATAGATCCTGATTGGGGTCAGGAACTTGATTCAAAATGGGAGTTTTTCGGGTTCCACTTGTCATTTTTTCAGTGGCTTTCTCCTTATCCCCTGACAACTAATTGGCTATTGGCGAAAAAGGAGCGTTTCGATTGGTCAAAGATGTCAAATGGGTCGAAAAATTGTTAGAAGTGGGAGTTTTCTGGGTTCAATTTGGCAGTCTTGGATTGGTCTCAATGGCTGTCTGATTGGCCACATTCAGGACAATTGGCAGCTGAAGAGGGGTAGAAGAGTTAAAGGAGCTTGGTGGGAGGGTGATAGACATTTTAGCGCAGTTGCTGCTGTTGAAGGCTTACAACCGCAGAGTGAGATATGGGACAGCTGAACGCTAACTATCTTGGCGGGTCTTGATCTAGACACAACTACCGCCGGTCCGGCACAGGGGGGGACTCTACGGCGCTTTCATTGCAATTTTCAAGCACTACAGATTGTTCAAATAGTTGAAGAGTAAATAATACGGTAAGAATTTGGAGGGTTATATGTACTTTAAACACCACTGTAAACTGTAACCTATAGCATTAGTATCACTGAATAGTGCAAAAATTTACTGTATGTAAGACCTGAAACCACTGATAAATCCGAATTATCGAGATTTTCAAAGTAAAATTAAAAGCAGAGTGGCGCTTGCTGGGGACTCTGAAAAAACACAAAAGGTTTTTGCTCTGAGATCCTGGTTTCGCGTTGATAAATATGTTTGTTTGGTCTTCCTTTTACTCACCTGAGTGCGACAGTCGCACTACTTGTACAAAATCCAGGCATCATCGAGTAACCCTACCATGCGTAGGAGGTTGTGTCTACTAGGATAAAAATTTTTCTAGAGTATCCAAAAATATCTTCTGTAGTAAATATCTATATACTCTGTGGCGTAGATAGACCGAACATAGATAGAAGTATCAATGGAATATCTACTGCATGAATAGAGTATATTTATACCCTCATATAAGGGTTCAGAGGCGAGAACTACAGTATGCTGTAATATCCGCGCGAGACGTATTTGCGTAGATGCTTTTTCTATAGCCCTAGAGTATCCAAGAGAATTTCTGGTAGCTGCGAGTACTAACCTCCCCCGTTTTCCCGCTCTCCATGCTTAGGTGTGCCCCTTTCTGTTAATAACCACCGCTTCCTCTAAATTAATAAACCGCCAAAACTTTTCCCCTTGCAACTTTACCTAGAGTACCGGGCAAAAGCCAGCCAATATGTTTGCTACGTTGGAGATTACAATCGCTGCAGCGTGCCTTTGTGCAAGAGCCGCTCGTACCTTGCCATATGTCTCCCTTGCCCTAACAGACACATGCCTGGCGACATCTCTTAGCTCGTTATAGGCATTTGGGTGCCGGCATTCGATGGTGGAGAAAAGGACAGGTAGGAGCATTTTTCTCAATGGAGTCGGGGTAAAATATTGATATCTTCCATGCTCCTCGGATATGGTTGCATTGAATGATATGGTTGAATTTAACGTATTTACCCTCTTTTGGGATGGCGCGAGGGGGACAGCGAACCTCACCTTTAATCAGTGATGATTTTCCTCCCCTAGTTTCGGAAAATAGCCTTCCTATATCTCTAATTAGTAAAAAACACCAAATCACCTCCTTCTTTCGCCATCAAAGAATTCCATTCCTTCATGGCTTTCCATCGCTCAGATATATGCTCTCGTGCAATGTGGTCCGTCCCACGGTTCTGTGATGAAATGACGGGCTCCTTTCTGGAGGTCTTGGAAAACGAAGAGTAATTGGCAGTCATATGGACAATTTCTGTGGCCTCCATGGCTGCAATGCAAGAGATGGTCGCTGAAACAGCGCAGATTTTCAGGGAAGTTTCGTCCTGGGCACGGAACGTCCGAGGGGGAAACCGCGACTAGGAAGTAGTATTAATGACACAATGAGAATTCTCGGGAGTAAATGCTGGTCTTTAAGGCGGGCAGTAGCGCACAATAGACCCATTTTTGACACCAGAGAAAGCCATAGAGGCTCCAATTTCAAAAAAAAGCCTTCTTCGATCCCCAAGGAAAATCTTTTCCTGCACTACTGCATCAACTGCGTCGGATAGTGCCCTTTTCGATGGTTGATAATCTGAGCAAAATACACTAGAAGGGAGATTACATGACGGCAGTGTGTTTATCAACACACTTGCGTTTAAATCCACAGACTGTTTTTGTGTTGACTTTGCTATTGCTGCGGTTGACTTCGTTGTAGTTTATTTTTGTAGTTGATTGTTGTAGCTGACAGTTTTGAAACTTTTGTTGTGTTGTTATTGGTAATGATCTCAACTTTCGAGCTACATGATCTACTTATACATTCATTCCCGGTTCTCTAGTTTCGAAGCTTGGGCTTTCTAAATTAATATTATTGACTCTTCCGGCTGTTTAATCCCACATAATTCATTTACCAATACGAAGAACAGGCCCTGTGAGAGATGCTGTAGATTGGGTCATAGCAAAGCCACTTTTTCTATCTTCGAGTGCTATTTTGCTTCCTATATAGGAAGGGCTGCTTGGAACCATCTGGTACGAGTTCCTCCGGTCCAATCATATCGTCAATACTGTTTGTTCGCACCTGGTCTGCTGCAGTGTTTGCTTCCACCAACTGCATGTAAAGAGTCATTTGGATGGAAATTTTTGAATTGATAGGGTCCAACTATTTTGGTTGTGATTTTAATCTCCTCATAACATGAAGAAAAATTCATTTGCACCTTTTAAGATAAATATTACCGGACAATTTCGGCAGGGAGAGAGGAAATTAGCCAAGTCCGGTGGGCATTTAAATCTTCCTCGTACGCAACAGCATTGATTGGGTTCTTTATTTTTTGAAAATTTTGGGATGTCTATCGCCCGGTAAGTCCTAAATATGGTATTTATTGGTTGGTCCAAAGAAAGCAAACTTTCGCACCGCACTATTGTGTACCCATCCACGACATCACCGGGGTGGCGAATTAGAGACCTTTTAAAGACAAATGCGTGGCTATCCACATGCTCTTAATAACCTCACCCACGCGCCTGGTTGACGCCTGCAGATAGAAATATTAGTTGTTGAATATGATAGGGGCTGTTTATCACCAATTGCTATAACATGGGAGAGATTTTCAGTAGACACAGAGGTATCACCGCAGAATTTTTGGTCTGGGATAATGTAAGTATGTAGTAGAGCAACTGAACCAAAGGAAAGAAGATTCTGAAAAAATTCACGGATATATCCTGCATGACAGCGCTTTTAAGGCTCCTTCGCCTGCTATGAAAACCTTGCAGAGGGATGTGACGGCGAAAAACTGCACCAAGTACGGGCGACCTTGACGAAAACCGTGCAGCGCCGCTTTACAGGGCTGTTTAGAAAACTCCATACTTGCGCACCGTTCCCGGTTCGTCTAACCCAGCCCATAACTGGTCTCGAGTAAATCAGCCTCTCTATCCCCAGCCTCCCACAGCTCAAGATGGGCGTTCTCCACTGTTAGATAATCTGTTCGTTGACAGTCGATTCACCGATTCAATTGCAATCTTTCTTTTTTGCCTATCACAAGATTGTCATATCATCAGACCGTCAGCGAGATTAATTTTACTTCTTCAATTCTGTTATTCTCAGATGTAAGATTGCATAATCTAAATTTCTTAACAACGACAATAAAGGGTTTCGGAGGCGCGCGAGACAGGGACGAAAAAATCTTTTTCGTCGTCGTCATCTACCGAGTTTTGATTTACTCTAGTACCTTCTCTTCTACAAATTTGCTCCTAGTTATGGTCCTTTCTCGTCCTCTCTCAACCTCAGAACCTTCCTAGGAAATATATCTCTCCTCCCCTACCCATGCTTCCCCTTTCTGCGGTCCTATCCAAATATTTACGGTCGTTATATCTATATATTTTATTATTGTATCCACCCCTTTAAGTCGATCAAAAATCAAGATCTTTTTCCTCTTTTGCTTACCTCCTCCAAATTCACTTTTGAGAAAAAGGATACAAATAAACTACTGCAAATTCCCCTTTAGACTTTTTTTATATATTTCAAATCTACAGAATGCGCCCTCTGGAACCTATTTAAACCTCTTTATTCCAAGTTTCAAACCTCCACGATTATTCTACTCACTACCTCTCTACCCCTACCCTTCGAAAAACGTCATTCCCCTATTCCCTTTCGACCCTACTTGCCGCGATGGTTATCTCCGCCAGCAACCCTAGAAGAAGGTGATCCAGTTAGTTCGTCGTTTGTTCATCAAGGATGAGACGAAGAAGGTAAGTGAGGGGCATGCGGGGAGGTCGAACATGGAGCTGGGGAGACTTTTGAGGAGTAGGCAGCCCGGGACTGGTTTACGAGGATGAAGAGGACGAGGGCGAGGAGGAAGACGACGAAGAGGGAGAGAAAGACTTAGAAAGTTTTAGAATGGTTTGGTGGGAGCTGGATAGCATGTGCCAGGTGGTTCCGACGCTGGAACCTGATGGGGACATCTTTAGTGGCTTAGATATCTCCCAGGAGGAAATGGAGAATTGTAAGCCATTCGCGGGTATTTGTGGGGACTTTTGGTTGGTATGGATTTTTGGATGATTTATTTGGACCTAGTGTAGAGAATTGAAATTTTAAGGACTATAATCATTTCTGCTTCTATTTAGAATCTTTTAAGTATCTTTTAATATCTTCAAGGTATCTTTTATTGGGACGTTCACGTCCACAAAAATTATTTCTATGAACTTTATGATATTTATTATGGTATTGCAAAGACTTTAGGGGAAGCAAAAATTCAACATAAGCTGAGTAAACTGCTTCCTCAGAGCAAGGCCAAGCAAGGTGGGAGACAGCTTAAAAGTCATACTTGGGTAGAAACGGAGTTGAGAGTCAACTTCAGACCAGGTAAGCTTTCTTGTTACTTTTGCTACTGACGGTACGCAGTAGAGTCTGCCCCTTCTGAAAACACTTGTTAACCATTGTTCCCTCATCCATATATACAACTTCCTGATCTTGCAACTATACTACGGTAGCACTTTTGTCGCTTGAAACACCTCCATCCTGGATAGTGAGCGCAGAATATCTATCTTCCGCCTAATTAACGCTATCAAATGGCTTGAAATATTTCCAAAATTTTCCGTAAAGCCTTAAAGTTTTGTATGGATGCTTTGCGTTGTACCAATCTTTGTACTTAGCTTTTTCATCTCAAACAAAACTGCCCTTGAAGGGCAGCATGCAACTTCTGCCGACCAGTTTAACACAATTTATCAGTAAGTATAATACTATATCCCTTTAATTCTTGGATACGGACAAAATGGGAAAATTGGGGTGTTTTAATTTTCGAGGTGCAAACATTTATGCCGGTTGAAAGGAGACAATGATGATTTTCTGCATTGCAGACTAGAGAATCGTTGAATATATTCGTCTCTATTGGACTACATTTTCTAAACTTACGACCTGGGCTTACTTAAGTACTAATCCTCAAAATAACTTAACGTAGTCTTTCAACTACTAAATAGTCCTTTTCAGTCATTGCTCTAGTTTCAAGCATACATTTTTGGAAATTAATGAAAATATTTTCATATGAATTAACACGACAACGCCCCATCCCTGTCCGCTCTCCATGCTTAGGTGTAGCCCTTTTGGCTAATAACCGCCGATGGCTCTAAATTAGTAAAGCACCAAGGCTTTTCCCCTGAAAAAAACCCTCGGTTCTCCAGAGTTCACTGCAAAATTTTTTACCCCTCAATTCTATTCCCTTGAGCCTTCCTCAACGCCATCGTCGATATCGAGAAGACGCAAGTGTCATTTAAGCTCCTGCGCAACTGCCTTGAGGTCTGTAAAATCGGTTATTTATTGCAGGTAGTACCGCAATCACGCACCAGAGACGTGCTACAATATTCGACGGAATGATGGAGCGTGGCGTCCAAACGTTGTAAGGAGAAGTCCTTGATTCTGAAAATTTTCGGAAACTCCAACTAACTGTCAAACACAAGGTCTAAAAAACTCCATTCTGACTGAGTTCAAGTCTACGAAATATATCCATGAGCAGCACTTCTGGCCTCCAGATCAGCCGCCGAAAGGCTTTGCGAAATTATTTTTGCAGGCCTCCATCATGATTCACACAATTTACGAAGAGTGGAAAGTTTGGGTGCTTTTTTTTATAGCAATGTTTCTGACACAGTTTTGCAAGGTAGAGACTTGTTCGCTGTCGCTATTACAGTTCTCCATTACACATTTTTGTAACAAACAACCTAGATAGGAATCGATGTAGCTTTACTTTCTGGTACTTTATCTGCAGTAGGCTTAATCATTATCTTTAACTATAAATTTTTGCTACTCGTACGGGGTTTTATACGGAGTTTTATACCTAATTTTTAATTTATACGTAACTAATTTATTTGAAGTAGCGGCACGCTACAGGTCTCTATGGTAGTACGTTTAGTAGTAAAACTTTGTCAATACCTGTTATCTACTTACTATTGTAGTCTGCAATGAGCTGGAATATACATGTACTATGCTATAGCTCAAGTACTGGTGATGAAAAAGGGCGGTTCTTCCGGATTCTTGGGTAAATATAGCTACACTCCATTGACCTTTCCCCCCAACTTTCTGAAACCGACTGCCATCTCTCTACTACTCCTTAAGCAGCGCCCCGGTTTCCTCCCTCTCTTCCTCTTTTATTAATGTTGGAAGATATATTCGATCACTGGCTTCGGTCTTAATCCTGCCTACAGCCAAGGATTCTTCCGTTCAGTGCATTTTGCTCAAACAAAACACCTCGCAAAAGACACTCATAGAAGCATTCCACGTGGCTGTGCAAAAATTTATACATCTCCGAGATGCAAGGAAGTAGACTTTTCGTGCTTCGATGGCTCTCCTAGGGGCAAAGGATTGGGCGTACTGTTCCCGTTTCCCAGACTTAAGACCAGTATTGACGCCTGCAAATTCTCGATATGGATTCAATACTACTTGCAAGTTCCGGTTTTTGCTCTGGACACACCGTGGCGGGGTAGAGACTGCCCCAAAACATGAAATCGCTTCGGATATCATCTTATGCACTGCATACACAGAGGCTGTGAAGATACGACCGCAAAGCTCACTTCTTGCCCAGGAACTGCTGGAGGATGCTTGCCACCCCGCCATCGAGCCCGGATGGCCTTCATCTCACAAGATCGGACATCAGGCAATGAGAAGCCCAGGAAGCATGTATTTATTTTATATCATATTTTAACCCGCTCACGCCCTCTAACCGGAGAGTGCCAACCTTTAACTCTCCCACTCCCTCAACGCGCCAAAGGCTGCGTATTATATAAGATATGGATATTTTATCGCGACCTCCGCAAGAAGCAGACTCATACTCATCCCTATGTCTACCCTTGATGGTTTGCACCGAGACGCCTACGCAGTGCTAACCGACGTGGCGCGGAACATGGCGGATAGGGCAATGGAGACGTATGGAACGGTTAGAGCGGTTCTAACCTAGAAGCATGCGGCAGTAGCAGTGATATCTGATGCATTATGTCTGCTCGCAGGCTCCGAGTCAGCCCTTCAGGCTCGCATGTGCTACACTACGGGGGAATTATGAGGTATTTTACCTCGTCGTTTGACATTTCTGCCGGGATGAATTGAACGGAGTCCTCCGTGACCCTATGACTATATCGACGGGTCAGCTACACTAACCATTATCCTGAACACGTTTGGAATATACTGGGGCTCACTGTGAGTCTTTGAAGACACTATCTGAGAAAACTGTACACAGCACCCATAAATCCATGGAATACCAGCCCATTGATATCTTTCAACCAATAAAGCACCCCACCCTTTCCCTTTAACATGATCTGTAGTGATATCAATTTATTCGTGTTCAGCAGCGGATTATTTTCTTGTTTATTTTGGCTGAAACATGGCTGAAACATTATTGCAGTGGTTATGAAATTTTTTGGCGTATACGCTGTGCATGGTGTTGTGGAGAAATTTATGGACAGCAATTCAATGTGCTGTGGGTCCAAATTTGGGCCCCAAAAATTCTGTTACGCTACAGTACTGCAGATTGTATGATAAGAAATCAGCGATTTCGGTACTATTGTGGTACCTTTGTAATGAAATTTTCTTATTTTAGTACTTTTCGGGAGATTTTGAAAATTCGGACTGTCTATATATACCCCGCTCTTAGGCTCCATTCTGCTCACCGAGATACATAAAAAACCAGTTCAACCAGCGATTTCCTGGTGTGCGTCTAAACCCCGACACCGAGTATATCGAAAAAAGTTTGTCTTGCTGCGGGTTCTTCCGATCCGACAGGAGATCTAAATCTCTACTATATTTCCCTTTCTGTCCGATTTAAAGCGGAGTGTAACATTTTGTTTTACTCTGATCCCTCAGGCTACGCCCAGTGCCGAAAAACAAGACTTCCAGGGAACAAACCCTGCGTACCAACCCCAGTCAACGACGGGATGGATAGTAACCCAAGAAGTTTCCTGGCGAATAATCCAACAATAACCCTCGAAGCCGGAGTTTAGTAGGCCGATCGGAGGGAAGACAAAAAAAGTTGACTTTAAGGAACAGAGGACAGAAACCGAGGGTTGGGATCGAGTGGCCGCGTCCGCACACAAATACCAGAATCATACCAACAGCACTCCTAGTTTCTCTCTGGGCTAAACGTTCCACTTATCAAAAACAGTCGTTGCATTAAAAGAATCAATATTTCACTCAAAAAGTGAACCCTTCCGAGTCTATCGATTTACCAGACTCCACACAGATGAACAACCGCTCCTCAACCAGGTTCCCAACTCGTCTAGGCATTCGGAGTCCCCGCGTTACGAATAGACATTTACTTTTCGGCGGCCCGCCGGCTTCACAGTACTGATATCGCCGTCGAAGTTACTGTAGCCCAGTAGCCCACCTCTGCGCTCGCCGCCAGATCTCGCGAAGTACGGTTACCACAGGCGCTGCTGTGACACTCGCAGAGTGCGAGAGACATCGTCATTACGGCACTTACTGCGACTAAAACGATATCCTCCTCTCCCGCGTCGGACTTGATATCTATGGCGCCATGGGCGACGACTGTAAGGGTTTTTCCCGCCGCATTGCTTCCTTCGCTGCTTCCCGTCGCGGTTCCTCCCCTCAACAGGAGCGCCGCGACTTTGGTACCCGTTTTGCGTTTAGTCTCCAATTGATGCAAGCGCGACAGGTTTCCACCCGTGCGGGCATTCGTAGTTATTTTCTGAATACCCTCCACAAGCTTCTGTGCAACACTGTACAACTGGTAAAGAGTTAATTTATGAATACCCTCCGCACGCTTCTGTGCAACATTGTACAACTCGTAAAGATTTACCACCACCAAAGATTTACCACTACGTGCAGATCTTTAATGAGCCATAATTTTTGTTATCTCCCGCGACTCACTTTTGCAAATAACCTTTTTGATCCCTTTTTTCTCCATGGAAGAAGGATTTTATGCAATCCAAATTTCTTTATGTACTGAAATGTGGATATCACGATTATGTTCAACGAGACGCGCGTTGATAGTCACTTTAGACACCGTCTGCTTGTTGACAGGGCTACCAGCTACCTTTTAGTTGGCAAAGATGCTCAACAGTTCCCCTATAGCTCCTGCAGCATGGTTTGAATGCAAATTCGAGGGACTCCTCACCTTCGCACAACTCGCACTAAATTAACCCCATTTACCACAGAAAATTTAGTGAACTAAGAATCTTTACCAACGCCATCAAGTAATCAACCCCATTTACCACCTTTGCAAAGGTAAGACACCACAAGCCCCCCTATGCATAGTTATGCCTATTCTGATCCTTGTAAGTGCACGAATACAACATTTCAAATCCGCCTAAACTGAGCCCCCTTCCGCCCAAGAGCAAGAAATGCTAACCCCACATGACATTGAACCCACCATTTGGCCTGCCTTGACCCGTCGGTGCAGTCACAGGGTCACGGAGGCGCAGACCCGTTTCGGTTTTCTCCTTTGCTTCTCTCCAAACTCCGTTTAGTTTCCCTCGCTAGAAGCGTCAGACGACGAAATAAACTACCCATCACCTTGGGCTACCCTTCTCAAGAGGGCATTACCTTCAACTCTATAGCCGCATCTCCAAGAAAATGTCTCTCCACAACAAAGATTCTAGATCATCAGAAAACTGCGATCCTCCACTGCAAAAACAGAAATGCTGTATATTTGGTTGAAGCCCTGCCTGTCCCGTAAAGCGTAACATTACATGCTGGGATTGGAGGAGAGCGAACAGCCAAACGCAATGTTTTCAGCTCATCAATCAAGAACAACGTGTCCAAGTAAGAACCATGAAAATCTTGCATGACATGAAAACCCTTTTCACTTCCGTTGTCAAATCACAATCACAGCAGCGTCTCTGCACTTTCACACGCCTGTGTCCCACGTGCTTGAACATTCTTTGCAAAATTAGGACTAGGGAGGGCGGGTACTGACCTGGAGTCCCTCTGTTCCCGCTTGGTAATATTCTGCCTCCAAGCGAGATTCAAAGCTTGGCACTTTGGGGAGTATGCCGAGGTCTCAGAGTTCTGGCTTGCTGTATTGCAATAGCGCTCGTTGACGCAGTGTCGTAAAGACTGTGGGTGTGGTACAATATTGTCTACGTTTGTAGTTTTGGTGTGTTGCGGCGTGGAATTTGGGATCGTGTCTCTGCGACAAAACAGCGGCTAGGGAGAAATGACCTTTTATTTGACAAAATAAGAAATCGAAGATTCGAGCGCTGTCTGGATTTTATGGAGGGCCAATTTGTGCTGATCTAGCATGACTGCAGCGTACGGTAGAACAAAAGATGACACACGCAGGGGTATTTTGGGTAGATAGTAGTAACTTAATGGCATCAGTAATGGGATTGTCGATCTTTTCGGGGAAGTGGGCATTGTCATAGAGTGCGCGTTTATCAAATCAGGATGGCTGCGATTTACTTGAACAATGGCACTCTGGAATCTTTATTTTTGGAATCCAGTTGTCAGCATTAGCATATAATGTAGTACCGTATGCATTGCTTTCAAGCTGCGCATGAATACTACACTTATAAGCCATTCAAACAAGATGGGAATGGAATTATGTCAAGGTTCTATTTCCTTTCCTAGCTGTTTTACTGCTCTGTGCGACTCGGTGACGACACGAGTCTTATTGGCAGTTTGCAAGGACGGCAGCATAGTACCGTAGATGAAACAACTCAAACCAACACCATTGAAGACGAGGACGAAAGTACGACCGTAAGAAACGTAGTATAAGTATCTGTGTAGTGCGGACTTGTCGACATACAATAAAGTGGAACGCATTTCAGTATAAGTATCAGCAACGCAGCTATAAAGTGCTTCATTCTCCAAAAGTGAATCTAACGCCAGTGAGCAATTTCTCAGCTGATCCACAGCATCGATCATAAGCCTCCCGCCCCAAATGATGAAACTTGCTCTCACTTCCCTCTTCCTTGTCTCTCACTCTCGCCCTCAGCTGAGGTAGTAGAACCTACCACTGCGTCCCCGGTCGCCACGGAAGCCATCGAAAGCTCCACACCCGAAACATGCGCCAACCTCGGCGACTTTTGCCGCGGTTTCAGCATATCCCTCCCTTCGATTGACTGCTGTCCCGGCCTAGTATGCACGCGATCCGAGTGCGTGAGGCCTTTCCCTGGGCTGACAACGTGCCAAAACTCGGGCGAGAAGTGCAGCGTGTTCTCGCCGGGCCAGCAGTGTTGCCCGGGTCTGGTATGCAAGGAGGGCAGCTGTTGTGCGTTCCCGCTGAGTGAGTGTTCAGTTACTGGAGATTGTTGTCGGTTTAATAGTGAGAGGTTTCAGGTCGCTTGTAGGAGGAGTTTAGGGGATGAGAGGAGGTGCGTGTTTTGTGGACAGGAGGGAGACGAGTGCTCGGGCTCGAGGCCTTGTTGTGAATTTTTTAGGTGTACGGAGGGCTTTTGTCGCGGGTTTGCAATTCCTTATTGAAAGTTGCTGCGTTGGCGGTCGATGGACAAGAGTTTGGGAGGTTTGGCGTAGGCTTCGGATCGTGAGAATGGTCGGCTCTCCGTTGTATTCTGTCCACACAATGTAACCAGGTGTAAGGATATTGGTTATAGTGCCATTGATAAATTTTAGTTCCCATGTTTGCTCCTGCACTTGTCGCAGCCGTTATCTGAACATGTCCCTGGTGTGTCAGAGAAGAACATAAGGGAATGCAAAAACGATTTACATCCATGCTTTGCCTCGGCTCTTGGTATTCATTCGTGACAGTCGCAACCCGCTCAGGGTTTAAGGCTCTTATTGCAAGGTTGTTTTCGAGGTTACTTAGAGTGGATTTTCGTCCCGCGCTCCAATCGCAATTGGAAAGAACTGGGAAAGGGGAAAATGATGGGTATTTTACTTCGTTATCTGAGAGAGAGACTTTTACTGAGTCATGAACATATCATGACTACAGAATTACAGATCGGGGCGGTAGCTTCCTGCGATTGATAGAAATCGCAGTACGTTGTTGGACCAAGGAACTGAGAGCGAGGAACAGCAGTTGACGTTCGGCGACAGGACTCGTCCCTTTCCGGGAGGCGATGTTCTCGGAAATCCGATGCAACCCAGCCTCGGTCCCAGGAGCACCAGAGCCGTAGATATCGAAACCCATCGGGTAGAAATCCATATCAAGATCATCGCAAAGGGCGCGATACCTGTCGTTCTTGGCAGCTACAGCTCGAGAAAGGATAGCGGTGGCATCGAAGACTGTGGAACAATTGTAGGGCGGGAATAGTCACATCATATCCCTGTGGACGGGGAGCGAACTGAGGGTCGCCAATGAAGAAATCGAGGCGACGACGAAGGGAAGAAGAAGAGCAGCATCCTGGGGAAATTCCCATTCTTGTACAGGGCGGAGAGCTATGGCGAGACTAGTGAGCTCAGAAAAAAGACGATCGCGGAGCATATTATGACGGTTAACGGAGCCATCAGCACATGAGCAGACACTAGCATAATGCCCGAGGATGTCATCTGACAGTTTTAGCGGGGGGAATCTAAACGGAGTTTGGGAAAGGCATGATTGGGTTATTCTACTACTTGAACCGGATTCGCAAAGCCCAAAGTTACCCAGTTCCTAGGAAATATTCACAACTTAAATTCCAGTGCTATCACACATACCCAACGCTTCCGGTCCGTCCTGGGTGAATCGCTAGAAATTGCCATCCGCGAAGCATCGCGGGAATGTGTGCAAGGGCATACCGAAGCCGAAGTGAAGTTGTCCAAAGTGTTTTTGTTTCCTCCTGTGATGCTCTCAAACATTCAGCTCCCTCAAGATATCTTGGTTCAAATGAGGCCAAATCCAGCAGCGACAAAATGAAGGAACTGCTTGAACTATGGAACGCAGGGCAATTCCAAACACTGTGGCAAAAAGCTCTTGAACACGCAACCTCCAGAGCTAATAGGACCCCAACGCCCCGAGAGCAAAACAGGCCAACCTCCGCCGGGCCATGAGCCTCGCCAGAGAAGGTGCCTATGGCAAAGCGGCACAGGCCCTAGGTTCATTAGGTGTCCTTCGGACAACAAAAGCTGTGTCCGACAACCTTCGGGCAAAGCATACTCAAGCTCCAGGAGATGACGAGGAACGCTTCGTACCCCCACAGACCCCCCATAATCACACCGATCACGAAGGACGAAGTACTGCGAGCTGTTCGTTCTTTCAACCCGGGTTCAGCCCCTGGCGGATCAGGCCTTCGCCCCTGTCACGTTGAAGAGCTATCAAGGGCCCTTATATCTTCCTCCCAGGGGGAAATTCTTGGATTCCCTCAGAGAAATCGTGAACGTATTGGCCTCTGGGAAAGCTCCCGTAACGCCCGCGCCTTGGGTTGCTGGCGCCCTACTCACGCCACTCGCGAAGAAGGACATGACCCGCGCCCCATTGCTGGGGGAAACTTTAAGAAGACTGGTGAGCAGCTGCCTCGCAACTCGACAAAGCAGCACGCTACTTTCAGCCACTGCAGTCGGCATTGCCAAAAATCAGGAACTGACACTGTGGTTCAGAGTTCGTCGCATTGTGAACAAATTCGGCACTAGTTCCGACTATGCCTTCTATCGGTGGATCTAAGGAACGCCTCTCAACCTCTGCAGCGGTGCAGCCTTTTTCAAGGCCGTAAGAATCTTTTTCCCCACTTGCTACCCTGGGTGTTGTACTGCTACAACACGATCCAGCGTTCCTATGGACTGGATTCGAACGATACGGAGTTCGTGGGAACTAAGCAAGGAGACCCGCTCAGCGGTTTGCTTTTCGCCCTGGTCCTCCATCCTCTCGCTATAAAAATTTGAGAGCTGTTATCTTCAATCCCGAAGAGAACACAGAGAAACCATGCTTCTGGAACATTGGTACCATGATGATGGTTATATTAGAAGAAGAAGAAGAAGAAGAAGACTTTACCAAGCAGGGAAGGGGGGCTAGCGGCCCTCAAAAGGGGAAAAATCTATCCGAGCCATGAAGGGTTTAGTAGTCGTCGGTTGATCGCGACAGAAGTTCGTTGTTGTATGAGCGAACTGATAATCGTGAACAAGCGATTATAGTGGTGGTAAATGTTTATGGGTTTTACAATGTTGCACAGAAGCGTGCGGAGGGTATTCATAGATTAACTACGGATGCGGGCGGCGGTTGGAAACCTGTCGCGCCTGCATTACTTCGAGACTAAACCCAAAACGGGTAACGAAGTCGCGGAGCTCCTGTTGAGGGGAGGAACCGCGACGGGAAGCAGCGTAGGAAGCAAGGCAGCGGAAAAACCATTGCGGTCGTCGCTCAAGGCGCCATAGATATCAATCCCGACGGGGAGAGGAGAATATCGTTTTGGTTGCAATAAGTTCCGTAATGAAGATGTTTCTCGCGCTCTGCGAGTGTCATGGCAGCGCCTGCGGTAACCGTACTTGGTGAGATGTCGCGGCTTGCGGAGGGGTGGGCAAAAGTAACGGCGACGGCGATATCGGTACTGTGAAGCCCGTATGCATTACGGTGTCGGTATACCCTTTTTGAGTCGATTGTGGTTGTCTGGAAAAACATGGGATAGACCGGATATACCTTCCAAGAGTAAAACACCAAACGTTCCCCCGTATGCAACAGGTATGTAAATGTCCATTTGTAACGCGGGGGACTCCGAATGCCCAGACAAGTTGGGAACCTGGTAGAGGAGCGGATGCTCGACGAGGGCGACGATCCCAGCTTCCTTACAGTAGCGGGCAAGAACGTTGCTGACGACGTGATATCGATGAGTCATTCTGTCTTCTTATTTGCCGGTCAACGCGTGTTGAACGTTTGGATCTAAGACGGGTGCGATGTCGGCCGAGCGCCGGGAGCAGACCGGACAGCGAGTAGTATCAGAGCCAAACACACTGCATTACTCAAGGCCATCGAAGTTTGTCCTCCCCGAAAGGCAAGCGTCTTGGGCTTCCTCTCGCCATCCCGAAGTGCAAGATCTGCTCTGTTCATCTTTTATCACTGGTGTTCAGTCCAAATGTGCGACGTTGCAAAGTACTTAAAATGAAGTTGGAATTGGTTGACTAAGCTCTGCGTGTTGCGGTGCGCGACAAATTACGGATGCTGCACATGTTGACCACATTGAGTAGGAAAAGGCGGCTAACAGTACTTAGAGATGTCCAGCGAGAGAGTAGGTCTGTCCACACGTTGTCGCGGCCTTTGATGTGGAAACAAAAATACGAATACAACATGCTCAGTCTTACATTCCAGCGCAAGACCTTACGTGCCGATGTTTGTGAAAGCCTAGGGACCACAGATAGGGATCAAATAAAAATATAAAATTGTTGTGATCTGTATGGAGTTGAAAGCCTGAAGGGACAGAGACGAGCCAATGGGTGCTTTCCAGGGTCTGTAGTACGGAAATCCCCTCTTTTTCGATCGTAGACCATCCCACCTGAGTTTTGTTGAACCGGCCAGGAAAAATGCCAGAGGACTGTGTCGCTGCTCTGCGTGTGGCAGCTACAAATCAGCGGGAGGTATTTGAATGACGATGCCAGATCACACAAATTCAGAGGCGTCGGTGTAAACAGTTAGTCGGCGTTTTTTTATCGCGATGGCTCAGGGTAACTTGTTTATCCAAAGCTTATTTGCAATCTTGGAATACGCGGTGTTGTTTTCCTGACCATACGATAGAAGCAAGGTTAACACGTGCTACCAAGGCGGAGGTGCGATTTTCGGCACGATCATAGAGAGATTACATGAAATCGTGCAATGGAATTATCAAGTTTGAATACATAGTCTTGAATGCCTTTTTCAAGCATTGCAGAGCACACAAAAATTGCTGGAGCTGCGCGCCGGTGGCTAGGAGCTGCATAAAGAGCAATGTTTGAGGCGGCAAGGATCATATCCGATACCATCCTCTGATATTTAAGTGGTCAACCATCGAATTAGCGTGATGAAGAGGATGCACTTGGCAGGGTGAAGGTGTCAAGGGTTTTCTGAATACCAGGAAGAAACGATCGACCAATGATAAAACTACGTTAACTGTATCTCTATTTAGTAACACATCGTATAACCATCGTAGCAAATTGGGTGCCATGTCTTGGGTAATATTGACGGCTAGAGTAGACTGCATGTATCTAGTGGTATTCTTTGTGCTATGCGATACGTGTGTTGGTGTGTAAATTACAGAAGGGGTGATAAACGACTGGGTTTCTTAGGAATCTTCTGCGAGCGGCAATTGCCAATGTCTATGGGAAAATTCGAATGTAGTATAGAAATTGGAGCCAGAGAGCTTGGAAACCTCTTCGTCGAGGTTGAGCATGGGGAATTGACGGTATTGTATGAATTTGTTCACGGGACGTAGGTCCACTGTAAAAATAAATTTAGCTAGGCCTGGTTTGGGGACTAGAAACGGAACGGAAGCCCAGGGAGATGTATGGTTTGAATATGCTATGCAACACATGACAACTGCGGAGACGAAATTGTCCAAGAACTCCTTTTGTCATCGAGAGTAGTTCCGCAACCATACACGTAAAGGTCTAGCATCTGGAGTAAGCTATATTTACAAGGGATCGACGTTGGCTGGAGGTCCAGACAAGAGCGCGCTCCGGAAAATATTTAAGTGTTGGTCGACAATAATTCGAAGTCGAGATAACTGCTCCCCCTGCAGTCCATTTTTGAAGCACTTTTGATCATATTTGCAACGGCTGACTGAATGCCCTCAAGTTGGTCGGCGTCGACGACATCGAGAAGCGATGGGTCTGAAATTGGTTCTGTTTCCATGCAATAATTGTAATAGTTTACCTTCGGCCTTGCGTTAGGGCTTAAACCTTGTGTACCTCCTGTAGGAAGGCAGTTCACATCAGAGACCATAATTGTATTGACAAAACCCCTGTCCACTGCGGCGGTCGGGTTTCCAATGTGAGAACAATCCATCCCATCCAGCAACGCAAGATTATTCTCAAGTGGATTGGTAGTGTCTACTTTCAGATGCTGCAAGATCGGGCGGCCAGTGAGAATCTCTTCGCATACTAGGTCATCATCTCAGACGAGATATGTAATATTGACTAAAGCCAACTGTACGGCAGAGAGGTAGAGTACTGTACGTGGGGCTGTCCAAATAAGTGGAAATGAAAATTACTGCGCCTCCTCGTCCTATTTTAGAACGAATCTGAGGGGAATGATAGAGGTAAATCGTCGGGAGAAGAGATGCTCAGAACCAATTACCCCAGAAAGGAGGTGTTGCAAGCGACAAAAGTGCTACCGGGGATAGTTGAACGAGTAAAAAGGAGTGTGTATGAAAGAGAGTTGAGAGGGCTACAAGCAAGTATGGAAGGAGCAGGGTCTACCACTGATGCTCTGTGAGCAGCGTAGGAAAAAGGTTTCTTGGGTCTCAAGTTGACTCTCAACTTCCTACTACTTGGGACTTGGATTGAAGTTGTCTGCCAACTTGCTTGACCTCCACAAGGGGAAGCAGTTTACTCGGCTTATATAGACTTCTTGGCTACCCCGAAAGTCTCAAAGAAACATACTAAGAACCATAAAATGCATCAAATGGAATCGTGTGAACGAGAAAGACTAGCAACAGATACTATCAGGATAAATATCTAGATTCCTTCCTTAATATCTTAGTCTTCTATATCAGAGCCAAATAGTTCCCCAAAATATCCATTCCACCCAGAGAGTCTACAAAAATATCCGCGAACGGGTTAGAATTCTCCATTGCCTCCTGCGAAATATCTAGACCACTGAGGACGCCCCCATCCGGTTCCAGAGTCGGGACTACCTGGTCTATATTTCCTGGCCCCTTCCTCACTAATCCACACTTTCCATGTCCGCCTCCCCCTCATCCTCCTCATCCTCCTCTTCTTCCTCTTCCACCTGAAACTCCTCTTCTTCCTCCTCCTCTCCTGCGTGCTCGAAGCAGTTACGGCGGACCCACTCCCGAACGCTTTCCCGGTCCGACCTTCTACAGTAATCATCGTAGTCAGTTGGACCATTTGCCATCAGGGCCAAAGCGTTGAGTCGACGACGGCCTCGGGATGACTTGGTGATGGTGAGGGAAGGGCGGAGGTTGGTCATGTTTAGGGCCAAAAGAAGGGGTGAGACGAGGGGTAGTTGATGGTGGAGGGTTGCCTCAAAGACGTCGATTTCGAACTTTAAATACTGCGACGTCTTCGAAAAGGATGACGACCTTGGACGTGTACAGTAATGTCATCTATTAATGACACCGTGTCTTAAAATAAAAAAATCAACCCGTGATTTTGCCACACTCATCCAAATTAAAAATATCTTGCAAATTCAGAAACTGTAAAAATATATTCCAAATTCCGATACTGTATCCAAATTTGGTCCTCTTCTAGATTTTCTCTTCGTGTGCGAATTTTGCACACATCAGGGTACCGGAGTAGTTTTGATAGCTTTCCAATACCTCCGATTACTGGCCATTTGGCTAGTTTCGGCGAGACCCAGACTGTCGTCAAATCTGTCGTCACATCTTTTTGAAACTTCGATGGAAGGGATACCGTCGGATATTATAATAATACACGACTGAACTTCTAATTTGTTTTCTGGTTTAACCATTTCTTAATACTTCCAGTAGTACCAGTCTTTTTACGTTTTTGATTACTGTTCCCTTAATTGACTTTTTTCGTGCGGCCAGGTCGGCCTTCTGTGGTATGCGGAGAAGGGGGTAGCGAAGAGGGAGCGGACTAGAGGAATTCGAAGGAGTTGATGGAAGGGTGGATCAGGTAGTGACCGGGAAGGAATGAAAAGTACGGCAAAATTACCCTCAGGGAACTTCTTCCTATTGCGCCGGCCAGGGCGCCTTTTATTACCCCATTTCACACCGTCGAAACTTCCAGAACTTCCAGATTAATTTATGTCAATCACCATCTCCCTGTTGATGGCGATCATTGCTCCCCACGCTTCACCGGCGACATGAACTGTACGAGGATTCGAGCCTATTATTGCGGACGTGGGCAGCCGGTGGGTCTAGCGGTGACTCGCGCGAGGTTGAGGTTAACACTGAAATTTCCTTGACACTTTGCGAGCAAGACTGGAATCTGTTGGGTTTAGGCCACGTGATGACATAGAGAATTGGATAAGGTACTGCGCAGACCGATATGGCACTTAGTGGATGAAGCGGACGTTGGATTGGCGATGGGCAGGGGTCAAAAAGGAGCGAACATCCCATTTCGAAGAGCTTCCGTTCTTCGCCATATGGACGAGGACTCTACCGCATGACGTTGCTACTACGAGCCGCACAGAAAGCTTGTTCAACGAAAATAATATTTTTTCATTTAGAATACCGATGGTCTTAGTTGATGAGGTAGATTGCTTGCAGAGGTTGTTCCAAGATTTAATGGATTGTTATGTGCTGCGATGTTCCATAGCGAGCTATCTTTGCGCTTAGGAAGGACAAGGAAAATGGCTTCGCGATGTTGCGGAGGCGGTGGTGGGGTACAAGAACTTTACCGAGGCGCAGAAGTGGATGGAGAAGAATGTGATAAGCACCATCTAGGGTGGAATTAGGTTCCAATCAAGACAAAGTGGAGAGCTTGGCGGTATCGTATAGACAATTTTTTGATCTGCAGTAATAAATATAATGGGAAACTTAAACACAGAACGAGAATATACTTTAAGCTAGTATAGATCTGTCGGGGCTAGAGGAACTATCAAACTTCATCGGAGGTTGTCTAAAAAAACAACAGTATAAATACAAAAGCATACACTAATACAAAGACAAACTCAAACGGTTGCAAATACATGTGCAAATACCAATACAACATTAAACGGGTGCCAAAAAATACACATAAAATACAAATTCGAAGCAAATAAAAGTGCAAATACCAGTACAACATTAAACGTGTGCCAAAAAATACAAATACAAATTCGAACATTCATATGCAGACTGATGGAAATGGATGATTATGGCGATGAAGTTAACCACTTTGTAGTACTTGACTACACAACTGCGACGGTGATTGATTCCAGAGAAAAAGAATGCTTTCAAGATGATCGGGGGTGTTCTAGAAGTGCTTTGGAGACTCTATTAGAAATTGGGATGTCGACCAGAGTTGAAGGTTGATGAAGCACGAGGTTGTAAAGTCGTCGAGGAAGATAAAGCCATCTAGGAAAAGAGGAAGTTTAATTAATAAGTCTGACGCTAGTGTCCAGGTCTTAGCAACTTAAGCGGAGGCTCCATTATACCAAGAGAATCCAGAAGGTTGATGCGTTTGGGGTGATTGAGGATGTTCGAGCCGATAACTCCGCGCATTATGACTTCGTTCAACTTATGATAGGCTACAATATTTCGCTTGGTGAGCACATCTGAAATGTTCTGCGTTACAGGAATCCATTGAATGGTAGTTATTTCTCCGTTCTCGAAGTAATCGCGAATGTGATAGACAGTTGGCCTGAGGCGATAGTCGGAGCCTTCATGCCACGTTGCGATTGTAGCGTACAACCCGTTTGAATCTATGGACAAGGTGAGTGGTAGTGTTTTCTCAGCGTCATTCAGTCATCAAATTTCTTCTGCCATGTGAGCAGCACGATCCGTACTTGTTGCTGCGGAGAGAGTCTCAGCTCCGATTGATGAGAATGACAGTCGAGATTGTCTGGATGAAACCCAGTCTATTACATAGTATATTCTCGCTCCCCTGCTGGCGCAAAGATGCTGGAAACGTAACCGGTTTGTACATAGGATCTTGTGCCAGTAATTGAATCAGAAAAGACCAGGTAAGAGTTGTCAACGAGTCTGGATGCATATACCGAAGCTTGGGTTGAAGAGAGCAAATATCTCGGAGTACATTGTTCGCTGTGACAAGATGCTGTACGTGAAGACGTCCCGTCATTTGTTGGAGATAAGTAGCTGCAAAGGAAGGCTGAGGAACGATGTCGTGGCCCAAGAAGTTAAGGGATCCTGCCAATGCTTTGATGGCAGTGACTTTAGATGGTGTGCATGAGTGGGTCTGATCTTTTCGTCGAAGGCGATCAAGTGGATAGGGTTGATCTTAGAGAAGTATTCTTCTATATCGAAGACTATAGAACCATTGCTATTACGGTGAATCTTAAACCTGTTGAGGACAAGTTCAGAGTATATATTGAATCTCTCTACTCTGAAACGTTTCGTAATGGACTGATGGAATCCCTGAATATGAGTTCGACTGTCGGCCAGGAGAAAGTCTTCCACTATCTTCGTGACTAAGAGAGCTATGCTTCCAATACTGTTCCGTTGAAAAAAGAGTTGCGGGAGACCAAGGATTGGAAGTATTCCGTCATGTTGTATCCATGATTCCACGGAACTTTCCGAAGGAGACATGATTCTGAGAGTACATATACAGCCTTTTGATAAGCCATACTAACCATAGTCTTGACGAACAACCTTTCGGGGGGTACATATAAACCGTGCTAGCGAAAAAGTCTGCTTGGAGATATGAGCTCTTTATTTCCAGCGATACTATGCTGAACTGAAGCAAGGCGGCCAAAGAAAGAAGCAGACGAATGTTTGGGAACTGAGCTGTTGCTGAATCCTTCTGTATTGAGTCACTATCTCGACCTCGATTTCCGTGAGGTACCAAACAACACTTTGCTTTCAGCCTTCCAGCTCCGCCTTCTTGCTTGACTTGGATGAAGTGATGCGAAGAGATGGTGTTGGAACGCCGTAGAGGCTCAGCTAGAGGAACTTGTTCATATGCACCTGCGTCCATATCGTTCCTCCTTTTCTCGTTCTCGATAGATTTTCCTAGTATCCACTGAGGTGCAAACTGTAGCTGAATCTCTGAGGCTGGTCAGTCACCAATAAAATCTTGAACGTTCTTGAGTACTTCCTGTTCGCTTGACTTCAATGAGTGCGGAAGACATGGTGGAACAATTACTGGAACATTACCGATGTCCTTGTGGATGAGAAGTGGATCATGTGTTCTAGTCATGTCCTCATTTCTTGATAGATGCCTAGGTATTCTTGAAAAAAACATACCATTACAGCGCTTGATCACCTCTGGGTGAATGTCTAGAGAAGTCAGGTTAGTCTTCCGCGCCTTGGATTTGGTCAAAAAGAATAAAGAGGAAGGATGAATATGCCACAAATCAGTATCATCTGTCAGATACTTCAAGCCATCAGTGAGCTCCTCAGAATGAAGCTCATCGTCTTCTCGTAGTAGAGCTGCGTCCCCAGTTGTGCCTTGGATAACCTGGTCTCCGCGGAATTCTGGCATACCAGTGCCTTCGTTGACGATCACTGCTCGTGTGCTGTTCTCTATACCTTGCGGAGGAGGACTGTCTGGTACCAAAAAAGGCACTCTCTATGCTCGAATAAGGCACGGGATTTTTCGCTAATTCAATGAAAATGAGATCCTGATGAGCATCGGGAGGTGTATCTTTCAAGTCATAGTCGGCATCGATAACATGGTGTGATCGTGTAAAGAGGAAGTTCAAGGCATCGAGCTCACGTAGAAGTGGGTTCTTAGGTGGGAGATGAACATGCTCATAGGTAGCCTTTACTATACGGCTTGTATGGTTTCGGGTCGATGAGAGAACTACTTAAAGTTCCTCGGAATGGCGAAACGAATGCCGTATGCCTGATGCCTCTTCCCTGTGGACCTTTCTTGAACACATAGATTTCATCACCCTTTCTGAGCTGCTCTTGAGAATGACACTTGGGTGTTTTGCTGCGGACTAGCTTTCCAAAGGCGTGACTCGCGACTTGATCTTGATAGTCATTAAGTACTTTGAGAGATACAGCGACTTGCGGTATGACTTGCATCATGTAACAGTAGCCACTAGATAGCTCGAAGCTGTTTAGCTTCTTGCTTCCGAAAAGAACTTTCCTCAAGTATGTAGCACGTGATATCACTGAATCACTATTGAATCTGGTTCCTCTAGTATCGAGAGTATGGAAAGCTTCCTTAAAGACTTTACGCGATATGTGGAGGACGACTGAGTTCTTACGCTTGACGAGACCTATTTTTTGTGCGCGCGAGAAGGACGGGGCTCTAAGATGATGGTGAAGAAAACGATAGTGTTCTAGGATGCTTTTTTGAAGAACTATGGGTCGCCTGATACGATCCTAGGGGCACCGTGCTGATTAAACCGTAGCGTCTCGAACGCCTCAGCGGCCACCGATATATGTCGATTCCGTGTGACTTCAGTATGCGAAAGAACAGTGCTGATTTCCACCATGGGCATCAAGGGTTCGTTTTCCATCTCAACCAGAAAGAAGAAGTCGATTTGAACATGATAGTTGAAATTGGCAGCATTCTCTCCAAAAAAAACTTCTTAGAACTGCTCGGACGTCCATTTGACTCGCATATGGAACAATTACGTAAGCGGAGATCAAGGATTGCTTGAGAATGGGCGTGAGAACGCCATCACGCTGGCTGAGCTTGATCATGCTGTCTGAGTTAAAGTGAGCGTATCCATGCAGCTTAATCGCAAACGGCTTGGCTACTATGCCATCTGCAAAGCGCTTGATTAGGTCACTAGCTGAAGAAATGTTACTTGCAAAGGATGTCTGAGCAACGACGAATGTCCCGAACGCCTGGGTCTTCGAATGGGTGACAAGAAGGTATGTCCGCATAGCTTTGACTGTTGGAGGACCGACTTGATCCGGGTAGGTGATGAAGTAGAGCTCGTTTTTGGATATACCCATTACGTTTGGTGGGAATCGAAGAAGTTTATCGGGTGCCAATAGTTAAGCTTTGCTCAGGATATCGTTACCAGCAGGAACAAGTGAGGAGGGTGGGGTCACGTAGAACTTGATATGAACGAAATTTCCATTAAGGTCCATAATGTGTAGGTAACATATCCCACAAGTTACTTGGGGATTGCTGCAATCCTTCCCGTAGCAATGTATGAAGGATTTACAGTCCATATGGTGAAGCTTGAACGGAACACCGATGGATTTACATTGTCTTCTTGCCCATTCCTGACCTCCAACGCTTTGGGGACAACCTAGATCTATGATTGGGTTTGGATCAAGCTCATGAGTGATGTCAGACTGGGCTCCAGGTCCAGAAAACAGACAATGCTGCTTCATTTCTGTCTGGAGCCTTGGTGAAAATGCGAATTCCCCGGTCGTTGGTCTTGCTCGGCTTTCCTGCAGTATCATGATGTCTGCTCTTTTCTTTGCGTTCGTTTATCTGCTTTGTTAGCTAGGCGGGTGACGGACACGACGGATCACCACGGAGGTGGTCAGTGCTTCCAAAATCATAGCAGTTTGCGTCCCGGCCACTGCTCTGATCGATTGTCTCCTCCTTGCTCCGGCGTCGGCCTCTCTTGCCACTCCCACCAGTGCGCCTGCCTTTCCCTGTATTTTTCTTGACAGGGCTCTGCAGCGGGCGATATGCTGCTCCCTACTGTTCCATCTGGATGAAAACAAGTGCTGTTAGTGCGTCAACTCATTCTTGAGGCGCTCGAAATCTTGAAGGTTGATAGCAGAGTCCGAGTTTGAGGCTTCTTGCGTGTTGCGCACAAACGTAACAGCATCTTCTAGATCAATCTTGAAGTCTAGCTCGGGCGATTTGAACTTCGTAGAAACTTATGGCTGTCTTTGGGCTCAACACCGTCATAAGTGGAGCGAAGGGTGCTTGGGAAGTTTCCAAAGCGTTCTTGCATTGATGAGATAGCTCTAAAGCGTTCCCTGCTTGCACGTATGGAAGAACCAGGGTTAACAAGAGCAGCAGTAAATTCTTCCTTTGTGGTTCCGACAGAAGCAATTTCAGGTTCCAGAAGCTCAATCGAGATGGTACTGCGTTCTTGAGGTCGATCAAGATCTGCATACGCCTTCTTAGTAGCCAAAAATATGAGCTTTAACTTGGCACTTCTCAGCACAGCCTCTGTGAGATCAGCATTGTTAAGAAGGTGATAGCTAGAACTCGATCAGTTTGAGATACCGATGAGGAGCTGGCTTGTAGCAAATATTTAATTCCCCCATTTCACGCCGTCGAAATTTCTAGAAATTCCAGATTATTTTATATCAACCACACCTTCAACTTGACTTTCTCTTCCTCACTTGCTTTAGGAAATTCGTTTATCCAGTGACGTGTTCTTTAACTGGCGCAAAAGTGAAACGAGCATGGAGGCAGCAACGAGTCAGTTTTCCTGCATTTGCCTTTTTTGTGACTGTTCTCGCCTGATGGGGAGCTTTTCTCGTCAAGAATATTTTTGTATGGATTTTTTTATAATAACAATATAGATATTATATTATATTCATATTTATACATAATAATAATATATAATAAACTTGCCGTTATTATTGGATATATTAGCGCTGTTGCCTTCTTCCTTTGGTTCGAGATCCAACACTTGGAGGGCTTCAGACAGTTTTACAGAATATGCTAAGAATACCTTGAAGTCTTTTTTCAGAGCTGCATAGGAGAATTCTAGATCACATTACAGCCTATTGTGGAACGCCTTTTCCTTAACTGCCGAGAGGATATGATCGACTGATTTCTTTAAATTGTATTTTAAGATCCAACACCGACCTTTCTGACGTAGGACAGAGTTATATGAGACAAACAAAGGATCCATTCTTGACTTTACTGAGCGGTATGACATCGGCATGATCAGTTCTTTCCCTATAATGCCATCTGATGTAGATACAGTAGCCCTATTTGATCTCCTGGGCCTTGCTCTTAAGTTATTCGTAAAATTTATTGTCGGAGAGACTGGTCAGGCCCCGTTTAAAACACCGGGGATGAGTCCGAGATCGATACATGACTCCACTTATTCCAGGTCGACACAAAACTTCATGTTGATCGTCCTTATAGGCTCAACTAAAGTACTGTTCTCAGTAGCTGTTATATGGCGCGCGCTCGCATAAACTTCTTTTTTTACTGTTCATAATGACAGAGTAAGGTGGGAATGGATTTGGCGTCGGGAAACCGAATGCGCGGATGATTGACGGATTTAGATACGAAAGTTCCGGTAGATGCAGGGGATTGGAGCGGGATGTGCTCCAATTTCTCGAAGTCCTCTCTTGAGACGGATTGAAACGTATATGGACGAAACGGTGGTTTGGATGCTTCAACTGGGAGCGAAGTGATGCTTGTGGAAGTTAAAATTTTGCGAGCTTGGTTGATTGCTGTCCAATACACCTCTTTACTAAGTTTCTTTTTCGTAAAGTGGGCTAATTCTTCTATAATGTATGCGCGTTATTCTTGCACTGATGTATTTTTCAGACTTTCCAGATCATGGAGAGTCAGAGGAACCAAATAATGAAATAGGGAGAGTAAATTCGGAGGATAAAACTCGGGAGACTCAACCAAATAATTGCCACTCAACACAGCAATTGATGGTCATTCCTCAACAGCCGGGTTTTACGCCACGAAAATATTCAATTTCAGAGCCAAGATGCAGTAAACTCTTGCAAGAGAATAGCACTGAGAGGGGTAATATTTGACTGCAGGAAAAAAATTACCTATTCAGCTGGCCTTCAAATCATATTCGTACGTCGCGGAACCCCTGATGACGATTGGCAGGGATTTGTTTCACTTCCTATTGGCGGCCGAGCTCAATGCAAGGAATTCAGCTGTTTTATGTTTCTTTGCAAGTGTAAATCCGATACCAAGAGGGGCTTCTTTGCATCCTGCAGTTCACTATACATTGAAATTCGCGAAATACTTCATAATATAAGAGTTTTTCCGACATTTTGTGGACGCAGCACTCCACCATAACGTTGAATAAATCGGCAACCCTGGCAGTGAAGATTTCGGGACAATAAGAAGTAAGTATCCAATATTACAAACCGCAAAGCAATTACGCAGCAGCTTAAAAGCCACATCTGTAACATCAAGGTCAGAGATGGCCTCAAAGAACTGTTCGAGAGATTTCAAGTGGGTTTTGAAGTTCTGTATGGTGCGAGAAGTCGAACCTGTGGGGTAATTGAGGATAAATGTACCCTTGCGATACCATTACCTAAGGTGCTTCGGATAGAGAGGCTAAAAGGACTCCTGTGGTGTAACAAGTGTGCATATTGGGCAAATATTTTATTTTTTATCCGTTTTCCACATTTAAAATTTTGAATCGATAATGTTACTGAGACCCATATTTTAATTTAGGGTGAGGAGTATTTTTGTTTTATGGAAGATTTTTATTTATTTTGCATCAATAAAGAATTTTTCTTTAGATTGGGCCTATTTTATACTGTATGTGGTATAAAATAATTTTGAGGTCCTACAGCTGGATTTTATATCTTGCAGGCTATAATTAGCCCCCTGGCGGGAGGTAATTAGAATTAATTATTTGAAAGTTACGAATCTTTGTGTCCTGGATTGTCCAAGAGACTTGCTGGTAGCTACAAGTACCTTGAAGCTTTACCTAGAGAACCGGCCGAAGGCCCGCCAAGAGTCATGCTGTGTTTGACATTACAGCCACTGCGGCGTGAATTTGCGCAAGCGCCACTTAGTACACTTGAAAATATGGTCCTAACAAATTATTATCTGAATCTGTGCTTGGTTAGAAAATACAGTAATGATTATTGCTCAACCTGCGTAATATCTACAAAAATTATGTCACGGTTTACTTAAATTTTGGTAGCGGATTTACTCTGTTCATACCTTGCTATAAATATTTTTTGCAAATCTTTGGGTCATGCAACTATTCCCAATCGATCAGCTATCATTAAATTTGGTTTTCGTTTCATTACTAACTCTAAGTCCTATTCAAGCAAATCTTCATTTACTAAAAGTGGAACTATTTTAACTACGGATCTACCAATCTCAATTGCTTTTAAGTTATGGGTCTAAGAATTTAAGAAATTTCTTCGAGGGCGAAATTTTCATGGGATATCCGAAGAGCTATTTAGACTGATGGAAAAAGAACTCAGGAAAAACATGTGATCCTGCTCTCAATTTGGAATCCGTCAATGATTTATTACGACCATATACTTCTAATAAGGCTGTTAATGCAGTAAAGTTTCTTATTTGACCAACTAAATTATATGGACAATCCTGCATATTTATAAGAATGACTCAGACGCAGAAATTTAGTCTAGATGTTTTGCATTAGCAGTTGCTAGCGCTCTTCATAAGTTGTTTTTCTGTCATCAATATCAGATATTTTACAAAAATCTCTTGCTTCTTTTTATGCTACTCGGGTGATTTTAATAAAGCTTTGATGCAAAATATGTCCGATTTTATTCATCTACTGGTACTTCGGAATTAATCAAAATACTTGTCTCATTTTTACATCGTCTTCCTTATCTCTACATCTTATGTGTTCTTGATCCTTGAGTAGAAACGAATGAAACCCCAGGTCGAAGAGGAGGCCGACGAGATTGTCTGCTTGCCATGTTCCTTGCAATGCATCGGATAAAGTGTCGACTAGTGCACAAGTATGCTGGCTCGAGAGCATCGCAATATGATACCCATGGCATTAATTCAAGTAGTAGACTACTGGCGGCCTGAAGGAAAGCAGCTCGACTGCGTAAATTGATGCCATTTTTCAAGTCTATGGACGGCATGCTATATGCAGGGTCCATAAAGGACCTTCGGACAACCATTTACGGAAGAAAAGAAAAATTTTGATCCGATATACCGATAGTGGCAGCCGTTGCTTCAGTATCGTATTTCAGATAAGGACGGGAGAATTATAGCGAACTTCTGCAGCTGGGCTGGTGCCAGCTTGTAGCCCCTGGATCAGGAGTTGCGAAGGTGGGAGAGGAGCTGTCCCACATCTTGAAAGGAAGGGCGGTCCTGTGCGTAGGGCAAGCAATGGCCGGAGCGATGGAGGCGTCTTTGTGACAATTTACCGCACATGGGTCGAAAATAGAGCCATTTATTAGTACTGTGGACCTGAAAATGTTTCAGCTCTGGTGGAAAGTCCTGTAGTGCCGTGTTTATGTAGAGACGAGTATTGGTGCAACTGCTGCCACGTTTTTGGGTGTTGTAGTTGTGTTCGATATCTGAAGTGCTCTCGCGCCCGAGGGTTTCAAGTTCTTCCGCCGACCTGCTTGCTTCGCAGCTGAGCGTCTTGGTTTTAATGCAATGGCGAGTAGTGTTGGTGACAGCGCAGAAAGCTCAGTTTGCTGTAACCGCGCAGCATCAGTTACAGCTCGGCAGAAATGCCTGATTATTTGTGTGATTCTAATTGACTACATAATGCTTCTTGAGCCACTACATTTAGTTGTCATCGTAGTTTAATTTTAAACTGTACTGTACTGCCTAGAATCTACAGCGCATTTTGTTCTTTGAAAAGTCTATATATGGTGGTTTGGGTACCGAGTAACGGAGCAGGTCCAAGGCAAGAACCATATCTCACGAGAAGAAGTACTTTAAGCACTTCTTTTTGTTACAGTAAGTGGAAGCCAGCCATTTCAACACAACTGCCAGTAGATTTGAAAGACATTATGGGCTCCTATCTCAGAGCTTGTAAAAGACTTCCACCAGCAACCTTGGTGGGTGCTAAACATGTAATAACTTTTTGGGCTATGAAATTACATTAATGAATTAATCTCACATTTTCTCTGTAATACACTTGTCCTTTGTCCTACTAATTTCATAAGAAAGAATGTTTTGAAACTGCATGTAATAATCATCCTTGAACGTCTGTGACTTACGTGCTGACCTTTCAACGGAGTCAATTAAATATGAATTTTTGGAGACGTTTTCAGCGTAGATCCAACTAGGCATTATTCATGCTTCGGATTTGTTTTTTGTCTGAAATAGCACTGAAAAATTTCGTTCAATAGGTTTCAGCGTTCACCGACTCAACTTGAATTCTTGAGAATCGTATGTCGACTCGGTCAATGACTTCCAACAGGTCATCGAAGAGGTTGTTGTTCTTTTTTCGCCGTCTTTTATATACTCTTCCGCTATTCATGCGTTTAATTTTGCCTATAAATCGCTCCGTGACTGCTTGAATGAACGTCGAGTCATCGTGCCACCGCTGTCCTTCTCGGGATACGGCACTCCCGGTCGATCTTATCCTGAATGACGCATTGGCGGCGTGGATTTAACCGAACACATCTTCCATACATAAAAATAACCCCCAAATTTCCCTCTCGTTCCTTTAGACACCCGACAAACTTTGACCACCCGTTCTGTTCCCTGATGATGACGTCGTTGAATAGTATTGAGATGCGAGGGTTGGTCCTGGAAATATTTTTTTCGGCACTGGGCGTAATCCCGAAGGATCAGGGTGAAACAAAATGTTACGCCCCACTTGAAATAGGACATAAAGGCAAATCTAATGGATATTTTGACTTTTGTCGGAGTGGAAGATCTCGCAGTACAGACAAACTTTTGTCGATATACCGGATGTGGAGGTCTAGGCGCGCAACAAGTAATCGCTGCTTGAACTTCTTTTCTTTTGTCTCCTGGTGAATAGGTCGGAGCCTCAGATCGGGATCTATATAGATAGTCCGAATTTTCAGAACCTCACTAAATGGCACTACAATAAAATATTTTCATTAAAAATTTGCGACTAAAGTACCAAAATCGCCGATTTATTATCGTGCCATCAGCAATACTATAGAGAAACATACCTTTGTGAGCCAAATTTGGACCCGTAGCCCATTACAATGCCGTACACAAATTACTCCACAACAGTAGTCATCGGAAACGAGAACAACTCTATTTTTCAGACCGAACCGAGTGAAAAATTATCTCGGTGAAATTGGACTGTCTAATAATACTTCTGAGGTATTCTCTGAGCTTACAGCACTTGGAAAATTTTAAAAGATAGTACGAAAGCTTTCACTATAGTTCATGTTTCCCATATGCTTCAAGAAATCCCTCAATCAAACCCCGTTGGTACTGGGAGCCAAAAATGAGACCGGAATTCAGGGAAACGAGCACTTTCAGTGGCACTGGTCACTTCGATGTCACTTTCCTGAATCTGTTTGGCCTTGTCTCATCTCAGGATGATACTTTATAGCCCCCCATGAGCTCGGACGCGTTCCACGCAGATAACTTAAGAATATATCCGTGATTGATAGCCTTTTTTCCAAGTATGAACAGACTTTTCCCTATTCATATATCTTCGGTAGGAAGAAGGCACCCTTACGCATTGTCCAAGATCAAGGAGCCGTTATTGTTCGCCAGGCGAGCCCTAGACAAATAACCAAAGGTGGGGACATTCTTCTTCAACTAAAAGTCGAATCAATGGTCCTTTCCAGGGGCACGTGCATGTTTACTGGGCTGTCAGATACGTTTTAGGTGATGTACGAGTTACTTAATTCGTAATTATGTAATATTGGTCATGATGGATGGTACAAATTCATGGGGCTCCCAACCTTTGCAACATACGCTGTAAACGAACCCCATTAAGAATATTGATCATCCGATACTGTACAGTACAGTATATAGAATATTTGAAACCCCCGTTCAATGGTTGAAAGTAGAATCCTAGCAAAAAATTTACCGTGAGGGGCAGAAAGGTGACCATTTACTGTAAAAATGGGTAGAAACATAGAAAATCTGTTCCAGCAGTGTATAATACTACTCGAGCTTTCCCTAGTAATACGTCCAGTGCGGTTCAAAAACGTAGCCCACTCCCTTGAATCGCTAGGTGCGTCTCAAAATTTTATTTTTTAAAAATTTTCTTGTATACGGGTAGAGAAGAGTGTACACGCAAGGGGAAGGGAAATGCAAGAAAAACAAATAAAATGACTTTTACATAATTTTTTCAAAAATTAAGCTCTATGCCAATAAGATAGCACTGAAACAGCAGATGAAGCCAAAACGCGGGAATATCGTTACAGTAGCGCAAAAATGTCATATTTCCTTACTTAGTGTGAGAAAGGAGTTTTACTCCAGGCATAGAGGTACAGTCGTAACAAAAATAGTCCCATGGAAATGCTCACCGACGAGCAAAAGACTCAAATCTCAGCCTTCATGGAAGCCGGCTACTCGCTTTCCAAATCAGCTTGTAGGATCAACAAGAGCCGCAAGGTCTTCACGAACTACCTGAAAATCCCGAAGATGTACGGGATGTACTAGTAATGCTTCCATCTACGTGCCGCATCGGAAAAAGAATAGCGCAAGATTGTGGGTAACTCACTGGAGGGAGACAGAAGTCTCAACGATCTGCGCCATTCTAGCACAAAAACAGTACATAAGTCAACATTTAGTCACATGCTTCTTTCTACCGGCTACATGCCGCACAAAGTCCTGAAGCAAGCACCTTCGATGATGCCCAGCAGTATCAAAAGACAACTGGAAAAATCGATAGACCACATTAGCTAAAAATTGGATGAATGACAGTGTGCAACCTGGTCAGAAGAGGATAATTTCAGTTTAGAAGGCTGGCCGGATGAACTTTATACTGAGCTGACGTAAGGGTGGACGATCAGTGCATTTTTTACGCCGCAAGACAAGTGAAAGCTCTTTCATAGTGTGGGATTGTTTACGTACCATGGAAAGTCCTAAATTGTGTTTGTGGAATGTCGCGTTCACGCGAAGAAGTATGTGAGACTTCTACGGGACTACTACTGTTCGCTGTGGTGACGCATGGAGAGTATTGTGTCTTTCAACAAGACAAAGCGCCTATATAAATGCGATTTACACCCGTAGGTATTTTGCTGCTAACGAAATCTGTCTTCTTGAGTGGCCCACAAGTAGTTCCGACTTGAATCTAGTCGAAAATATATGGTATATTCCTGCCCATCCCGTGTACTCAAATACTCTCTGTTTTCCTCTGTACACAAGAAAAAGCTTTTAGAAACAAACATTTTAGACACATCGAGCGATTCAAAGGGGGGGCTTTCTTTTTGAAGTGCATTGTATTTTGCGATGATTCTTCATGTCAGCCTACCACATCTTCCATACAGTGCATGAAATCTGTGTAAATACACAGGCCACACGGGGCAAAAAGAGCACGTAAATAAGGCCTCTGATTGTTCCCGTCACCTATTTAGAGTAAACTGAGATTTTGAGTCCTAAAATGGACTCATATTTTATAAAATCTCCAGCAGAAACCGTGATTACTTTAGAAAAATGAACGAACCTGAATAAGTACATGAAATCCTATATGACTGAAAACTTCCAAACCTTTACAAAACCTACATCAGTAATTGGTTTCATCCCCCTTCTTCTCAACTGCATCAATGAGACACCTAAGAGTAGAATAGTAAAGACTGAGGGTTAATCATCACTCAGAGTCTCCCACACATCCAGTTTTTCTGTCAGTGAAATCCTCCACACAATTAAACTGCTTTCCATTTTGATAAACCATCTGCGCCATCAATCCACAGACGGTTTCAATAAGTTTTAGATCTGTGGATTTGGAATGCAGCTTTGAAGACCGGCATCGTGATCTTGGATCCACTTTTTGTTATACCTAGAGCGATTGGTCTGCACTATCTTGCTGAAGTATTCGGTCTCGCCACGATTTTCAGATTCGAATGTATGCATTTCCTTCTTTAATATCCCAGCACGCCTCGGAATCAATTTTGCCTTTCATGTAAAAAAAAACAAAATGACATCGTAAGAAATCGCTCCTATCCAAATGACCGACTCACCACCTTGTTAGCGAATAGAAAACATACATTTATCACTCATGTATAATCTCTCATGCCAATAGCTGACAGAACCATATGGACCTTCCAATTTGACCTTTTTCCCATCAGAAAAAACAACAGAACTCCAGATTTCGGGTCCAGTTTGCAGCTTCTTCTTGGCACATGTAAGTTAAAAATCCTTGTGATGTTGAAGCATTGACGGTCGCCTCACCATCTTCTTATATTTCAAATGTAGTGCCTTACTGAGCAACTTCTGCACCCTGCGAACACCGACGGGAAATTCCAGAGCACTCTGGAGCTCAATGCCTGATTTCTGGTCTTTTGCGTTTCTACCTCAGCAGTCCTCGTAGTTATCATCTCGTAATTTTCTTGCCATTATGAGGGGATTTTTGAGATTAAATCGCTTGAAGGCGCTTTACAAAACATTGAAGAGCTCCTTTAGAGCGATTCAACTGTTTTTCGACCTCCTTTATGCTCACACAGGTTTTTTGAAACGCCGTTATTTGGCCCTTTCCTAATTGCGAGAAAAGTTTGCCTCAAGGCACTCTTGTTGCTCTGAATCAATGCGTAGGAAGCTTGTGCGCATGGTTACGGGATAAAATCCCTGGGTGGTGGTAGAGAGGCATTAATGTTTTGAAATAATCCTTTTCCTGCCAATAGATCCATTTTGAAAGTTCTGGGTCACATAGTATTTCACGTAACTCGGATTTCGTTCAGATTTCTAAATAAATCACAGTTTCTGTTAGAACTGTCTTAAATCTGAGTCCATTATCGGACACAGCCCCTCAGTTCACCTTAAGATGTGACGAGAACACCCAGAGGTCTTATTAAAGTGCTATTTTTGCTCCCTGCTGGCTGCACATGTCTATCACAGCGCTTGACTTACCAATTCTTCGTCTCAGGACAAAGGTGGCTCAAGGGAGCCAGGATAAGGTGTAGGTTATGCTTTATTGTAATTCAGATGATGAGATGATGGTGATGATGATGTAGGTTACACTTTGCTACATACGTTGTAAGTACAAAGCTATGCTGCGGGGGCGTGGATCCGTCCCCAGGTAAGAAAAATGCACTTTGATGCATGTGCTTTCCAGACTCAGGAGTATTGATAATCAATATGAATACCGACAGTAGAAACCTCAATGCATTTTCTCATTCAGATTGACACGTCCATATCCGGAATCATATAGAATCCCGATCGGTGTTTCGACATTAAATCTATATATACCGATTTTGTGCACTGTACATTAAAAAAAACCAAAAAAATACCCCCCTAGCAGATCTGTACGGAGAACGAACGATGAGACACGTTTAAAAAGGGAATAAAACCCAGAATGAACGTGTTTCCTACGCCTTTCAGCCGTACAGTTGCTAAGGTCTAGTAGAGCCGCGAGAGGACATTTTATAATCTGTCCATAGATGTCGATGGACTTTTCATGGTGGGTAAGGATATTGGGATCTCGAAACAACCAGAAAATTCATTACGGAGAGATTCTGGTGGCCAGTATCCTTAAGAAAGTCTACAATTTCGTGAAAAGCTGCGATAACTGTCAAAATTTCACTCCGATACGAAAAAAAAAGACAACTCTAAGCTTTCCAGTTTCCGGTGTATTTGAAATCTCCTCAATCGACTTTGCCGGTCCATTCAAGGAAAAATCTTCCAGAAACAAATATCTCCTTATAGGGGTGGAACATCTTACTGGATAACCAATAGCAGTTGTTATTGAAAATGCCAATGCTGAGATGGTCCTGAGATTCATCGAAAAAGAATAATTGAACCGTTTGGTCTTCCAAAAAGGATCATCTCGGATAATGCCCTTTGCTTTTCTGCAACTTACTGCTTCGTTACTTGGAAGAGAAAGGGATTCAGCTGAAGACCGTTCGCGCATACGCTCCTAAGTCAAACGAGAAAGCGGAGAAGATGGCTGGATCCATCAAAAGAGGAATATCGAAAACTATGTCGTAAAATGAAAACTAGTGGTAAGATGCCTTACCAAAAGTTTTATACGGCTATCATCGAAGAAGAGGAGGAAGTGGACGCTCACCTTTCGAGCTGATGTACGGAAGGGCTCCTAGAATGTTAATCAGAGACATGGAAACAAATAATATTGACGAAGAGAGTAGAGAAGTCGAACTACTGGCCACCGAAGGCTGGTGATCGCACCGTGCGTTAACACAGAGAAGAAATGAGGGTGCAGAGTCTCTAGTCCAAACTTTTCAGTCGGCTCTAGAGTACTTTCAGTACATTGGAAATCAATGCAATAGTCTGTGAAGTGGCCGACATTCCAAACAAATTACTAATCCTTGCATCGTCACGGAGGAAAGACATCCGCATTATAAGCTCTGTTCAAGCTCAGCGGAGAGATCAAGGAGGGCCTTCCACGCACGTCGTCTGTTCCCTTACCATCAGAGGCCTGAAGAATTCCTTCTCACACAGGACTTTGCGCATCCACAAGGTATACTCATCTTTAACTGTAGAATGATTCCTATGGGAGGAAAAGGGCCTGGGAATGGATCATCTCGATTACTCGGGACTACTACGAACCCCACGTAATCATCCATTTCTACATTAGTATATGCCTTTTTTCGTACGTTTAACGGCCCATTGCTACCGCAAGAAGATTTCCGACTATTAATAGAGTTCTATTTTCATTCCAAAGCGGAAGGTTCACGGAAGCAGTCCAGAGTTTGTGGAGTAATATATCATTACTCTATAGGAAGGTATGGAATTGTAGCTATCGGAGACTTGTCGCAAATATCTGAACATTTCCGTCCATTTACGTATTTCTCAAGAACAACCAAGATGTGCGACTGAGAGGTTACGCTTACCCCCTGATATGGAATATCGACTGGTCCCGTATCCTCTATGGGAACCTTACGTTCTCCGCTCAGAACACAAGCTCACTGAAGACCAAGATCCTCCTGGAATCATGATGATACGAGCAGGACCATCAATGATCGGGGCGGATCATCGAAGAGGGCAAGGCGTCGGGAGCAGCGAGGAAGATCGCCAAGAAGATCACCTCAAACACCGCCTAGTCTCCCAGGGGGAAACATGCATCCTTAATTATGGACGGCTACCGATTAGATTGGCTTCGCGAAATGACAGAGGACCCTCTAGAAGAAGAAGTATTTCCTTTTTTGCCATTAGTATTTGCACGTGCTTCCAAACCATTCACGGGGCGCATCTTACTCGTAAGGACTCAGTACTCATATTGTGAGTTTTTTATCCTTCATATACCCGTTTCTGGACCCGTTGCCAGAAAAGTTCGCATACTACATTACTGCCTTACATTTAGAAGGTTTGGAGAAGTGAAACGGGAGGAGCTCATTCGAGAATACTATGAAACCATACGCAGGATCTACGAAACTCTTGACCAAGGAGATGAGCCGGTCATCGCACGGTACACAATCTCTCACCACATCGGAAATGACTTATTACCATATCCTTTCAGTCAATCATATAGTCTCCCCGATGAATGGATAGAACTACCAGAAGAACAGCAGGATTAATGAAGAAGAGCTGGGACGAACGTCTCGAGCGGGAGGGCGTGATGTGTGCAAAATTCGCACACGAAAAGAAAATCTAGAAGAGGACCAAATTTGGATATAGTATCGGAATTTGGAATATATATTTACAGTTTCTGAATTTGCAAGATATTTTTAATTTGGATGAGTGTGGCAAAATCATGGGTTTATTTTTTATTTTAGACACGGTTTATTAATAAATGACATTACTGTATACGTCCAAAGTCGTCATCCTTTTCGAAGACGTCGCAGTATTTAACGTTCGAAATCGAAGTCTTTGAGACAACCCTCCACCATCAACTACCCATCGTCTCACCCCTTCTTTTGGCCCTAAACATGACAACCTCCGCCCTTCCCTCACCATCAACAAGTCATCCCGAGGCTGTCGTCGACTCAACGCTTTGGCCCTGATGGAAAATGGTCCAACTGGCTACGATGATTACTGTAGAAAGTTGGGCCGGGAACGCGTTCGGGAGTGGGTCCGCCGAAACAGCTTCGAGCACGCAGGAGAAGAGGAGGGAGAAAAGGAGTTACAGGTGGAAAAGGAAGAAGAGGAGAATGAGGAAGATGAGGGGGAGGGGGACATGGAAAGTGTGAATTAGTGAGGAAGGGGCCAGAAAATATAGACCAGGTAGTCCCGATTCTGGAACCGGATGGGTGCGTCCTCAGTGGTCTAGATATTTCGCAGGAGTCAATGGAGAACTCTAACCCGTTCTCGGATATTTGTGTGAACTCCCTGGGTGTAATGGATATTTCGGGGGAACTTTTTGGCTCTGATATAGCAGACTAAGATATTAAGGAAGTAATCTAGGTATTTATCCTGATAGTATCTGCTGTTAGTCTTTCTCGTTCACACGATTCCATTTGATGCATTTTATGGTTCTTAGTATGTTTCTTTGAGACTTTCGGGTAGCCAAGAAGTCTATATAAGCTATGTAAACTGCTTCGTCTTGTGGAGGTAAAGAAAGTTGGGAGACAACTTCAAGCCAAGTCCCGAGTAGTAAGAAGTTGAGAATCAACTTCAGACTCAAGAAAAATTTTTCTTACGTTGGTCACAGAGCATCAGTGGTAGAGCCTGCTCCTTCCATACTTGCTTGTAGCCCTCTCAACTCTCTTCCATAAACACTCCTTTTTGTTCGTTCAACTATACCACGGTAGCACTTTTGTCGCTTGTAACACCTCCTTTCTGGGTAACTGGTTCTGAGCATCTCTTCTCCCGACGATTTACCCCTATCACCTTGTGCGGGGTTTAGGACACACATCAGGAGCAATTATTTCTCGGTGTGGCTGCAATACTTCTGCCAAACTCTGTTTTCGCCCTGACACTCCTTTTCCGAAGCCTGGATGCCCTGAGAAATTAGGCATTCATGGGGATCATTTGCTGCACTGTTGTTATGGATGCCAGCGCAACAACCGCCGCAACAATCGATGCTTTGCTACGCAATGATATTGGACAGGCAGCTAGGCGCCCTTTCATCGAACCGCGTGCGCATCATCAACTCCGGACAAGCCCAGACATCAGAGCCATGGGTGCCACAGATGGAACTGGCATTTTGACATAACAATCGTCAATCCACTCGCTTCCTCCCATACCAGAGTCCGGACTTTCAACCCGATGAACAGTCTCAATGTAGCGAGAGCGGAAAAGCGGGGAAGTACGAAGGCTTTTTTGCGTAATTTATTGAGAGAAGCAGGCTTGTTCCTGTTTCAATCTCTGCTCTTGGCGAATGGCATCCAAAGGCGTTTCCAGTGGCCATAGACCTTGCAAGAACCGTCGCCAGCCGCGCAATGGAACGGTTTTCGAAGGTTCGAGGCATTCTTATACAGCGACAATCGGAGTAGGCAGTAACTTCTAACGCTGCTTGTCTGCTGGCTGGTATCCCATCGACTTTCTGGTAGACGGTTTCTGGTGCTAACATTCGATATGAATGATTTGTAAATTGCTTCGACCATCGGTACAACATGTATTTAAAATGACATTCAGACTTACAAATCCAAATGGGTTCTAGTCACTCCAAACATCTCAACGAAGAAACTTCCCCGGTTCCCCCATGTTAGGGTACGTGGGGTGCGTGTATATTTATATGAAGCTATCCCGATGAAAATGTGACTTATGGGTTGAACTAAGCAAATTTGTTGGTTTGGGGAGTGCGTAGGAGAATGTTGCTAGTTTTTCTCGGATGTCGTGTTTTCGGTTTCTGAGCTGGAAAATGATATCTTTATCCGATCTCCACCGTTAGAAAAGAGAAGTTTTGTTGAGCTTTACTGGACATGCGGCGTTTTATTCGACAGGAGGGGAAAGCGTTTAGGTGTTTTAATCTTGGAAAATGTATCCGACAGGAGTGTATTTCGGTTTTTGTTAGCAGTGATAGCAAAATTATTGATGGCTTGCTCATGTACTCAATCTGGAAAGAGAGATTTCCGGGAGATACTGCGGTAGTGGAATGGTCGGAGGTGTTGCATCCGTCATGGAAGGTAAGTGAGATGTGATGTCACGAGGGGGCAGTATGTTTTGCAGCTGAAAGTAGTGCTACTTTTGCATTGGACTACATGTTCTATCTGTGTAATCATGTTTACTTCATGCTCTTTTTGTGGAATAAAAAGGATTAGATTTAGGGAGAAAATCTGTGAGTAGATACTGAATGAATTAAACTTCTTTCTTTCTTAAATATGGCCGCTGGTCATTCTGGATAAGTTTGCTCCTGAAATGTTCTATCAGTTATTTTTCCTTGCTGTTCGAGACAAGCAGACAGAAATAGTGTCTTACAAAATTTCAGTCCCGATTCTTCCGTGTTATTCATCGGAAGGGGTATACCTCCAGACAGTGTCACCAGTACGAGAGTGAATATTATAGAAAAAAATCTACTCATAAAAGTCTCGCGCGCGTATTACAGCATTCCACGTCCTCGCCCTGCACCATTTTGTGAGGGTACAATTCTACTCTATCTACAGTATACATTACATATTCCATTGATAATTCTATCTGTGTTTGTATGAGCAGATCTACACTAAATTGGCTTTCCCGAATACTGTGAGCAGCTACTTTGCGTTCAACGATTGGATGCTGGAACGCAGTTGGCGAGAGTGTCCAATGGATCGAACGCTACTAAAGACCGGGGAGTGCCTGGAAGTGAAGGGACTAGACTTCCCGGGGATTCACTACCCGCTCACTTGCCTCGCTCCTTCTCCACTCTCATCCCGGTTCCACACCTTCCAACTCGAGCCATCTCCTTCCACGCTTACTTTCTACTTATAACTCGCTCCCCAGTCGCCTCCAACCTGCTCCGCGACGCCACGAACTAATAGTTATGGGCCCAGGTGATGAAGAAGGAGAGAAGTGGCCGTCGTTGATCGACCCGCCGATGTTCCGTCCGTAAGGAACCTTCAAGAGTGGAGACGCCAAGGTTTTCGCTAAGTTAACATCTTCAAGGCTCTCTACGACAATGGCCACCATAGAAATTTCAGTATGGTATACGAGATCCTCGGTCGCACTCTGAACGAGCGAAGTCTTCCACTTGGTAATCAATCTATCGTTGAGGAGGCTCAAAGTAAGAAGATCTCGACTATAAGCTGGTTGAGAACCGTGTTGCTGCCGTCAAGTACATTATCAAGAAAGTAGCAGTGGATCCTCAGATTAATGTTATTTCTAGACTAATCTCGTCTTTCAATAAGGTGACTAATGCCATTGTGGTAAGCATGAGATCCCAAAGTTTTTTTGTCACGATTCAGAGGACTAGCAGCTTCTCATTTGTTGCAGGCCAAGGCCTTTTCGTCTTTTCAAATTGGAGAAGAACTGGCTATTAAGCCTCAAAATAACTCCAATCTTGATGAGAACACGTTATTGAATGGTATATCTGCATTCATAACTCATGCTGGGGCTCAGCATGAAGGAGAACGAAGGGTCCGAGATAGTGGAAGTTGCACAAACCGGGTTGAGCACTCTTTGCACCATCATGGAGAATCTTTTTGCTTTAGAACAAGATCGAAATGTATCTCGTGACTCAATAGAAAGGAAAAAGTTCATGGAAACATTTCGTTCAAAATGTATAGAGTGCATCAATCTTCCTAAGCCCGTTATTGATAATATCAGGAACCCAGAAGTGAGCGATGAAACTGTGTCTACTGCCAATCTTTTGATGTCAGATCAGAAGCAAGTGACACTGAATCGTGATGATGCTAACCGTACTTAGTTCCTTAAAAAAGCTAGTCAGTCCTCTCTGTCGGGAAAGTACTCGGCAAAAGACACCAATGCGATATTGGACCGCAAGCTATCGATGTTGCCCTCATTTCATAATCTTTATTCTCACCAAGGCAAAGAATTTGCTTTCCTCTTCCAGTTCTGATAAGACTGGAGGTAGAAGGGACGGACCCGGAAGCAATACAGGAACAAAACGCCCGAGAGAGCCCCCAGACGATGAGACAGATAGATGCTTCTACTGTGATCGCCTTGGTCACCGTAGGAGAGATGACAACTCTCCTTCTACGAGCATCACAAATCAAGATGAAACGCATAGATGGAGTGAAGCCTGAGCATAAAGAGAAGAATCAGTATCGCTCCTCACCGACACGTTTTTCGCCCACGAACTTCGGGAGGCACAAGCAAGAAAGCCTGATAGCCTCTCCTGGTGCAGCATCAGTCATTAAGTCTTGTGAAATAGACCCCAACCCTATCATCGATGTTGGGTGTCCCCGAAGCGTGGATGGAGTTGAGTTTGCCCGTGTTCTATGCAGAGTTCTTGGCATACCTTTCAAGACTTTCCCTCTTTACTTCGAGCCGCTCATTCATGGTTATGGAAAGGAGTGAAGTGAGGCTGAAATCTTATTCGGCATCTAGGATCTCCCTCTTGTTGATATGAACGGCTTCTCAGTAAAGATCCCGATCCTCTTAACAAGAGGTGACGGATTCATTCTTCTTGGCAATGAAATATGCCATCAGTCTTATCTGATGGCCCTTGGAATCTGCTTATCATCCCGCTGGGAGTGAGAGGACTCTCAGTTCGCAGCTATTTTTGGAAACCAACACAGACCCCACCGCCTCTAATGATGTAGAAGCCGTTCAGACTTATCTTTCGTCGTATCCTCTAGGTTTTTTTATTTCGAAGCTTCTTCCACTCTCAACGTTGTTTTGCAGCACACAGGAGCGATAAGAGGGAGCATTCGGGAAGCATAGCAATGGACGTGCAGCAAAACACTTCGCCAAAAAATGGACGCCTACACGCATCTGCACCTTGACGACATAGTCACGTTGTGTGAAAGAGGATTAATGACTCCTGTTCCGTGCCCGGCCCTAACAACAGCATTTGAGAGGTGCAAATACTGTAAGGATATGGGACGCTCAAAGAACTCGAGAAAGGTATCATTCAATAAACTCTTCACCTCGGTCAACACCACGTACAAGTATACTATTTCTTCATTTTTGAGCTGACAGGAGACCAAATTCTCAACATCACAGATATACATACCGGGTTTTCAGCTGCAGCTGTTGTCGGGTCGAGAGAAATGGAGATCGCTGCTCAAGCCTTTGAACTTAAATGGATCAATATGCATGGGGCTCCAGAAGTAGTATCGGTTGACCAAGATTTTTCAGTAGGAAATTCGCGGAAGCATTGAAAACTTTCGGTACGAAAGTTGAGACAAGCCCTGCGAGAAGACACAAGAAGCCTGGCATTGTCGAGCGTAGGAATGATTTAATACGAAATTTGGATCAACGGGTGCACAAGGATGCAAAATACTTTGCTGCTTCTCGAATCGCTACCTTCTCTGTCGTAGACATCGTCTCGCGAGAAATTTTTCCCAGAAATATACTGTATGGAGCAAAACTTTCAGCAGCTTTGAACCTTTGAGGGGCTACACGCCGTTTCTAGTAGGCTGCCGCAATTTACTATCACAGGGGAGTTGCGATCTGCTCATCAAGAGCAACAGGCTCGTAGAGCCTTAAAAGCCTTGGAGAAAGCAACTTGCCATCCCAAAAAGACCCCAACACTCTTTCTTGTGAAGAAAATGTCTACTAATTCAGAAGTGGTATGATGTTTAGTACGTGGGAGGTAGGGTACGTTCGTTCCACAGAGTATCACCTTATTGTCATCTTGACCTCCCCACATCATCAGGGAACACCAATAAGGGCGTCTTTCGAGGATGTACGACCTGTGCCTGCCTCTTCTCTGCAACAGGAGCTTGATAATTGATTTCATCTTTACCAGATCATATGCAATAGTAAATGGGCACAACGAGGATATGGAAAAGTTGGACGACACGCCGCTCGATCCCATTTTACCGAGCTCCAGAACTTGCCCACATTCCAGGATGAAGCAAATGGTGTAGAAGTCGGGAACGCCTACCGTGTTACTGATCAGGATCCTCCGAATGACCAGGCTGAGGAAGCCGAAAGTATTGACGAGGCCCTACCATCCACAGAAACAGTGCTAAACATGTTAGAGGATTAGCGCTCCCGTGGGCTTCACACCCCTCCACTGTGCCCCTGCTCGCACAGCAACGCACTCGCCGGATAAACCAAACATGTACGAATGTTAACAGGCATATAATAGTGAAGCTGGCATCGCTTTTTGCTGGTCACCAACTAATATGACCAAGGAGCACATGATAGAACGCCCTTGTAAGGATATTGGAAGTGTGGAGGTGCCAGCTCCACCTATGAAGTCACAAGCTCTTCACTCATCAGAAGAGCATATTCCCCGAGAGATCGCGAGCATCATCGGAGAAGAAACGGCTTCCAAATTGAAGCTGAATTTTGTGCTGGCGTAGGTCCTTGAAAAGGCAATCGCTTCGGAAAGGGAACAGTACTTGGAAAAAGTGGAAGAAATAGATATTCGCACGCTTGCCAAGAGCGCTAACGTAATCTCCTCGCACCATTTATTCCGAGTCAAAAACGTGGGACAAGCTGGTAAGATTAAATGAAATGGAGGCTTATTCCCCATGGGAAAAGGGACCGAGAAAAATACTTCATCAAGTCTGACTCTACAGCTGCCAAGTTTCCAGTTATTTACATCGTCCTGTCTGTGGCTGCTACGTTGAAGCTTAAGATCGCAACTATAGATATCAAGGGAGCTTACCTTCAGGAACAGAACTTGAACAGAAATTTGTACATGCGTCCCCAAAGGGATGGGAAACATCTCTTCGAATCTTCTGGAGCTGATAAAGCCTTTGTATGGCTTCTTTGAGTCCGGACGAATATGGCAACTGGCAGTTGAGGAGCGGATGACCATCCAGGGTATTCATGGGATACATGGCCTTCAACAACTGTTTGTCAAGGCGGACAGAAGAGAATATTTGCTTCTAGTCATGGCAAAAGTTTTTGATGAATTCCTCATCTCGGGAAAGTGAAGAGGCCGTAAACTGATTCCATGTGGCCATCGCGAAAAGATTTGACGTAGAACGCTCCCTGACTGCACACGATCTGTTATTTAACCATCTCCATATCCTTCAAGACCTGTAGAGTACTTTTCAAATCTCGATGAAAGGGTATCTTTAAAGATACATACAATCGTGGCCCCATATCATCGGAAAAGAGAATGTAAATAAAGCGGTGCTCGCAAATGGAACTCACGGAGTTCCTCCGCCTCACAGGTCTTTTAATTACCTAAGGCATAGAGGACTACCACAAGCTGCGTTCGCTGTAACTCACATTAAACAACAAGTCAGCAACTTGCTGACCCTGGTTGAAACTTACCGCTCGAAATCTCGTAACAGCGAACAAGGTGCTATCTGGGGTCCAAGCCAGCCCCATCATCGTGTACCAGTCGTCTAACAGTATGAGCAGCCCGTGCTACCTAGCCTTCTCAGATGCAAGCCAAGGTAAGACGGCTTATGGAAAGACAGGATACATATCGGGATTGTACCTTCCAGCGGGGTGTATCGGTCTTCCATGTCATTGATTGGCTTAATAAGAAGCAAAGCTTATTTTATTTCTCATCGATTGGAGCAGAGATCCTCGCTACCGCTACATCTGCTGATAGAACCTCCTTAATGGAAGAGAAACTCCAAGTTCTGCCCAACAGCAAGGTGGAACTTCCTCTTGTCCTGACTGTCGATTCCCATAGACTGTATAGTACGATCATCACCTTAAATGAAGATGCAGACTACCGCTTACGCCCAAAATCCTCCTGAATAAGAAATTCGTACAAGACAGGAGAGATCTCAATACTCCAGTGGGTCCAAGATACAGATAAAATCGCGGATGCATTAACGAAGAGAAATGTTGTGATGTACAAGAATCTTAGTGACGTCCCTTTATCAGGCTTTCTCAACAAAGAGATAGCGAAGAAAGGAGATATATCAAATTTTAGAACAAGACAAACGTTCACCCAGATATGTAGTAAGAAGGACTCAATCGCTATCGCTTTCAACTACTCCTCTCCTTATTCTCCCACTTCAACTCCTCCCCATCCTCTTACTCTGGCGAGAGGACTTCTTCTTTTCGCGTCTGGAATGACATTTACGGTTCCTGGCGCCAGTCTTCTGCTTGAAAAGAGGGCTTATGTCAGACTCGGCCTCAAGTCTTAAGCTATATCCAACCCAGACATCTAAGACCCTTTCTCGAAGCTGGAGCGCAAAATCTTCGGCCGAATCGAAATCCAAACCGGTACGGACGTCCAGGCATACCATATGGGCTATTTTCTCACTGCACGGATCAATTACCTTGAGTATCAAAAGGTAGATCCCGGATTAAAGAGAGCTAAGGTTATGACAGATGAAGCTAGTATCCTGGCTTCTCAACGACTCTTTTAAGGGAGAAGCGATCATCACAACGCTCTAGCCAAGTCGCTGCGGAACCAAGGCTACAAATACCATCTTGACGAAGCTCCAAGAGCCACTTTGCTGCCAGAGTGCTATCGAGCGACTGAATGGCATTGGACAAGACAGTAAACAAACACAGTCCGTCGTTATTCTTGACAAAGACCGGATAATTTCGCTAGATGAAGCGAGCTGCCCGTTTGGAGTCAGCTCTTGCACCCGGGGTGGCAACCTTGTGGGTTCTATACTTATGGGCTCGGCACCAGCTATCAAGCTTTTCCAGGAAACGACCATGCTCTCCCGCCGAACGTCGAAGGAGTAGCTTGGGGTTCTGAATGGAGCTTCCAGACGCTCTTCGGATGTCATGGGACTTGGTGGTTGGAGAATATTTCCAACGGAGTGCGCCTACAGGGAGAATAATTCATTGGCTATAATATCCGTGCGTCACCCCGAGGCTAGTCAGTAACATAGTACGACCATCCGTCCACCCATTTCGCAACCCTGAAGCCGGAACAATCCGCTTGATACTATACGCACATACTTCAAACCCATATTCTCCCCAATCGTTTTCCAAAAGCCAAAAACGAGCCAGTTCATAATCATCCATTCTTCTTCCTGGCCAGTACCGCAAGAACCAAAAAATTTTCTCCTCGATCTGTTAACGATATTGCCGCTTCCCCACTCGGAACAACACTCCCTTTCGAACCGGAAGTGATTTTGAGTATCATGCACCGCTACCTGCAGCCCATCGTCCATTAGTGGCACCGCTTTTACCACCCGCGTTCACCCTTGTTTCGGATAAGAAGGAGGATTCTGGGTAGTCAGTTCGTACCACGGCCTTACAAGGCATCACAGTGATGCTGTCGGGACCCGCCAGATGCTCCAGCTCCTGCTGAAGATGCGCGATTCCCGTTGTCCCTCATCGCCAAGAGAATGGAAATCGTAGGGGTGCGATAATGAGAAAGGTTGGAGGTTAGAAATGGAGCTTGCATAGGAAATGGCGATAAAGGAAGGCAAAGCGAGGAGAATGAGTATTACTCGACAAAATGTGATGTTACGTTTACTTGAAATGGTCACAAAAAGGATTTCCGTAATAACTTTCGCGAGAATGTCCACTAGAAATGAAAGTTGATATCCCGTAACTGGGGTGTGTGGGCCGATGCACACTAAATTTGCTTTACTGGCTAATGTGAGGAGCTACTTTGCGTCCAACGATTGGATGATAGATCGCAGGCGTCGAGAGGCGGTCCATGGATAGAACGCTACTAATGCTACTATTGCTCGAGGAGTGCCTGAAGGACAAGGAAACAGACTTCCCGGGCTCACTACCCACTCTCTTGCCCCGCTCCTTCTCCACTCTCATCCCGGTTCCACACCTTCCAACTCGCGCCATCTCCTTCCACGATTACTCTCTACTTCTACATCGCTCCCCATTCGCTTCCACACTGCTCCGCGACTCCACGAAGTAACAGTTCGGTCTAGCTACGCCAAAGAATTTATAGATGTTTACCACGGTATGTGTTTATGAATACTCTAGAAAGATTTTATCCTAATAGAAACAGCTTCTCGCGCATGCTAGTGATGTTCGAAGGTGCCAGAGTAGTGTATTAGTAGTGTAACTTTCGCACTCTGGTGAGTAAAGGGAAGACAAACTAGACATTTTTATCGCACACAACTAAACTTTCAAAGCAAAAATATTTGAGTTTTTTTTAGAGTCTCCGCAAGCGGCCCCCGTATTTCTTCTCTTTTGAAATCCACGAAAACCCGGATTGATCCGTGGTTTCAAGTAGGTTTTTGGACTATGCAGTGAGCCTAATCCTATCGATTACAGTTTACAGTGGTGTTTACAGCTACCTATAAGCTTGCAAATTCTAACCACACTATTTACTCTTCTTTTTTCTGAACACTGCATATTGGCTGAGCATCGCATTGGGGCTCCATAGTGCCCGCCCTGTGCCAGGCCCGGCGCTGGTTTTTTCTACATCCAGGCCCGCCAAGGTAGAAAGCGTTCATATGTCCCGTAGCTTCCTCAGCGACTGGTTGCGAGTCTTCAACAGTAGAAGATGCTCAAAGGTGTCTACCACGCTCTCAGTTAGCTCTTTGAACTCTTCTATCCCTCTTCAGCTGCCACTTGTCCTAAATGTGGCCAATGAGACAGAAATTGATATCAGCCCAAAACTGCCCCCAGAAAAATCCCACTTTCAACAATATTTCGACACGTGCGATTTTTTTGACTAGTCAGAACGCCCCTTTATGGTAACAGCCAATCAGATGTCAACAGATAGGGTGAAAGCCACTGAAAAATGACAAATGGAAACCGAAAAAAACCATTTTTAATAAAGTCCCAGACGCCAATCAGGAGCCTCGTGTGTCATGTGTACCACTTATGTCGCAGAACTGCCTCAAGAGAGTATTGAACAAAGGAAAGGGACGTCTGCCTATTCGAAAGCGCCGTAACCAGGACCGCCACCTTGCGTTCCGGGCCGGTGTTACCAGGAAGACTTCACCGCGAGGGCCGAAGGCGAAGAGGTGCAGAAAGCTGTGCAACGTCACCTGCAACAGACAGAGGACATATATCTACCATCGCCTTAGCCTGAAGCCCTTGAATCGCCGTGATATTAAGGAAGACCCACCGCAATAAAAAACTTGCTCCAAGAGCTTTGACAGTCGCTCTCACGTAGCACCATCTTATTGGAAAAGCTCGTAAGGCCCAATTAGCAGATAATCTTTTGTTCAAGTCTGCCTGCGCGATTGGATATAGTGCAGTAAAACTGGGATTGATTTTTTAAAAAATCCTTTGCGCCAAAAATATTGAAATAATATTGAAATTGAAAAAACTGAAAATTTAAAAAATCCATAGTACACTACACTGCACTTGATGGGAAAAAATCCAGCCCCTGAAAAAAAGTTTTTAAGTCAGAATTCACACGTTAAATAGACCACGCGAAGGCACTCAGAAATAAATAAAACAAAAAGGGGAACAAAATAACGAAAGAAAGTACATGAAGGGGAATAATTAAGTTGAATTTTCACTGTACGGAGCAGAATGAGGATTGGACAAGGTATTGGCCAGTATTAAGACGTCCAGCGCGGATTTGCTTAGCGCGTTCATGAATATGAGGCAGCTACCAGTCTGAAGGGTGCAGCTCTCAGGGAACTCATTTCAGCCGATTATCCACCCACGCTACTCTTTGTTCGTCCACTCCTCTACTATGACAATTTGCGCAGATTTATAGCCTTCGCAACGCCAAAGGGAATCAAAAAATCGTCACAGAAGTCGGAAATATTCCTCGAAACACTCGCATCCACTTTATATTACCGTGATGACCTCTTCAACGCCTTGAGATGCATTGATTACAATTTATCTCCAGGCAATTCACAGCCTTCAGGAATTAAATTGGCTCAAAGGGTGTCAAGTGGCAGTTTTACTGGCTCACGTCACCTATCTGAGATCAAAATATACCATTGTAATTCTCAGATATTCAGAGACGAAAGCAAGAAATTCTTTGGTTGTTAGAATGAGTATATCTCAGAATACGTTTATGATTACCAGGACTATTCTTTGACGCCAGCGCAACGCCGTAAATAGATACACATCCTCCTTACCGGCAACGCCAAAAGTTTCTACAACCGATACGTGGATGGAAACTTCCAAGACCTCCGTCAGGCCATCAAAGATTTACACTAAGAGAGTAACTCGGCATTTCGCCAGAACTGCATAGCTATATAACTCCGAAGCCTCATAGCTAGCTAGTTCCTTGCGCCGGACTGCAGTTTAAGTGACGCTATTGAAATCTCTATGGGGAGATATTATAACTTACATATCACACCCCAGAACACAGGTGATCTGAGAGTCACAAAGTGGAGTACCTCTAGTCGGCTGTTACTGGATATTTTTGGGCGAATAATTATTGAAGATTGGTAAATACAGGTGATTTATCTTACAAAGTCCTCTAAAACCAGCTGATCGCCCCCGTGCAGTTCGACCAGGAAGAGAAATTGGGACGAATGAGGGATCCGAAAAGGCTTCGTTTTCCTTCTGTAAATGAGATTGATCCAGTGAGGTGTTCTGCAATGGACGGGGAAGCTATGCTCGAGATCCCAATAATATCCGTAGGAGCTATAAGTATGAAACGCATGGCAAGTAAAGGACGATATACAAGCACAGTTCGAACTCAGATAGGCGCACTACTACGGAATCGGTTGAAATCAGCAAAAATCGCTGATGGGGTTTTGTCTTCCTGGAAACAAAGTATCAGATTGACCTGAATCTCTCTCTCAAATTGTTACTCGTACGATACACACATTACCAAAAGAGGACCCTGTAAAGGCCTCGAAACGGTTTCTTTATGAGCTTTGCGCCGAGTCAGAGAAACAAAATATGGACAATGATTCTGAAATTAATGAATCCCAGTCCGCCGAAGATTTCTTTTGCAACATCATGGACAGCAATGCTGACTCTAACGACCTTGATGGGCAAATATCACAAGATGATTTACGAAATGACCCCTATAACTTGAATGAGCAATTTCTCACAATTTCCCCGTTCTGTATCACAAAATTCCTTTCTTTCAAATGTGCTTGAGGATTTTGGAGAGGAATACTTGAATAAACCGAAGTACTCCTTAGAAAAGGCAAAATGTGAAAATTCGGAACCAATGCGCCGAAAGGGAATTTTCTTGCGCTCTTGACCTAAAAGATGAAACGGAATAAGAAAATTGGGACATCTTCAGCTCAGATGCAAACTTGTAGGAGGTACTAAATGTTTCCACCGACTGGACAAGAATGAAGAGTCGTGCGGAGATATGTTATGGAATTTTACTCGGTATAAGGTCTCAAAAATCAGTCATTGGGAAAGCTTAGGCTGGTGTTTATTGTAGATTTGTGGGAATCATATTCAAACGACGACCGCAGAACAAGCATTTCAAATTTGGGGATGGCATTTTCATAAGTATTGATAAAATACTAGTAAGGATACCGAACCAAGAGAGTGGCGTCATGTGCATCAAGGTGGATGTAGTAGATGCGAATATACCGTTATAGATTGGACTATAGATTATCGACTCTCATAAAATGATTTTCGATAACGTTGACAACGTGCTGGTATCGACTTCAGCAAATTGAAAAATGCAAGTTGTTCGAAAAAGAGGACACCTGTACGTCGAATGAGATTTTAGTGAGATAATTTAGACAAGGACTCAGCTGAAGCGCCATCATCTTCACTGCTTACATATATGCGGGGAAATTACTTAATATGACATCAAGAACCCAACCAGAGCAAAGAATACCCGAGACTCGTAAATTAATTGAGGAGATCAACTAGTATTGCAAAATATGCCAGCACTTTGATCCGAGGCCGAGATTGCTCCAGGTTTCTATACCCAGCGCCATAATTTTCAGTCATAAGATTTCCTTGGATATATTGCATCTCGATAATTTACCTGTGTCGCATGTGGTAGACACAGAAACGCACTTCTAGAACGAAATGTCCCTGCCCAGTTGCTGAACACAGACAGTCTGCAAAACCTTTCTTGCGTTCTGGTCAACGAGACACACAGGCTATCCGCATCGGATTCGCGTTCAGCAAGGAAGTCAGTTCTTATCCAAGTCATTTGATTTAAGCTCAGTTTGCCGAAGTTCTCCATCTTAAGTATCCAAGATGATGCTCTAGGGTTTTTAGGGAAGCCAGTATATAAAGAGCTACAAGGGCTAATTAAGAAGTGAACTTTACAGAAAGTGTTGAAAAAGGATGTACCCACAGACTCCAACATATTGACTGGAATATTCGTGCTTTCTGAAAATAATTTGGGTACCGAGGAGGAATACCAGAAAGACAGCCTAATTATACAGGAGTAAAAGGAAACAAAAAAGAGATTTCTAGTCCATGATGCCACTATTATGAGACAATGTTCAACGAAAACTCTAGTATCGGTCGTGATGCTTTGATTCGACATCTGTTCGCAGGATGTCGAGCAAGCTTAATTTTTGTTCCAAGGGAAACCTCTTGAGAAAGGTTTATTTGAAACCTCCTAGGGAACTTGAGACATCTGAAGGATATCTGATTGAGTTGATAAGGCATTTATACGGAATTTCTGATCCTGAAGACTACTGGAACAGGACTACGAGTCTTCACCTAAGCCAGGAATTAGGAATGAAATCTACCAATTGATAGAGGTTGAAGCTGAAAGGGAAGGTTGGATAAGGAAGGTGGGGCGGAATGAAAGGAAGTTCACCAGCTTTGGCCAGATTTTACTTGGAGGTGCTCAATTCGCAACTTATATAGAACTATTTCGCCACACTCGCACTCAACTCTTACTCTAACTAAACCCTAGCCATCTGAGCGGGATACTCCATACTACCAAGCATCACAAGACATGACATAGTAACACTGGCACAAATTCATGCCAGCTTACAACTAACAGTGCACAACAGTGCACAACACTACATCACGTCATCATTTGTATGCACTAACTCACCAACTGCACGTAACCACAATCACTACACGTCCTCAAATTCACAACACGACTCTTACACATGCAACGACATGTATACACGCAACTACTGTAACCGCCACCACTGTACTTGACTCATCACCATAGTGCATCAACACCCATCAACCTGTACTGTATGTCCACGTACATAACTGTCCACTCTATACTGCCAGACGTACTGTACAGCATAGCCATATGTACTAGCTACACACGAGTACGCCAGAACAACCCACTAGAGCCACAACACTTGTACGCCCCACGTTGCATATGAGCATTTGCAGTAGCCAATCAGAAGCCCGTTTCACGTTGAGTTTGAGATGAGGCGCATATGCGCTTTCCAAATGGCACCCTCCAAAACAGCCCATGCTCCCCTGCACTTTTGGTTTTCAGTGACAGCACATGGTTTACAGCCAACACCAATGGTGATTTTTTTTGTTTTACCACATGTCTAAGTTCTAGACTGATAGGGATAGCGGTACGTAAGTGGATGACTCATTGGCCTGCTGGAATGGTTAGTTTAGTAAAAATGACTGAGAAAACGCCTGCAAAATTTGTATGTCTATAGAAGGAGTACTATGATACCATATTTGCATTGGTGAGAGGCCGAAAAAGCGATGCGTTGTACGTCAAGCGTATCAGACGAACAAAATATGTCATGTCGGCTTTGTGCTAACTTCGGAAAATTCTTTTGATGGTTTTCCGAAGGTTGCGAAATGCTTGGAACTCATCAGAGTCCTTTTTCAAAACAGATGTGATTTACCAGTTGAAAACTGGATCCTACAATCGGATGTACAACAGAGAAAGACTATGGGCAACAGAGAGGAAGTATAGGATAAAATCTATGCATATGCATCTCGATGCATATGCATAGATTTTCTATACTGTAGTCCTCGCTCCTGCACCCTTTTATGAGGGTGTGACTATTTATATTCTATATATACAGTACGTATTCCATTGGTACTTCTATCTGTTTTCGGTCTTCTGCGCCACAAAATCGATATATATATTTACTACAGTAGTTATTTATGGATACTCTAGAAATATTTTTATCCTAGGATACGCAGCTTCTCGTGCATGCTAGGGATGGTCAACGGTGCCAGAATTTTGTATAAGTAGTTCGATCATTGCTCTGGTGAGTAAAAGAGAACAAACTAAAACTTTTCAGCACTACACAACTGAAATTTCAAAGCATCAAAGCCTTTATTTTTTTCACATTCGCACGCAATCACCAATCTGTTTTTGACTACTTTGCAACTCACGACATGTAGTGCTGGCTTCTGCATCACTTCAAAACCGACTAAATCTTCCATTTCTGTGTCGGCACATTTTTTGAGTCGATTGTGGTTGTTGTTCGAAAAACTTTAGGATAGATAGTAATAATGACAATAATATGACAATAATTCGTTTATTCATGATCGAATATATCCTCCAGCAGTAAAAACAAATAAAAATTCCCCTCTCACAAAAATGCGCTGTTTGATACTTCCGTAGTATATTAGCCTGCTAAGGGGGAAACCGGCCGACTGATATCCTTCAAATTGTAAAGCACCCAAACCTTTCCATTTTCAGCGATTGGAAACACCCCAAATTTCCCCCAAACCTTTCCATCTTCCAAAAATTTTAAAAAAATCAACTTTCCCATCCATCACCTGTTCCCCGTGGAGAGTGTCACCATCTGTCCTACCTCCATGGTGGAGAACGCATCAGGGTCACTAGTAGAGCCTTGGACCAATATTTTATGGCAAGGGCCATTTTTTCAACGAAACGCCGCTTTGATGGTTAACTCAAACGCTCCATACTTGTTGAACGGGCTAGGAGCTATTTTTGGTAGGCGGAATAGCTTCATTATTGGTACTGTAAGTCTTGAAGCATGGTTTGTAGACTAGTTCATAGGACTCCCAACTCTCACACATACTTACAGTAAAGCAACCTCTTTTAGGCCTTATCTGCATCGATCTCAGGTGCAACCCTTATGAAACTTCTAAAACTGGACGGAGAAATTAAACCTATCGCCGTGGGCGAGACCTTTAGTCGCTTCATGTGGTAAACATTTATTTATCTCCTGACTAGGAGACTGGCTCTGTCGGCAGATGTTTGCTCACCCACATTCCCGACAAGGCTTCCGAATACATTCAGCCACTGCAGTTGGGAGTATCAACATTGGGAGGACCTGAGGAAGTTCTCCACTCTATGCAGCGACTTTATAAGGAGCATGGCGGTTCGGCATAGTATGCATTGTTAACCGTTGACCTTCAAAAACTCTGTAACTTCGTCAGCCGCAGTGCGTTTTGAAGGAGGTCGAGCAGAGGTTCCCGTCTTACCTTGGGTTCATTACACGTACGCGGTAAACTCGGGTCATATGTGGTGTGGGGATGTGCTCCGGATATGTTCCGGAGAGTGGTAGGCATGCAGCAAGGGGATCCTCTGGGTCCACCTCTATTCTCCCATGTGCTGCAAAAAGGGGGAATGTTTGGGTGCTTTAATAGTTGAAAGATGTGGTCAGTTGGGGCCCGGAGTATCCCAGAGGGTTACCGGTGATAAAAAAGTCCTATTTGCCGGCACATTTACCCGATATCTTGTATGAAGAAAATTACTTTGAGCATACCACGAGGTGTTTCCATCCCTTACTCATCTTTCTACCTACCAATTTCTAACCCATCCCGATCGGCAACGAAAACACAGACGGTGTCAACTTTGGAAGAGTCGAGATCAGACCAGTCCGTCCAGTGAGCAGGCACAAACAAATGCTCCGTGCCGTATGGTCCCATCACAGTTCTTCCAAGTTTTTGACATTGCTCCTGACAGATTCTAATACCACTGCACTAGTAGCCGTCCTTTGATAATTCTTTTCAGGATGTAGGATAGTCATAAATGTACCGGTTTCCTTGGTACCTCACCCAGTGACTAAATTTCTCCGATTTTTTGAAAAATTGCACTATGGTACCCTTAGGTTCATTAAAAGTGTGAGGGTCCTTGATGAGGAGGAAATCGGAGAGCCGCTTATCCACCATCGCCGCCTCACGCAGCATTCCGTACTTGGTTTGGGCGTTAAACCAGCCTTTTCATAGATATCACACAAGTATACCAATGAGCGTAACAAATCGTCAAAGTTGAGCCGGGCCTCTATGGCGGTACGAATCATCTCATCTGGTTCTACCTCCTTAGCATATTCTTTCACAAGCCATTCACATGCCTCACCGAAGGTACACCCATTCCCGTTAAGAGACTACCCCTAAATAAACTTGACGTTATATTTGTGCTTTGCGTCACCACGAAGATAGGCGAAGACACTTGCGGCCTTCTCTTCATCGCATTTATCACGCATCAAAACATTAACATATGTATAGAGAAACTCCTCAACGTCTTCACTATTGCCCCCTGTGAACGTTATACGAGCAGCGTTCAAATCCATGATTACAGAAAAAAAATCTTCCGAACTGATTTCTAATACTCCACAGCTCGAATACTCCGGGTGCAACCCCCTCCACAAGAGCATCAAATGATAGGGGTAAATCGTCGGGAGAAGAGATGCTCAGAACCAATCACCCCAAGAAGGAGGTGTTTTAAGCCACAAAAGTGCTACCGTGGTATAATTGAACGAACAGAAAGGAGTGAATAAGGAAGACAGTTGAGAGGGCTACAAGCAAGTATGGAAGGAGCAGGGTCTACCACTGATGTTCTGTGACCAGCGTAGGAAAAAGGTTTCTTGGGTCTGAAGTTGACCCTCAACTTCCTACTACTCGGGACTTGGCCTTAAGTTGTCTGCAAACTTGCCTTATGCTTTGTGTGCAACTTAATTCGTTGAGCGCCCCGCTCGGGTATGCTGGCTCGCAAGTACTTCTACCATTTCATGCAATCAGCCCTTATATAGACTTTTCGACTCTCACAATTTGTAGCACCTATACAGTACCTATGTGCCATATCTGCGCCGCCACAGTACGGTGCAAAACAAACCTCTAAAAATAATTGAAAATAAAATTGTAAGTACAGTGACAGCGCAGCCAGCGCAGCATGCCAAATAATATCTAGAATTTTCATTATATCAAACCCCATTTATAGATAATGCAATAAAATTCAACAATTCTCACGCCATGACGTCTGCCTATAGATGCCTTTGGGGAAATTTTATTGTGTTTTGCTCCTGGAAGATGTATCCGATCTATCCATTGTTTTCCAGAAAACTACGATGGTCTCAAAAAGGTATGCCAGCACAGATTGGTTTTTTTTGGTAATCAGCAGCTTCCACCAAGGAGGATGATTAGAGCGTCCCGCCACTAGATGACGAGCACGGAGTGTCCGGTACCACAGGGTAGTTCACTGTGGGTCTGTTTCTTTGGGAACAGACGGAGCCGAATGAGAACTCGACATTAAGCCATCAAATATTGCGAACAAAGGGTCCCTTTCGGAGCGGTTCAAACCACGCTTTTCTAGAGCGAAGTAGGCCAGTCGCAAACGAAGGAAAAGTACTTCGGGCAGCTTAAGCTTCCGCGATACGTCCGACCAAGCGGCCTCCGCCTCCTCCAAAGGCGTTGTGGGATCCTCCAGGATGTCCAAATCATGCCGAGCTCCTTCGTCGTCGCCTTCCTCTCCGTAGTTGTCTGACAAGTCGAACATGGGGAGGTTGTGCTTGTCCTTTTCCAACTGCGAAAGTTGTGAGTAAAGAAAGCAACAATCAGGTATGATTGCGTGTTTCGAGGGCGGTTCAGAGTTGGTGCCTGGCGTATAAAAGTGACGCGGGATCTCAAAACCCGACTGCAAAATGAAGGTGACACCACAGGCAGGCCTTCTCTACTCCTCAGCTGTGGTACTTGGACGATAGGTATATAGTTGGTACCCATGAAGCCAATCGAACGGCTCTGAAATTCCTCTCCTCCCCGGAAGTGCTCAGTTTGGGTTTACACTTTCGCATGGACAAGTGTGCCGTCTGGTGGCCAACCGTGGCCTCCCACCTGTTCAGCAGTCCCTCATATGAGCTTCGCTGGAACTATGACGCCGGGACAACAATGCTCCGCACGCCCATCGGGTCGGGCCTATTCATGAGGCGCGAGTTCTCAAAGCACGTCGCTTCATTACAGCCTCTCCTCAGATCCCTGTTAACCCTGGAGGACACTCATGTGGCTCTCCACCTACTGCGGACCTGCTTTGGTATATGTCGGATCAACTACCTCTTACGTGTAGTTCCTCCTCATTCCACTCTTCAGGAAGCAACCAAATTCCACGCCGCTGTTGAAGACACGCTGCGGGCGTTAGTGGGTGGGGTTCTGATCGCCGACACTTTTCGGAAATTACAACTTTTTATTGCGCCCTTTTGGCCCCGCAAGCCAACATTTGCCATCGGGCTCCGCTCCGATAATCTCACTGCGGCGGCTGCCTTCCTTCCCTCCGTATCCCTCACGCGTGCCCTGTACTCTACCCTTTTTCCTGCGCTACCAAACACTGATCTCCAATCTTACAAATCCGCAGTTCGGGCACATGATGAGTGGAAGACGCAAGTGGCACCCGAAAACGTTGTCCAGTTCATGGCTATCGACTCAAGGCAGCGGTTTGGGCAAGGGCAACTCGCTCGTGCAGTTGAGGAAAGGGCTTTTGACGCCATGCCAAAGGGCGATGAGAGAACTGTGACACTCTAAGCCTCGTTGTCAGTGGATGGTTGCAAGGACTAGCCTTCATGCCAACCGGCTCCAGACTTGGGTACCTACATCTTGGACCGCAATTACAAGACGTGTTGCAGTTCTATCGCAGGGTACCACTATTTCTTCCCGCTTCAAAATGTCATAAGGGTGGATGGACGGCACTCATGAATCAGTAAGGTGACTACGCGCTGTGCGGTGCCTATAGATCCACCTGTGGGTGGCGGCAAGACTCGCAAACCCGGTTGTTTGCCGCAGACCTCTCCAAAGCCGCCCGACACTCTGTCCTCGAGTCCCCACATCCCGGCCATGCAGTTCGCCCGGACATCAAGGCGCTTGGAGGTAACAGGGGCACAGACCAATATGAAGTAACCATCATCCATCCTTTAACCTCTGTTGCGCTTCGAATTAGAGAGGATAGGTGATCATGGTTTGTTACTTTTCAAGTTTTAACTTGAGCTTGAGAAATTTGGATTTGGGTTTATTTCAGTACTTCCCTAATTAGAGATATGTCGTCAATTAGAAAATTGGCGTTTACCATTTGAGGTAGCTCCAATTATGTCGACAACGGAAAGGAAGTCCACAGTATAAGAATGAGAAGAAAGTAGTGGTCGGAGTGAGAAAAAAAGAAAAGAAAAACGAACAGATAGGACGACAAAAAAACAGGCCCCAACATTGCAGTCATTGCACCCGTACCCCGAGAAGAAAGAACAGACCTCGCGAGGGCCGGTCCTATTCACGGCGTTACTGCCGGAATCTACACACACAACTCACCGTCGGGTTGGGTGTGGTGATTGGAAACCGGGACCCACATCAGCCTCCAGATATGGCCGACCGTGGTTCCGAGGAAGTTACAATTGCCTCGGAGAACTTTGACAACCTCCGCCCGCCTCCCGTCTCTGGCAGGATGCCCACTCAGGCCCCTTAACCATGTTCGCCTTGGCAAGGACACTTGCTTTGCCGAATTGATACATTCAAAGGGTCCTCGACATCGCTTCATTGCCCTTCCACTCTCCACCTTGGGGACTGGCACCCGACTGCTCAGGACTTCGCCAACCGGGTTGCAACTTGCATTGCCTCACGGACAGCCATTCCGATTGCTGATGCGAGGCAAATATTGTTCGCTCCTCACGCGGCAAGACTAGTCCAGAATAAGGCAAGTTGTTCGTTAGAAGGGGTTTCGCCCGACAGCTAAGGCCACAGCTTGAAAGTGTACATATTCCTGAGAACTTCCGTTCTAATGGTAAAAGTGGCCACCTAAATTACGCCTCGTCTGCGATTGCTATTATCAGGAAATTAAGTAAACCAAGCCCATTTAACTCTTTTACGTCTTGTCTCCACTTTGTTGTCATCGGGGAAATTTGAATAAAAGATCTCATTGGGAAAAAATTTGAGTGTTTTACTCTTGGAAAATATATCTGATATCTCATTTAACCCCATTTATTTCATCAGGTAAATTGAGTAAATCATCCCATTAAGTCCTTGTCTCCGCTATTGTTATCATCAGTAAAATTGAGTAAATGATCCCTTTTATCCGTGTGGAGGACGCGGAGGTTAAGTGAGTTGCGGTTGTGTGTAGGTTGTTGGTTGCTAATGCATGCTCACCCATTGAAACAGAGAGGAAGGCTGCCGGGTCTCTGTTAAAAGAACAGTAGAGACTAAGGTAGTGGGTTTCAGAAAGTTGAGGGCAAAGGGTCAATGGAGTGTACCTCGATTCCCACAAGAATCCAGATAAGCCCCTTTATACAGACATAACTGTGGCTCTCTTCTAGAACTTCTACACTCTTGCTAATTCAGCAGAATTAACTGGAAGCAATAAGTGTAACTATATAATTATACTATCTAGAACCTAAGTAAATAAAACGATGGCGTGGGGCTCCACGTCAAATAAAAACATTGAAGTAAAATCAAGTTTTTATATTCATTCGAGATGATAAAGTTTCTCTCTTACATACTGTGTAATAGAAAACTGAAATAACAAAGGCGGGTCTCTACTACACACCGGTGTAGCAGAAACATTATTACACCATATTTACGACATAGGCATTAACTGAAGCGTCTTGGGAACACAAATGAACCCAATTGCCGTCAGGTAAACTGAGTGAGTCACCCTATTCACCCCAATACACCCCATTTGCCCCCGTTGCACGTTAATATTTGGGAAACTCCCTGCACAGGGCAAAGTACCTCTAGTTGCCTACTTCCAAATCAATATATTTTTTATTTGGACTAGAAACAAGTGTCGTGTCTGTAGTCCAGATATAGTGCTGACCTAATTTAGTGCCCCACCGATCTGGCTGACAGTCTTCCTACAGACAAAAGTACCTTCAATCATTATTTGGATACAAGAAGCATTCCAGGTATTTCGGATTTATTATAAAAGGTAACTGAAGAATGAAAGTAAAAAACGATCGGAACGCAGTTTTACAGATACAAAACTCAAATCTCTCCCTGTCACACTCAACAGGGTTGTGGGCTCAGAAACTGCGAATCTACTACAGAGCTAGCAGCGGTACTCTAATCATGGACATATCGTCAGGCGACCCCTTCAAGCTGAAAGTCAAGCCACTCAAAGCGACTAGTTACTACCCACGGTAGAATGATATTGAGTTGAATTTGCGCGTCAAAGGAGTATGTGTGGAAATATGTCTATTCTGCCGGATCTACCCAAGCGAAAGCATCTGACAAGACAGAGACTCATCGGTCCTATTTGGCACTCATGTAAATTTTGATGTCAATCAATCGAGCCTGTAAGGCGTAAGTGATAAAAATCCGCAACCCTCGCGAGAAGTGAAAATTCTGAAGAAGACTTACAGGTCTGTTGCTGAGGCTTCTATCGATCCATTGATGCCAACTTCATGAAGCTGGGTAACCTGCAGATGTCTGGGAAGGAATCGATTGTGAACAATGTGAATCGTCTGAAACGTTTCTCGTGAACGAGCTGCTGGACACCGGTAACAGCGTAAAAGACTGTGAAAAGCGCTGCACCCTGCCGCAGAGCTTACACAAGGACTTTGATGGAAGTGCAAAGGTCATTCGTATGTGCGACACATCCGTCAGCAAGGCGTTGTTTCATTTAATAATCAAATAGAACACCAAGAAGAAGGAAGGAGAAATGGATCTTGCTCTTGTAAGTCGCCATGAGCACCAGAAGCAGGTCATTGTCAGCATATTGTGCAACAAATATGGTGATAAAGGACACACTGCGAGGAATTACCTTTCCGACAATGATTTTCACCACTGCGGCAAGAGGTGAAACCTGTTAAAGAACTTCTAGCATAACCCAGATAGCCCTGCGTTTCGTGCTGGACGTCTATTGAAGTAATTAGAGCGAAGAACCCCAACATGCCGAAGCAGGGTAGGATAGCAGCTTTCAGCATGAATTTGTCATGGCGTTAAGACTCATGCGCTACTGAGCTCTGATGGCTGTAAAGTAGAGAAAAGTAGATATACGGACCTGGAGCCACCAAATACATCCGTAACTTGAAGTAAAGGTTCAAATCATTCGTGCCTCACCCGGAAGCGTGCAGGACGGCAACAGTGCACGTGTTACTTCATATGTTACTGGCGAAATTCGCGTCCTTCTACTAGTTGATGGAAATGCGGAGATGTTAATCTTTAAAGATGTGGCATAGGCACCCGAAATATTGTTCAATTTAATATCAAGAAGTCGTGTTCGAAAATCCATGTTCAAGATTGTCACTGAGGATGATGAAAAGGACACATCAAAGGGCACAAAGAGGATGATACGGAAGGACACTAGACGGAGTTAGACCATTTGCATAGATACCTCTCATGGTATAGTTATGGCCGTGATCTCCGTGCAGAAGGCTGCCGCTGGATTCCTAGACGACAGTGAGCTGCGGTAGAAGCGTTTATGTCACGTAAGGAACACAACCATCAAGGATTCACGTTACATGGTTGTCGGACTGCTGGAAATGAACCCTGGAAGTGATAGGGTATCCATTCTATGCGGCACGGAAAAGTCGAAGCGCAGGGCTTGGACACCTACTAAAGTCCAAATCGACCAGCTGCCCACTCGATAGGGTGTCTAGGACCTTGTTGGTTCTGTACATCAGTGCTTCATGAGCAGAGATGTAATTCTTGACACTGTTAGATGAATCCAGTGGGTACTCGATGGTCCTATTTACACGACGGAAGTCAATGGAGGGAGAGGCAGTTGTTGAAATGATATAAAAGCTGGAGAAAAGGTTCAACCAGACCATGCAAAAGCTCTCTTTAGTTCAGCGCAAAAGCTTCAAATGGTTCAAAACGGATGGTGGTGGGTATATCTTGGACAATAATTGCGGTCACGGCTTGAGATACGCAGTATAGTTCATGAGCTGGCGATAACCTAATTGTCTGAATAGAATGTGGCGCTGAGAGACTGAACCGCACACTGATGGATATGGCGAGGTCCGCAGTGACCGCTTCACAATGCAATCACCCTCATACCTTGTACTTGAAGCCTTAAACTGCACCAACTACGTCAGGAACCTGCTGGTCACCCGAAGCAGCCAGTCCAAGGCCACTCTGTTTGAAAGCGTACACGGAATGAAACTGGACCTCTCTCATGTACATGTCCTTGTGGTATAAGGCTTTCTTGCTCATTCGAAGCAGAAGTGCAACTATGAATTAGACAAGCGGGCTGAGGAAGGCACTTTTTGGTGTGGATCATGGCGATGCTGCCCGGCTATTTGTGACGGATTCTCAGAAATGTCAATTTCGAAAGATGTTCATTTGATGAGGTACCTAGTAATCTCGGGACCACGACTTACACATGTGAGAAGTATGTCTTTCTTAGAGATCCTCAATTTGGAGTCAAAATACTTGAGCAAGACCAGGCTACGCCAGAAGCTGAAAGAATGTCGGAAGACTTCCATGAGGTTGAGTCCGTACCTGCAGATATAGGTAACGATGACCCCATCACACCGCGCCTGCTGCTGAGAACCATTAGCAGGACCCTCTACAATCAGTTACTTACAATCCTGGTCTGAGACTCTCGTCCCGCCACACCGCTCGTGAGCCACCGGAATGCTATGGGTATGATGCAACAATGGTCAGAAGTTTCATGGCTAACAGCTTATCTATATATATATATATTTCCAACACTGATTCCATTGATATCATTATGTTTAAGAGCTTCGATAGCTTTCTATTTCTTTCAAATAATTACGTTATTTGTGAAGCTGAATGCAGCTCAGTTCTGCAGTTTGTCTCGCTGCTTTTCTGAGACCGTCAGGTGTGATTTTTTTTACCGTCGTTTTCAGTGATTCGAATGTAACGGCGACGGCAATGATAACAAATGTGGCTGCTCTCTGGGCTAAATGGAATCCGAAAGAGTATCTACTGCGAGTTTTTCGTTGTTGGAACATTATTTTTCGTGCTTTGTTCAGTACACGGGAAATAGCGCCTCGCGGAGAGCAGGGTCATTTGACGAACTTTGCGCAACCAACAGCACTAGTTAATAAGTGTTTTAAATCCCCCTCTATCCCCCCTAAACTGCTGGATTTTCCCATTTTCCCAAATAACCGCCGCTATCCCTTCAGACCTCCTCCTTCTCCTCCCTTCAAACAATGCGCCCTCCTTCCTTTTTCAAGAACTATTCTATTCTCTCTCTACTTTCTTAACTATTATACCCTCCTTTGCACCTCATTCATCACACCCTCTCACTTTCTCAACCATTGCACACACTTCCTTCTCATCTAGTACAACCTTTTGAATTCCAATGCGTGGTGCGAAGTTGTTTTCGTCTAGGTACAGAATTCCGTCTGACAATGAGAAAAAAATTACACAAAAAACAAGATTTACAGAATATTCGCTGTCTATCTTTCTCTTTAAGCAACATGCGATGGATTAGCACAGCTCGCAGACGGTGAGAAGATTTTTGGGTGGTAGAGCGGGGTAACTCCTTGGACAGCTTAACTTTAGACTTTTCCTCTGGTTTTTAAGGCTGGAGAGGGATCCTTGGATTGAAAGAACCATGAGAATAATCAAGTTCGGAGAGCTGTGGACAATAAATCTGCAATATTTGACAAAAATATGTAGTATTGTGTATTGTGTCAGCAGTGTTGATTACATCCTTTGTAAATAACATTGTTCTCCCCAACAACAATACTGAAGTTAATATTTATTTATAGACTCCAGAATCTGGGGCGCCAATTGTGATCAAATATCTTAAACGAACAAAGGAAGGTATATTTAATATTAGATAGAAAGGGGGAAGTAAAAGGGGAACCTAGGCAGATAAACTTGGCTATAGACAAAGTCGCCGTTTTCAAGGTTGCTACAAAGGCGGAAGTTGGGAGTCAAGTACAGAACCTTCACCCAAATAGCTGTTTATTCTGGGGCCCTATTGGTCAGGTAGGCATAAATACCAGTTAGATATGTTAGGGTTATCTACGAAGGCAGAGTAGGATATTCAATGTCAGCGAAGTTTTGAAGGTTCACGTTAGATATGAGTAAATGGCCCAATAGGTGCCTTTTCCTTGTGAAAATATCAGACTCGAATTATGGGCCAAGTGGGGCCGGACGCTAGCTCGCATATCCCCGGGATGAGCATACAGTACCAAGTAAAATGGTGGGCGACAATCGCAAATTGCCCTTACTACATAATACAGTGCCTGCTGTAGCAGTAACCCAGCCTGAAAAAATGGATCACAAAAATATCACTAAATTAGCTCTACCGGTAGAAGTTTAGTATGAGTGCCAATTGAACTACAACTTCCCCTGTTACGTAACCACAACCCATCCTTCCCCCCTCTCAGCACCGATACAACTCTCCCTGTCCTAAAACTGTACATGCTCCCAAAAAAAATCAACATTCACACAAATTCTCCCACATTCAATCATTGGATTCACAGACCCTCCCTTCACACTTTGAGTCATCTCTACCTCAACTCCTGAATAAGAACCCCACAAGAATCTCTCGTCTGCTGATCTCAAGTCCTTGCTAGTCGACTTCTCCTTCGCAGTCTCTGTTGTTGTTTTTCTGTTTTTCGCCTGTAACAGTTACTGCTTTCGTGTTTTATAGCCTTTTGTTTCACTTTGGTCGCTTTTGGTCGCTATTTTTGTTGTGCTTGTCAATTCTTTACCAAGCGTTGGTTGCTTACGTTCGCTACAATTTTTGTTGTTTCTGGCCTCATTTTTTGGATGTTGATTACTATTATTTGCCACTGCTGATGTGTTTTTCGGTTATTTTTCTTTAAAACTGGTCGTTGTTGGTCGCTTGTGTTGTGTTGATTGTTATTTGTAGTGATGGACGTTGGTCGCTGTCGGTCACTTCTGTCTCCTGCTTTTGTTGAACTGAGTATTTCAGTTTGTACTATTGGTATCTTGCTTCGATTTTTGTTGTAAGTTATTGGATTTCTGTCGGATTTTTTGTCTTTGCTTTTCGATTGCGGCTTCCGAATATTGATCCGTACGTTTGTGTTACCAACTCAAGTTGCTATTGGCCTGGAAAGCATTCTCGTTTCATTGTTTTGTCCCCGTTGTCGCCTTTATCGAATACCTGCAAGGATCTTGCTGAAGTCCTTGTATTACATGGAGATTTCTTTATTGCAGTGTCAAAGTAGTCGAAGTCTGAGCGTGATCTGTAGTTGACGTTAAAATGGAGCTGTTAACGCCCTGCGCACCACATGGAACATTTATTCAGGAATCAACTTCTGCGACAAATCGTGTGAGCTGCCGTCTGTAGACACATAAATCGCTCTTAAAAGAAGTAGAATACAAAGAGAATTGTTTCTAACTGCTAAACCACTTCCGTTGGGAATACTCCCTGGGGATTCTTCGTTAAAGACCTTCCCAATTAACCGACTTAAAGCTAATCTTCTTATTGTATGGGAAGATGGCTTGCTTATAGCGGTATCAACCTGGCAGTACTGCAAGCTTATTAGCGCCGACTGTGTTGAATTCTTGTAAATCTGTAACTCGAGTTGATAAAATATTGGGATTTAATCGGACGTGTTTTGTGTTGCGTGCTGTTGCCTTTCTTTTTGGAGAGCTGCGGCAAATTCTTATAGGGTGAAGAACTGTCGAAGTCTAGCGAAGATAGATCCCAGGGATATTCTGAACAGGATATTCTAAACAGGATGATAGCAACATGCATTGGGCTTTTGCGAGGACATAATGTGCAAAGGGCTGCCTCCCCATCAATGTGGCGACTCCGTGCCTAATAAAAAGACTAGAAACGCCCAATAGTACGTATTTGGTCGCTGGGCTCAAAGTATCCTGAAAACTCGACCAGTAGGGGGTAGTGGCCTATGGTCGGAGTACCTTTCTAACTCTACTTCAGGAAGATGATTGGAGTTGTGACGCTAATTGTGAGGTATTCTACTCGGGAATGTGTTATTCGCCTCCGCACTTGATACATATAAAGCAGGGTCTAAAACTTTTATCATCGGGCCCTCTTGAAATATAGCTGAAATGTCATATACTCAACATGGTGAGGCTGAGACAGGTTTCAAGCCCCCGCACTTCATGCGGGCCATCTCAGGGCAGTATTTTACCACCTTGGCGAGCGCTAAGAACGTATGCGTCATTTTAGTCCGCGCAATATATTCTGATTTGTAAGGCTCACATATTAAGGACATAATTGCGGTAATATTTCTTCCTGCCAGCTTTTTTAGTAAGTATGTATGAGATCTTCCGTCCACATGGATATAAGTAAAAAATTTCCTTTACTACAGAGTTATGAATCTCCAATAGCGCTCCATGCGGAAGGTGGTTCTGCCACTCACCCATTAAGTATACGATGATGCTAAATAACGTGCGTTCGCTTTCCGGACTGCATAATTCATCGCTGCTGCGGGCTGTAAAATCCGGTAAGATATACAGAATCAGGAAAAGATCGTATTTGAAACGTGTGATGAAGCTAACACCGCCGAGTGCAACAAGCATCCTGGCAATGAGATTTGACAAGAACAGATGGAATATTACGCGGTCAAACAACGTGCCGATGACAAGTGCGGTCCGTCAGCAAGTGGCTCTTGCTGCGCCTCGGAGGCCACGGATTCACACCCGTGGCAACGCTGAATCTAGCGTCGTATGCGGCCAGCGTCATCGACTCCGAACAAGTGACATGCCCCGATGATCCTAGCGTAGCGCACCACCGTGCACAAAGCTATGCACATGCTGATACCCACCTTCTCGAGTTTGTCCGACGACTCCACCCAAGCTTCTCCGACGGACACGGTGGTCTCCCAGAAACGCTGACAGGCCAATCTTGCAAACAAGCCCGATAATACACACAGTATTTTATATCGAGCCTGGTGCAAGTCGGCAGCAAAGGTATTCTGGAAAGAAGACGAATGGGAGAGGTACCCAAGCACTACGCTGCATACGGAAGCTGATATTCGGCGAAGGATCCGCCGCCAGGCATACTTAGAGACGCCTGCTGCAGCCTTTCTCACCGCACATCCGTCTGTGGTCAGCCGGACCTATAATAAGATGTGGTCAGTGATGCTACACCGCCACCTGGGATTTCACGTGTTTGACGACACTGTGCCGCTGCAATGCGCGGAGTGCAACAGGCCCATGGACAACCGAGGTGACCATGCCGCGGATTTTTGCAAAAAAGGCCTGGGATGGACTAACCGGCACAATGCCGTGGTGAAGGTATTTGGCCGACAACTGTTCAAAGCAGCAGGAGTCGGCGTCCAATATGAGGTGAAATACTTAGTTCCCGGACTGAATGCACGGCCTGCCGACATTCTAGTGTACCCGAGATCGGAAGAGATCAACACCTTGCCGCCCCTCCCGGTGGCGTACGACGTCACAGTAACATCGCCATTCCAAGAGGGTTCATGTCCATTGGAGCGCGTGAGGCGCGCGCCGTTGCCAATGCAGCGGAAAGACGGAAAAATAGGGAGCTTGCCAGCAAAGTAGCAGCCATCCCCGGTGAAGCCTCCCAGGACGATCAAAACTGGGATGGAAGTTTGTGCCGCTAGCCTTCGACTCGCTTGGATCGCCGTCTGCGACGACGTCGAAGGTAATCGACGAATACGCGGCCGCTGTCGCAACCCGCAGCGCATGCTCGGCGGGAGGAGTGAAGACTCGGCTTTATCAGCAGCTTAGTTATGCGATTTGGTCCACGTGTGCGGCGTCTGTATTATGTCGCGCCCACAACATGCAGAGTTTAGCCACCCTATTCAAACCTAATTGTTTTAGGTTTGTTACAGTGGGGTATTCAAGACTATGCATGTTGCACCTGCATATGTCTGTGGTAAAGTAATTAATCACTGCATTTGAAACATAAAACGCAAGGGACGGAAGAATTATAAGATATTTAGCACTGAGTGCTGGCCAATGACCTCTTAATTCGGCTAAATGACTCCAATAAGAACTTTTGGGACCTAGGGGAATCTCAGATGGCTGCTATGGACGATTATTCACAAGTGGCAATAAATCATGGCATAGGTACTCAACAGAAGCTTTAGTACCTTCAAATATGGTCCAAAGGCGCTAGGCAATTCTATGTTGCAGATTTAAAGACATATGCGCAGACATTTCAGCAATAAATTGAGATCATACAAAGCGAGGTCACCTCCCCTGCTCGTCAAAGTCGTCTGAAGAACTACCTTCACGCAATTCGAATTTCTGATTTCTTCAGAAGCGGTCTGGAGGCTTGGATGGCTCTAGCTAAATAATGCAAGCTGACCGCTAATTTTTCAATGCAAGTACAAGTATACAGCCGAGGCAATACTCAAAAAGATCCAATCACTTCGGAACGCTACAGTCGGATACCCCTGATGGGCGAGCATCTTAGTCGAGTTGCATTGTCTGAAATCACCATTTCAGATTATTTACATTGAAAAAGACCATCATAAATCTTGGAAAAAAAGCCAGGAAAATCTTTGCAAGAACAACGCTAATTCGTCATCTAATGAGCAGAATATACAACAGGCTTTGCAGGAGGTGTGCATGTGACAGCCCAATACATTCGAGATTATGGAGTCAAAGTTCAAATCATTTTCTATTAAAAATTCTATAAATTGCCAGATATCTCAACTGCCTCGATGCTAGTCCTATTCTCAAGTACCGCAGGAAGAGCTTGCACTCCTCAAGGGTTACCACATAAATTTCTAGCTCAGTAATAAAAAGGACTCAAAGACGTACGCCGTTCATATGACCTAGAAGAATATCCAGGCAGCTCAATAGCACGAGTAATGAGGATGTAGACGATGGGGGCGAACCCGTGACGTCTATTTTTTGTCCGCCCTAAGATGGAAATATGTTTCAGAAAGTTCCGAGACACCACATCCTAAGCCTCTGCAACTCCACTCCAAGGTTAATTCAGATACATATCAAATATTTGTTATATAATCTACCTGGGATAAATACAAATCGCAAAAGTTTGAGGGTGCATGCGTTGTATCGGCCCTACAGAGAACTGTGATTATAAATGATTAGGCCAAATAGTACTGTGCTTTATCAACACTGATCTTATGCGCGGAGTGAACGGGAGTAAATTGATATATATCTTTGTATAGTCCACTCACGGGGGAATTTACAGTATCTCTATTTGAATCTCTGTCTTCGATAACTTCTTCCGCTCATTTACTGCGAAAATTGCCAAATTTGACGCGGCAGTACTCCTCTACACTGACTTCCTCACTCGGACACGACTCATCTTGAATTTTTCAGAAGGCGCAGTTGGATCTAGTGCATATAAGTAGACGCTCCTATTGGTGCGTTGCGAGTGAATTTATACAAATAACAATTTTTCTTGCTGTAATTTACTTTCATAGAGATTCGAAAGGTCCATTAAAACTTCCACCGCCGAAGTACAGGTAAACTGCGTCCAAAGAGCGAAAGGTGCTCAGAATATGTGCCCTCGGAGCTCATAGCGGACCTAGAAAACATAAAAGCAACCTTTGAAGCATTTAAGAGGGAATTATATTCTTCCTAAATTTTCTAAGTGTCCCCTCCCAATGAGGATTGCGCCTTCAATCGTACTGTATATCCCTAGATTAATGAAAAAGGAGAATAAAACATTTCACACGTGGCAGAAAAGGACACCAAGCTCAGAACCGCCTATTCTCTGAAGTAATAGTCTACAAAAAACACATGAAACGCATTAATCCATGTTGTTATCAGCATATGTAGGTTTCAAGAAAATATTTAGGTAGAGCAGGGACGACAATTCAACTTGTTGAAGTGGAAAAACCTCGCGCAAGTCTTCTGTGTAAAGTAAAAACCTTACTGCTCCAAAATCCATAACGTAATCTGAGTAGGAGGACTATACCAAACTTTCCTCCGTTGAGTCTACTTCAATTTTATTACGATAGCCCGCTCATCGAACGAGGTCTCGCTCTTCTGCTCTTTGTCAGGGCTGATTACGATATTTAATGGTCTTCAGTACTATGTACCACGCTCTTGCTAGTTAGTTTCATTCCACCCATTCCTCTCATACTAAAGGAACTACCTGATCATTATAAATGGCCGAGGGCACAAAGTAAGGCATGAAAGGAAATGAAGGAATATATCATAATGCTCGTCTGAGTACTGAACTGCGTAGAAACGTTCCCACGGCCGCTGACATGACGTATGAAATTGGAGATGAGGTATTCATGCACAGAGATAAGCAAGCGATCAAGTGCGTAGAGCAGGTATTAGTGCGATATTTTTTCAGGAAAAAGGATGAACTTGGATAGAAGCTATCGGATTGCGAGTGCTTCAATTGAAACATTAAAGCGATTCAAAAGAATAAATAGGAATCGGAGACAGAGATCCCAGAGTCCCTATTCAGGGACAACTAGGCCAATAATAAGTTATTATCTACAATACTGGACGACTACGAAGAACTGATGGATGAGTCCTCGGCGACGAAGGTCGGCGACGAAAGAAACTGGAAGCTGAGCGTGATGAATGCACGTATAGCAAGCTCATTAGTATTGTCACCTAATTTTGCCTAACTAAAATGGACCTCAATCGCGTGCGGGATGCTCTTAATTTTCGGATGTTTAACATAGATTGTATCGTTATTCATATTGGCGAGGTCTTTTCACCTAATAATTCCCGTTTGAAAAACAACAAATTTAAGATTGTGAGAATTTACCAGATTAAAGGCTTAAAAAGATCACAAAATTTGGAGCTTTATCCCTATGGTCGAAGTTCCAAAAGATTAGAAAAATAACGGCGCCAAATTTATACTTACTTCTAATGTTTTTGGAGCCAAAAACGAAATTTAAAAGGCTAAGTACATCGCCCGAGGGTACAAAAAAAAGAAAACCCTTACACGGTACATGATGTGTCCACATCAAGTTCAATTCGGATGGTACTCTCCATCGCTGCTACAGAAGTATTCCGAATAATATCGTACGACGTGAACCAAGACTAGGTAGATAGCAAGTATAAGATGAGTTTACGAATTTTAATTTTACTGTAAAGAGAAGATCTTGATATCATTTGGATTAATGATTCGTACATACTGGATTATTTGCGCCTTACTACACAAGTGCGGTGCGGATGATCCCTGGGGCGTCACTTTTAAATTTTATGTGGGAAAGTACCTCCAAATGTATCCCCCCGTTTGGAAATTTCTGATTGAAAGCTTCAAGGACTGGTATTTTTAGGTTGGCGACAATCTCCGCGCCGGAAATGAGAAACTAGAGTGGAACCAGTTGGAGACGCTGAAGAGATTTGACTCTTAAGCATCAGGTGTATGAAAAAAATCGATATCTTTGACACATTCATCTGAACAACGAGATCAAATTATTTTCGATAACCCGTGAGCGTCACGTTACACGCCTCCCACCAATATCGAATTATTGTAAATTTATTGAGCTCAAAATATATCGAGTTATTCTCGTCTGATTAGAGAATACGTCTCTGTATACCTTCTGTTTTACTAACAAAGCGGCTCAAGGAAGTTATGGGAAGTTCCCGGGGTGTAAGATCTTCAATTTCAGTAAACCAGTCAAAATCTCCAAGGACGTATCTTTATCGGGTTTGAAGTGCGATAGACTAGACAACTCGACCTCAAGGCTTAATTTGTACGCAGATGGTGCTCTCTCTTCGAACGATGACCTTTTGTCTCTACTTGAATTCTTAACACTCTCAACCGCTCAATCTTGTGAGGCGCATGTTTTAGCCTATTCGAAATGAATTCCAAGCATGTAGTTCATTCGATAAATAGTGGTGGAAGTTTCCCCTTTGCAGATGGTTTCGACAATTATTTTCTGTCTCGCAAGGATCTCGAGAAAAGTCTTGGCAGAAGTGCTCCTCTCTGCTCTTATATAGACTCGGAACATGTCTGAGATTTAGTTTTGAAAGGACATATGACTACTGAGAAGCGACTAATGACAAGTTTCATGGCCGTCCAGGAATATTACAAGAGCATGGGTATGAAAAAAATTGGACTACCTAATGCTGCAAAGAACCCGCTGATGGGTTCTTTAGATTGCGGAATAATTGTTCTCTAATGAATTTACTGAAAACAAGTATGAATACATTTTCCGTTCAGCAGTGTATATTGCATTCATACCAAGCTCAAAACAATTAAAACGCGGGAGTATGAAAAACCGGTGTTCAGAGAAAGAATACAATAATATGAGTCCAAATGAACACATACACGAACTTATTTATGAAGGCAATAGTTTATTAAAATTTCGCAGAATGATACGATTATCTTTCGAGTATATCTAATAGCACCCATAGGTACTTGAACGTGCAAAAAGTATGAGTTTGCACCTCGATTGTTCACTTGGACCCACAAGAAGTTCATCAAAATCGAAAAATTTAACCCAAAGTGGCGAATCCCAGTGACCGTCGTCAACAGCGCGGGAACCTTGTCAAATGTTTGCAACAACTTACACATCAGTAGCTCAAATTAAGCGACTAATTTATTCTCTTCGAGAAGAAGGTGCGTTAGCAGAACAGAGCTCAGCATCTAATTTGACACACCTACCGGAAGACACTAGACTTCAATCGCAATATACTTATCCATTCACGACTAGACACAGCTTTTCAGCTTGAATGAGCTTGAGCTTGAGTTTCAGCTCAAAACTTGTCACCCTGAAGCCAGGAAAATTATCTGAAGGCAAACTCCAATGAAAATAGAGATATCTGCTGTCATGGTAGAGCCAAAAAATCGTAAAGTTACCGAATAAAACCCTCAATAAGCCTATTCAATGGCCAGAGTAGGAATTGTTCTCACAGACTTCCATAGAAAAACTTACACCAATCAGGAGAGGGTATTACTATCAACAGAACATCGGCAGTGGGAGATAATTGGTTCAGTAATTTGCACGCACGTTCAAGTTTCTATCTAGTAAGATAACACCCGTATGCATTTTCTGTTGCATGTTTGTCCTAGAATTCTCTTCATAATTACCGAATTTGCAAACCGGAAAATCTCTAATGGTGGGCACATGTCTGTAAGAGCTTGTGAAATTCTCAACTTTTTCTAGAAATTCCATTATCCTTATGCTGACCAGAGTTCAGAAGCTGAGGTCAAATCTTTAGTGCACACCATACATGTAAATACATTCAATCGGAAATATATGGAAAAAAGAGTTGGAGGAAAAGTTTCGAAACACTCGTCTATTTTATTACATTCAATCACTACACGGAAACTGAAAGCACTGAAAGAATATTTTCTTTGTTTATTGGACTCACTGGCGCCATATAGAGTCATAGGAGGTCAATTGTTTCTCCATGGGCGAGAATCTGCGTGCATGGAACCATCGCATAGGGAGGACTTCATGATGGAAGACACCCACACTACGCTTCCATGGACCGTGAGCCTTAAAACGAATGTTAAATCAAAACTTCACGCTGCGGTACCAGTAGAATGATATTGAGTTTGGATACTTTTTGTTACAACCATATGGCAGCAATATTCATTATGAGTGAACTTTCTCTGGAGAGATTTCTATTTTGCTCGACTTACGGATACTTCGTCTCATTTAAAACGACTCTTTTTGACAAATTTCTTCATTTGCATATTTATCTTCATCAAATAGACTGTTCGAGTATGTATTCCGGTTTACAGGTGTCTTCAGGAATGAAATAAGACTGTTTCTCTGTTTCTTTTTGTCAGGGATGGAACTCCTGAGTCGCGCAGTTCATTTCTTTATGGTAAGTTCGAGGACGTGATATAATTCACATATAACGGCTATATTATAGACATGTAGAGAAATAATATATATTTTCAGTACATGCGATACAGCACTTCCGTCGAAGTCTATCAGAGGATCTTCTTGGGGGCTTGTGGAAACGAAACAGTGTTTTCGTACATGTAAATTACAGTCATAGAGGTTTTGAGCACCCGTATTATGAAACTTGCTACCAGGTTTCTAGCCATAACAGATGCAGGCAGATCGATGTTTCCGTAGAGAAGAATTTTGAAGTCAACGATTGATCTTCACGGTTTAATACGTATTTGTTTTCAATTTTCAGCGTTGAGTCATAGCTGTTACATAAGGGATTGATGGGTCCGAGAAATTGCATATCATAGAAATGTTTTATTCAAAAATTATAGAGCAACGCATCGACAAGTCATTCGATGCTATTGGTGATCGAAAAATCCGATATTGAAGTTTCAGAGGACTCATTTCCTTCATTGGTATACAGCACTGGAATCTACTTGGTGCGTACAGTGAAAAGGCGAAAATGAACCAGTCAAGCTCCGACTAAAGCGTTTTTTCAAAGCAGATGAGGAGCAAATTTCTCTTCTCTAACTGTTTCAAACTAAAAAATGAGGTTAGGAATATTTATGTCATTCAGCGTACCATTGCATAATTTTAATTAAAACTCTATGAATTTTTGAAAAATAATGTGTGCTGCTATGAGTAAATTTTCCTGTCCTTTCGGCACTGGTATTGGGGTCTGCAGTGTTGCTCAATTGATTTTTGAGGACTTCAGATGAAATTCTTGCAATAATTTAAAGTATTTTGTATGACTTTACGCAATTATCACGAATAAAAAGTTCAAAGCAGGACCAACTGTTTTGCTGCCGAATCTAACGGGTTGGTGTTTGGGTTCTTAATATTTGAAAGATGCGAGTGACTGTGGCCTAAGATATTCTGCAAGGTAGCTAACTGCTGATAAATTACACGGCGATGAACACGGATAATAAAGGAGACCGCTCTTTCGTCTGAAAGGAGTTTGAACGACTCTCAGCTGCCATTGTTTCCTTCTTAAAGCCTTTTTTCGGTGCTCTGTTCCACCGACGGTAAAAAGCGCCCCATAGATAATCAGAACGACAAAAAGCTTTTTTTAGAATTTTGCGCAGGTACGATACCGTAGTGTACGTTCAAGCGGCAGGTTACTATGCCGTGCCCGGTCTGATTGATTTTATGAGGCATTTTAGCAGCCTCGAGGGGTATTCCTTTTAATGTCCTATTAGAGTGGTGTTCTCAAAAAGAGCTCTCTTATTATTGGTCCTCTTTGTAGGCATGCACTCTTAATGTCCGCGCAACCAATTTTGAGTTTTAATACGGACGCTACTGACAACGTGATATTGATCTTCGAAACATGCGCGTTTGATGAGTCGTTTCGTATGTGGCCACGCTCTCTGTCCCTATTTTCATTTGGAAAGAGCCTTTTCTTGAGCCTCTCGGTACTTACCTTCTCTCATGTATACTACTTGCGAGATTTATTACCTTCTATTCTGTAGGCACCTTGGAAAAATTCAATTCTTCATACGCATCTTTCCAGGCTTCCTCCATTTTTTTGACATCGCTCTCTCCACAGGCCATGGAGGTGCGCATTCAGATTTATTCCTATTTAACCGTTCGCTTCAAATTATTTCATATAGCTTCCCGGGCTTCACTTGCTCTTCCGTAGTCATTACTGTCCCAGGAGTGTCTTCTGTATTGCTTTTGATATCATCTAATCCCGCTCCCGGTCATCAACTCAGTCGGCGGATATAAAGGAGTCTATTATCATGATAAATCTTGTCTGCACCATTAGCGGGATCTTTTCACTGCTCTGCATATAAATTCCTGTTTGAAGTTCACTAGCAAAAAAAGTCTCTTGAAATAAGTCTTATGTGCTCATAAGAAACTGATTCTGTGGCCCTTAGTCGTACCTCCTGTATTTGACTAGTACTAGAGTGGTCTCTAGTACCTTCGCATTTACCCATCATTATTTTATTTTTTAAAAGGTATCTTAATATATCCAAATGTGATATCCATTATTATCTTTGTTCGGGGCAACCAGATGGTGGTTTCTAGGCCTCGTGATCCGCTATAATATTCGTTTGCTTTTTCTTAGATGTGCATCCAGAAGCTCTTTGTTCTAGAAATACTGGCTCTTACGCCGAGAAAGGACGGCATGTAGCCCCTCGCAAGCTGAAATATATTCAATATGGAGTTCCCATAAAACAGGTTTCAAAGAAATGAGGCACGCAAAAATAGAATTTTGGGTGATTTTTTGTGACTTCTTTTGATATGGGCTGGAGTATCTGCTTTAAGAACCCATTGTAAAATTCTATACAGCACTTTTTGACAAGAATCGAGGCGACCTTGCATGAAGCGAAACTCCGTGTGCTAGTAAAATCTTGAGGGCACTGGTGTGGGACGTTGAAGCCGTTGAAGCACCTTAGGTGCAGGGCAAGTGTAAGTAAGCCGCGGTAAATGGCTCTAGAACCTGTGGCAAAGGGCATGCGATAGGGACGCCCAAAATGAGAAAGGATAGAAGGGCACAAGTGGTAGATTGGTCAGAGCAAAGGGTAAAGGGACCTTTGCGGTAGTGCTTGGTAGCAGTTTCTCGTTTAGGCTTGCGACACCCTTCACTAGTGTATATAGGTACATTGTTCTCATATAAGGGCCATTTTAAGAGCATTTTTTAGAATACAAACATTTTTAGCCGCTTCTTCCGGCCATACGTGTATATTAATGCATGTGGATGCTCGATCAAAACAATGTTTTGAGAGTTGCAACTCTAGTCAGCACAGGAAAAACTTTTTCTTAAGCAGCATCCCTCAATTTTCCCTTATTCTTCGCAAAAATGGACCCCCAAGCCGTTCCTGGAAATCCAATTCAATGCCATGCTTTCCTTTTTACGTCAGCTGCAGAATGTAAGCGCTTGTATGGCTCGGCCTGGAGGACTAAATTGGTCAGTGCAAGTGGCATTTCAGTCCATATTGACATAGTAAGTGGGCGAAAGATAATTCAGTGGAAGCGAGCTGGAAGATACGCGACCGTTTTTGTAACCTACATGATGAAGATTTTCAACATCAAAGCATGACTACTTCTAACAGGCATTTTGGCGGTGTTGACCCGCTTCGGTTGCCGAATGAACTCGATAGTCAAGATTTGGATGCTTGAACCATCGTCCCCAACCGCTGCAGATATGAATTCAGATGATTCAGCGGTGTATCAATCAGACACAACTGTAAATGCTCACGAGCGATTGTGGACCAATCAGAACGTTTTTAAACCTGTTAATGAAAACGATTCGGAAAAAGCTGCAAGATAATTAGCTACCTCTTGTAAAACTCTTACTTATGGCCATGCTCCCTTAGATTTATCCGCCATTTGAATGCTTTATGAGCAAGTTTCCGCTCCGTCACCTCAATGGCATACGTGACCTTACAAAAAACGACTGCATGCCATTGGAATTCAGCACGTTTCGTCAGGGCAGATATTGAAGTTCTCTGGTTTTCTCATTTTGATTGACAAGGTATATATTTTCGAGTCGCTGTGACCTCTGGAATGAAAATGGGATCTAAGTATATTCTAGGACCAAGCTTTGGAAAGATCATTTCACGCAGGAGATTTGAGCTGATTCCTGGAAGTAGTTGCTTCATTCAATTCTCTCAAACGGAAGAAAGGCCTTTGGATGACACAAGATGGTCTCTGGGGAGTAGATTTTTGAATGCCATCAATAACCGCCAAAGGAAATATGTTACGCCATCTTCTAAATATATCTATGTAGACGAAAATATCAGCAGCTGGTACGATCTCGGCGGGTGCTGTATTCAAGAAAGGACTTCCCTATTATTTTGTCTATGGACGGAAGGCCCGAAAATGGCTACTAATTGAAGCCTTCGGCGTGAGGTCAGTCTGGAATACTGTTGAAGATGGAGCTCATCGTGGGAAAAGGGTGGTCTCCGACGTGACTTCACGAAGAATTCCGTCACACTACCGCTCTTACTTTTTCGCCTTGTTCAAACTGTGGATGAAGAAAGAGATCGCTTCGTACGTAATGATGGGACTCATATTTTGCATCAGTGTCAACCGCAGAAGCCTTGGTGAATATGGAATGAATTTTTTGTGCGGTCAAAAATGCAGTCAGGGAATTTACGATGCAATATATATCCTCAAAGGAGCTCACGGAGCGCGAAGATCATATCTCGATGGTCTCTAAGAATTTGAAACACCGTAAAAGTTTTATTGGCTGTTTGTGGATGGAAAAAGAACGAAGATATTTCATGAGCAGTTGCTATACAACCAATCAAGGACACCAATTTGTGGGGAAATATGAAAGAACTGTGGAGGGTGAAACGAAGAAGTGCAATCCGGAGATTTTGGTTCCAAATGTTGTGGAAAGGTACTATGACACGTGTTCTCTAATTGATTGTCTCAACACATGCAGGCAAGATAAGCTTGAAATTGAGAAGGAAATTGGAAATGAAAGATTGGTCGCTCAGGGTCAATTACTCTCTCTTTTCGATTATAATAGTTGATTCATGGCTACTTACAAGCATTCATTCGGACCAAGACTCTCGTTTTCACTCTCACTTCATAGTATAATTCTTATGATATTCTTACCAAGGAACTCATTGAAAACAAGTTTGATTCTATATCTCGTCGCCCATCTAATGCATAGAAGATGAGGAGGATGACACGTCATTGGATCCATTTGCAGGTGTTGGAACCCATCTCGCAGTGAAAAACAACAAGAGCAAGTTAGGTGATGGAGAGTACACTAACGCAACTAAACAGGGTTGTTTTCAAGATCTGTAAGGTGAGTAAGTCTAAATTTCTTTGCTGTACTCGCCGTGATAATGTGCTTTGTGATACTATTATCTGTCACAAGACCACAGAAAGTTGTTTCTACATGGTCCATTTGCGCGAGAACCGTCAAATTAGAATTCAACAAAGATTCAAAAGGTGAAGTCAGCTAGTTTTACTTTCAAGAGGATGCCTACGGGCGCACTGAGACAACAGCTTTTTCACAACCAATCGAGTTCCTAACGGAGTTTACGAGACTCTGATAAAGACACAGCAAGAACTGAACCCACAGCCTCCGGGTCAGCAACCTACGATTCGCATCATAGTCCACCGTCCCAGTGACGGATGGGAGAAGTTTCTATGAAGTATTTCAAGTTGGATGCGATTGCACCTTATTGAGAAGGCAGTCAAGACCTGCTGCGCGTTGCCCGCGCCGCCTGTCTGGACTGCAAATACGAGGTCCCGATTCTTGTCGCGGGAACGAATATCTGCCCTGTGGACATAGTCATTCAACCCCGCCCCTGCTCACTAGCCAACACGTCTGCCACATAGCCTGTGATTTTCCGTTTTCTCGCCTTCCAATCAAGGGCGGGAGCACAAGGCCAAGCAAATGGCCGGCAGCGCCGCTAATATCGCCAACGGAGACAAAGTCAAAGACTTGGAGCGGAAACTGGTACGAATCATCCCGCTCCTTTTGCACAACACCCTTCAAGAACCAAACTTCAAGTTCCAGCCCCTGAGTTTCGATTACTTCGGTGCCCCATCCCCGTCTCCATATTTTTTCCTAGAAGACTTCATCTCGCGCATCGCAGAGAAGTTAACACAACTACAGGAGTAATCTGCAGACGTGTTATATCAGCGCATAAGTTTCACACTGTGTTCTTCTGTTGCGATGGAGATTCAATCGCGATCTCCACTGCACATGCCTGAGGTGGAACATCTGTCGTTTTCTTAGCCGTATAGTCAGACCTGCGGTGTACACGATTGATGCTCAATGAAGTAAAGTTTCTTCAGAAGGGTAGAAACTGCGGAAGTGATATCTACTGTAATTACTGCTTTATAGAGTAACCTTTTTTACTACAAAGTATTGGGCCTAAAACATTTTTGAAAAAAATTTTGTCCTCATGTGAGGACAAAGTGTGACTCATACATGTATGAGGACAACAATTGACGGATAGACACTAGGGGGACTATTGCGGCGCAAAGATTCCGCGTTCTAACACAAAAGTTTAGCTACTGTAGGGACACCTGGTGACTTTACTCACACTCCAGTTCAAATTGTGACCTTACCTAAGAACGGCGCTGGGAGTCCCGCAGAGAGGGCTCCCTACTACTGTAAACTATCTGCACTGCTATGCAAATTATACCTAGTGTACAGTAAAATACATTGGGCTGGTGTACCTAGCGTACACAGCCCCCGTGGCATACAGGGTATGGTGTGCTTTTTACTCATTAATTTCCTCAGTACTTGTGCATGGCCACTGAAAATTGACTAGCTTGGGTATCTCCTGTACAGTACAATTGTAGCCAAAAAATAGTAATTACCCTAAAAGTCAAAATTAACCTAAATTATTCTAAAAATTATTACAAGTTTCTAAACAGTTTACTCTCTCCTCCCAGCCGGCAATGCTGGACATCCAGCAGTACAACCTCACTCTCCGCTACTCACTGACGGGTTTCAAACCATCGCGTGACCCCTCTCCTGAAGTACTTACTGCAACTAGACGGAGAACTCCGGGTTAGCATTGAATCTTGTTTGTGTACTATTCCGTTAAAATCAGAGTTTTCGAAGCATATCCGTATGTTTTGAGCATTCCTGGGAGATACCGTACTTTCCTCGTCGTAGCAATGGTCCTCATGTTGACGAGAAGGTAGGATCATACCGTTATTCTATGGACACACTACTTCAGCCGACAGGCTTTTGCACTTTTGCTGTTCTAGGACAAGCTGCCTTGGTTGTGACGTCACATGCGACCCCATTAACTAAAACTCAGTCTTTTCAGTTCTTCCGTGTCGGTAGGTGCATCCGAACCAATGGTCTTGGTCTCTCTCATTTCCGTTCGTATCTTTTTGCGGAATTCTGGTCTATCATTAGATCAATGCCCGTTCTTTCCGCACGCGTGGCAAGTAGATTCTTATTTCAACTTTTCAAGATATGATGCTGTCTTACCGCCCATTGGAGCTTTCCCCAACATAGACCCGAACTCTCTTATAATGGTGTCAACAACTTATAAGAGAGAAATGATCACTTCGTTAATTAAAACATTTAGGTTTCTTCTTCTGTCGATCGGTTCTTCAGCTCTATTCAAAAAAAGGCCCCCCTCGCTGACAAACAATAAATCCGGTAAATATGAAGACGAAAGATGAATACAAATGTCTCATTTTGCTCAATTTATTCTTCAAAGAGCACAAAAAGATCACACGGCGGCGTTTTGCAACAATGAAGAAGGTATTTTACATTTGACTGACGCTAAAATGCAGCTGTTTATTGATCAATCTTACATCATAAATTAGAAAAATTAAATCATAATAGAAAATTAAGTACTATAAAAAGTAATACTCGACAATCTGCTTTGACTACAAATTTTATTACCGGAAAGAATTAACAGATTCGCCAACAGGGAGTTAGAAAGAAGTTGCACTAGAAAGGGAGTCTGTCCACTTGAATGAAACTTTACTTCATTGAGTATCTATCGTGTACACTGCAGGAATGACTATACGGCTAAGAACTAACCGGATGTTCCACGTCAGGCACGTGCAGTGGGGCCGCGATAGAATCTCCATATAGAAAGACCACAGTGTGCAACTAATATGCTGATAAATACGTGTCAGATCAATGGGTCGGCGTAGAGCCAATAGGAATAAAAGGGCAAGACATCATAGGGGACCATAATTGGAGATCGCAGAAGTAGACAAAGGGGTGATTATCTCTTTTCTTTTTGTCTCACCCCACGAGCCGTTTCTCTTTAGGGCCCTCCTACATTGAAAAATAGGCAAAAACGAGCCGTGTGTATGCAGACATGGTGCATGCCCAGATTTGTCCATAGGACTTTCCACTGGTACGAAGACGGTCCATTACAATGTAAAGCACCATCCCGTAACCACGCCAAACCAAAACACACCAATCCCCTTGAGATCTTCTCGCGCCAATTATGCTGGACATTATTCTATAAAATCTATTTTGACCATGTCCGTGTTCCCTCACACAATCGCTTCGACCTCACAACAATGTCTCCTCCTGTTACACCCAAGCCCCCCCTCCATGGCCAATCCGCCAACAGACTTAAACGAAGCCACGAAAACATCTCAACCACTGCAGTCTCAGGCACCAACTGCTTCCTCACCCAGTCAGTCCCCAACCGCATCTCCCGAACAATGGACCCTCTGTCAGTAATGCACCCAATCAATAACGCAAATAGACAAACACAACTATGACCAAGAAACTGTTTTGATTCTTCTTTCTATCATAAAGCGCGCAGTTATGGATCGCAAACAAAAAAGAAATCGTTGAAGGATTTTTCATTAGCGCGGCAAAAACTCGCTGAGAAGAGGTAGACTGTGAAGTGCTCACAAAAGACATAGCAAAAAAAATTTACGCGCATGAAACAGAGAGTACTCTGCATTCATACGGAAAATATCTGAGTCTGGTAGGGATAGATATGACCCAGAACTTTATGGTAAGCCCGAATTTTATGAGAAAATGCATGAGATTGAACACGGAAAGGCCCGTCACGACCCCCATGCTGCGTTTTGCAGTGAAAAGGATAGTGTTGTGAGTATGAACCGTTAACAAGCACACAGAAGAAATCCAAAGTGTTGCATCCAAACTTGTTGGGGATTTATTCCAAGAACAAGCTAAAATTCATGGTTTGCTTATGGTAGAGATTTAAGAGGCAAAGAAGAGAAGGCCAAAAATGCGGAACGTCATCGAACGCTTGGTTGACAAGATGTAGAGGCTACACTTGTCCTACTTTTTCAATTGCATAGTAAAGCAATGCATCACGTTTTTCTTGGCGGCATTAGTTTAGTCTAAAACCGTGTTTTCTTCACCGATTCATATTGCGGTAAAATAATGGTCCCCCATGCCTCCAACATCAATACAGAGACTATGAAGCAGCATTAATGCCAGGCGGATGAAAGAAATGAAATCCTCGTGATACAGTTTTTATACTATCCTTGAGAACTTTAAAGCGATTCTTCACATACCAAGTGCGCATTGAGTAGGCATACGAGTCTAGGATGCAAAAACGTCCCATGTCTTGAGGGTAGGGCTGGCTTCATTTTCTGATTGAGAGGAGCTTTTCATCAATTGACGTCTAAATTGAATGCACAGTCCCCCATCATATAGGGCGTACTATAACATTAGCAATCATCAGATCCGGAATGTGCGCTCCAAGGCACAGTCCATCCTGAATTTTCTTCTTCAATTATGACAGAGATTATATGGTGGAGTCACCCGGAAACACCAGCCCCCCAATATCCGCAAATGTGAACCTTCGATCCGCATATACCACCGTAAATATTACGACCCTTGTAAAGCCTTTGTAGAAACGATAGTCGTAGTATTGATCTTCAGGACAGTTAGGCCATGGAATATGAGTGCCGGTCTATTGCGCCAACACAGTACGGAAACCCACTGATGCGTTCAAATACGTCCATCACTTGAGCAAGTTCTTGTTCTGTAGATGGTAGTCGAAGCCCCTGGTCATAGGCAGAACAGATAACTCGCGACATGAATTTACAGCTTTCGATACTGTGCTGGGACTAATCCCTAGTTGGCTTCCAATGGCCTCGATCGGCCTCGTTCGTCGCGCAACCACAGCACATAAGAAATGCAGACAAGCGTAGTTCAGGGGCAGATGGGCACGGAACTTAGTTGCTGCAAGGGTAATATTTGTGCGTGTTTTTCGAATTAATCTCTCAAAAAGAGTGGAGGGATTCGAAAAAGAGATCTCAAGATTCCGGAAATAGAGCTTGGAATTTAAGAACCATGCACTATCGTTACGATTGTACTCTCAAACTCTCCAGCTGTGCCATTTCGTTGCTCCTTCGGGATTAAGGTGAGTGCAAAAGCAGCGCTTTCAGTACTGAGAACAATAGCGGCATGCTCTTCGGGCTCGTCATCAGTTGTCATGAATGCTTTATCAGGGCTAGAACAGTTGGACGAGCATCGGTCATGATGAATTACGGGAAACGTAAATCGGGGAATGATGGTAGTTTCGAAATTGTCCAAGGGCTGGGGTCGCTTCAAAAGCGACCCCAAAACTTTGTCCATTTTTGGGAACTGTGGAAAGCTGTGTCGTGTCGTGCGGAAAAGGGAAATCGAAAAATTTCAGGGTAAACTCGACAGCATGTGCCGTGCGCTGTCTCACTATAGAACAGACCTTATAAGGCTAGCTACCCTTCTGAGGACTACTGCAGAAACTCACATATAAGAACAGTTGTCGAATCTACAGCCCCTTATCGCTCCAGCCAATCGGAGTGTCGCTTACATCTCACGCCCTGTTCCCGCTCCTTCTGTACCCCTTTCGCCTCTCCGGTGTTACTGTACTCGGTGTACGGCACGAGCCTCTTACAGTGCGGCGCTCCGACACTGTATTTTACCTACACTTACTTCTCTAGGTGCTACTGTGCTCTTCTGTACAGTAGGGTGCCAGAAACGCGTTGAATCGCTCATATGAACGATAGTGTACACCATCTATTCCGCAGTTGACGGTTTACTGGCTCTACTGTAGTGCGCCCTCCCCCAGGATTGGCTACTGTACTGTAGTAGTAGCCATCTGATTATGAAATAATAATATGTACGTACTTGAAGGCAAAGCTTAAATGAGAGCACTTTTCAGTAGTTTTGTAAAACAAATCGAATTGAATTACTCCCATGATATCGTTTAAATGTGAATGACTTGACAGCCTAGAAACCATACCTGTCAAATTAGATAGTTTATAGGAACGGACCTCATTTCTGGGTAATAGATCATGAAAAACACTGAAATCCGTAGCAAGGGTGACTGATTAGCCATCGTAATTCTGAAATACGAAAATAGAAATATGTTATAGAGATTTAAATTTAGATGTTATACATTTTCTACTATTTACAAGAGATGTGAATAATCGTATCTATTTTTCTAGAAGTAAATATCTGGCAGTATGTAGTCTTCTATTATCTAGCTCGTAAATTTATATAGTTTGTTTACTACTACATTAACTATAAAGCAACGTAGACAAGAAAAGTTGGACCAAAGTATTAGAGATGAATGAAAGGATACGCAAAAAAAATACATATGGGAAAGAATGTAGTTAATTGACTGCCATTTCTGAGAACGATAGAGCTACACAGCCTGTAACGAGAAAATTCAGCTCAAAGAAATTACAAAAAGAATATTCTGTATCCCAATTTTAATTCTGTTACTTCGCGGCAATATTTCTCGCGGATGTATTGTCTTTTCATTACTAATTCTAAGCTTTTTAGTCAAAAGACAAATATTAATTACTTTGACGAGATTTTTGGCTTTTCTGGTTGACATGTCAGCATCGTTCTTGATATGTTAGGTTGAGTGAAGAGCGCTTTGTCCTGCATTGTAGTTCACATTTAGTTATTTAACGAATTATCCGAACTTTTTTCGGAAACAACGAACCAATATGAGGCGCTCAAGACCTCTTCATAGGCCTTGCAAATGCTTCCCTTGACAAGTTTACATTCACTTTTAAGTAAAATGTGTCATGAGCCTTGCATTTTTTGTAAAATGTGTCATGAGCCTTGCTTTCTTTTGGGGTGTAGCCTATTACCAGCGGAAAAGGGTCGAGTCAATGGTTGGGATGGGCTTACAGCACGATATTGGATCGAATTTGTTGTTTAAGCATTAGATTAACTAATAAATATTATTTTTGAAGCGGTTTTCATCTTTTCCATGCTAATAAGATTACGCAAAACAATAATGAGGCCATTCATCGATCATTGATTTAATTTAAAAATCTTTATTTGCTCACCCTATGCAAGATACTTGTGGTAGCACGGAGCTGGCAATACGCATATGTGGAAGGCATACATGCCTCGGGGTAAGTCCCAGAGGTGCGCGAACTTACATTGGGCAAGGGTAGAAAGGAAGAAGGTAAAGAAGGTACTAAAAAGGTAGTAATGCCGCGAGCAAAGCCAAAGGCTCTCATAGAATGGGCACTACCAAAGACCTGACTTGTGGGGACAACTCGCCATACTTGGAGGCGTTTACTGTGGCCGAATCCGAAAAACATTAGTACTATTTCTAAACTATGCTACTTTGTAGGACATACAGTAAATGTGGTCCAGTAACGGAAAAAGTCCCAAACTGGTCATATATGTAGGAGTAGTAATTTTGTGCTTCCGTTTTGTGTTGGATGGCCTCAATACAGTAGTTAGCCCTTTTCCGCTCAGTTGGTGTGTTGTGGTAGTGGTTTTATTAGCCTGGTATACATTGGCCAGGCGTGGTAGATAATAAACAATCCCAGCAGCTAACAGTAAAGCTGTAATGCAAAAATGTAAGATTGTCCACAGTGTTGACACGTTCAGGAATACGTGTCATAGTTGGCACTGTTACACGTGTGTCTGTCGTTCATGTCCACATGTATGAGTTGTCGATGCATGTGTGTGTCCCGGCGGGTCCGGGTGGTACATCTTAGCCATAAGACAGGTGTCCCTGGGCTGTTTGGCCATTTGGGAGCTTCCAGAAAAATATGAAAAATTAAGCACCCAGTGTGCCCCTTAAAGCAATAGCAAAACAGGGTGGCTAGCGCCATCATACGACCGAGCCACTCTCTCTGGAACAAGGCGCCCCGACCAGACATCAAAAATGTTTGCCGATTATTTAGAGTACTGCGCTTCTACGGCAAACTACCGTTGGCACGCAACTGAGGTAGGTAGTGCGTCAAATTTACCTGTATCCAGCATAGCATGACCCCAAAAATTATAGATATGTAAATTACTCAAAATGCTTGTAATGTAATGCAAGACCCGAAAAGCCCGTAATTTACGAGTAATTTACTACTTTTCAAAGCAGAGTCAACTATCAGCATGGGCCATTCTGATCTGGATCAGAGCGTAGAATATGATCTAGTTTCTCTAGTATCACTGACGAGTCCACATCATCAGCATCCCAGACGGAACTGTCGGGGAAGAGGTCAAGTTCAAACTGCACATCTCCCCACCCATTATGATTGCTGCTCTTCTGATACGTCTCAAACCCTTGTAACATCATGTTATCCACTGGACTGTCCCTGGCCGTAGCCATCACAGCAGATGATACCCTGTTCAACTGATTTGAATTAAAAATCAGTGAACACTGCATATCCGCCTTTCTGTCTGCTAACCTATTGCGCGTTTTTGAAGGAACTTGGCTTCGTGTTTTAAAGGACCTTTCCGGTCCAGCAAAAGAGGGCATCAAACAGAACACCCTCGACGCCAGCTTTGATAGAACGGGTTCGATCATAAAACCAGAGTTACGCCACCAGAGCTGCGGGTGATAGCAGGTAACAGATGAATCGTAGCGGCTATTACGGCCCACCCACACAGCAAGTCATCGACGCATGTCCGCCACTTCAGAGTCATCTAGACCCATATGTTTGCAATCCTTTTGTACGACAGACATTAACGAACGATCCTTCAATAGCCATTGAACAGAATGCAAACGCTCTTGAGAAACCAATGGATCTAAAATTAAACACAGAAAATGGACTTCGCTCTCAATCGTAGAGAAACGTTCGAAAAGCTTGCCCTTCATAGTGTGTTATTCGTCCAAAAGTAGTACAAAGCGGCATGCATCCAGTATGGCCGTGAATGCCAGGGGAACAAGTGACATAGGGTACAAGTCCGACTCCATGACTAACTTCCGCCATGATCAAATTGTAAAGAGGCATGAATATCCCTAGTTTAGTCCCAAAATCTCCATTCGTTGCAGTCAGATGAATCTTGTAGGCCGTGTTTCCATTAATTTGAACGTTTAGTAAAGCCTCGTTTGCCGGTTTCATCTTTTCCTCGACTAGTAAGTTCTTAATTGGTTTTTTGTTTTGTAAAACAAAGGAAAACATTTCCGACACGCCATTCCATCTAGTGGGGGAAAACCACTTGATCATTTTCGGGACAGGGGTTTTTGCGTTACGGCGCTTACTAAGCTCTGTGTTGGCAAGATGATTATGGCGAAAATAACTAGCGACCATTGCCACCAACTTGAATAATGAAGATGTACTGGGCAAGGCTAAAGAGTCTTTCACAACGAGGGAAACAGAATGACAACATCATCCATAAGAAAAGCAAACATGGTTTGAACCTGACGCATGTACTCCAGATGCGAGTATCCGCGTCTTAACCATTACATTGGGGGCGTCGGTGACAAGGCCATAGGCTTTCGTAAACTTGTACACGTCCCCAAAGCATTTCTTAAACATCTCGGCTACGGTATAATCTAATGTTTTAAGCGTCTCTCTGCGTGATCCTAGCCGAAAAGAAGAGGCATGGAATTGAATCGGACCGCCCCAAAGGTAGTGGAACCCCGGCTTCGAGTTAATATCAGAGAAACCATCAATGCCAATACAAACGGCAGGTAAACTTCGTAGATTTTTGGCAACGTTCCCATTGCACTCTTCGAACCCCTGCTGAAGATAGCTGTTAGCTATCAGTTCTCGATTTGGAGGCCGGTAGCAGTTCCCAGAAACTGCATCCCAAAAAGGCTCCCAGTTTGAGTCATTCAAGCTCCCAAATGGCATTCCAACCTTTACAGCTGCCATTGCGAATTCATTGTCAATTACATCTTTTTGGTTCTTTTTTTGAGCCTGAACGAACGGTAGAACCAAAGTTTGAGACTGTCTTGCGGACTAAACGGTACGTGCAGTGCTTGACGAGTTCACATAAGAAGAAAATCTCTTTGCGTCTCTAAGCTGGCGATAAACTTCAGGGAATTTGCGTCGAAACGAAAGACATGACATAAAGTGATTGCGCACTCGTGCGGAATTGAATCGCTTCTTGCCCATACAGCATTTGTATATAACTATTCCCTGTGGCCTATTGTCCAATCTTTGGACAAACGGCTAAAAATTGAGCGCTTTTGTTTGCCTCTTCTTGATTTCGGGAGTGAGGCACTCTGTTTCCGTTTTGTCTCGATCAGGAGCATCAATGGCATCAGACATGGGGTTCGGGTTCGAGGTTGGTCGTGGCTGAATAAAGAAGATGGGGCAGAGAGAGCGATAATCAGAGTCTGTGTGTAGTTTTAATGAGAGGTTTGTGATATTTCCGTGAACTAGATCTCTGTGTTAATACTGGTTTCGGACAAAGCAGCCACTTTGCGATGTAATATACCGTACTACTGTATTGTATTATTGCAACTGTTACTTTTGTTTGAATGCTAATCAGAGCATCTTACCTTACCGTTAACTCGCAGTAGTGGCCCTGGTGATCAGGGCCTGATGAGCACATAACTGATAATGGTTGGCGTCCCTAAGATTCCAATGCACTAGATTGAATCAATTCTGGTTGGTATATTAGACCTAGTTTCAGAGATTTAGTCATCTCATTTTCAACTGATTGATTGTTCTCTGAACGCTCAACCATTGTAATAGATCGGCTGGCTGTTCAGCTTTCGAACTCATGCTACGTAAGCATTAAGTAAAGAGTCACCTCTTTGGCTTGTTATGGAGCTAATTTTGGAATTAGTCAACCGTTCATTCTCAACGACATTGTTAACAATGTAGTTGTTAACAATGTCCTTGAGACTCTGTAAGTGCAATGACCGTTGATCGGCAGCTCAAGCATTTTGCGTGTCCAGCAATGTATCAGCCAGTGGCTTTTGGTCATATCTGGACACATAACTTGAGTTTCAAGACCAGATCCCCTCGCTTTAAACCAGGGGTGTTCCCCGGTACCCTTCCGGGTTCTTAACTGTAAAACCAATTCTCCATGCGTAATTTACGCAGAATCACCAGAAATACTTGTAAATTACATTGTAATTTTTAATTTACTGGCCTTGTAAATTACAAGCGGCATCTTTACCAAAACTTTCCTTCTTGACCGCCCCCAATGAAACTCTAAGATTCCGTATCTGGCTACTTGGCATTACCCAATGATCATGTCCCTGGTGTGAGCTGGATTACAGTACTTCTGTAAGGAAAGGGAGAATGGGAGCTAGATTACAGTACTCCTGTAATGCCCTTTGAGAGTGACCTCCCGTCTCAAGGGCTCTTAGGTAGACTGTCCCCGGGTCCCGTCCTCCGAGAATAAACGGAATCGTTCATCACCGCTCTCACACCTGGCAAATTAAAAATATTCATAAAACCTATTTTACAGGTAAGGCAGTATGTATAGTAGGCTTTTTCATGTGACGCGCCCTGAAGCACGAAGTGTACATTGCGAAATTCACGTTTACTAATCGGTTGTAGCCACATCTTAAGTTGGTTATGCCACTGCATGCGGCCACATGTGTACAAGAGATGCTCACTTTATTCCCTACCGGCAGTTTTTCATTTCTATACTGACTTTAGATGTAGAGTGGGAGATAATGAGGAAAAAGAATCGAAGAAAAGGATAAAGGAGCTGAGCAATTAAGGATTGCTTTTTTCTGGGCAATCATTTATTTGTTTGGCGATCAAGCGTAGTAGAAAAGCGAACAACCATAGCTGCTTTCGTTGGTATTTAGGTGGAGGGTACCTTCGCTTGATTTTTTGACCGTAAGCCGTCATGAGCGAGGGCGTCGTCTCACTCGATTGGTCAACCGGGGCCGATATCGAATACTTTCTGTTCTACTTCTAGACTAGAATTTGGTACAGCAGGAGGTATATCAAGAGAAGAAGTGTCGGGGGCTCATGAAGTCTCTACGAGGAGATGCATTTCAGTTCCCGTACAAGAAATATACCGAGGGAGGCGAGCTGACTGGAGAAGGCAAGAATTGTGGCACTTTCTGCATCTCGCTAAAGAACAAAGGTAGTCTGAAAGCAGATCCGAGCATTTTACTCGAGAAAGAGTGGTTTTTGAAGTTTTTTGAAGTAGAAGATGTCGTCTATTTTGTCAAGAAGGCGGACAACGCGTACACTGCGGCCCAATTCACCGATGAGCAGAAGTTTTACTTTTTGGTGAAGGCTCAGTCGTTGGAGAAGCCTTTCGCTTCTTTACAATGTTGCACGCACTGTCTTTTTATAGGTAATTGAAAGATTTGTTGAAGAGCTATCAATAGTCAAGTGACCGCTTGGTTTTGCCATAGGGATACATGTCAGGAGTTACAGTCAACGTGTCATATGACCTGATTCGGCCAGGCGAAGTGAAGGGCATGGAAAACAGGGCAGAGTCTGGTAAGATCGATGCACTGGTGTCAAAACTGGCGGGGTTATCGTTGTTAGTCCAGAAAGGCGGAAGGGACTGGGGTGAGATGGCAGGTTAAGCGGGCTCGGTCAACGCCGCAACCAAGGACACTTTGTTGGAAGCGATGTCCCGGGTTGCACTTACTTTGCCAAGATCGGGCACGATGGGTGCGAGTGTTGAAGAGGGGGTGCGAGATGCGCGTGTCCCTGGTGTTTCAATTTTGTGGAAAGCACGAGCATGGAGAGGATGACTGTTGGACAAAGGAGCGGCTTGACGAGGCGCAGGCGGCGAAGGGTTGCGTCGCTAACGTGACTATAATCTAGGAGGAGGACTCCCACGTGGTGGCAGTACGCTGCAGGAGGGATAGGTAGCCTTTGCAGAAGATGATCATGACCGAGCGCCCGAACGCGTTGGATATTTGCAGAATCACCGAGCTCCCTTCTTCGCAGACGGTGCCGAAGTAGTAAAAGAAGAGTGTGCACGGAAAGATGAACAAGAAGGGAAGCGCTAGCGGTGGTAATGGGCTGAATAGATTCATGGAGAGGTATGACTTCGAGGCTGGGTTGGCTCAAGCGAACATCGGGGTTTCGTTCGGTCAGATACTAAGAGGTGACCTGAAGGATGCAGACAGAACTTTGAAGAAGTTGATGAACGGCGTGAAGTTCCGGGTTTCAGCAGGTAATGAAGGCGTTGGTGTTTTTGCTGACGTGAGGAAGGGCAGGACAGGCTAGTCTCAGAGTTCATCTACATCAGCTAAAGTTAGGGGAGTATTTTCAGTCGTAGTGGAGGGGCGCAAGTTTCACATGGTATCTGTGAAGTTTTATGGGAGTAAAGTTAGGGTATTGCTGGATGCGGGTGCGTTGACAAATATAATGGCGCATAGGTTGCCTGAAGAGTTGGATCTCTGCCAGAGCGAGACATCGAGCCTTAATATAGCAGCCGATGGGGCCACAGCAAGGGTAATAGGCGAGCTGAATGGATTACCAGTGATGTTCGACACTTTGACCGTGCCTTCTACCTTCTTGTTCCTAACAGATTACCATTTTGATCTGATTATTGGGGCATGAGCGGTGCGAGGTTGGACTGGAGACGTTTTTCGGTAATTTTTACAAATAGTAGTGAGACTGAAATATCGGTAACTCTCCCCATGTATGCGAAGGTCATGGAGGAATTGGGGGACGAGTACGGCGAGTTTATGTCCTCCCCAGAAGATGAAGTGGAAGTACAAGAATACAAAGACTCAACAGATGATGAAATCGGGGTGGTGATCTGCAGGGCCGGCCAGTCCCAGGAGTGGCATTTCGGGTGGAGAATCGGAGGAAGAAAAGTCCTAAGGCGAGTATGTCAAATGTGTAAGGAGGTTGAGCACGATTAATTTCATTCTCAAACTGAAGAAGAGGACAGCTTTTCCCACGTTAGAAAAGACTTCGATGAGTTGCGATATATGTTGAGAGATGTCGAGAGGTTTCTCAAGTTGGAGAAAGATCAGTCGAAGTTGTTTGTGAGGGCGTTGGGTGCGGTGCCGGAGAAATTGCAGGGCGACATGAAGAGGATACTCGTAGAGAGGGGCAATTTTATTGCGTGGAGCATCAACGAAAAATCCGGGAAATATCTTGTTCACTCATGCGTTTGAATTTGATGATCAAGAGCCCATATATAGACCAATAAGGAGTATTCTGCCAAGGTACAATACAATAATTCGAGAGAAGGTTGGTCGCATGTTGAAAGGAGGTATCATTCGTCTGTTGCAATCGCCACGGGGATTTACGGTGGTAGTTGCAACGAAGAACGACGGCGACCCTGGCTTCTGCAAGGACTTTTGTCCATTGAAAAAAAGGATGAAGGCCGATAAGAGGCCCGTCCTGTGCATCGAGAAGTTGATCGATGAGCTGCAATGGAGTTAAATATTCACCACCCTTGACGTGTTTAAGGGGTATTTGAACGTTCGTCTCAATGACCCTATTCAAGAGATGACTAAATTTAGGCGCAAGCACAGAGCGTTCTGTTTTGTGGTCATGCCTTTTGGGCTGCAAATGGGATGGCGTGTTTTCAGATTTTTGCAGCTATGTTGTTTGGGGAATTTCACTTTGTTGTTATCTACATCAATGATATATTAATCAATTTGCGGACATGAGAAGAGCATATAGGCCACAAAAAGATAGTGCTCGTCCGGCTAAGGATGGTTAATTTGAAGCTGAAGCTGAATAAATGCATGTTCGGTGGGCGGGAAGTGGAAATGTTAGGACACGTAGTCAAGGATAAGTTGGAGAAGACTGATGCCCGTAAGATCAAGGCTATCGCAGATATGCCGATATCGAGGTCTAAGATTGAGCTGCGGTAGTTTTTGGGGATGGCCTCAGATTACAGGGGGTTATTAAAAAGGGTTTGCGCAAATAACGTCCAGTCTACATCCCCTCTGTATGGTTTTACGAGTTTCGGTGGTAATTTTTATTGGAATGGAGAGGCGGAGGAGGCGTTTCTAGCCGTGAGGAAAGCGATAAAAACGCCTCCCGTGTTGGTATTGCCGGAATTAGAGATGTAGTTCACTGTGCACACTGATGCCTGCAAGTTTTCTATCGTGGTAGTTCTGGTGCGGAATGATGAGAATGGAAAGCTAAATCCAACGCAGTTTACGTGTAGAACATTGCAAGAACCAGAGAGAAAGTTCAGCACGTTACAGCGTGAGGCATTGGCGGTGATATTCGCGGTGAAGAAGCTCAGGCCATACCTACTTGGCTCGCCGTTTGTGTTTTTCTCTGATCACCGGGCCCTTAGTAAGACGTTTTCTAAGAAAAACATGCACGATAGATTGGAGAGGTAGTTGAAAATAATAGCCGAGTATGAGTTCAAGGTGATTCATCGACTCGGGGCGCAGAACGCTATTGCGGACTACTAGTCTCGAGCGGGGGCTGAGAATGTGGACGGTGCCAGTGAATTTGAGGCGCAAGAGGACGAATCGAAAAGATACTTGGCTGGTAAGATCGTGAGCAGAGACCTTCCTGGTACCCGATTCTATTTTGTTTAGGAGGTTGAAGGGTGGACTGCGAGTAGTGCCGGCGACTAAGGCGAGGAGAAAGATCATATAGGCCGTTCATGATATGGTAGGGCACTGGGATGTGGTAGCGACAAAGTAGTTCGTGAAAAATCGCTTTTGATGGCCTAGTTTAAGCCCTGACATATACAAGTTTGTGCATCCGTCCGACGAGTGCCAGAAGGTGCCTCCGGTGAGTGCTTAAGTCATTGGTCTGCGCCAGCAGTTCATTCGGTTTTTGGAGATGCTCTCAGTTGACTTTGCAGAACCACTCGGGAGGACAGCGAGAGGCAATCGGTTCTTATTGATTTGGGTAAAGCATTTAAGGAGGGAAGCCCGTCGTTGAGGCAACGAAAAGTGAAACCTACTAAGGGGGATTGGGATAATGATATTTTACAGATTATGGGCATTTAAATAGCTCGAAAGGGAAGAAGTGGACTGTCCTCGCTGTGTTTGATGTTCGGGAAAGAGTCTAAGTTGATTTTGGAGGACGTTCCTCTGGTTGATTTTGGTCCTGGGTCTGCGTCGAAGGCTGTGAAGTTTGTAGAGTTCACAGAAAGGCGCGTGGAGAGGGAAAAGCTAAATCTCCCAACGGGTGGTGCCGAACTGAAGAGCTAGCAGTATAAGGTTGTTGATGTAGTGTTGTTAAGAAAGACAGTAGTGATTAAGTTGATTTACCCACGATGGCTTGGACCGTATTTGGTAACGAGGCCAGGCACCTCGTGCACCATCTTTGGTCGCAGGGTAGCAAGGGGACGCGTGGCAGGATTCATGCAATGAGGTTGAACTCGTACGTGGCGCTGGATTGAATGGCGGTTACGATGGAAGGGGGAGAGCTGAGCATGCAATTGCCGCCGCCATGCCTCTCGATAGGAAAAAGATATAGGAAGGAAGCCTCTCGAATGATGCGCAAGATTGAAAGGTACAGCCACTACACCTGTAGAATTATTTGACGCCTGTTGATTGGTGCGAAGAGGCGAACAAAATTTGACACGTTGCTAAAAGTCTGCGGGGGGTCAGAACCGAGGGCCTCCCTCTTGTTCACCTCACCTCCCTGAGTCTGTGGCAGGACACCCCAACGTCAACATGCTGGCTCCCCTATTCAGCAGACTGGATATATATCTGAAGTGGGGGGAAGACTGCAAAAAATGGCTACTTATTCATTGCAGTTCTGGATCTACGTTTCTGGGGCTCGAATCTGGTAGCTGCCTATCTTTTTTCTATTGTTGTGTGAGTTTTAGTTGATTTACATTCCTTCTGTCACTTTTTGGGTTTGCGGCGACGGCGCAGCGTTTCCCCATTCGGGCACGACGTGAGGATCACTTGTGGAATTGTGCTCACTTTATTTTCTACCGTTAATGTTTCATGTCTATGCTAAGGTTAGTGGTGGAAAGGGAGAGAAAAAAGGAAAAGGACGGAGAAAAATGAAGAGACGATTTGACCAGTAAAAGATTGTTTTTTTGTAGGTAATCATTCATCGGTTTTGCGCGAGGAGCCGCAGTAGCAAAGTGGACAACTATTGCTGCTTTCCCTGCGTTCACCGTACCAGGCCTCACCTTGGCATCGTTCCCCTCTGCATCTTGCACATTCTTTTCCCATTGGCCTTGGCTTCTGCTTCTCCCATCGAACTTTATCCCCGATCCTCCGATACCTCCTACCTTCTTTCGCATCACTAGTCAAATTGCACATTACAACAGGGACGCCTTCTGCTTTCCAACCCCCGCACAGTGTCACATAACGAAAATATGGCCGATTTAAAATGCGAAGAATTCATCAAGAACTTGTCGGACAGTCCGGATCGCTCGGCAAATATAATCGAATACACAATGGAAAGTTCATATGACGACGCGGCCATTGATACTTCTGCCAATATATCGAAAAAGATGGCGAAGTCTACGTCGAAGAAGAAAGCGATGAAATAATGCCCTGCTTGAGTGTACAGGAACGGACTTTATACCCTTTGTATGGTTCGGAATTGTGGTCCAAATGGCATTAAAGTCATTAAAAAAGGTCCATCTGGATACTCTCCAGAATCAAACTCAGAGCTGGTGCTATCTTAAAGTCGCGCACTGTACCAAACACCTTTGCGAGCATACTATGGACCAAATAAAAGAGAGATCACGCAACCAAAAGACTTTAATTAAACTGCAAACACATTCTACTTGAACTACAGCGTGAAAATCATTGAAGAATCCTGCAACGTGGCATGAGCGAAATTGCAGAATTGTGATTTTCAGTGAAGTGCTTTTTAGGGAAATTTAAGAGGTATTACTCGTCACCGAGGAGAAATTTTGGGTTTTTTAACTATTAAATTACAGGTTACTGGTCACCGTGTAGGATAATCCGGGCCACAAACGGCTATATCTTTCAAAATCACCCCACATTTCCCCCCTGAATTGAAAACTGCAGGTAATCGTAATACGAGTGCGACTTTTTTGTAAAATTGGCGCGCTTTTTACTTGAATTGCATGGAGTTGCAGTTTTTGATCATTTATGCATTACGATTTTCAAATATTCTAATGAACAACGCCACATTTACCCCCTTCACTAAAAGAGAATAATATCCTTACAATGTTCCATTACAGTACAATTGCAGTTTGGTGGAATGATTAGAAAATTATGAGTGAATATGATAAAGGGGCTTCAACTTGGCTGTGATCCACAACTGGAAGCAATTCACGCTGTTACGTTTGCATCCCGGTTGCGTTTGCATCAACGGGACTGTAAGCCACTCGAGATATGGCCACGTTGGCAGCTTACCGTTGTCCATGGACTTGATCTGCGATCAGAACCCGTCGAACAGTTCTATATAACAGACAACTTGGAAACTTTTTGCACAACTTCTGGTCCCTCAAGTTCTCGCTTGTTCTCATCCTTCGAACCAGCTCCAGAAGAATCACCGTCTAGAACGACATTCACACAACACAACAGCCTTACCATGTCTGATGCCGAATCTTCCTCTGCTGCATCAACCGGTTCCCGTATCGACGCCCTTGAAAACAAGTTTTCCACTCTGGAGAATCAACTCAATCGTCAATTTGCTTAAGGGTGGTGCCAGTCCTTCCGCCCGAGCCTCTCCCGCCGCTGGGCCCTCCGCTGTCGCAGATCCGCCGTCGGATCCCGCCGATCAAGCCACGACCGCCGCCGAGGCCTTCAAGGTTGGGCAACTGCAGTTTTCACTGCCGCCCCCAAGTGCCGAGCAAGTGGTCGAAACCTTCGCTACTCGGCGAGCATACGCCGCCACCGGTAAGCTTAACAAGTTCGAAAAAACTCTTAACGTCGCTCCGTTTCCCGCAAAAAGGTTCATTCCGGAACCTGAAGGTCTGTTCGGGCGCATCAAGACAGCCGATCAAAGGGACTGGTGGGAAGCCGAAGTCCTCTGGAACGTGGGCAAAAACTGCGAGAACGCCCTCGGCAGCGCCCATCGAGTCACTGAGGCCATGGCTGCTAAGGACGTCCAAGCCGCTACGGAGGCCTTCGCTGTTCTACACTACTTTCTTGAAGCTTCCTATTCCAGGGTATTGGAACGAGTTGATTTCTTCACCGACTCTTCGGAATCCGGTAAATCCGAGGCTATTCTTCTCCAGAAGTGCCTCAGAGAAGACGACTTCCCCTACGTTTCCGACTTGTACCTATCTACCAAGCAGAAGTTTGCCGAGCTTCGTTCGCAAGCTTACGCAAAGGAGTTCAACAAGCAGCAAGCCGCCGGAAATCGACGCCCTCCGAGGGGACCTGGAAAGAACCAGCCTGGTCCAGCCGATAAACCTAGTCGCAAGTAAAGCGATCATCTCCACCGTCTTTCTGTCCTATATCTCAAGTCCTATGGTACAACACCCAACGCGCCGCTCCCTTTGGTCCTGAACCCTTCAAGCCTCCGAATTCCTTCTTCGGGTAGTTCGTTTTGGAGTTTACGAGCGTCCGGTGAAAATATCCCTTTCCGACACTCAATGCCGTCTCCCCCAAAATGCCTATCGATCCCTCCGACCGGGAATTCTTCAACGACGCAATCAAAGACGCTCTTCACCGCCGAACGTACGAGGATCTCTGCAGCTGAAGCTCTCAGTCTGCACAAGGACGGCTATCTGATCTCAAACGCATTCGTTGCGGTTACCGGGGAAAAACGGCGGTTGGTTGTAAACCTTTCCCGCCAGTCTACGTTATTTCGGGACATGCCTGTCAAAATGGAAACCCTGGAAAGGTTCGCTCTGGATCTCAAGCGATCAGACTACCTTTTCTCATTCTACATTGTGAGGGGCTACCACCATTTCCGATTGCATCCCGATATTCGCAACTGGTTTATTTTCAAGGTTGACAACCGATATTTTCGCTGTATCGCCCTTCCTTTTGGGTGGAAGCTGTCACCGGCATATTTTATCAAGCTAATGAGACCTTTCGTCCGCATCGTCTGAAATCGCCTTCGTCTGCGTATGCACCCGTACATGGACGACTTTCTGGTCGCGGTTCGCCGAAGCTCTCATCTTCACACGGCTCATGGGAAAATTGATTGCCTATTGAAGGCTTGCGGACTACTTCGCAAGGAAGACAACGGAAATTGGGCCAGAAAGCAGTGCATCGAACATCTCGGTTTTACTATCGACACCACTTGTATGATGTTTGGAATAACCGCAAAGCCAATGGAAAAACTCAAGGGTATCGCGCAACAGTTGCTCCGCCAAGCACGTCGGAGCTGCCGCCTGGTCGACGTCCAACTGTTACGCCACTTCGCAGGAGTGGCAATATCCTGCTCCCTGGCCATGCCACGCGCACTGTTCTACACCCGATCCATCTACGATTCGCTCAAGCTGAAAACATCCAACTCAGGGACGTGAGTGAAACTGCTTCACTCAGCAATTCGGGATCTCAAACATTGGCGCGATCTAGCTCACAGTCCGCCAGAGAGGCCCGTGTCGACCACTTCTCCTACGCTCGCGCTCCACTCGGACTCATCAACGACCATTGGCCAAGGGGGAACATTTGGCTCCAATCTGCAACCAGGGACCCAAGGCAAGTGGGGAGCTCGTGGCCTATGGGGAGCTCGTGGCTTATAGGATCCTCTTCTTCGCGTCAAGCCAATAACATTTTTGGAGCTCCACGCCTTGTCGGACAATATTCGGTCGTTCGCCAATATGATCAGGTCAAGGACTCACCTCAAAGTATGGGAGTACAAGCAAGCAGTCGTGGAAATTCAAAACGCTGTGACGACCAAGTCCTGACCACTCATGCAAGAACTCCAGGTGTATCACCGCTTGTTACAGAAGCTGAGAATCTCCATAGAGGCACGGTACCTCCAGTCAGCAGTCAATCGATTCGCCGATCGGTTGTCAAGACTGCACACTCTCGACGATTGGAGGATCAATCAGGAGACACTCCAACCGCTGCTAGAATCATACCGTCCGGTTATCGACCGAATCGCCGACAGCAGCAACAAGGTCTGCGCCAAGTTCAAAAGCGAATTCGCGTGTCCTGGCTCCCTGGGGATCAACGCGCTACAACAGACTGGCGTTCAGAGCTCAATTTCTTACTCAGAAAATTAGATTTGAAAAGAATCTGAATCATTGGGAATTTCAATATTCGCAGTTTTGGAATCCTCCTCTCAAGTTGATTCCACTCGTCGTGAGCAAGATCTGCCACGAACAGGCGAAAGGAATACTGGTCACGCCTTGCTGGCCAGCTCAGCAATGGTACACGAAATTGCTCCGTTTGGCTCGTCCGCAAGTTTTCGCCGCAGAAGATCTCTACTTCCAGCCAATTTTGGCCCCGAAGACAATGCCCGCTCCACTGTGGAAATTGGCCGTCTGGATAATATAGCAGAAGAAGCCCGGACTCTACCTCTAGCCGTCACGCTACAACAGTCAGTGCTTACAGTAGCTGGGGCTGGGGCGACTACTGGGGGTACTACGATCGCTCTTCTTATGCCGAAAGCGAGGGCACCAAACACGTGGAGATCGAATGAGATTTTGTGGAAGAAATGGCTGGTATTCTGCTCTCAAGATGGTATTGACCCGCTTCTGGAAATGAAGGCGCTGTACTACGATATCTGGGTTGGCTATTCGAGGAAAACAAGACCAGTGCGGGATCCGTACGTAACTATCTCTCCGCGGTCACTAAGGCTCATACTCGTATTGGGCGATCTCTGGACTTACAACACTCATACAGTTAGCTGTGGGTGCTTTTCAACAAGGGGATAGAGACCGAAAGTTGCTCTCAGACCCGCTTACAGAGCGACGTGCTTTACCAAGCTCAGTAACTCGTCGAATCTTTGCTCTCGCACTCACTTCTCCGGACTCTGATCTCGAATTTCTACGCAACGCCTGCGCTGTCCTCGTCACCTACATTTTCTTCGAACGTGGCTAAGCTGGGGTGTCTCCGTCGCTGACCAACATCACGGTCACTCCGGACTCAATCAACATCGCCATCGCACTACGCAAGAGTCGTAACCGGGTTGCTCATACTCTTGCTTACCTCCGAAATACTTGCTTCGATACTAGCGTGATCGACCTAGTCTGTCGGTATGATACTCTACGCCGCTCAAACCGCTCAAACCGATCAGGGAGAAAATATTATTGGGCTTTACCTGGAACTCGTCTTTCTACTAGCGCCAAAACCATTACTCTCTGGCTCCAGTTTTGTCTCGTTCTTGCTCAAGTTACACCTCCACCTCAAGTCTCTTGGTCCTCGCACTCGCTGCGCATGGGTGCCGCATTAGAGTGTGCGGCGATTGGCGTTCAAGAATATCGCATATTGATTTGGGGAGATTGGTCCGCTGGACGCACATTCCGCGAGTTCTACCTGGATGCTAGGGTGATGCAATGTGATGATTCGTTCTTTTTCTTCGGTCACCTGCTGTGACCTCACTCTCGTTATCACGTACCTCTGGTACATTTGGTTTTCTCTATTGTTTTAATTCGGTGGAATGATTGGAAATTTATGAGTGAATATGATAAGGGAACTTCGACATGGCTGTGATCCACAACTGGAAGCAAGTCACGCTGTTACGTTTGCACCTCGGCTGCATTTGCATCAACAGGACTGTAAGCCACTCGAGATATGGCCACGTTGGCAGCTTACCGTTGTCCATGGACTTGATCTGCGATCAGAACCCGTCGAACAGTTCTATATAACAGACAACTTGGAAACTTTTTGCACAACTTCTGGTCCCTCAAGTCGTCGCTTGTTCTCCCGCCTCCCTCCATCCACTAATCCTTCATGGCCCAATCACTACCCGTCTTTTGTCCTTTATGATGGTTTTTATGTTATGATTTATTGATATTGTTGATTCAAGTGTCACGCAATCGCAGCAAACGGTGGAAGTTTTGATTTGGTTTTGGTCAGAGGATCAACACGCATGGTGGTCACGGGCGTATTATCGCGCTACTTTCCTTACAACTCTTGCGATGCGAACACACCAACTCTAAAGAGTTTACCCAAGCGTACGCATGATGGAACGAATGGAACTGGACAAGGATTTCAGCGTCTGGGGAGACAGGCCGATCATCTTATCCAATTCCACCATTCCATTACTCCCGGTCATTAATCTCGGTCCTGGCAACTCATCTGCTCTCTCGCTGGAACATACTCTCCCCTTCGTGTTCCTCCCCAGGCCGGCCATTGCTGGCAGCGTACGTCCACTCAAGACAAGTAAGGTTGGCACTAAACGGAAGCTTTCACACTACACCACTTTGGGGTACCATCCCCGGAAGTAGCGCCCCGCGCCCATAGCCGCTGTACAGCAGCACCCGGAGATTCGAGTGATCAAGCATTTTTAACCCTGCCATTACGAGTTATGTCTCGAGCAAACGTCCAACACAAAGTTTCAAATCAATCCCAACTACTGGAGCAAGTAAACTGCATAAGCTCTCCCTGATTGCTGTAATGCGTACTTGTTTTGTTATCGCTGTTGCCGTTAGCTATTTGCTTTGATAAAGTTTTATGTGTTTCTCTACAGTAGAGACCTTACGCACAAAGAATTCAGAAATAAAACTGCCAAATTTCAGCAATAGAATTACAGACTGTAATTCTATTGCTGAAATTTGGCAGAATTCTGCAATTGAATTACAGACTGTAATTCAATTGCAGAATTCTGGAATGAGGTCGTGAGGTAAATTGCTGAAATGTGACCAGTTAGTGAAGACCCGTGAGAAATGGTTGTGAGGAAAAAACATGGTGCATTCCCATTTGTCCATGCGTAAACACGTTTTCAAATTTCAGAAATAGTTTCAGAAATACTTTTCAGAAATTTATCATACTACGTCTTTCTGAAGACCTTTCAGAATTCTGTTTTTGCGTAAGCTCACTAGTATTGTTTTAATTCACTGATGCCAAACAGTTACGGTAGTTAAATTCCAGAATTTTACGTATGCGCAATCCCTGTACTCTGAGAGTAATATCATGGGTCCAGTGCAGGAACTGTGTTGCTAAGTGCCAACCGGTGGTCCACGTCGGCCACGTGCACAGATGTGCGGGACACAATATCCTTCGCCAGAGACGACCAGGTCGTGTAAACTAATGCGCCAATAAATTCTCGTCCTGACAACATCTACTGAGGCATGAAGCTTCTTAGCAATGCGCGGGAGGGGATCCGCTGAGAAGAGATCCTCTGTGAAGAGGATAGTAGCGGGGAAGGCGAAACTAGGGAATCAAAAGGTAGCGGTTGGAAATCGAAGTTGGGGGCCTGTGTGGGGTTGTCGGAAGGGGGCGGGAGTCGACGCGACAGTTTGCGTTCCAGGTCAGTGACCTTGTTGCGGTGCGCAACTGAAGCAGAACTCAGCATTTGGCGGGGCACGGCATAGAATAGACGCGGCACCCGTGCCAAACTGCAAGCTGCGCTTTTGGTACAGCCGGGTCTTTAGTGCTTCCTTTCATCATCCGTTGCGAGTCGCGACAGCTTTTTCACATTCTTCGATGACTTTTGTCCTTGTCTCGGACGACGATCCCTGTGAGTCGAAAGCAAGCGGAGCAAAGTTCCAGTCTGGCTTGCGTGGTCGTAGCAGTGCGTCGCGAAAATGGTGGCCAATTTCATAGCCAGGTCCCTCTTTTTCTGCTTGTCTGCGGCGTTGGCAACTGCTCACGCCTTTCGTACTCCTAGAAACATGTGGCTTCGTTGGAATGGCGACGATACTGTAATACCGTATGCCACGGGGAGGGAGGTATGATGTTTTCGGAATTGAACCATGGGTGGACGAGGATGTCCGCAGCTCGGGCATTCAGTCCAGGAATTAGTTATTTCGCCCTTCTTGGATGCCTACGCATGCTGCTCTGAGCTGCTCGCGGACAAGGACTTTGGTTATTGCTTTGTGTCTGTGTAACCATCCTGCGCCTTTGTGGCACAAGTCTGCGCCTTTGTGGCACAAGTCGGCGGCGTCGTCTCCCAGGTTGCCTGTAGTTTTGTGTCACTCCGCACATCCCAATGGCACCGCGTCGTCAAACACAAGAATTCCCAGGTGGCCCCGTAGCATCACCGTCCACATGTCGTTGTACGTATGGGTGACTACATCCGGATGTGCAGTGAGGAAGGCGGTCACAGGCGTTTTCAAGTACGCATGACGTCGTGTCCGTCCCCGGATTTCTGCATCCGTGTGCGTTGCGGGGTTTGGGGGCGCTTTCCAATCCTTGTACCAGGTCGTACGCGTGCTTTTTTTTGGCAAACCCTTGCCAGTATAATGCGTGAGGAGGTGTGCATCTCTTGCTTACATTCTCAAGCCCGCTATTCACCCAGAAGATCGAGAGGCTTCGACGGAGTCGAACTTTGTACTGGCAGTGATTTGTGCAATGCCTTACAACTGGGCAGTGATCTGAGGACGTTAGTATTTGTGCGGCTGCAGACACTGGGATTCGCAACGTTCGACGCGCAAACACGGTTGCGATGTTGGTGCTATTTGCACCATATTTTTCTGCAAATCCCTGGACTAGAGATGCGTCTCAATAGCGGCCATTCTACAGGAATAAATTCTAAGCACGATGATGTAACCTGCGTCGCTGGACGAAAGCCCGGAATTTTACCCACAGATCAACAAATTCTGATGGAATCTATCAAACTGCTCGAGTCATTCAGCATGTTGGAGGCCAGTTGGCTCGCAGAACTGGAGAAAAATTAGACGCAAAAGTTGAGCTTCAGTGTTTCACTGAACGCATCAACCGCATACTCGCGAGGCTCCTTTGAGGAACTTGACAGCGGTACTACAGCAGTAAGTATTCACCTACACCAAACTCTTTCCAGCGGGGGCAATCACTGTTCTACCCTACAAGACATGTTAGGGGGTCTAGTTATGTACATAGGTGGCCAGCTGCTGGAGCACTCTCGAATCTGTCGCTCCGATAATGGCGTCATAACGTTCATTTGTTGTTCGACGCAAGCAGCCGAGCAGATCCGTGCATGCATCACGCAACTGCATTCGTCGCATGACATCTTCCTCGGACAGGGCCTGCCGCCTCCGAGCTCCAGGTAATAGCTCATCGCCTATAGGTTCTTCATCATCATTTCCATCTTCCCCGAATCTCGCCAAAAAGTTTTCGAAATCACTATCATGTTGAGTAGGTGTGCGGGAGTTTTCCTCCGCTAGCACCTGGGTTATTGCGTTCAACACAAGTGGAACCCGATGTTGGATATTCCCACTGGAGCAATACCTTGATGCTAACCCACAAATTGCAAACACAACCAATTTCCTTCGATGGAGCTTGTACACAGAGTCTACGTTAGATAGTAAAGCATCAAGCAAGGCAACAGCCGCACCCTCATTTCCCTGTACAACAAGAATTTCCAAGTCTCCGATGTTGACCAAGCAGGCCCTTGCGAGCAACGCGACATAAGCTGCAGTCACAACTTGGCTCTCGGAGTTAGATACAACCTTTTCCAAGCAAACTCTCAAGACATTAGAAATGAATCTTACTCCCTCGTTGGGAAACAAACGAAGCAGTAATTCAAGGATGTCCACCGCCGCTAAACAACCCCGCTCCTTGGTAACGTTCAAGACCCGTTCGAGAGTTTGGAGCATGTTTGATGCAAACTGATTCATGAACTGTTCCCGACCAATGAGCGCGTACTCCTCCATTAGATGGAAGACCTCCTTCAGGTTGTCGAAATCAATCCCAAGGATTTCTATAGTACGTGGAAACAACGCGGCTAGCTCCGTGGAGTACTCCTCCGATGATGACGTCACGACTGTCCACAGCTCACACCCTTCCTCCATCATGTACGAACCACCTTTCCCCTTATTCATATCTACTGAGAAGTCAATAATCTCGAACACACTCTTCTTCATGAGTGGAGATTGTAATGCTGCAGGACCAGCTTTCCGGAAGAGAGTAGTCAGCATTGTCACAACCAACGAACGAAGGGCATTCTCGTCTCCAGATCCCCCATCTTGATGCTCAGGTGAGAAGCCATCGGTGGTGACAGCGTCGGCTCGTGGAGTTTGCTCTGAATTCCAGAGCGAAACTAATGATGACGCAATAAGCTCAATGACAGGAACAATAAATCGAGCGCGAGAACGTGAAATAATGCTTATCACGATGTTGATAAGGTCGCGCTTTGTAGCGGCAGTTTCAGCTGCGAAAACTAGACGAAAGCTTGACAAGATACACATTTCCAAATGAGGGGCAAAATCGACCGAACTAAACCCCATGTCATCCACAAGCATTTGCAGCGCCTTGGCTGCAGTTAGTGCAATTACACGGTCACCGTTCGGGGCACTCATTAGCCTGACGAGAAGGGGGTGACAACTTGCCGGGAATCGCGAGTCAGTTGCTCAACAAACTGTCCTACCAACCACGCTGTTCTTGCTTGAATGATGCGCTCTCCGAGATTGCCAGCACAGTCCGCTCGGAGAATGTTCAGCAAACGCTCATTGAGCCAGACTTGAAAGTCAAATGACCCTTGCATGTCATATACGGCGCGGCCCACTGCTCTGTAACAAGCATCTAACAATAGCGGCTTGTCCGGAGGGACTGACTGAGTGAGGTCGCGCATCATGGGGACGACACGGTTCTTTTCTCTCAACAAAAGAATTTTGAAAATCTCCTCGCACTCGTGCCGCAAACTTTCTGTGCCCCAGTCAGCTAGTTCTTCCTCTCTGACTAGTGCCTCCGGGTCACTGGACCACGTTTCTAACTCCCTGTCACTCAGTATGAATACGCGAGAAATCATTCCTTGAATGAGCGCGCAGACCTTATCCTCATTGAAAAACGAGAGTATCACATAGCGGCAGCCCTCTGCCGAATTACCTGGAGGTGGTTGTGCGCCCTCACGAATCATTTCACGGAATTGGTTTGTAGAAGAAACATTGATGTCGTATGACATGCAGTTGAGAAGACTGCGTATGAAGACAGCCCCTTGGAAGCAAACCCTATCAGCCGATTTTTCAAAGTCAAAGGCGATAATTGCATTATAGTAGTGTTCTAAAAACACTGAAAGGTAGGGTTGAAAGCCGATAGGATGATGCTGTTGTGTGCTTCGAACAAGCTTTGACGCTAAATGACTAAGTCTGATCTGAACATCAGAACCCTTGATGGCAGCTGTCAAAAAAAATTGCGGTAGTTGATGTATCTTTGCAAAAACAGCCGGAGCCTCTGGAAAGTCATCTAATGTTTTGCAGCCATACTCCAGCAGCCTGCGGAAACTCTTGAGGCAATAGACAAGGACTCGAAAAGAAGCTTGCAAAATATCCGGGGGTGCTTGGCTGGAGACGAGAATTTGGAGGTGCGCTTCGAAGTGGTGGTGAAGAATGCGAAAGACAGTGGGGGCAACGCGATGTAATGCTTTCCTGTCTGACATCAAGCGCTTGCTCGCTAGCTGCTTCAAAACCATATCCAAAGTGACGATGGCATGCAGCATGACTGCATTGTCGTTGGCCTGTATTGCGAGGCAAAGATCATTGATAAGATTGGGCCAGTAAGCAGGGAAATCAGATCGGGCAACAAGGGCGATCCAGACAGAAATCTGTGTTGCAATGGTGGAGTGTTTCTCTCCCAGTGCGTTGAGGAGGGTATCGCGAACATAGGCTCGCTCATCTTCTGTGACACCGTTCTTACGAACCCTGCGACGCCAGCTACGAGAGACGGCATTCTTTCCGCAGACAGCCGCAAGCCAACGGATTCTTGACTCAGCATCGGCATCCGATGCTACAGCGATCATGGCAAGGGATGCAAAGTAATCAACAGAATCTTCCGCGTTTCGTAAAGCGGCCTCTGCCTGTTGACGCTGCTGGTTCTGATCGCTTAAAGCGTGCCGAAGGAGGCCGTAGATACGTTCTGCTGATTCTTCTACGGTCATGACTGAATAAGCAGCAGGAGAATGCACGGTTAGCTGGAGGATTGAATTGGGTAGGAAGTGTGAAGGGGAAGTTGAGGGTGTTCAATTTCGGGTGCAAGGGTGAGGTGGAGTCCGGGGTGAGACTGGTGGGGAGGGAAAAGGAAGTGGTGCGTTTCTAGGTTGTGCTCGACGACGTCAGATGAGTACATCGAATCTGGTAACGATTGAGCCAGAGCGGACGGTGCGAAAGCCAAGATTTGTGCATGGCCCAACTGCACTGCCCTACAGTAGTACAGTAGTACAGTATAGTACAGTATATGCGAAAAGTGGAGGTACTGCGCATATTGCTGATATTTGAAGGAAAGCCGAAGATCTATTGATATTTTACTGTACCGTTACAACTGTACTGTACTGCACTGTAAAATAAGGTATTGACAATTACTGTACCGTCCTGTACCGTACGTTGGTACGTAGATCTGGAACATGATCATTCTTCATGCATACAACAGGCATACTATACAGTACTTTTAACAAGGTTCCCTAATTTTAGCCGCTCAGGAAGGTACTGTACAGTACCTTCTGAGCGTGTACAGTACCTTGTTAATTTTGGACAGGCCCCTTACCACTCCCGCCAAATATGTGAGAACAGAAACAGTCAGAAACCTAGCATAGCCATGACCATAACGCGCGCAGGATCCTCAATACATTCTACCCTTGCAAACTACCTCGGCCCTGCACTTACTCAAAATGGCACCCTCGATGCGTCGCCAAGCAGCTTCACGAAAGAAGCGAGAAAATCTCCTTGAAGACAAAAAAAAAGTCGTTCTGGGGCTCTGCAGCTGCTCAGAATAAATTAGTATTCGTACAGGTATATAACCAATGCTACTGGCGTTTAAAAGTCTATTGTTGCTCTTGTGAACAAGAAAATGAAAGAAAGGGATAAAAAACGGCCCCGGAAGATGATCGGCAGTCCTAATCAGAAAAGGCGAAGTACTATCTTAAGATTTCAAGAGGAACGCATGATTGTTGAACGCATCAAGTTAGCAGCGCCAAGAGGAGTTGCTATTGACTGCCATGCTGTCAAAGCAATTCTGGCTCATATAGCGGCAGACGGAAGAAAAGGCAAACAGAACGTTGTCCCCAGTGATGATGCAGTTGGAGCCTTTCGAGCACGACATAGGGATATAATCTGTCGAAAATCAGAAACGAAGGAGCATTCTAAGCTCAAAGCGGAGAGTTATGCGCATGTCGAATCTTATTTTTCATCCCTCGAAAAATTAGGCGAGCTTCATCCGAAAATTCTTAGCGAAACGAAACACGTGTGTAACATGGACGAAACAAAGGCGGGCACCATAGAAGGGAATTTGAAGAAAGTTTTCACCAGTGCTGGGTCCCACCATGGAGGATTTTGTGGGACAAGATGACTTATAGGGTGAGTAAACATGTTATAGCGGTTGTAGCCGTATCTTCATTTGGTGTGAAGGCCCCCATTCTTTATCGTGGCAGGGAAGAAGATATCACCAAGGTGGTTGGAAACTGTTACCAGATATTTTGGTGGACATGTTCACGGTATTTGCTTTAGGTTCATGCAAGAAAACTGGTTTCCAAAAGACTTTTTGATAAAGGTAACTGAGAATGTTACAATGGAGAAGCCGAAACTTTGCGCATTTGTGGATCATATAAATAATTTCGCGCGAAAGCATTGTGAATTATACTTTCAAATACTTTCTTTGTTTAGATGGGCATAGTTCAAGAAAGGGGGCTGAACGGATTGTCAATTGCATGGATAAGGGTTGCAAAGCTGTTGTGGGTCCAGTCAGTACCTTAAAGTTCCTCCAACCCTGCGACCAAACCGTCAATCGAAAATTCAAGAAATATATCAAAGAGATTCGTGGTGCCTTATGTAACATGGGGATGTTATATACAATACAAGTCAACTTCAACCTCGTTTGCGGCGTGTATGCTTTTGAGTGCATTACACTGACTGATATTTTGAATTCATTTGAAGTAACAGGAGTATTACCATTTGATCGCAGTTTTCCGCTGCAGTACAAAACTTACAACTACATTCTACAAGAGACAGCAGAGACAGAACGCGAAAGTTTCGAAAGAGCAGGACCGAGTTCGCGCATACGTTCGGCGATCAAACGTCGGAGTGACACCGAAACTCTGAGAGAATTGCAACGAATTATGACCTCTGGAGAAGACGCTGCCCGAGCAATTTAGAAAGCTTCAATCGATATCAAGCGAACGAATACGACAAATGCCACACAGATGGGATCTTTATTAGAAAAAATCACAGAATTTACCACAAAAATTTAGCACAAACAAAGAAAAAGCGGGATCATATGAAGCAGGGGCTCCAGGGAAATGGGTTATGGCGAGCGTGGTTGTCGAGCGCAGAAGGAAAACAGAAGAGAAGGAAAGGGCAGTGCGCGTGGAGAAGGATAAGTAGAAGCTCTGGAAACAATTAGAGGGTGTACAGAAAGCTGAGTAAGAAAAACAGTTGTTGGAGGAAAAGTCTAAAGAGAATTTGACGAAGAAGCAATAAAAAGTCGTAGTCAAGGCCGCTGAAAAGTGTAAAAGGATTGCAGCTGCCGCTGAGAGAGATCGCTTGAATCTATTGGAGAAACGTAGGCTAGAGGAGCGGAAGGAAGAATCCAAACGTATTCGAAAAGAAGCAATAATGTTGGCCAAGAAAGCTGCTGGCGATTGGGGGGCAGCCTGTCCATTTAAGAGTGTAAAGAACGGCAGGCGAACTCCTCCGTATGCGCAAACGTTTCAATTAGCCGCAACTCTTTTTTAGAAGCGTTAGGTGAGGCAAAGAAGGGTAAGAATGTTGGCGATGGTATCCCAATTTGACCGGTAATTGGTAGTTTTCCTGGCGTTAAGGTGAATATCAAGAACAATGGACACATTCGAAAAGAGTCGGCCGTTTTCAATAGTTCGAGGCGAATTGTCGCTAAGGTTCAACGACAAGTAACACCAGCGTTGAGATGGTAAGAATTAGGCCATTATAAGTTCAATTTTAATTAAAATACCGAACAATGTCAATTTTAAAATCGCCCTGGAAGGTAACATTCAACGAAACAAATCATTACTGTAGATACACACCCTAGTAAGGAGCACCGAAATAGCTCCAGTGCAGTGCTTAGACCACAGTCGCAGTCAACATTTAGTGTAATTATTTAGCTAAGGCGGCTCCTCTCATTAGGTCAAATATTCTCTTTAAACACCTCTCTTTAGATCAATAATTTCGTCTCCTCTTTAATGCGTCTACTCTACAACAAACTAGAGTCTAGACATATTCTAGCACTATATAAAGGACCCAGTCTACCTAGTAGCGCACAAACGCGGCATATACATCTAAAATATTCAAAAACGACTTAACTACCTCGTCACTCCAACCATCGTCCGATTGGACCGACATTCCAGAATAGACGTCTTAGACAACGTATCTGAGATGACCGAGCCTGAAACCCCCCTGGAAACTGTACACGCCTAGTTTCTGGGCCAAGAAAAACCCGCTTGTCGTTCGCAGACGCCACCTATGGCACGTCCTCTGTAGACCAGGAAGAATATTCAGACGATATGGAACCACATTTTGAAATTTTTGAAAAGTTCATTGAAACATGACCTCTAGTTAATGATGAAACTAACTATATCAAAATCTCGGATTTCAACAAAAAAATCCACATTTGATATTCACAATTCACTTCAACAAGCCTCAAACATTCACCAAGATCCAGTCGAAAATGACTTTCATTATTTTGAAAATTTTTTATATATGGTTGTCTGATCCCCGTCTTGTCTAGTTGGTACCCTGTACTAAGCTTGAAAAGGCCCAAGATATTTTTTTGTATTATCAGGTACCGGTAGACGTAAAGAATACCAGGCAACGGTAGTTATCTTTGATGAAGTGATCCACACGATCACTGATGAAAAGGGAAGCACAGTATCGATATTAGCTCACTCTAGGGAGCACTCGTTCGGGACGGAGGTGGCAAAGGAATTCATAGGGAGACGCTAGGGCGTTAGAGGCCAAATTGAAATGGGATTACCCGTGAAGGAGTGATAGCAAAAGGATAGAAAGTAAAATTGAGGATAGAAGAGTAGGGGAAAAATGTTGGGTTATTTTAATGCATGGAAGATGTGTTCGGTTATATCCACAAGGCTAATGCGTTATGCGGGACAAGTCGTCGCTGATGGGTAACACTACAGTAAATGGCCTTGCTTACAGAGCCGGCTCAATGCCGGCGAGCAGGCATGCCGCGTTGGACATGACGGCCGCAGCAGCGTGCCTTTGAGTAAGCACCGCTCTAACCATCCCATAGGTCTCCATCGCTCGAACGGCCACGTTCCGCGCGACATCAGTTAGCACCGCGTACGCGTGAAGAGTAGGGTAAAGAGTACTTACCGTTTACTTAGGAGCTGGGGTGGTGGAATGGGTATTAATGTAAGGTAGACTCTAGTACGGTGGACTGGTATGGGTGACCCTTACGTTATTGCCCCGTTTTGCCACGAGATCTAGATGACTACTTAAACATATACCTAAATTACACTACAATACACTGTCAATCACCTACAGTTGTCAACCTAGTTGACATACGGGGAATCTTCCTGAAAGTGTGTACGCGTGGCGATACTTTTTTAATTTCCTCCTCTTCGGGTGCTCGTGCCAGTACATGACAAATATATTCTTTGATCAAAAGGGACCAAAGAAAACCACTGAACCACTAAAAAACAGTGGGAAATCTCATTACAAACATTCCAGATTTCAGAGTTCCCTCACCATCAACATTTGAAGTTATATGCTTGGACATCGGAGCCCAGCGATCTGTCGTCGGACATAGCCAAGCAAATGCTTACTGCAAAATGGCCAAAATCGAACTCATCAGTAAATTATCATAAACATCGCAAACGTGCATCGGTTTCGGCAACGGATTTTATCCGAACCACGCAAAAATTCCAGTTCGTGTACAAACCAAGGATTTCTCTTCGTACTAATGGAATTAATTAAGGCAGAGATATCAATGTAGAAAGTTGGAATTGGTTGGGTTTGTTGTTGTTGCTCCGGTCAGTCAGAAAGATGTATATAGTTTCCGTTATATATAGGAAGAATGTCGAGGGCTGCTAGAGAGTTTCGGTACCCGAGAAGCAGTGAGGGTTCCGACTGGCTACCATCCTCTTGTCCAGAGTTGCTTTTCAGGAAGGTGCTGACCAATAAGAAAATAGCTCCTGACTGGGCTGTATAAACTTGGCTCTTCCGTGAGCTACTGTACATACGAATAAAATGCCATCTCTTCACCTGTACGTACGAATATTCCAACAATAAATGTGTCGTAGAGTAGGACATCCAAAGTGGAACGGCCCAGAACTGTAGACGGGTAACGGTCACCTTTGGGAGCAGAGTACAGTATGGAGAGCTCCCACTTTAAGGAGCACTCGACGGTACACTTGGGCACAGTATCGCCGCAAGGAGAGCGCCGGGCCAACGGGGGGCGAGTGGACCAAGGGAAGGACAAGTAGGGGCCAAGGGGATAAAGGAGGACTATGGAGGAGCGGTGGATATTACCGACACTCCTATAGATGGAGATCATCAAGAGCTGTAGTTAGGCCCCCTTTTTTTTGGAGATACGCTATAGTAGTCCTAGTAGGGTAGTTAGCTGGCTTTATAAGGAGACCTGGGGTGGGGAACGCGAAAAAGTAAAGAAACTAAGCACCCCTTGGTCTACTACTCTATGGTCTTCATGTAAGCGTCCCCGACAAGGTATCTACCTTTTATTTGTATCGCTTCTACGGTCACCCATTGTAACAACTCCCTTACTGGTGCTATTTCTGGCTACCCCCCTTCTGGGAAATCTGTATATCCTTTAGGCGAGCGCAACTAGATAATTTTATTTGTCGTTATTCCGACGAACCCCATACAGTCTCAGTACTTCACAATGCTCCTCGGCCTAAACATACGCGATACGGACAGGCTAGTTTCAGAAAACGACAATAATTTACTCGCCAGCAAATAGCTCCGCTGGAAAATTCCCATCACACGAAAGGGCGGACAACTCAACGTCGTTTGGAATTTCAGCGAAATTTATTTCACGAAACTAAAATTAAGACGTCTTCAACATCAGTTTTTTCATCCCTCCGCAACAAAATTCGAGCTTATAAAAAGGCCCTATCCAAATAAAACATCCTAAAGTACACTACAAATTCTCAACGACATCTCACAAGCTTGCGTTACCTGTCAACATTTCTTTCCAAACTCGCAATCATTCAAAGAATTCCTCCTCAAACATATAGTACTTAATGCTGTACTTTTCCTGAAACTCATGCTTGAAGAAGGACGCGAATCTAACGTATTCGACTGCCAAACTCACTTTAGTGCTGCAGATATTTTAAATAGACAATCCGGTAATGACATTTGGTTCGATTTGCTGAATTACTGGGCATTACAGTACATCATGTTCCTGGATAAATTCAAAGTTGATCAAGGATCCGCATTTATCTCCTCAAGGTCACGGGATTAACAAAAATGGCTGGAATCAAACTGGAATTGTCTGGAATCGAATCTCTCAATTCTCTTGGAGCTGTAGGAATATACCACAAGCTACTTCTTCTAATACTTCGAAAAATTCGCCTCGAGCATCCCTGCGTAGAACTTTCCCTCGCCCTACAAATTACCGTCAAATATATGAACGAAACAAAGAGTTCAGACAGACTAGCCCCTTCTTTCTTGTCTGTGGTAATATGCCAAGTTTCCCCCCCGTGAACAAACCGTGTATACAAAATGAGGGTCATGACAGCAGCTCGTATCGAAATGGAACCGATCACGGGTCAACTAAGAATTCAAATGGCACTTCAATCCATACTCTGGATGGTCACGAAATCTCCATTCAAAGTTAGATAAGAATTTACACAGTATCTAGAAAAATAACTAATTAAGTGGACAGGTCCCTTGAAGATCACTCATCTTGATGACAAGCAAACCTTTCTGGATCGCAATGGCTAAATATTTCAACATTAAATATCGCAACCCCCGTTTCACCGAGACCTTACCAATCTCGAAGAAAATTACTAAGAAATCTTATATTCTTTATGTCATTTAAGTGCAGCGTAACTCAATGAGATGCAACCGTCGTTGCATCCCCATTCACTCTTCACTAAAACCATTCACCCTTCCAATCCACGTTGTACATCACCCGGATTTATCAATGCCAAATGTAAGGAAATACAAGGACGCATTGATAGATGTACTTGAATATTTGTTCTCGAAAGTGAAAAACCCGATAATGCGAGTATACTGAACGTGCGCTTCATCCTCTCCATTAAGAATATCGAAACAGACTCAGGCCTTTTCAATGCACGATTCTTATTTCAAAGTCACCGTGACAAAAAAAAGCGTGTCTGGTACACAACTATATACCTCCTCGTCAATCAACAACTCGTACTATCGCATCAGTAGCAGCCAGTTACGATTTCCGCTTAATGAGCCACGGTTTTCGACAAGTATATCTTCAGTTTACAGAACAGCTTATGCAAAAAACATACATAAAACCCAACAGAGAGCTTAAATTCTCATCAAAAGAACCCTTGTGACTGTTGAAACCCCTATACAGTCTCTCCAATGCCATAGACTATTTGAATCGTACCATTTTCCATCTCTTGATTCATGAAATTGGAATGAAACCGACGCCTCTTTACATTTCGCTTTATTTCAAACGTAGCGCAGATGGGTTGCTTGGCCTACTTTTGCTTACGTTGACGAACCTCTCATTTGTGGAAATGAATCGTTCTCAAAAGAGACGGACAAGACCCTCCAACGCTTCCAATTGAGAGAGCGCCAATATGAAACCACTAAATTCGCTGGTATCAACTTTTTGACAACTCCAAATGGACTTGTTCCACATCTGGGGCCATTCTTAGCACCAATCAAGTACTTACTACTGAATTCTACGTTCTTAGAATTCAAATATTCTTTCGAAACCCTCTCATGGTTTCTTGACATTTTTTCGAGTATTAAGTGTGCATTTCAGTTCGCGGGTCAAATTACTGAGAAAAATTCTGCATCGATGACATAAATAGGTCAAGAAGGTCATAAAAAACCTCCACCACACGACTAAATTTCATCTTCTGTATCCCAAACTGGACAAGTTTTGCCTTCGCTTCAAATTTTAATCTGATTTTTGCTCGCAAACAACTCCGACTTGACATTTCAACTTGGATGCTTAATTTTATTCGTCGATAAAAATGATAATTTTCATATCCTTGTGTGTACTCGAATCGAAAAGCGGTCTCTTAGAGCCTTTTTTCGTTGGTGGATTATTTATGTTCTCGTTAGTGAATTTTATGCCTTTGCAGATGCAGTTGACTTTTCCTATACACTGAAAAGAGATCTAAAATCAATATACGGTAAAAAAATCCGCTCAACATACTTACCAATTCTGATTCTCACTTCTACTTAATTTCCAAATGCTCTACAAATGAAGAAAAGAGACTTACGATCGACATTAAGGGCGTTCGAAATGCATACATGCAAAGGGAAATATTTAACGTGTTCTTTTTTCGTGTTCGGTCTGCTAATAACCCTGCCGACACCTTCACAAAAATATAAACTTGCAATACTCAGTTATGCATACTTGAGTTCAACAAATCCGACCTCACTGTTGCACAGTGGGTCTTTCGTTGAAAACTTACAATTTTAATCGTTGCTGTCGAAAACCAAAAAGGTGGGTGATTAGATGCAAATCATACTGAGGAACACCGTAATAACTTTAGTACGGTACTAAGAACACAGGCACAGTCAACATTTAGTGCATTTATGTAGCCAGCTCCCCTGTTTAGTGCAAATTCTCTCTTTAGTGGAACATTTCTATTTGCAGCAATAATTTCTTTTCCTCTTTAATGCGTCTACTCTGCAACAAACTAGAGTCTAGACCTATTCCAGCACTACATAAAGGACCCAGTCTACCTAGTACCGGACAGACTGGGCATAACCATCTAAAGTATTCAACAATGCCTCAAACACTTCTTCAATCCAACCATCGTCCCCACTGGACCGACAATTGCTCCTTTGCAACGTGGGGTGGATCGGAGAAACGGGGTTAATGTGGGTTGCTTTATTACGGCATAAAATTGGGAGACAGGTAGGCGGAGACTCGGACGGCAAGGGAGGATCGGCGGTGAGTTATGGCGAGGGTGCTTCGTCGATGGTGGCAGGCGGCGTGGCAGAGTTGGGGGTGTCGGAAGCAAGCAGGCCGAGGAATGTGATGACATTAGGGGCAATCATCTCTCAATGAAGTGCAATGGGGGAGGGAAATTATTTCAATACATGGAGGATGTGGTCGGTTTTATCCATGCCGCTAAAGCGTTATGTGTGATGCAAAGGCCTGCAAATTTGGTGTTGGTTCAGTGCGCCACCGTAACCGTCTTAGGGATATGCTATGCCGCACCCTTACTTGCATGGCCATCTCCCTCACCGTATTTCGGGAACGAGTATTTGCCGCTGACCTCCACAAAAGCCCGAGAAGCGGGCACTGGACCTCTTCATCGACGACCCTCTATTCGCGCCCACCGCACCCACTGCACAGGGAATAGATGAGACCATTGCCAGCCCTCACTCCACCCCATTCGACAATCAGGTAGATAGAGGTCTCTCAGCATTAACCCGGGCCGGAAGGCGGAAAAAGAACACCACGCGATACCGTGTTGTTCCAAAGTTACTGAAATTCTGTACCTATTGCCATCGATATAGACGGAAAATCGGATCAAGCGTACTTTAGGCTCTTCATGGTCTTATCAGCTTTGTAGCTAATCGTCGAGAAAAGCACCCCCTCTCTGAATTCTGGAATTTCAAGAAGAAGAAGTTTAATAATTCAGTGTCTATTGTGGAATGCGCACGTCCTAACTATACGGGTAAGATCTAACCGGATGTACCTCGTCGTCCATGCGCATCGGGGCTCGTGATAGGGTAGATTGGGCGATGGATGACCTGAGGGTGCAACTCAGTCGCTGCTAGATACGGCGGCGGATAAAACTAGGTTTCGAGTGACAATAGGACCCGATCCGCGGAACTGACTACTCGTTAAATGCAATAGTACCAGGGGAATGGGCGCTCGGAGAATCAAACGCCGGAGGTCGAAACGTAAAGTTCGGCGTGTATGACGCAGAAGATGGGCCAGTTGAGAGAGCGGGGAGGCGTCGGGCGAGGTTGCGATCTAAAGTTGTAACCTTGTCGCGGGCCACCGCTTCAGCAGCGCCAGCGGCAACATGGATCGCCTTGGTGCAAACTGCGGCCTTGAAAGACACGTGTTCCGGCGTTATTCCACAATATACTGTACTTTGTATATGCTGAATAACCGAAAACTGTGCACATACCCCACCTAGTGCACCTGACCTCCAGACGGGGCTCATGCGGGACCCCTACCTGAATCTTATGAAAAAAGTCTTTCTCTATTTTGAATACTAAGTTTACTTTACCACAGACATATGCAGGTGCAACATGAAAAGTCTTTAATACCTCACTGGCAAAAACCTAAAACAATTAAGTATGAATTGGGTGGCTGAACTTTGCATGTTGTATAGTACCTCTTCTACCACCTCTCTTTAGAAGAGGTAGAAAAGGTACTGTACAGTACAGTTGTACAGTAGGAGCAGAAATTCAGTGGCGACTCTACAGTACAGTAAATATCACCGCATATGCGGCGGGAATAATTGGTCCCGAGCGACTGCGATGCTTTGACTAGTCGTGTGGTTGTTCGTGGCAATAAATGATGGCCTTGACAGGGAAGGTCCGTCAGAGTGTCCTTCGGCTTCTTTTAATACAGTGGGTGGCATGATATAGTGCCACCCTGGTACAAATCTTCAGGTATAGCACTATTGCGAAGTGCGCTTTATTCGGTTGATCGATCTCAAGTAGAATTATCACCGGTAATGACCAAGCTACTGTAGCACTTCCGTGATCAGAGGTTGGCGAGTGCATTTCATGGCTTCTTCTCTCTTCCTTTCAATGAAGCACCTCTTTGCTTTCCGTAGATGATAGGAAGCGTCTCTCATGTTGCTGTCATAGGACGCACGCTGTAGCATATCAAAATGTGCGGTTAAAGCACTTTCTGAAGGTAACAGTGCTGATAAAACAACGTCATCGTCGTCATCCGACTTACACAACTCCTCCGTAGTTTCCACATCCTTTTCTTTGCCGCTTGAGACAAGTTCATCCTCCACTACTGCAGTAGATACCTCCACGTATTCTTCAATATTGAACGAATATTGCATATTTTTCACGTCAACAGATTCTGGCACTGCTTCGTACAATGGATCACAGCGATCAAATGACAAATTCAATGCCTGCAGCAATCTTAAAACCTCCGTTGCATCCTCTTTTTCGTTTTCAACGCTTACATTACCCTCATTTGCATTTAACTGTGCATCTTGCTGCGCCGGTAAACAATTTGCCTTCACCTAGCACCTTGCAACTACGCGTTGCCTCACTTCATCCCAAGATTTCATTATCATATGCATCACATCTAACATGTGCGGCTCAAACCCTTCCCTCAAACCCTTCATGCCTGCGCGCAGGGCATTGTTACTATCTCTTCCCTGTTACCGTGCTTCAATATCCTTCATAATTCTTCTTGAAAGAAGATGACGGTATCTGTTTTTCCACACAAAAATTATCCACAGATCCGTAGGCTGATGAATAGAGGTGCAGTTTGGCGGCAATTTCATGATTGTCACCTGCTCTCGCACGTCCATTAGGTCCGTTCCATATGGGCCACAGTTGCCCATAATCAAGGCAGGGGGACGGGACGTAGTCTTCCTTATGAATGGAAGGAACACACTGTAAAACCACGTTCGAAACATTTGGTGGCGATATATAGAAGCTAGCACTATTCAAACGAGCACTATATCGTGACCCTCCCTGTACCAAGTTACCTGCGATATGAAGCGGTCCGAATCACCGGCATTATCTGCTCAACTAGGGCCATGCTGCGTTATTGGCCTCTACTGTAATCGACGTTGGGTTGCAGTCCCAACAGTGCCAGACGTGTTACTGTATACTTTTGCATTTAACAATGCAGCAGTACTGTGGTGCGTACAATTGATTCATTAGGCAGACTGCAGACGGCTTGTTGCGTCCTGTTACACACACCTTCTCAAAGGCCGAGCTCGGCACGAGCTTGGTGAGCAAGCCGAGAACTTGTCTGATTGCGCGCGAGCAACTTCTTAAACAGTTTCGGCACGTCCTTATGCATCAAGGCGATCGTCTCGAGCGTCTTCTCGGAAGCGGGAAGGCCGCGCTAGCGCACGTGTACGTACATGCCGCTCGAGTTTTCTTCTAGAGACATGAGACGAGAATCGACCATTCCAGTCTCGGAAGTGAGCACGTGGCTCATGTTCGCTCCAGTGTCGAGGTCCCGGTCGTGGTAAAACATGAGACGGCATATGTGAACACCATCTTGAGTGCAGACGTAAGGCCTTATCTCTTTAACTATTCGTCGCAGACCGCGCCAATGCAGGGCAAGCTTCTCGCCGGCGAAGGAATCGCAACGTGCGACGAGCACTTAATCTCCGATATCAACGTTGGGTAGGTCTCCGCGACTGATAGCGTCACTTATACGCTTGCGGTTCCGTGTAGTGGTTTCTTGGGCAGTCGGGTGCAATTCTGCCGTTAGTTTGATAAGCGTTCCGACATTGAGAGCGCGTTCTTGCAGCAGGCTGCTGATAGTGATAGGTCGGCTCTTTGCGGTCCTGTAGAATTTGCGAATAGTCGGTGTTGGACTCGTCCCGTGAAACATTGTAATAGGTGCTCTGTTGCCTCTCTGGGCCGATAGCGAATTGTTGAGCGCACTTTGGACAAGCGGTAGGATGTCATGCCATTCGTCGAAAGCTATGTGTAGTTACGCAATTAAGGCTCTTGAGACGCGTATGAGTTCTTTTCCCAAACGCTCAACTGCTTCGTTAGACCAAGGGCAGTATGACAAAGTAAAATGATGCGGTACTTTGAGTCCTTTGCTTATCAGGCGAATTGTCTCATTGCTGAAATGAGTTGGAACGTCGGAAATGAGCGCATTTGGTACGCCAAAAGCTGCAGCCCATTCAATAATGGCAGTATCGGCGTCTTAGGCGAGCGTGTTCGGAAACACAAAAAAGCAGCAGTAGCTTCTGTCATCATCTCGTAGCATGAGGACGTATTTCGCACCGATGCTGCTCAGCCCAAGCTCCAAGTAATCAAATTGCAGTAGGTCTTTTGGCTTCGTACCGCAGAAAGACGGGCAAAAAGGGCGCGGCTTTCTCTCTCCTCCTTTGGTGGGGAGGCATTAAATGCATGCGCGAACGAACTTATGGACGTCTTCCTCCATTTTATCCCATGTGAAGGACGCTTGCAAAGCCTGTAGTGTTATCGACTTCGCTTGGTGTCCAGCTGGACCATAATGTGCGACGACACGAAGGCGCAGCTGCAGCTGTACAACGTTGCTGGGGATCCAGATAGTATCAAATTTGTTTTTGAGCAAACTATCGGCGTTGTCGGCCACCAGATGAGCAGAACGGGATGTTTTCGGCGTTTCTTGTTGCGTTTCGTACACCTCGTCGACCGTCGGCCACACAAAGCCGCCAGCAGAAGAAAAAGAAAGAGCTGGAATCTCGAAAAGCCGTCGGATCGCTGGCGGCTGAGCAGACTAACGTCCGACCAGGTCGGCCCAGACATTGTCTGTGCATTTTATTTGTACGAACGTATAGTTGTAAATCGACAGCATCACGGCCTATCACAAATACCTTTTGAATGGTAGTCTGGCTGATTTCTGTGACAACGGACGTCAGATCGAAGATGTAGATGAGATTATTGTGGTCCGTGACGAGCTCTTACCCTTTCGGATCCGCAAGCATCCAGTGCATACGCTTGAGAGTGACCATGACGGCGAAAGTCTCTTCCTCGATGGTGGACCAGCAGATCTTTGTTTTGTTAGAACGACCCGAAAGAAATGCGAGGGGCGCATGCCTCTGTTCTAGATGTGGCAGTCATACGTCGTCCACGGGAATTTGTGTTACGATCCCTGACCAAAACGCATATGATGCGTCCGCGTAGACGCAGAGATTAGCGGAAGAGTCACGATGTGCGAGCGTGATTTGGTGCTTGAGTGCAGTGCGGCAACGGTGAAATGCATCCTCTTCTTTCTTACCCCAGCTTACGGAAAACAGAAGGATTTTAAAGACTCTACGCTTTGTCCGCGAATCGGCGCGGGTGTAGACTTTTTCCAAGAAACTGTGTAACGGTTCAATGTAGGCGCTAAAGTTGGGTATGGCAGTCTTTAGACATTGCATCGCGCAGAGAAACTGCTGCAGGTCAGCTCCAGTCTCGGTAGGTTCCATCTTCTGGATCCCTTCTATTCGGCGTGGGTCGAACCTGACCCCAGCGCTTGAGAGCAGTCGGCCGCACCACCGGATTTTTGTTGCGAAGAGACAACACTTCGCCGGATGAAGCTTGAGGTTACGTTCTTTGAACATGGTGAACAGCTTGCGCATTGCGCTAAAAAGGCCATCAATGCTTTCATGATGTAAAAGTATGTCATGAAGAAACTACAGCGTGTGATCTAATAGGTCTTGAGAAATAATATGTGCCAGTGAGTACTGCAGGTACGTCACAGCGTTAGTCGTGCCGTTTGGTACGCGTGTACTTGTGTAAACGCCGTCTAGCGTCACGAAGTATTGGCACTCCTGGCTGCCAGTTTGAAGTGGGAGCTGCCAATATCTGTGTGATAAGTCGAATTTGGCAAAGTAATTCGATCATGCGATCTCGTGCAGGTCCTGCTCAACATCCGGCATCAAAAAGCCATGCTTATGCATGAATACACTCACTTGACGCAGATCTACTGTGAAGCGGAACTTCGCAAGACCATCCTTCGGCACGAGGAGCGCCGCTCAGGCCCATTTTAAAGTTTGGTAATAGTAAACCATGTTACATGCGAGAAGCTGCTTCACTAACTTCTTCAAGAACTCCCGTTGCTCTCTGGAGTAGTTTCTTAGCTTGACGCGCACGGGACGTGCGCCTGCGACAAGTTCTATCTTGAGAGGAGCAACCAATGCTGGCGGGCCTTTGGAGAAGGTAGTACAGAAGATGGCGTAGTTGTTCTCCAGCAAGTCGCGAAGTGCAGCTTATTTGTCGGCTTATAGTCCGTGGTTGTCGGCAGTCTTGACTTGCGCTTCAAGGGATGTATAGACGTTTTACAGCTCTGTTTCCTCATTGGGCATGTCCATAAGGTACGGTTTGGACGCTCTTCTGCTGTCGCGCAAAATTCGAATAATAAATCGCCTGAGGTGAACCGACATGTGCCGATTTCTTCTCGCTTTTTGCAAACATCGGGACTTGCGTGATTCTCCCGATCTGGATTGAGGAATCACGCCTCACTATTCTTCCGATGCCAGCAAATTTGGTGCCGTCAAGCGACTTGCGGTCCCGCTCGAGTAATTTTGCGTGTGTCGACACGCCAGTGGCATAGGACGTGGAGTCCAATAATGAGATCCCCTTCTGTGAGGTCGCCGTCGGCAACAAGGAACCTGGCGGTCAGAAGTCCCAATTTTCCGGCGGCGGGATGGAAGATGACGCAGGGGCAAGTCTATGTGTGTGACATCGTAAACTGCTGCGGTAAGCCGCCGTCGGGTATAGCAACTTTTCACTCGACAGGCTTGATGCGCTGGATCTTACCGACGCCTTCAACGACAGCATGCTCTGCCATCTTCGGAGAGATCGGCGGAGCCGTCGGCGAGGCGACTTGCACAGCTAGTGTATTTGTCTTCTGATTTTTCTTCGGCAAGTCCCCCAACGTTCCCCTGCTTATAACGCGTGTCAGCAGCAGGATTAGTTCTCTGCCGATCAGCGAAATGATGATTGAGCAAATGTTTCTTTTCTTCCTCGGGACACTTCTTGCAGTCCTTCAAACAATGGCGGATTCCACGAGATTGATGAAGTTTGTAAAGACAGACAGGTATCTAGCGGACGGGTCTTGCTTTAGGCTTCTTAGTCTCCACTGCACTAGATGCCGATGAAGCTTCGTCGGCGGTCTTCTGTTTGCTGGCCTTGCTAGAAGTATTTTTTGGCTTGCTGGGCCCAAGTTTCAGCACCTGAAAAGCTTCGGAAAGATTGAGGGAGTGCTGCATGAATGCTTTGAAGTCCCTCTTGAGACACTTGTGTCCGAATAAGAGATCAGACTCCAGACGCGTGCGCAATGACTCAGTTTTTACGGTTGATGTGACATGCCGGACGGCAACCTTGGGGTTGTCATCGATAAGCCAGCTGCCTCCGTACTAGCGAAGCATACCGTTATACGCGACAAAGACGTTGCGAGTGCGACTGACCGCACTTGCGTCTCGCATGTTCATGTGCATATCTGTTTTTACGACGCAGTATAGCTTATCGATAGCCATCTTTATTTTCGACTCAGATGAATGCAACTCAAGGAAAGAACGCAGATCTGTATCTTCGGGTTCTTCGGTAGCTTGATGCGTTGGGAAGGAAACCAAGCGCAAGAAGCGATGGAAGGTACTCCTCATCGACGCTGTACTTGAGTGCGACTGGCTGCACAGCTTCGGTAGAGACCGCACTGCTGGCAATCTGGCTCGCGAAAGCTGCTAGTTCATGTACTTAGATGTCATACTTCTTGAGGAATATTCAGATGGTCTTGGCCGTCGGCTGTTCGAGACGCGGATTGGCAATTTTCGTCGCGACGATCGCACTTTGGCCAGACTGCTTGTTTGAAACATCTCCATGCTCTGCAGTCTGCATGTTACTGTCGAATGAGGCCTCCAAAGACGCCATGTCTTGTTATCTCAAGGTTGACAGCAGGATGTTCGGGACAACACTTCTAGTTGAAGTGATCACTGTGACTAGTCGTGTGTTTTTTCGTTGCGATAACCGATGACCTCGACGTGGGAGGTCCTTCAGTGTGTCCGTCGGTGTATTTTATTCCCATGTTACAGACGATATGAAGCGGTCCGAATCACTGGCATTATCGGCTCAGCTGGGGCCATGCTGTGTTATTGGCCTCTACTGTAATTGACGTTGTGTTGCAGTCCCAACAGCGCCAGATGTGTTACTGTATACTTTTGCATTTAGAAATGCCGCAGTACTGTGCTGCGTACAATTGATACATTAATCCGACTGCAGACGGCTTGCTGCGTCCTGTTACAGATGCTATGACGAGCCTGGTGCGTCAGAACACCCTGCGTATAGAAGATACAAGGAAACGGATGGACAAATCCGAGAGTTCATCCGATGGTTCCATCTGTCTGCTGCTAAAGAATACGGCCGACTTCCAGAATACTGAAGACGGTCAGCCCTACTGCAAAGCCCGATAATTCACACAACAATCTACATCGACCTTGGCCGAGTCAGCAACAAGTTCTTTCTGGAATGATGGTGAATAGGCAAGGTCTCCCAACACTGCAATGCACTCGGAAGCCGATATTCGGCCAGGGACCCGCCGTTGAGCATACCTTGAGACGCCTGCAACATCCATCCTCACTGCACACCCATCCAAGGCTAACGGAACGTACTACAAGATATCGAAAGTCATGCTACGTTGCTACCTAGTGGTTCCCATGAGTAATGTTGCTGTACCGCTGCGGTGCGTGGACTACTATAGATTCATGGATTCTTTCGGAGACCACTCCGCCGACCTTCGTAATAAGAGCTTCGGATAGACCTCTCTGCACTGCAGTAGTGAGGTTATTTGGTCTAGATCTGTTCAAACCAGCAGAACTCGGCGTCAGGTACGAGTTGAAGTACCTCCTTCTCGGGCTGAACGCATGCCTCGCGGACATACAGGTGCACCAACGGAATGATGCAGAAAACAACCCGCGCTCTCTCCAAGTGGCGTGCGGCGTCGCCTATTTTCGCCACTCCAGGACAACCATATTTCAATGGCAGCACGGGAAGCGCGAACCGTTGCCAATGAAGCAGAAAAGCGGGATATGAGGGATTAGGCAACGATGGTGGCAGTCATTCTTAGCGAGGCACTCCCGGGAAGATCAAGACTGGAACTGAATTTTGTACCGCCAACTTTCTACTCGTCAGAACCACCATCTATGACAGCCACCAATGTTGTAAAAAGATACGCGGAAGCTGTCGCATCTGGTAGCGGTTGATCGATGGGAGGTGTGAAGAGTTGCCAGTATCTGAAGCAAATCCCCCAAAAAATACATTTAAATTAACTTCCTCCTCTCCATGACGGCAATAAAATAATTTGCATTCCACGCCTGGGCATTTATTATTTTTTCCCATTCAGATTTGCAACTCCAAATGGGTTCCAGGCAATCCATACATCTCAATGAAGATAATTCCCTTTTTCCCCACGGCATTTTTCCCTACCCAGGCCGAATTCTTATTCCTCAGAATGATTCGTGTTATTCTCGACCAACTCAGCGATTTCATCTATTCCCCATAACTCCGAATTAAAATGTAGAAACATCTGGGCTTCAAAGTTCCCTGCCAGAACACCTCGCTTCGTTTCCCCCAAGGCGTAACCGGCCTTTGAAAGAAGGCACTCGACAATATTTGAAGTAGGTAGCAAAAATCGCAGGTCAGGATTTTCGTTTTCACCCTTCAACTGCAGCAAACGACGCCGCTTCAAAGCTCTGTCAGCCAGTGACGCTATACTCATATCATCAGAACAGTCTGTCACATCAGCTTCCAGTTTTAAATGAGCCAAAGATAATATCTCTTCACCCGAGAACGAATTAAAATTTCCGTCCTGCACTTTCACAATTGCAGGCTCAATGTTCGGATCGTGAACCAAAGGGACGTCCAGACCAAGGGGGTCATTGGTACCTTCCCGGTCAAAATCCTCCAATACAGTGTCAAAAACAAATCTTACATCAGCAAGTGTAATATTGTCCTTCTGCAGCGTTTTTTAACAGAGTTCAACTCCCTTAACTCCCCAACTACATTGTCAACGAGAATATTTTGAACTGTGGTTAGTAATAGCTCATCAATTTCTTTCAATACTAACTGCGGTAGTAGATCTTTATTTTTCTGATATCGAACCAGCATGTCGTGTGTTGAACTCCATCGCGTCTTATTGGCCGTATTCGCTTGAAGGTGCGTCAGTTTACGTAACGTAACGGCAGGAATGAGATTCTTCAACTTCGTCATAGCCTCGTGAATCTGTCCAATTATTTCTGCATAGCCTGCCAAATAGCTCTGGACCGCAAGATTATAGCGATGGCTTGCGCAAAAAATAAACCACATCCCTCATTTCCCTGTACACGCCTTTTTTTTCGAACAGTTATCTCCCACTAACGCAGCTACCTTTGCACAAATTTTAGAGTACAACTCTAACATGTAGCAAAAGAAGCGATAGTGCTCGTTCGCGTCTAATGATTCTTCTTCAACCATTGGCGAAAAACTCAATAGTAGTTTCCGAAATCCAGAGATGTTCTTACTATCAGTACTTGATGCGAAAATGGTAAGGTAGTGTGTATCGCCTTCAGTCCAACCGTCAAACACGAGGCCGAATTTTTCCGACAGTGAAGCAGCAATTTTTGCTTCAACTTTTCCGTAAGCTCGGACAAGTACTTCAAAAAATTGTTAATATAGATCGTTCCTACCTTTACATGGTTCCGAAGCACCCTATCTTCGCATATGAAGAACGGGCGAAGACCTATGATGACGATCTGAAGCTAAGCAAATATAGCTTGAACCTTTTTTGAGTAGCACAGATCTGATAATTGATTAATGGATGTAGCACTGGCTGTGGATTCGATCTACTTATGCTGAGGGTGGTAGCGGGTAATAAAGGATAACAGATTAGTGCAGTCAGTGCCTTTTTTTACTACTTTGCCGCTTTTACACACCCACTTGGGGCTGTAAACTTGCTTCTGCTTAAAGCAGGCAGAGACGATCTGCCTGTTAGCAGAAAAAGGTTGCGCGTTCATAGTGATGAGCAAAGGGTGCCCTTTGCTTGGAGAATTACGCCCGTTATGCACCGAATCGGCCGATCCTGCTGGGTGGCGTTGACGATCTAAGGCTACTTGATCGATGCGGGAGCCAGTAAATTGACCATCCGGGTCCTTATTTAAAGAATGACAGTCTGTCCACAATCTATCATATTGATAATATACCTAAAATAATTCGAATTCTCTCGTGGTCGAAAGAAAATGAATAATTTTTCTGAAAATACAAAATATTTAAATAATTTCTGAGGAATTATTTATATCATTCAATATGGGAGTAATTTTTTAACGGGTTTTGATCTGAAGCTTAGCTACGAAATCGGGTTAACATGTCGCCAACACACAGAGTTGAGCCAAAATACAATATTCAAGGAAGCGTTTGCGGACTCTGCGGCGTTTCAAGTCCATGCATCAGTGATAAAGTGATAAACGAATATTTCGAAAAATACGGAACTCATACTGTAGTTCAACACTTCCCTTTCCCTTTTTCGCAAAGCCCACTGGAAAATCAATGTTTAGCAAAGAAAAAACAGGCTGGAAGTGTTAGCGGGGAATGTAAAAAACTACTTAGGGTTTTACTTGACGTGAACAAGTATTTTAAATAGAAACAAAATGGCTTGATGATTCTCTTTCACCTCGATACCCAAAGCGACGAGGCTCTCCATGGGCAAATAGGTACCGGAGCCTATCTCGAACACCTGCTACTCCATTAGCTAAGATACATATCGAGGTTTCCAGATCACGGTGCTCTAAATGAAGTGAAACCAGTAAGTCTGATAAAGTGTAAGTGACCGGCCAGAGTAGAAGTGTAGGCTACGTAGACTAAAACATCAGTTATGTTCATAAACGTGATATATCCAACAGCCATGGAACGGAACTGATCCATTACTAGGATACAAATAGAAGCCGCATAGATACACATACGGTGGGACCGTTCCTGTCTTTGCAGTACTCTGTATTATTGTTCCTGACATATGATTTATCTTCTTTCATTCAGTCATCACACAACTTTGGACAGATAGATATCAAGTACTTTTTGTAAATATCTGATTAGGTGCATCGTATTTTGCAACCTGCATAAGGTGTCACTCGGGCTATGCGCCGTCTCCGTAAGTAAATATCAGATAAAATAAATGCTTAGAGTAATACTCAAGCACAGAAATAGCATAAACCTTAATACGCTTTACCAGAGTGTAAGACCACATAGACATAACGCCAGAAATATTTTTCGATTCTTTGAACATCAACAGTGGAATTTTAGCTCCGATTAAAGATTATGAGTCATGCTCATTCGTGTAAAGATATCCAACGCGTCTAGAAAAGCGTCAAATCGACTTCCAAAACAGGTAGGTACTCTACGGCTTTTCTTACTACAACAACACAGGCAATTAAAAGTTTCGGTCTTATCTGTGATCAAATAAATGACACATATTTGAGAAACACTGTCAAATTTTTTTGAAGAATGAAGAATCAAAGTATACTTTCAAAATTAATGAACATTTATCCCATTTATGGTTTAGTGATGAAATACAATATTCCAGAACACGATTTAATACGTTTCCGATAGATATTTTTGGTCGCAAAAGTCATTAGGATGTGTCGCAATACATAAAATAACCCTCAGAGCTTTATTGTGAGATTTAAACTAAGGATCCGCTTATAAAAGAGGTACTACCTGCAATTTTGAAGGTCCACACCACGGAGCTCGCTTTACGACAACATTGAACCTAGATTACACTATGAATGACAGAGAAGCAACGGATTTGTAATTAAACGAATCTACAGACTAAACATAAACCGACTCAGAGAAACTAAACTGGGTCTCTTGTAAAACCATCCCCATCAACTTTGTCAATTCAAATCACACAACTAATAATTTAAAGAAGACATTCAATTCCGCAAAGGTCGCTGAGCAGAAGTTTAAGTAAAAATGAAAAATAAATTGTAAAACACACGCCATGAATTTTCCCTCCTTGTAACTTTGCACACAGCTTGATGTAGTAGTGTTGGGCTGGAAAATTATGTGCACAGACCCGATATATGTACCACGTGATAAAACATCGGGAAGATAAATATTTGAATCCGCACGAAAATATGAAATCGTACTCGAAAAAAGGAATTAAGCATGGTAATGGCATTTTAACCAGGAAAAATGTGATATCCTGATAATTTAACAAAGATTCTGGCAAAGATGGAAGCCAACTATCAAAAGAGCTCAACTAAAGTAGATAGATTGTCTAATTTAGGCGATATTCGATCACATTCATCATAATAAGCATTTTTAAAAAAAGAAATACAGTTTACTGCCTGATTACCTGAGACTGGTATAATAATTTGCCTAAATTTAATGTTATATGGGAGTTTACTGAGTTATTGGTGTGAATTTCGGCCTCCCGTGGGAATTGCGCCACACATTTAGTACTACATTGTTAAAGTTTCATTTTATTCAGCGAGCTTTTGGCTGCTCGCGGGATAGTTAGTGGTCCGATCGCAATCTGGCAGTAGTTCAAAATGAGTATATACGGTAAAGTTATACGTTCCGTCCGCATTATTTCAAAAATCAGCTATTTATCTTGTCCCTATTTACCAGGATACCTATGTGGTCCCACGGGTTCAATATTCCACTTGCACAAGTGGACAGTTGAACGCGCTCTGAAGACAAAAAATTTAGCAGAAAAAGTCTACAAATTTTCTTAAGATCATTCTCTCAACCAATGCGACGAAACGGGTGGCCGCATGTAATGTACAAGTGTTGCATTTGTCACAGGGAGCGAGGGATTCAAAAGATTGAACTACCTACTGGCGTTACTCAAGGTCGCCCACTTCGAGAATTGACCGCTTTATTCGTCGATTTATGTAAATAACGTACTTAAACCGGGAGGTTTTCAACCCGTTGCCTTCTCGGCTTGCAGAGATTTCATTGGGGAAATTTTCTTCCCGTTTCTTTGCTGGAATAGGTATCGATTAAGCCCCTTTCGGGTTGTGTCTGTTTAATAGGACCACATATATCTTCAAATAAAGCTTCAGCTTCCTCCCCCGTACCAAAGAGCTACATCTTAAGAGTGAATATTAGTTTGACGTATTGAACGAGAATACTTTCATGAAATGAGGGGCCAAGGTTTAGACGTCTCAATTATGGAGAAAATACAATGAGAAATGGAAGTTGGTACTGTGATGTAACCGTAGCTAATAACGAGACCTAGAGCATGACAAAAATAGGATGAAGTTATGATTCCATTCGTTTTCTCAGCCTTTCGGTCGTTCAAAGGACAATCTAAATTCAGTCGCAGCTTTTTAATTGAAATATTTTCGTGTGATTTCTTCGATTCCGCCTTGTTTTATCCTTATAGCACTCTGCTAATTTTAGTTGCGAATCTTACTAAGGTAAAACTTCAAAAAATTCATTCATACGCCTCGGTTATTTTTCCGAAACTCGTCCAAGGATCAGGTACCATACTGCCTCCTGCCCATAGTCACGCTATATTGACTTAATCAATGAACCACCACTGAAATCTATGTTTTTGAGTTTTACATCTACGACTTATTATTTTTCATTCATTTGAGTTGCCAATTTTCAATGCTCTTGAAAAAATGAAAAGTCGGAGGTTCATAGAAAACTTGACCAAATAAGTGGTGAACGTCAATCTTAAATATATTTGTTTGAAAATAATTGCGTGTAGATCGTCCAATTCTGGAAATAGCGGTGAAACTAGAGTTGTCCTTTTCATCTCCCTAAGCCTCCGGGAGCAGACAGAAACGAACAACTCTGCTTCGAGTAAACTTTTACCATTCAGATACTTGTAACGTTTCCAGGCTCTTCCGATTTTTGACAAATAACGTGAAAAAAGGCAGAGCGCATTCGGCGTGGTGAATATGCCATATCATACTCCTAAACTTCATGTGTGTAGAGTAACACCAGGTAGCCGTTCCCCATTTCTGTGACAAATAATTGAAATAAGCATCTCTTGGCCATAGACTTTCTTCAATGACTAAGTCAAACTGTTTTGTGCATATCTTTTCACGTAAGCAATCCTTCTACGAATACCATTCAGACACATTCTGTGTAAACGAACGCCCTGCAGAAGTGTCTGTCAATCATTTTTGGAGCGCATGTCCAGAAAATTTGTATTTTTTCTTTCAGTGCTCGCTTTTGGGTAAGGAATGTAATGTAGGCAAAGTATTTAGATGTATCCGCATGAACGCTGCTAAATTCACGAACTGAAATTGGCAGGCATATATAGCCAAAAATAGAACATTTTTCCGCCGCGCAGGGCCAAATTGTTTACGTAACATTTACAATGACTAGTCCCACGGGGATTACAAGATCGCTATGCTGGAATATCCTGACAGATCACGGGAATTAGCACCATTTAGATAATTTTATTGATTTCTACGTCATTATTGTTTTGTAGTTGTTTATACAATATTTTAGTTACTATAAAACTTTTCGAACCTCGCAAGGATGCAGGCTAATAACCACACAGGCCCCTTTCGTTCCCTTCAATAATCAATTCTTAAAACGTTTACTATTTTGATTGTTTAATGGTACTCTTATGGAGTAATATTTACTTCGGAGCGAACTAAATTGCATGAAATGCCAACAATGACTAGCAAAAGTTCTTATTGTACTACAGAATTATAGTGGTGCCCGACAAGCCCAGTGAGGAAAAGGCAGTATCTCTCCAAGGACATAAATTTGCCCTACTTTGATACGACATAACTCAATACAATGAGAAAAAACACTTTCTTGACAATGACCTCTTCATATCTTCTCTCTGATAATATAATGTCTCTCTTTTTTATTTGTTTTTTACGCGTTAGAAGAAGATATTCTGCCGGATTTCAACGTGAGTTTACTCCCTTTTATCTGAAAGATTGGCACATAACAGTGACGGACTGAGATTTTTCCCCTCTTCAAGCCAGTTAAGAGAGTAGCATATAATTCAATAATAGACAAACGTTTTGAATTTAGCAGGTAGCTAATTGTTTTGAAACTATTGATTTCATGTTTACTACGTTATAGAAGTACATGGCATATTTGAACACAACTTTCAGAGATTGAATTTTGTGTGATAAACGAATTTGATTCGGTTCTTTGCTAACGGCTTGATGATAAGGGCAAATGTTATGGTCAACCATATTTTTTGTTCTTCATACATATAAATTCCTTCCTGGAGTGATTCATTATTATTTCCTTAAATGCCAACAGAAAAGTAATATACTTGTCACAGTCTTTGGTTCAACCCCTAAAAGGTCACCTCTTCTCGGCCTGTGATAAGCGGTGCCCGGCGATCGACTAGACTCCTTTTTGTCAGAGTCCGTCGGTAGCCTTCGGCATTTAATCTTAAGCTACGGTCAAATTCCAAACATTTCCCCGTTTTTTTTCTGTGTTACATTTTTAATACAGAAAGAGATGTAAACATGTGTAAATCGTGTAAAATTAAACTTCGTTTTTTAAAACCAAAAGAGCTGCTATCGGGCATTCTAAAGTCAGCTTTTGGAAGATATGATACACACCTCTCGTCAAATGCAACGCTATGCACGAGTCTCGGTAAAGAGCTGAGCATTAGTCGCCTTGCACTTGAGCAGCTTGAAGAAAATCTGCGGCACATCTTTGTATACTGTGATGATGGGCTCCAACTTATCCTCTGTTTCCGAGAAACCAAAACAGAGTAATCGCACGCAAAACCTATTAGAGGTTTCTTTGAATAAAATAAGGCGGGAAATCACCAGCACTTATGCTTTTTAGTGAGCCGCCCAGATAGAGAGGCAAACTGTTAGTATCGTTTCTCGCTGTTTCGTTTCGTAACATCCGAGTAGGGGATCCTCCTCACAATATCAGAACAAAAAATTTCTGAGCCATCTTTGTGGATAAAAAGCCCTGTCGCTTGGTCTCATTTGGCAACAGCAACTTGAATCGCGAGACTAGATCTTCAGCGTTGTAACGCCTCCGATTACTTATTTCCCAAGTCGGGAGCAGATAGAAGGGTGTTGGAAACCCCACGCTCTTTGCGAAACATTTGCGGGCTCTTATAAATCCTCCGAGAAATTGTGCAGTAGGTCAATGAGAGTTTTGAAGTTGGGAACGGAAGTCTTCCCCTGCTGCAGTGCACATACTAACTGCTGCAGAGGGGCTTCTTCAGTCATTGGATCTATCTTCTGGATTCTGTCGATACAGCTAGTGTCGAGTATCACGCCGGAGCTCGATAGCAATCTTCCGCACCAACGAATGTTAAGCACAAGAATAGCATTTCGCAGGGTGCAAATTCTATTGCTGTCTTCGAAAAAATGAATACTTTTGCATCGCACCGAAGAGACTGTTTATGTTAGAATTGTTCAGAAGCATTTCGTCGAGCCAATACAAAACATCGGAGAGAACATTTTTAGGAAAGTCGGAAGCGAGTGTGGACTGTACATATCTGACTGTATTGGTCTTGACGTTCAAAACACGCGTCGAAGTGTAGACTCCGTCCTATGTTACGAATGACTGACGTTATTGGCTTTAAAAACAGTACGGTAACTGCCAATAACTGTATTATAGTTGAACGATGCGTAGTATCTCTATCTATCAATTTAATTCTTATCCTCCAAAATATTTGGCATAAGCATTTCAGTGTTTTGCGTAGACTTGTTGACAGTTCATTGATCAATCGTAAAGCGGATCTTCGCGGGAGCGTTTTTTGGGACAAGAAGTGGTGCTCAAGACCAAATTTACGTGGGTTTAGCACACCACCATGGCAAAGGAAAATAATTCTGCGAAAAGTTCTTTGAGAATCTCTTGCTGCTGTAAATAGTAGTTCCTGAGATATATATGGACTGGACGGATTTCTTGAATGAGTTATATCTTAAGCGTGTCGATAGCTGCCGGTGGTCTCTCGGAGAATGTAGAGTTAAAAATTCAGACGTTTTGGTTTAGCAACGCGCGGAGCGACTCCTTCCTGCCCCCGGGTATTACTTCGTCTTGAGCTTTCTTGAACTGCTTATTTACGTAGACGCGGCTCTCTATTTCTCTAGCGTCTAAGATTCTCACGTCAATTAGGTACGGGTTCGTAAACTCTTCCTCTGTCGAATGCCTACCAAAATAGTTGAACTTCCGAGGGATTGCCACTGCTTATACTATACTCTCTGCTATTCTTCGATTGAAATATAGTTAGACGACCGAGAAAGCTCTGAAGTCTCTTTTGCCTTAATGCTGCGAGCTGGAGCAGTCTGTTTCATCAATATAAGTGCGGTTTCGCTCGAACAGTGTCCTTTTGTCGACCTTTGGGTGACTTAGAACTTCATCAGCCACGAGAAAGGTGAGATTCAAACGTTCAAGCTTCACAGCGTAACCATAACGCGCTGAGAGATTCAGATGAGTGACATAATCAATGTTTGTCGGGCGCTACCATTATTCAGTACCACATCAAGTACTATCGGATCGGTCCTACGGATATTACCAATGCCGTTTATTTCCGTCTGCTCAGCGCTCTTGAACGAGAATATCGTGTATTCGGATACATCATCGTAGTGACTAATTACAAGAATACGTGTCGCCTTGGCAGTCACTCACTCGAGAAGAGGGTTTCAGATCTTCGTCGTGACAATCGGTGCATTTTGTGCCCGTATTAGGACAAGAGTGACCGAGGCGTCAGACCGCATGTTACTTTGTGAGTAAATACTTGCTTGGACTCCATTTTTGTCTTCTCGAGTCTGAAAAACAGAGGGTGGTCGTCAAACGCGTTTTTCATACTATAGTGATCACTTTGAGTGGACGTTTTCTGTGATGGACAGTACCCCTCTTTTAATGAATTCCGGTATTCACCGTCGAATTTAATTCTTAAGATATATTAAAACACTCAAAAGTTTCCCTTTTTCTATACAAAAAAATAGAAGCATATGTATTACTTGCAATTTGAAACTCATTCTTGAATACCAAGGAGAGCATTCATCGCTTATCCTCAAGACGGTTGCTTGTAGATCTGATACACTGTAATATGCTTTTCTTCTGACACTTTTAACGATTAATTAAGGTTATCAGTTGTTCAAGATCATTCGGGTTGAAAATTTGATACCAGTTTTACAGCACAAATTTTTAATTTCAAAAGTTCAGGCGTGTTGTCATTTTTTTGTTTAGGATTTTCGCCTATTCTTAAACGTTCAAAATTGAGTATTTATTCAAGCAAATACATCTCCTATATATTCCAGTTCAAAAATATTAATTAATCATCCGTCCACTTTATTTTTCGCCTCATTTCAGTCTATCTCTTACTCAGGGATTTAATATGCATTTCGATAGCTTCTAGTCTATTTATTTAATCAAAGCGTTCTAATAAAATATTTTAACTGGCTTTTTACTGTACTATAAGTTACCAAAAGTGGTCACATGCGATATCTGAAGATAGAAAAATGCGCATCATTCCTGTTCGCCCAAAACTGATTTTATCATCTCACATTTATTTCTAAAACCTTGCCGTAACATTGCACAATCTCCAAATTAAATATAATTCTGAAATTTCCTATAATTCCTGATGCTCATCTCCCGTCCTTGCATAGTCGTTCTCCAATTTTTCCAGAAATTTACCGCCCGAAAACGGAGTGTTATTTATCATATGCGCTCGATTGGTGCCGAGAAAGCACCAATACCACGTGAAGTTATAATCAAAGCCGAAAAAATCAGTACATATTCATCTCTTCATATTTAACATGACTTCGGGAAACTAGTCTATATAAACTCTCGAAAAAAGTTCTTTACTGGAACTATACCTCTAATATTAGGCTGGTACAGACAGTCATTGATGTTATCCACCTGCCAACATGAATATTTGCAATGAAGGCGGAAAATTTGAGAAGCGTACATAAAAAATATCTAACTTTTAATGTACACAAGTTACAGACGTACATAGACACCCTGCATTAAACATCTCTTCTGTAGCTTTTTGCTCACCACCTTTCACTGATCGATTTTTCCAAACATTGGCAATTTTTGGTAGCAGTTATTGATTTCTGGGCATCTCCAGGTACCATTACTTATTTTTTGATTTTTCAGTAATTGATTTCAATCTCGTGAGATCTAAAAAGTTTATTTCTCGGGGACAAAAATTGAAAATTTTATTTTGATTTTAGAAAAGACATGCACAATTATATTTTTCCAATGCCTGAAAACTGGTATTATTGTAAATAATTTCAGGTCTGTACAATATACTGCCTACCCTGAGCAAGTAAAGATAACAGTTTGGCTTAAAAAAGGTAAGTACCGTGCGAGGTGTTCAAAAACTGCCCAGTAAAGGTTAACTAGATTACTTTTTGCGCTACTTCTACGCAAATAAACGCTAAAGGAATTTCTATTTAGATCAGGAAACCATCATAAACTTCTATTGATGGTCTGGAACGCTGCATAATGGATATAATCTGTAGTTGTGGTACGAACACGGGACCTTAGCTTCATTGGCATTATGGAATTGTGTATTTTGCAGAAAATCAACGCATTGGCGTTCCATTCTGCTCACAAGAGTCTCGGAGATTGTTTGTAGAGTCGCGATTGTTTCATTCTGTAGCATAAGAAATTAGGTCCCCCAAGTAGCAAAGAACCAGTCAGAAATCTTTACAGATGATCAACTAGAGCATCCGTTTGAATCGCAAAAAATAATCTAACAGCCTTGATATGCATAAATTAAAACATCTGTGGCCAATAAAGGATCTGAACAGCCTTCCGAAGCAACTTATTTCCACCCTCAGCTACTCATGTATGATCTATGTCGTATTCCAGCACCATAAAATGTTCAGTTGGATCAAGATACGAACTTAAACGCCGCCAATGGGTGGTACTATAGCAGTTACCATCATACTCTTCATTGGTGTTGGGACCTTGGCTGAGCATTCAGCATAACATCAAATGTCATACCTGCTTCGAGAAAGATCAAACAGACCTGTGATAAAATCTTCTGTTTAGCTATAATTTTGTTTCGTAGCAAGCTATGAGTAAATTTCTCCGCAGGAAAGGTTATGGTCCCTTATTCAAGTTCTAAAAGTTCTATCGTGCTTTCAAAGAAGGATATTGGAGAAACTAAATATTCAGTTGCCGAACTATCAGAGTCCAATTCATAAAAATTACCATTAACCCTAATCCAGAAGCTACGGTTCCAATAGGCCCTGCCAGCGCTTCATGGAAACTTCATAGGGACGAATGAACTGAGGCCTCAATCAAGAAGTATTGATATATTAAAGATAATAGAACGTAAAATGGTGCATTCTTTCCCCATTCTCCAGCTTAAATACTATTTTGGCAGAAATTTCTTTTCGCGAATATCGAGGCATGGATGTCCTACGTCAAGAAAATTAAAAGAAACAGGTTTTAATAACTCTTTCAGTATCTAGAATGATGAAAACCCTGTTAAGCATCGCTGGTACCACCAAAGCAGGTATTTTAAAGGATATTTGTAAATCTTACTCATTTATTTTACTAATAATGCAGGTCGAAAATTTTGAGCACTACATGGGCTTATTCTAAGAACTCTTCCAATACCTCGGGAACCGTATCTAACGTCATTTTGTCATCGCTGGTGCTGTGGTAAATATTCAGTTGACTGAATGACGAATTGGAATTGACTGCTCAAAACAACCGACTTTGACGACGTCGGCAATTCTCCCCCTTCTGAAGGAGATTTACCCATTTCCAAACGTAGTCCCCATCACGCACAATTCTCTTCCCTTTCCAACTCTCAATGTCAGACCGCAACACTCTTCCCTCGCCCTCACAAAGGAGGACGATGCTTTCTAATGTATGTCAGAATACTCGACAGAGTGAGGATCAACACAATTTTTCCTCCGAGAGCACACCGCCGAATGCTAGGCTAGCCGTTGCACAAAGAATTGAGAGATTTGTTGCTCCCCCCGGAGTTGAATGCATACCAGTGCCCTCCTTATCCAAGTCAAGATCAGTGATTTATGACTATGGCGTCAGTGTTATTGCAGAGCTCCCAAATGGAAATGTTAAAAAGTGGTTCTGCCTAGCGACAACCGACTGCAGAGATGTAATTCGAGTCACATCGAACACGAGCAATACTACCGACCATTTGAGGCAGAAATATGGAATAAATTCCTCTCACTCCATCGCACGCAGGACCAGAAAAGCGGAGTCGGATACAATATTTAAAAATGAACACAGCGTCGTCTCAATCCCAAAGCATAATATGAAACGACAGCATGAATTTCACATTGCCAAATTCATTGTTTTACACTGCCTGCCGTTTACGATCGTTAAATCTAAGTCGTTCAGGACCTTAACTGGAATGTTTGCCTTGCGCTGCAAGGTTAACCACTCGATGCACCCGGACTTATTGAAACTAATTATGCTGTAAATTTACTTGACGACTACTGCTAAAATGAGAGCAGCCGCTGTGTCACTGATTGGTGTAGGATCATGGCCTTTACTGCATCTAAACGTTGATTTATGGACTTGCCGTGTCACGCACGACAAATACATTGGATTACATATCTTCTTTATTGATTGTAAATGGGAAGCAAGATCTTACTTACTAGGCGTTCGTGCCTTTCACCCTGCGTCTAGCCTGGACAATTTACGACTCTCAAAAAAGCTATTTGTATGGTACAAAAAGGTTACGGGTGAGTTTAATTTTTCTGTTGAACAAATATTCAGCACCACATCAGATTCAGGTTCTGATGTCGAGCGACTATGCGCAACACTGCTTTCAGGTAAATGTGACTGTTTTATTTGTCACTTGCTAAATTGCGCTCCAGTGGAAGCGTTTGGCACAACGCTGGATCCATCGAAATCGAAGAATCCATCTTTTCGAGATCTCGTAAAGCAGATTAAGAAAGTGATAGAACATGTGAACAAAATCCATGCAATGAGAATCAAATTTCAAGACTTAAAACTCACACTGTGTCGGACACACCTGTATTTACCCGCCAGGTGAATACAGGCATCCGCAAGGTAGTTGAATACCTTGCGGGTGAATGTAGGCATTTACAAGATATCACGGAATAACCTCTCTAGATTACTACGGGAGAGACGTAAATGCTCAGCACATATAACTCTGTATGTAACTTGATATTTAGTTTTTAATGGATAAAGTGCCCGACATTGTGCATTACGAACTAAATATGGTATCGAGTCGATTCTGTCCGCCGCTCACTTGTAATCATTCATACAACGTCAACAGTTGAAATGCGTTGGTGATGTTTTGCATGAAGAGGTACAGGTCCTGTACCTCATAATGCACAGGAATCTAAAACAGGGCAACCGCATGCTAAGCAAGGTTACAGTACATAACATCAAATTCCCTGTCACGCCTGGGGGCACTGAATCCTCAAGCCAAGCTCTTGTGAAAAGGCGAGCAAGGGAACAGGCAAATACAAGAGATGCTCAGGAAAGTACACTTGAACGCATTTTGTTGACCTACAATTGCGGTGCTGTCCTCCAATGTAAGTTTTATTGGCTTGACGTACATGAGAAATAGCTCACTTAGATATCACCTTCGCCAACTCCCTCTCACTCTCCAACATGAGAGTTCGCTCCGATAATACGCTTCCATCTCTTAACTCGACCGGATCCGTGAAACGCAGAGGATATGACTATTTTATCACGACCTTCAGATGTCGTGCCTTTCACTATATCTACCCTCGGAGGTTACCACTCAGACGCGTCTGCGGTGCTAATTGACATGGCCCTTAATCACAAAGAACCTTGCAGTAGCCGTGATTTCCAATGTAGCCTGCCGTATGGCTTGCCTTGACCCGGTCTTTTACGATACTAAATCGATCTCCACACTCAATGTGCAATACTCATTAATTTGTCAGTTACCGCTTAGACTATTGTGAGACACAACCAACCAGAATTTGCGAGCAGTGAAGAACCTCAAGCTTTATCCTTTAATTAAAAATAGTAGACCAACGACCGAACTCCTAGAGTTCATGTCTCTAGAAGTCGTTGACTCAGGCCTTGCATGGTTTACTTACGGACCCAGTTCTCTGCTCGTAAAAGAGGGGCAAACTCGTGGTTTTCATTTACTGTGAGAGATATTTTGAGTGATACTTAGTCAACTTCTATGGAAACGTGGATATACTGATCCGTGCAATGCTATGAAAACCGGTCATGGCACTCCAGTCTACAAGAAAGTAGCCCGTAAAAGTAAAAGCGTCTCTCTGCAAGATAAAGAAGTAGATAAATCCAATGATGGCTGAAAATTGGTTATGCTTTCTTGATCATTCTCAATGCAACGGTTCTCAAAGGTTCAGGCTATTCTTTTCCAGCGGGACTCTGCATTGGTTGTAAACTCCAATGCGGCCTGTTTTCTGGCTAGCCTCCTCTCTACTTCCTAGTAGACTGGACTGCCACCTACGGTTGTTGTAACATTACCTAGACTATTGGATTTGTTTGCATCAGTATATCCACGCTGCCATACAAGTTTACTGATTATCAGCCAACATATCTCTGAGAGTAAATGGACCCCAACGTTTCCCCCTCTTTTTGCGTTGAAAGCCGGATTTCTGCGTTTGACAAGTCTTTAGAATGTTCGCTGAGGACGTCCTCGGCTTTTGTTAATTTGTTTCGGAAATGATAGGAAGGCAGGACATTTGCTGTGGTGCACACAAAGATGAACGGTGGGATGAAATGGGCATTAGAGGAATTGTAAGAGGATCTAGAACTACCTTACCCCTGTTGGTGGTTTGTACATTGGTGCGATTGCTTACTTTCAATGAAGGTAAGCAGATGACCTCCTCAACTAGCTATCTTTACAGTGTATCCATGCAAGTTGCCACTGTTATGTTACAATATTACAGTGAGTACAGACTTAACTGTACTACATCATCAAGATCAAGATTTGTATCGTTTAGGGTCATTCCAGCAGAAAAATACAATATATGAATACAATATATGGTCCAAAGTTGTCATGCCGGCGGTAGTTCATTGGCCATACTTTATTCCATCTCTTATCAGCCACAGTCAAATCAAAGGACTTGCAGAAACATTTCTGCAAGTCCCATATGAAACGTCATCTGAAATACAATAGGAATCCTGATTTGAAATCTCGTTAATCCGGATCCCCGAAGCTCCTTTCGCCACACTATTACGATACAATACCCAGCAATTTTTGCTTACGAAGAAAAGTACTGGGAGTTGGTAACATCCTCAGGATCCCTTTTCCCTCCCGTTCCCAAAGTCCGCATTGTCTCCCAATCCCTGTTCCAAAAGAACATATATCAACACTCACAGATGCCAACATCAAGGTACTCTGCTCCGCACGTTCCAATATTTCCACCAACACCTGCATGGGTCGACCTGTGAAATGATTAGAGAAATTTCAAAGGAATGGGAGGAACATCGCTCTGCCGATGCAGCAGCTGTTAGCAATATGGCTAGTAGGAATCATAACTGCCGAAAACGCGCACCGAACTGGTCCAAAAATGAAACTGCACGCCTTTGTCATTTTATTGCAGACCCACGCCATCAAACTGTTGTCCAGCGAATGTATCAACGCATTGAAACGAGAACAGAACTAGATGCAGCTCGTCACGATCCGTTTGCAGGAGAATTTCGAGAACTGTTTAACTCACCGGACTTTAAACCGACGTACCCTGAGGTAGTTGATGGAGTAGCAGAGGATATCCTCTCTAAATTTGACCCCACTTTGCACCCGCACGTTCGCGATGGGACAAAATTGAAGCAAAGGTGGACTAAGCTTCGGTTTAACTACACTACCGCGAGCTCCAACTTTTCCAAATCTGGCCAATCCGACCCGTCTACTTCTCCTTCTTTCACAAATGATGACGACAGCTTGTGCTATATGCATTTCGTCTTTGAAAATCATCCGAGCTTAAATGTTGTTGAAAGAACGTTACCAACTACGGCACAAATTGAGGATGGTATTGCATCCGTGCGAGCAAATAGAACCTCCACACCGGAACCAAATACGTCCGCTCGCAAGAGAAGAAGAGAGGAGGGTATTAGCTCAGTAGCAGCGGCAATATCAAAAATGGCTGAAAGTAGTTCAAGGCCACAGCCGATTGTCTTCCAAAACTCCGATTCCGTCATTGCTACCGATCCTGAAATAGTGCAGCTCGACAAAGCCACAAAATTGGCATCCACAGATGACAAGTTAATGGAGTTGGAGTCGAAAATTATGGGATGCATGGAGAAAGTTTCAGATTCTTACTATAATCTCAATGTATCAGCGACATTGGCTGTTTTGGAAACAAGACTTTGCAAAAAGCGTAAGCTAATTGACAATGCAATGTGGAGCATGATTGAAGATGACGACAATAATGATGATTAGGACGTGTAATGTGGCCGTCGCATACATGCGGCAGCAATTTCTTGAGTAAAGTCTTCGCGTAAGTGGCACGAATCCAAGTCTCGTCTCCGTCTGTGCAATGCTTCGTCAAGATTGCAGTCGTCTTGCAAGTGAACGTCCCTATCTTCAGCCTCTCTATGGCTGTCCATATCCACTCTAGATGGCTGTGGTACATCAAAGCTTGTTACATTATCCAGAACGAGGTTGTCGAGTTTGCAACGCAGTAATATAATTTGAGTGTTCTTCTCCACCGTGCAGCGCAATGGTCTCCAAAATATTCCCCATCTGGCTAGAAGCATTCCAAATGCTTGTTCAATAAAGATGCGAGCTGACGACTGCCAGTAGTTGAAGCAGTCTTCCGAAATGGATAGGTGGCGTCCCGGCCAAGGGGTTAATAATCTGTTACAGCAGTTATAAGCCTCGTCAGCTACAACCCAATATCCCGCCATGAGACCACTGGCCTGTCGCCCAAGAAGTTCACACAAGCTGCTGATTGAGTACGCAGTGCTATCATCTGTAGAACCGGTTGACAGACAGGAAACAAAGGTAAACCGATAGGTGCAATCACACATTGCCTGCGTATTCAGAGCAAACCATCCCATTCGATTGTAGTTTGATGTCGCATTTGAAACCTCCCATGCAGCTGGTGCACATATCTTAATTGAGATTCCATCACCGCACCGCAGCACATTCGCAAAGGGCTTCATCCACCTCTTGAAAACTCGTCTGAGACACGTCTGAGCCAACTCTCGTTATTATATGGAAACTCAATCCTTAAGGAGTTGTTTAGACAAACGATAGTGTCATCAATGTACTGATAAACACTTGATATTGGCAGGAAATGGGCAAATGCAATACCACGGTACGAGCCACCTGCTAGATATCTTAACGTCACTGATGGCCTCATTAATGGGCAACTCTTTCTGAACCTCCTGGGGTTTTCCATTATCATCAGTTCTGCCAGCTTCAAGAATGCCGGATGTGACATTCGGTACAGCTTTTTGAAGAATTTATCAGGGGTTCCAGCCAGGATTGCGGCAAAAGAGAACAGACCCCGAGGCACTGTTCGTTTGCCACGTCCTACTCCTCCTAGCAGCAAAATATAGAGTGCCAACAGCGATGAAACAAAATCTTCATTGCTATGTTTTCGTCTTATCAGCGCGGCAGCGCAAATGGATGTCCGTAAATCTCAACCCGTCATCAGGATAGGATCAGGATGAATGATGTAGTAGTTGATGGACATATCCCTTAGATGCAGTCATCATGGTTGTTGACAATATCATTGTTGTTTGGGTAAGCCCATCTCGTGTTTTCTACATATTTTGTTCACCGATGTATTGGAGCGCCTCCATGCAAATATAGGGCGATAAATATGTATATTTGTGTACACATATTGCATTTTTGCTTTGGAATGACCCTTAATTAATGAATCAAGATCAATAAACGCATTACACTGTCATTTCATGGTATCCAGTCGAGTGTTTCCAGTCGATTTTCCAGTCGACTGGACATTTCAGTAACCCAGTCAAAATCCAGTTTCCAGTCGACTGGGTATTTTAGTAACCCAGTAGATTTCCAGTCTCCAAAGTCGACTGGACATTTCAGTAACCCAGTCAAAATCCAGTCTCCAAACGACTGCGTATTGTGTGTGTGTATTTTAGTAGCCCAGTCGATGTCCAGTCTCCAGTCGACTGGGTATTTTAGTGACCCAGTCATGAAGTAGTCGACAGTCAACTGGGCAGTCGTGTGACCCTAGAAATGCTGTGCCCGAGCTTGTTGCTCTGGGGTTGTTTTGCGGCTGAAATTCGGGCTACTGAAAACGTGAAGAAGTTTAATGCGTTCAGTATCTACTGGGGACTACGGGTGACTTGTTGCAAATTGAGCTTCTTTCCAAAATGCTTATTATTTGATTTGAAAATTATGTTTTTTTACCGCGAATCATTTTGCAGTGTCCGACAAACAGGTTCTGCACTGTTAATACTGTAGTAGCGTGGGCAGGGAAATTCACACACTCATGAAGTACAGTACTGTACAGTACAGTAGTTGACAGCACTGCACAGCCTACAGTATTGTATTTTATTCATTGGCGCAAAGCTAACGAAAACCATGTTGTCGCTGATCGACGGGATTGGGGATGCTCGCATCTGCTTTCACCTCCACCGTGTTTGCGCCTCGGCATACAAGCTACATCATGTGATGAAGCCAACACCGCCGAGTGCAACAAGCTTCCTGGCAATGAGATTTGACCAAGAACAGATGGAATATTTCTCGCGGTCAAACAACGTGCCGATGACAAGTGCGGTCCGCCAGCAAGTGGCGCTTCCGTTGCGCCTCGGAGGCCACGGATTCACACGCGAGGCAACGCTGAATCTAGCCTCGTATGCGGCCAGCGTCAGCGACTCCGAACAAGTGACATGCCCCGATGATCCTAGCGTAGCCCAGCACCGTGCACAAAGCTATGCACATGCTGATACCTACTTCTCGGGTTTGTCCTACGACTCCACCCAAGCTTCTAACGGACATGGTGGTCTCCCTGAAACGCTGACAACGGCCAGTCTTGCAAACAAGCCTGATAATACACACACCCTTTTGTATCGAGCTTGGTGCAAATCGGCAGTAAAGGTGTTCTGGAAAGAAGACGAATGGAGAGGTCTCCAAGCACTACGCTGCATACGGAAGCTGATATTCGGCGAAGGATCCGTCGCCAGGCATACTTAGAGACGCCTGCTGCCCAGGCGCCTTGACAACTTGTGCTGTAGGTCCTGGACCTTGCGTTGGTGAGTGAGGGCGGCAGCCCTACCAGCGACTTGCGTAGCTTTGGTGATTGAGGACTGCTTGAATGAGGATGTCACGGCGACGTCGCATGCAATAGGCCGGTCCGGCAGGCCGGCTTCAGTGTCATGGGGGGTTGCACGACGAGAATATCGACGGGCCTGAGTCCGTACCGGGGAGGAGGAGATTCTCAACTTAAAACTCGTAGTCAAGGCCGGCGGAGCGGAAAACGTGCCACGCGAACACGTTGCGAACGGAGTTGTGGCGGTGAATGCGTCCAAAACTCTGAGACGCAGCGGTCTGCGGCATGGTCACGATTGACATCTAGGTCCTGCTGGTAATGGTGGCATTTCAAGCAATAGCATTGTCGGTCTCAACGCCCTCAAATGCAGACCATAGTACGGTGTACTGTGCTGAACGACTTTTAAACAAGTTGGTAAACCTTTGGTTGCTGACATGCTGCGTAAATTCCTCAAAATTGTCCTAAAATGGTGCGATGATTCGCAAATCGCGTGTTTCACTACTGTACTGTATCTTCTCCCAATTTATTCAGAAAGACGCGTAAAACAGAACCAAAAGTTCTTGTGATGCTTACCGTGCACACAGGCGGCTGGGTGTCGTACGATACTCGGTGTCTGTCCCACGGGATTCTGACCACCCAAATAGAGGGCCTCATTCGCGAGTACATCAGCCTCGTCACAGTCTCCTGTAGATCAAGGCCTTTACATAGCTCGGGTAGCGGCATGTTGCTCATGGTTACGTAAATCCTTCAGTTCTCACTGAAAATATTTCCTAAATTGGCCTTCCATGTCGTGGCTCTGAAGGGCTTAAGGATCAAACCAACCTCGGCGCCTTTCGTCAGGCTATCCGCGATGGCGTCTTGTTGCCCCCCTATTGATGTGCCGGCCACCCATGCGCACTGAAACTTCGCCCACCCTCGGTGTATGGTCTACTCGCTCGCAATAGGTTCTAAACGCTTGCTCAAGACGCATTGCCTTCAGGTCTGTGCTATTAAGTGCACGGCGATAGCAGCCACCGCTTTGTCTCTGCAGGGTTCGTATTTCACGGTGCTGGAGATGGGTAGGTGATAGTAGTGGATGACGGTCTTTCCTTTTTCGTCGTTTATCACTGTTATATGTGTGTGCAACACTACGGGGTCGCTGCAAATCTAATTTTCCATGCTTTTCTTTTGCATGGAAATCCTAGTCTAAGATGGTGCAGTCAGCTCGAGAACCGAGCGCACATATCTCTCGCAGTAAACAAGCGCCATTTACACCGCTTGAAGTCCGAGGAGCAATTCAGTACTGTTAAGCTACTAATCCGCCTTAGGCAGAGCGACAGCATCTGGTTAATTTTCCCAGTTTCCCTAGCTCGCATGAAATTTTCGCAATTTTACGGGGACGGAAGGCTCTAGTCTTCCCCAAACCGAAAATGGTATCCCTTTGATTAGGAGTAGTGACCATTTCTTACTGAATAACATACGCCGTGATAGCATCATTTACTTTCTTCTTAGCCATGATATTCCTAATTGAAACTTTTGATTGATTTCAGATAAAACAGTCCACTATCTACAAAAATCCCGAAATCGGCTTAAGAACCATGATGCTAAACGCATCCGACACTAATGGCTTGAAGATTCAATCTGAACCGAGTTCCAATGAAAGCAGTTGGCTAGACTCAGATACTTTACTTATCCCCTTGCTTGCTCTGTATTGCTCGTGGAAATGATAGAGCGACAGAGGCGTTCTAAAATAGTAGATGAAGAATTAGAAGCAGACTTTTTAGTTTAAAAAGAAATAAGGAAAGATACGCTTACAAATGAGACTCACGCACTTTCTAATTGCCCACCGAGAGCTAGCAGACAGTGGACTTCTAAAGATTATGAGCAGCTTTAAAGACAGTGAATCAGTATATTTTGTTTATATGTCATACGAATTATTAAGTGTGATTTGTGTGACGGGTTCTTATAAAAGTTGCAGCACTCTCCCAAAGCAAATAATCATGAAAGGAAACGGGAGTTGGGGCATCATGAAGTCGCTTTGTCAGAAGGGCATTAGATTTGATCTCCCTGTCAGATATCACGGAATGCAAAAATCCCGGGCGCTGCTAGAACCGACTTAAAGTTAGAGTACTAAATACAGAGAACTCGCTGCTTACATTTGCTGCGTCGCAGATGGAAGGAGACACTTCTTTGAGTTTGAAAAGAGCTATTGTTAATCCGTTTTCGATAAAGGAAATTGTACGACTCACTTCTCACAAACTTTCCCCCTCCTATTGTCGTTGTTAATCTTTTTCTGTGCAAGAAATTGCGGGACTCATTTCTGACTCTACCTCTTCAGGACGCAGCTTCACTCGTCCTCGACCCTGCTGCTCGGACTATCGTTCAATGTCTGAATTTTCTAGCGATGGATTTCCTGGATATGAACTTTTTCCTTCATCTCTTTCGTCGCGCTCTGATTCTGACCGTGGCTCACCTGCGCCTGATCCTCTGAGAGAAGTGGACATAGAAGAGATCTTTCCAGGTGGGCTAGAATCTATGCTTCCCCACACAGAGGGCGAGCAGTATTTACTAAATCCTTTTCCACATTGTGATGCAAACAATTCCAACTTTAATATGGAAGCAGAGGTGCAAGCAATTCTCTCATCTACAGAATACCAGCCTTCAGCGAGTGGTTTAATGGAGCATAGTACAAGAGAGCGAGAGACTTTATTTCCCAACCACCAAATGGCTTCGACAGAAACCTTGGGAAGATCGAGTCTCCGCTCGGACGGAAATGGCCACGGATGCGGCTCCGTTGAAAAAAACGTTGAAGAACGCAGCGATTTGAATCAGGGAATCGACGAAACACTTTTGTTAGACGAAACACCCAAGGCGAGCCATGATGATGGTGTATATAACGGCTTAAACGCATTCCGAACATTGGATCTAGAGGTAGCATTAGCCACAGTGCCGACGGTTCTTGTGCGAGATGAGGTACAACTTGGGATAGAGAACGGAGAGGTTGTAGACAATCCAACTTTGAACACGCCCAACCTTTATCAAGATAGAGATGAGGAACCAGTTACAGTGAAGTTGCCTGCCGACTTCCTCACCGGCGATTGTGGCAGAGATGATGGGGACGGAGAAGCACAGGATGAGGGCGATAAGTTCAGTGGCTATTTGCTTGAAACGGGTGAAGGGCTTGGTCCGTTTCACGTGCATGACGTTGCAAACACGCAAATGGGAACAGGTGGAATTCGTGCACCAATGGGCAAAATCGTGGAGCCTGTTGATTCTATTTTCAACGAAACGACGAAAGAGTTGAAAGACGCGAGTAATACAAGGGGTAATGCCAAAGCAAAGAAGGGCGCAAAATAGGACCAGTTTTGCAAAGTGGAAACGGGATTGACATGGTGCATTCAAACGAGCGGAAAAGGGGGGGAATGCCCGACGACACACAGGGGTCCGCGGGGCGCGGGGATGCTGGGACAGAGGCGGCGAATGGAGCACGAGAATCGCAAGGGCAGGGAGGACGAAGGCAAAAGAAGAAGAGAACGAGAGTAGAGGATTTGGATCCGACTAAGGTGCATGTATGCCCGGTTTGGGACTGCAAAAAGAAGTTTGCCAAGAAGTACAATCTCAAGATTCATGAGCGACGACACCGCGGAGATTTACCGTTCATTTGTCCTAAATGTTCGAAGAAGTTTATGTGGCAATCTAGCTTTGAGAGACACTTAAGGGTGCACAGTTCGCGGGAAGCTGGGACTGTGGGACGGCCGAGAAGAGGGGCGACTTGAAAGGTGGGGCGGAGGAGAAGAGAATGAGTTCGCATGAGATTGAGCCGATTTGCTCTACCGTGTCTACATTGTCGCTGCACGGTCACACGCTGACTGTGAATCATCTGGACCCTCGTTCAGCAACGCTAGCGGGATCTTTGGCAATCTTGAATGGGGTGCAGAAAGAAGACTATGGGCGGTTGTTTGAGGAGGAAGCGGAGGATGTCAATGAGTGGAGAATGAAGAAGAGGCAAAAGGTGGACAGTGTTAGGATTAGCGCGTAATGTGTGGTAAGGGTCAGGGCTGACAAAGGGTCTGGCGGTTGGGAGGAATGCACTGAAGTGCTCGTGAATTTCTTTGCGTGAATTTCTTTGCACTTTTTATTTTTCTTAGGGGCGCATCTGACTGTACTACTGTATACTGCGAGTACATTGAACCATGTATTGTACTACTTGGTCATGGACAGAAAAGTTGTTCTATTAACATGTTAATTCTATGCTGATCTGCCTCTGCCTAAATTAAGCCAGCAAGTTGGTGACAACGTTGACGTTTTGCACGTTATCATCGTAAAATCCAGGACATCGCTCGTTAGGATTTCTGCCAGAGATACAGGGATTTGTGATCTGAGTTTGACTCCAAAGTGGAGTGAGGAAACGGGAAGGATCATTTCAACACGTCCATCTTGCTTTGAGCCAAAGCAAAGAGGAAGAAGGCTACAACCGTGTTTCTCGACGATATGCGAAAGCCTTCGATCCCTGGATTTCCAGCAAGAACCCTACAAAAATCCAAGCATTGCACTAATTAGTTTGGGGCAGAAGACATTTCAATTGGCCATTACAGAGTTATGCCGTGGTTTACCCTTCAGAACCATAAATGCAATCCTACACGTCCTGGGTTGGAGGAATGGGAGCGAGGGGAGATAGCGGCTGCACACAAGGCCACACGGAGGGTCTAGCCTTTCGGTGATTCTGATGGAGAAAAACAGACGTGGTGCACGTGGAGCAGAGTGGCAATCGCGCGGCATGAGCGCGCATCACGGGAATAGGACGGGAGAAGGGGGCATCTTGAGTGCCCACTCCTCTCGTGCCATTATTGTACTGCGTACCCATGAACAAACTCCCGGCCCAGGGTACTGCGTATGTGAAGTGAGAGCCCACCAGATTTGCCAAGTTTGTGTCCACCATGCCCACATCAGAGAGGTAGGTGGCAAAGTGTGGGGCCGAAGCCACATGACGGAGGACGCGGGTCAAAGAGAGACTGCGCAGGGTGACATCACGGGAGTCGGTGGTCGAGGCTGAGGGAAGAGTGCTTTGAGGAGGCAACGGAGGGTCAATAAAGATGTAGGAAGGGGGGAGGGAAGCACGGTGGATGAGAGAGGGCTATCTGCTGTGTAGTGAAGCTACTATAAGGCCCAAAAAGGTTGCAGACCAGAACAGTCTATGTGATGTTGGGCCGATGGGAAGTGCCGTGGCCAGAACTGCGCTGGTGGCGCGGCAGGCGTGGTTGTCCATGGTACAATTCAATTTTGGCCAACAGGGAGTGCCGCTGTCATCACACATGGGAGGTTGAGATGGCTGCCTGGCATCAGAGATTAGAGAAGAACATACATAAATGGAAGGAGAGGGAAGCGATTTCCGCGATTTCTTCGCTTCCCTCTCCTTCCATTTATGTCTGTTCTCCAGGAATGCTGATACCTCAGAGCAGACAAGAGGGTCGTGGTGGACGCGACAGCGGGTATTTGTAATCAGAAAGGGTGGTGAGGGCATGCTAAGAGACCTGATCTCAGAAACATTCCACGCCGGCTTGTTGTAGTGCCTGAAATTGTTTGAGATGAATGGGCTTAGGACGCCGTAGGAGCTCCTCCGGTTCGTAGATAGTCAGAAATTTGCGATCGGGCAGTTTCGGTACTGTGAGTGGGGCAAAAGAGACCTTAAAAAGACGAGAACAGAACTCCAAGAGACTCAATAATGACATCAGCACTGATCTACGCTGTCTCCTACCTTAGAAATCTGAAGCCAGGACGGACCTTTATTCATGTTTTTCTCTCTATCTTTCTTTTGCTCCTCAACGCCCTCCGAACTTAATCCACGTTGCCACCGCGATGGCGAAAACCGCCAGCAAACATGCTCGTCCGCCGTCATGTGTAGATATTGCCAGGGCCCATACAGAGGCCACGAGTTGCCGCCGCCCCCTCCGCCGTGCGTGATCTTCGTCACTAGTAGATCGGCTCACTAGTGCGAACCTACAAATCAAATGTGGAAGTAACCCCAGAACGCCGCAGTCGTGCCCCTGTCCCGAAAGCGTCAGCCCCACTCAACGGAATCTCAGGTTTAGACCCCATGTTGGCCTCTTTGATTTCCTTGTTAGCGTCCTCCGCAGGTTCCCCGTATAATGGATCCCTGCCATTGTACAAAGACGCACAAGCATGCCTGCTGCTTGTTAATGAGAATGCAGGAACCACCCTGCCAAAACATGTTCTTCTCACGGCAGGGGACTGGACAATGGTGGTGCATTACGCCGTGGATTCTCCGAACCCGCTCAAGAACCTCCAAGAGATTCCCCGGATGTACTCAAGGGTTGGTCTCTCTTCGATCCCATTGTCTGATCTCATCGCCAAGCTCCCAACGGTAGAATGAAAAGTTGGCACCTGCATGTCCGCAGCCCGCAAGGTTGCAAAACTCAAAACTTTGGCCCCCAAATTCACGACTCAAGCCGTATAGCCCTAGCGCGAGCAATTACCAGCCTCATTGATGCGGCGACCGACACCCTACCACGACGAGATGCCTCTGTTGAGAACTTCGTTACGATGTCCTGTAAGCTGCGCCCGCAACTTGCACCACCATCACCCAAAAGCAAGGCCAATCACAAAGGACACAAGGAAAAGTCGACTCAGGTTCCGACGACACAATATTGGAACAAGATTCTCCGCCTGTACCACAACCTAACACGGCCCCACACACCCAACTCCAGCGTCTAGAAACAGCTGTAAACCTGGGGAACCCGAAAGCGCCAAGCATCTCATGACAGGCACAACTCTCCCGCCCCAAGAACTGCAACCTAACGTCCACCGACAACAAGAGGGTTCCAAAAACCCAACAAGTTACCGTCTAGCAGTCAGAGCCCGCCCAGCTTATTGGTCGTCGTGACTCCGCCGCCGCGTTGGCTACAACGGAACGTCGAATCTCTCAACGCATGAGGGAAACGCAATCGACAAACGGCAAACTCATCCCTGCTCGTACGATGCATCAGAAGTGGACTAAGGTATCTTGTCGATAGTTCCTCCCTGAAGTTCTGCACCTCGTGCGCTTTCCAGAAGGATTCTGATCGAAAATCAAGAACGATACCAGCCGTCTCTACACGATTCATTGCGAACCCCGCTGAGGCCCTCACACATATTCGACCGCTTCGTCGGGAATTGTATTTGTATCTTCGTCATATTACTCATCTCTCTTTCGGCCTCTGCTAGAACACAGAATCCTGATGTAGTCCACTCCGTCTTCCTCCGGGCACGCCTTCTTCCCAGTGCAATCTTACGACGGTTAATGCGGGGGTAATCCGGGCTACAATTCCAAACAAGGCAAAGCAAAGGACTCCGCAAAGACATCCGCCACGCCTCAGCAGGCGAAGGAGAGACATTGTGGGCGACAGCAATTCAAGAAACTAGATAAGAGAAGAGCATATCTCCGGCGTCACCCCCTGATAAACAATACTATGCTTGACCCAAAATTGCGCAGAGCAGCCCAACCCGTTGCAGATGCGTAGTAAGGTCGTGCAATCCGCATCCTACACCAGTCACGCACTGTTGACCTACTTGACCCGCAAATTATCCAGAGCCTGTGAAAACTGCACCCAGAACCGCAGGCTCCAGTAAGAGCCATAGAGGCGGGAGACCTGCCATTTCCTTTGCACATCACTAAGGAAGCGGTTCTACGCACAGTCTGACGCCTGACCTAAACTCAACAACGGGGCCCGACATAATGTCCGCGCGGCTTCTGCTGGTGGTGGCAAAAACAAGGGTTAGTGCTGAAGCTTGGGTGACGGTCATCTCAGTGCGAACTGCTATCGTGACGAGAGCAGCTCACAGGGACCTTCCAAATACGAAAATCCCTCTTATCTCTGCGGCTAGATAAGATCAGCCGCATTGCAATTGGGACGGCCTTGCGGTGACTGGTGACAAAGGTGCTCCTACCTCAGGCATTGGAAGACAAGAGGGAATACTTCGCCCGCTCGCATGTGGCCAACGGTGTGCACTGCGGATTAGAAAACATTGTGCACGAAGTCCGGAGACTGGTCGACAGTAAAGAGGAAGATTAGGGTACGCGCTCGTCTCAGTGGATGCGCTTCTCGAGGCAGAGAATGATGGGCCTCCTGCTGACCAAAAAGCCGTAGCTAAATTGTTTCCTGAGCATGGTGTACGTTCTCAGGATGCTGTTGCTAATCTTGCCCGCGGCGTCTACACAACACATTCCCAGCCAGTACGGAACGCGACAAGGGGACCCCGCAAGCGTATTGATGTTTTCTGTTGGGAAGCGGTACAACACAGCAAAGCCTGTGTTGTACCGCTTCCCAACAAAAACTTCTCCAATGAAGGCATTGGCCTTCTCGGCGGCCCGATGGGCACGTGACATTTCATGGAGACCTTTCGCAATAAGAAAATAAACGGATGCAAAAGGAAGTTGTCGCTGAACTACGGTGTTAGGGATGGTCGCACCCGGTTCTACTTTCACCAGGTGTGCGCTTTGGCATGCAAGCTGCAATATGTGGAGAAGCTAACATCGCCAAGTGCGAAAAGCGCCTTTGCGAAGAGATTCGATCACGACCAGATGGAATACTACTTGCGATCAAACAATGTTCCGATAACAGGCGCCGTCTGCCAACAAGTGAACCTTCCTCCTCGCTACGTCGGCCACGGATTCAATCCTGTGATGACGCTGGATTTAGTGCGTCATGCGGCCGGTATCACTGACTCCGAACGGGTGATGCCTTGGCGAGTCTGGTACAGTTGAGCACTGTGCAAAATGTCACGCGGGCGCAGACGGGCACCTCCTCAAGTTTTTCCGACGACTCCATCCGAGTTTGTCAGAAATGGTGGTCCTCCAGATTGATTTCCAGCGGCCAGTCTCGCTACCAAGCCCGATAATGCACACTGCATTCTGCTACGAGTATGGTGCGAGTCGCAAGGCAAGTTCTTCTTGAAGGGTGGTTAGTGGGCAAGGTTTCAAAGCCCCGCGCCGCCCTAGGAAACGGAAATCAGACCAAGGATCGCCGAAAATCCGACGGAGGATTCTCTGTCAAGCATTCATGGAAACGCCTGCTGCGGCCTCCCTCACCGCACACCTTTCTGTGGTCAGCCGAAAGTACTGTAAGATGTAAACAGTGATGCTATGTCGCCACCCGGGATATAGCGATTTTAATGACACTGCGACGCTGCCGTGCGCGGAGTGCAATAGGCCCATGGACCAGCTAGGAGACTATGCGGTGGAGCTGAATACGAAAGGTCATGGATGGACCAACCGGCACAACACAATTGTGCAAGTACTTGACCGACAACTGCTCAAGGCAGCAGGAATCGGCGTTCAATACCTGGTGAAATACCTAATTCCCGGACTGAACGTGCGACATGCGGACATCCTGGTGCAGGCGAGGTCTGACTCCACAAACACATCGCCGTAAAGTCACCATTCTTAGAGAGGTCTAGGTTTATGGGAGCAGGCGAATCGCAAAGCGTCGCCAATGCAGCAGAACCACGGAAGAACAGGGGCTTAGTGAGCAAAGTAGCAGCCACTAGCTTTCGACCCACTGCGTTCATAGTAGGCGACAACATCCATGTAACCGACCACATCTTCCATGAATTAAAACAACCCAACAAATTCCCCACATCCATGATGATCAACGAATGTTCGGCTGCTTTCGCGAGTCGCAATGGACGATTAGAGGCCGCTGTGAAATCTCGGCGTCATCAACCACTTAACCAAGCTGTCTGGTCAACGTGTGTGACCTCTGTGCAACATCGCGCAAGATGCAAAATTTCGCCACCTCATGACGCATCCTGCTGTGGGCACCCTACTGTACAGTACTGTAGAAACTATTTGATGTAAACTGCAGATGTTACTCTTCTATGCTGTACGGTACACTACTGTACAGTACACCACTGTACTTTCGCATTATTGCATTACAGTACAACTGCACTTCCCTCCTGCACTCACCTTTAGATTCAATTTAATTTATCCCCGCCGATTCTCGCCGCATTCTCGTTTCGATCCCATCCGATGGCGGACCTTTGGTCTCGATTTACCAGAGAGCCAAACGTTGGGGGCTGCATCGTTGGGTGCAGCGCGTGACAAATGTCACAATTTGTCGCAGCGGCCGAAACGCAGTAGATGTGGTTCCCAGATATTTGCAATCTGGATGGAGTACGGTATATGCAGTCGTTGGAGCGGAGATGAACGCCGCGGATGCCAAACTCGCCTTCTCAGGCATTGAGGCGCGTATGGTTCGAGAGGATCGAGAATGGCTAGGGACGTGGGCGATGCCGATTCCTGTGGCAGTATCTCGCTGTGGCTTTGTGCTGCTTTGTACCTGCGGTAGACAAACGTCTCAAAAACTCTAATTCAGTGCGCACCCTCCCACCTCCTTCCACCACTTGGGCTGCAGCAGTCCGCGGCCCATTTTCCCCTCGGGAGCGCCTAGTCTTCCGCCTCCGTCCCCCTGTTCGCACAAACCCTCGCAGTGGCGCTGCTCAGCGCTCCTGCCCCCAACCTTCCTAACCCCGTGGCGCCCTCCAGTGCAATCAGTTTTCGCGTAGGTGGAGAAGATTTACCCCGTCAACTCCGGCACCGGCCGCCCCAAATCGCCCCACCCCTTGTTTCTTCCGTTGCCGTCCCCCCGTCCCATGAACCTTCTCTCTACTCTACCTCTTTTGAAGGCGTTCCCATTCTCCTTCTAGTCGAAGCGGCCATAGTCACACATCCCCCTTCCGCCTCACTTCATTATCCCTGGCGTGGGCCGCTGGTCTGTCATCTATGTCCAAAAGTACTTCCTCCCTCCCATTCTCCATGCCCTCTCTACTGCTCCCCCCTACCTCCCCGCCCTCCAGTTACACAATGCTCCACATCCTGCGCTCGCCGCGCACCGCTCCCCTATGCTTCTTAAGGAGTCCACCGCTGCCTGCTTAACCAGACTGCGCGCCTCCAAAACCCGCCTTCCGCTCCACGGTCCCCTCATCTTTCTCCTATACTATGGCCCAAGTCCTCCACGCCCACGTGGACCTCCTTGCCACTCCCCGCCCTACCCTGTCGGCTTCCCACGAGCATCCTGCTGCTCCCATCAACCACCCCACTGCCGCAGTCTCCACCCCCGCTGTCCCACCATTGCTCATGGCACTTCCACCCGCCAACCTCGGTCAACTCGTCTTTTTCCGAAGGTTGCAAAGCACCGCTTTAAGCGAGGCACGCCCACACCGACCCGTTCTATCCCTTATTCGCACCCGTCCCCTGCCTCCTCACACCCACAGCCTTCACCCCTGGGACTTGAACGCCGCACCCGCCAAGGAACCCCCTGTCGCCCCCACTGTCCCCAAGGCCAATGGTACTGCTCTCCACCCGTCTGCCGCTCCTGCACCGGACCCAGATAATGTCCACGGCCTCGATATTGCTATGGCAGACGTCCCAAATGCCTCCTCCCAACCCAACCTCTTGCTGCCGCCCCTGCCCGGGCCGTTGATGCCACTCTAAACTCCTCTCCTTGCCTCAGCTCCGCTACAGCAAACCATCTGACGGACCTTCGTCATAATCTCGACGTACTCTGTATCGAGGGACTGACATCTTTCTGGACATTCCAGGACCCTTCATGAAGTCCTTCGTGTTACTCTTCATCAGGCTCACCCGAAATGCGGCCCTAGTCATGAGCCTCACGCCGTACCTTGCGCGTTCTAATTCTTCATATGCTCCCCACTGCCGTCCTCCACTATGCCCTGTGGTCGTTGCCGGGACCAACTGGACAACATGCTGCCTTAGCTGAGAGCTTCCGCTGTGCCCAAATTAGGAACCACTGCAGCGCTCTCAGGTCTTACGAAATGACCGAAAATTCCAAACGCGTTGAATGGCTGCATCGTCCTCCCGAACTTCCTGTCAAGACTGATGCCCACCGCTCGCGCTACAAGCGCTCCATTACACCCCTGTTCCCCGACCTTTCATCCCCGTCTCCGACCCTAGTCCACCCCCCGCTTGCATCATTGAGGCTGCACGCCGCGCGGCGGGTCTCATTCGACACCACTGCAGGGCCTGACCGTACCCACTCACGCTGGTTTCACTTGCTCATTAAGATCTCTGATAGCCCCTAATCAGGTATCACTGGGCTCTCGGCGCTCACCCTGCTTGTCAACCGCATCGCCTCTGGAGATCTCCCTGATTCGGCACTTCTTCTCATCGCTGCCGACATAGCCCTACCACCCCAACCCAACCGAACAAAATTCGGCCCATCGCCGGCGGCTCGGTGCTCCGTCCTATCGCCACAAAAGCTTTGCCCTCCACCGCCATCAGCGATATGCGGGACTTCCTTGCCCCTTTCCAACTGGCGAACGGCGTCAAAGCCGGAATTGATGCCATTGTCCACGATATGCGCCCCCCCCCAAAACCATCTCCTAAGTCCCCAAAGTTGCAGCCGTTTTGGTTGATGCGCACAATGTGTTCAACGGTGTGAGCCACCAGTCTATGCTCAAACTCTTACCTGCCCGTACTTCGACCCTGGCCCGCTTCATCAAATGATCTACGGCTGCTCCAAACCACTCCTGTTAGTCCCCAACTGGCAATACACCTTGATCCATAGTGCCTAGGTTACCTAACAGGGGGATCCAGCCAGTAGGTCTCTCTTCTCCCTCTTCTCCCTCACAATTCACCCCCGCGTCCGCCAGATCGCAGAGAGCACAGGCATCCTGTTCAATCAGTGGTTTACAGATGACGATACCCTCTTGGGGTACTCCATAGTCTTCGAACTGTGCCTCAGTTGATCAAGGATCGCGGCCCTGCAGTTGGTCTGCTCCTCAACTTGCACGACATGCGTATTCACTTGCCTTCCATCTCCTCTCAAGCTCGCTCCTCCTTCCTTCGTGAAACACCCTCGACAAATGCACCGACAATGGCTCTCAACTTCTTTAAGTCCCGCTCGGTGATCAGCATTTCACCGCTACCTTCCAGCAATCAAAACCCGTGTCTTGTCGAGGCACCCGCCGCCTGCTGCACAGCGCCCGCGACTCTCGCGCACGCTTCCATATCCATCGGCTGTGCGCCTCCGCCTGCCTCATGGCCCACGCATCTCTTCTGAGACATTTAACACTCTCATCCCGCTGCCCGTCAATTTGACGACCTCCACAGGACCTTTTAGTAGCCCCTTGTAATCGTTATTCTCACGGACCAGGCCCGGGTTCATGCTTGCCTCCCAGTCTGTCTGGCCGGTCAAGGATTCTCCACTATTCAATCCTCCTTCCATGCTACCGTCGCCGCCACTTCCATCAACGCGCTCCACGTCCATTCACGCACTACTTCATACTTCACTCCTTGCATTTCACGACTGCTTAGACTTCTATACCCTGCCGACCAAGATTCTCGGCTCGTCCACGCTGAACCCCTCATCTGCCCCTTCCCCGCCATCGTGCCTGGCAACCCTCCTTTCCACTCGGCCCCTACGCACCCGATGATCTTTCTGTTTCACCCCGTAAGTGTTTCACAATCTTACACAGGGTGCGGCAGGAAGCCACTGCACGGGACAATTAGAAGGATAAAGACTGGGACGCCACCCCTACCCCCGCCAACCATAGCACGCATACGTTTGCCCCGGCATCCGCGGCCTCGCAGTTGGGCAAAGCCCTACTGCACTTTTCCTTACTGCCCATCCCGCAAACGCTACCACTGCCTCCGCCACTCTCTGGACTGTAGTGCTACAGAGGCACCTTGGCCTCCCGGTTTACCCGCATCACCTGCCGCTGGGGAAACCATGATGCCGATCTCTGCACGCCTGGTTTCAGCCGACTCCACCGGTATAATTCTGTCTGCAGCGCCCCTGACTGCGAGTTCGAGGTCCCCTTTCTCATCTCTAGCACCGAGCTCCGGCCTGCATACATCTTGTTGCTGCCATCGGCTACACCCATACGCACCTCCTTCCGTCTCCTGGCATCTGACATAACCATTGGCAGATCTATCTCCCGCACTAAGGCTACACACGTCGTCGGAGGAGCTGCCGAGATCGACCACCGGAATAAGATTCGTGATGTCGACCGCAAATTGACCCGCCGAGCCCTCAACCTCCCCGAATACCCCCTACCCGCTCCGAGCTTCTCTTATGAACCCATGCCATTTGATTCTCTCGGCCCCCCATCCAATGCTGCGTCTTTCTTACTGCTGGTTTCATCCAAACCATTGCCCGCCGCTTCTTCATCGCTACCGGAACAGGTGGTCGTAGAATCCATCAGCACCTCAGCGCTGTCATCTGGTCGTCCATGGCAATGACTTTAACTGGCCCGAGCTCCATGTTGCGATGCCAACATGTCCTAACCGTTTGTGAACCTTACACCGTCAACAATAGTCCGCCTGGTGGCGCTGAAAATAGCATACTATACCGAATGGTACCGAATGGTATACCGTATGTTGATTGTTGTTATGTAGTTTCAGCACTACGGCAAACCTAAATGATTCAATAGAGAACATTCTCAAATATTAAATATACTCAAAATTGTTGTCCTGACCTCTGCATCTACATTTCTTTCAAATAAACGAATTTATTTACGTACAAATTGATAACAGCACTAATTTACCCAATTAATTATTCAGCAAATCAGCAAATCAATGGCCCTTAATGAAAATCTTAAAAACCTATGTTCAATCCAAACAGTTACAGCATTTGAGTAGTTGTTGGCCGTATGTGCAGGAAATGAGTCAAATTGTGGATAAGTGAGGTTTTTAGAGCACTGTACTGTGCTTATTCTGAGAGATGAATGGTAGTGTACATGGGTCTGTATGATATCAACAACATTTTAGTAGGGTCGCTTGGGCATGTGACAGTGCAGGCAGATGACAGGCAGGGGGTCGGAGTATACAGGTCGGCCGAGGTGCCTTTGGACCATTACGGGCCATCGTCTGTCGGGGATCCGGAGGGAGGAGGCGGGGTGTACATCAAGGAAGGCCGCAGCGAGAATAGGCCGGAAGGCTTGGCCCCGGAAGCAGAGCAGGACGTCTCCTCCTTATGCTGGAAAAGGGTAGGACTGGCCTCCCAGTCCGCACCTCGCCAATGGAGACGGGCCCGCGCGTTTTGCTGCACCCTCTTTACTGTCACCATTTCCCACGACTGCCACCTGGAAGAGATCCCTCGGTCAGCCAGCTCGCTGTGATCCTCCCACCATCCGCAGCTGTCTTTCACATTAACAGCTACAGCCCTTTTCGAGCGATGTTCTTCGCCGGACCCCGGTGAAAGGCTCCAGTCTGCGATCACAACTGAACTCATGCTTTCGAAGTCTGACAGGTTGTTGTCTGCAGTAGCACCCGACCGAGCACGGCTCTTCTCCGTGCGCACATCCTTCCCTTCTGTTTTCTCTTCGCTTCCTCACCTCCATCGCTGTACGTACATGTCCTCCTCTGCGCAGAAGGTCGCTCTGGGTCTCCGTCTCGGCATCGCGTTATTCCCTGGACCTACTCGCTGTGCAGTCTGCTCCCGGCCCTCGGCCGACGTCGCGCCCGTCTTAGATCAAAGCGACCAACACACTTTGAACTTCAAATACGAAGACTGCATAACTCGTCGATATCACGTCCTCCGCAACGTTCTCGCCCGCATCTGTAAGGAACTTGGGGTCGTCGCCCTCGTTGAGCATCCGCTCCTGTACCAGGTTCCCAATTCGTCCGCGCATTCAGAGTCCCTCGTGTTACGAATGAACATCCACATTCCCGCCACCTATGGGTTTCACAGTACTGATATCGCAGTCGACGTCACTGTTTCCCACCACTCCTCTCCCCGCCAGATCTCGCTAAGCACGGTTACCGCAGGCGCGGGTGCCATAATCACTTCGTGATTACGGCAATTACTGCGACCAAAACGATATCATTCTCTCCCCTGTCGGGATTGATATCTATGGCGCCTTGGGCGGCAGCGGCCAGGGTTTCTTCCGCCGCCTTGCTTCCTTCGCTGCTTCCCGTCGCCTTCCCTCCCTCAACACGATTCGTAGTTAACTTCTGGATACCCTCCGCATGCTTCTTTCACATACTGTACAGCTGGTAAAGATCTACCACCACCTTCAGTGTAGATTGGGTGTTTCATGGCGATGCAGCAAAGACAATGGGGTCAAGGTCTCCAACGGCGCCGGGGTCGCGGTGTCTGGGGATACGGTCCACGAAAGCATGACAGAGCAGACAGGCTTGATCAAGGAAGGAATGCCAGTCTGCAGAGCACGGGAAATGCAGGAGGTCTGCAATCCGGGGGGAGGGAATATGGGGCGGTGCGCTCCTGAGCACAGGCGGCGTCAGTGATGCCGGCTGCGGTACTTTGATGGAAGGGGCCAGTTTCGCAAAAATCATGTCCACCGAGTCGGATAATATAGTACTATTACCACTACAGTTTCATATCCTGCTGCAAAACTCTCATTTGCACAAAACATTACCTCCGTTTATTACATATATATTAAACACCGGATGTTTAGAGTATGGTGATGTCTTCTGAACTGCCGACTGAGCCGGGCACGACCCAGCTCACGGGAGCGCTCTAATACACCCCTGAATCACTCTGCGCTGTCATCAGTACAACTGACCAGCCTGTTTCTTAACCTGGAAAACTTCTGACAGTAAGGCTTTCCGAACGGATACCACTTTACATGTAAGTTTGTTAAACAAAGACCGAAATTAAAGAAGGGGTCAAAGAGAGATTCTGCCCAACACCCCTTTTTAAAAAGCAACGCCCACTGGCCACAAAGTCGGCCGAAATAATTTTCAACAAGAAAGTCAGATGAAGTCCACTCATGTATGGCTTTTATTGACAGCAGCTTATGGCCTGGTGAACGCAAATGCCAAGTGGCAGAACCAGTCCGATAATCTAATGATTTAAATTGGCTTAACGCAGTCGGCACATGTACCTCAGCTCTTCTTCAAGAAATAAGATGGAAGTTTGGTGATATTGGTGGCCAAAATTGTTGACGATTTAAAGATTACTGGAGAAGGCGATCGTGCCAAAGAGTTCATAAAGGAATTTGACAAGCGTTTCAAGTTCGGCGATGTCAACCATGGGCCTGGAAAGCTTCGGTATTTTGGAATCAGCACTGTCCAGAAAGGTGATTTTACTGTCGAAACTGATGCCGATGAGAAGCTAGAAGCAGTTACGGAATATCCCTTCTCAAGGCAGCGTCGCAAGCAATTTGAACAGCGTTTAAACCAGATCGAGAAATCTGTGTTTGCGTCCACCAACAGTTCATTGGGTTGGATTGGGACAGCAGCCTCTCCTTTCTGCTCGTTCTACGCAGGTTACTTACAACAGAAGGCGCCTGACCTCAAAGTCTGCTACCTTGTTGACCAGATCAATATTGTTCGAAAGCTCAAGAAGCTCGGTTCTACAATTGCATATCCGAGACCAACTGATAAGTGTGACTATCAGTTGAGTGTCCTTGTGTTTGCAGACGCGTCACGTGCTGAAGATTGCGGACAGCTCGGTGTGTTGACTGGACTCTTGGTTGGTGAGATGAAGAACGACTCAATCTACCATGTGATATCTTGGATATCGCACAAAGCTAAGCGTCCTGTTAAAAGTGTGCCTGCAGCTGAGATATTTGCTGCAGGTGAAGGGATAGATGAAGGAAAGACAGTAGCAAAAGACTACGTAGAGATTCTCGACGCTGATATCAAGATGCGTCTTTCCGTAGACTCTAAGGATCTGTTTACTTCACTTTCGACTCAGAAGAACTCCATCGACAAGTCTATTCGAGGTGACGTAGGATGTATTCGCTACGAGTTCCAGACTGGTGCTGTCGATAAGATAACCTGGATTCCTGGTCATATGAACCTTGCTGATCCTTTGACAAAGAAAGACAGCAGTCTAACTGACACTCTTCAACTGACACTTTTTACTGGCCGGCTTTGTACTGATTTTGAGCAAGTTGGTGAGACCAAGTGCTCAGAGAAAAACTTCGGCTGAAGAAGGAGGAGTATAAATACGACCGCTTACCTCATTTGAATGTTTGTATGTTTGAATGCTTGTTCGTGATTTACCATGATGAAGTTGTAATCACTAATTAGTGGCACCCACTGAAGATGGAAATGTGATGCCTGACTCTGGATACTCATACTTATTATTGTATATGATTGTAAAGCAACCCGACCGGGACATCTCGGGCTCACCGTGTACATTGTTCTACACTGACACTGCGCATTTGCACCTGCTGCAAAACCTCGACTCGCTCGACATTGGACTTCGAACGTTCCACGTTCATTGTTACCTCTGGGCCGAAAAGACAGCTAAGAGGTTACGTCTGCGGAGCTTCCAGAGTGTGCGTTACAGCTCACAAGCTCGCATTGGCTGAATTTTTCATCACTCCTCGGGCATCGCGCTAGCACAATGCCCGAGGAGCAAGTCATACTTTTATTCTTCTTCTGTACTAAAGATAGGTACTCCTGTGGCTCTTTGGGTGCGTAATTAAAGAAGCTTGATATATGGTTGGGTTATATGCAGTTGCAGATGTTCGCGAGAATCATATACAAATTGTATAGCAAAGCCATAGTTGACTCTCATCCCTTCAGCTTCCTCTTTAAGTTCGTCCTGCTGAAGAGCGGATTGATTTTCTCGAACAACCACTATACAGTAACACACCTCCTAGCCACTCACTTGTTGAAAGCCCTCTGAAATGGTTGTAGGTTGCTGTCCTCATTCGGTACCTCCAAGAACCACCTCTTACTGTACCCAGAATCTCAATACAAGCAATTTCAATTTCAAGCAATTTCTTCCCCTTTCCAATTTATAACGTCTCCTTCAAGAGCTTCTCCAATCCACTCTTTACACACAGAGTACATTTGTACCTTTGACCTTCAACTGGTCCATACGAATTCAGAATAAATACATCTAGTGCATTGTAACCCTGGTATTAAAGACTTTGTTTCCTCTTGTGACCATTGTACGTCACTATTTGTTCCATATGCATCAAGTGTTTAGCAATCCAGACACCGTTCCATCTATGAAACCTACATAGTTACGCAGCCCATGCTTCTTTTCATATCTGTCTTTTCATAGAAAGCTTTTGCATGCGGATACGCTCGGGTTTCCATAAATTCCTTATTAAGACCGTTAATCAGTAAAAAAATCCTTGCACAAATCAAATGCTCAATTCCCTCCCAAAATATCTAGGAAAGGTTTTCAGCATGCTTCCAAAACATGTTTTCCATATCCATCCAACAAGAAGGGGTTGTGAGTGGTCTAATTTTGATGAAAGTACCCAGCAACGGAATTACTGCGTATCGGTTTATGATTGTAAGTAATTTCTAAATTGGGCAGTCCACAACGTCAACACCTTTCTTCATATCGCATTTCCTAAAGAAAAATAAGGTCAGGTACTCACCCTCGATGGAGCAATTGAAGTTGAATTCTAATTGTGCACTGCTGATGCGTTTACTTCCGTGGATAACGTGAGATAAATGCTGATGATACTTGACAACATGACATGCCACCTTTCCTAATATTCTGGAGAAACTGAAAGTGGACTGCGTCACTTCTCAGAAGCGTCTACTAGTTGGTAAAAAATCTGGAGACCATTTACTTGTTATTTTGAGGACATAGAGTCCTTGAGAAATCCTTCTGTCCGGCCAGCACCATGTTGAGTGTGATGTTGGAGGTAGATGATAATGCTCACAGGCCCTACTGGAGTAATAATCCTGACGGAGCACCCAAGACAGGCTTTCACTTCAGAAATCAGTATAAAGGAGCGACCCTCGTCGCTGCCTTATAGAAATTGAAAAGGTACCACTCTACGATCGCACAGGTTATGGGCATCATCGCTACAATTGCACCAACGATCCTACACATCCATTACTAGGCCGTCTGCCTACAACCAAACATCGCCATCACGACACCATCAGCACGCGCCATCCGCGCAGCCAACAGGGCACGCAAAGCCCCCTTCAACGATCTCACCAGCGAACCCTTGAGACCCAAACGGCTAACCGCCACAGACATCCAACCACCGTACCACCCCGCAGCAACGCCGCACAATCACCATACAACAATGAACTACAACATCTCACCAATTCCCAAATTAGATCGCTCCAACTATGCCCCATGGCTTCTATCGCTCACTGGGGCTGCCGCAGCCATCGATGCCGACGACCATGTCGAGGCAGAACCGAACCCACCTACCGACCCGGCCCTACTCAAGCCCTTCACAACCAAGCGCAAGATACTCATGTGCGCCCTAATCGGTTCAATACCGAATGACATCGTTAATCTACTCATCCAATCAGTCCATACCATCACATCATACCAACTCATCTCCCGCGTTCAGGAACATCTCGATACAAGCAAGACCAGCGATCACCGCTTTCTCAACTCTATCGCCGAACACACAGTCTTTTCGTCAGACGATGACATCAACTCGTACATAGCAAAACACGAAACCATCAGAGCTCTCATTTTAGCTGCTCGTTACCCCGAAATCAACAGCCTCGCCATTACCGTCCCGTTCATGATCGAAGGACTTGGGCACAACCCAACAACAGCACATATTGGCGGCAGACAGTTCATCATAACCCCGCCGGCGGACCCCAACGATTTTTTCCACAATTTCAACGCACTCCAGTCATTCGAACCGCCGACAACCAACAACCGAACGTAGAATCCATTCCCGCTACCACTGCATCCATGATGGCCGACCTCTACCGCCAAGTCAGATCGCCACGGCAGCAGACCAAACCGACACGCCCGACAATCCAACCGTGCAAACAACACATATCACTCGGGTTCCCAAACCCGCGCCACACCGACTACCAGTGTTGAGACCCCAACCACCCCAAGAACAAACGGACCGGGCCCTCCACAAAACAGGCCACCACAGATCTAAATGACCTCGCCCGCGAAACCCAAAATCTGCTTCAGCAGTAAGACACAAGCGCACAACACACCCCGCCCCAGACACTTACGTTCATCTTTGACTCAGCTGCCAACCGCACCAACCTAATACTACCCAAGTCTTCCATGAAAACCCTCCCGGAACCTATCCAGCTCCTCACAGCAACTAACTCAACCTTACCCTGCTCTCACCACGGTCTCGCCAACATCCAGCTCACGAAGAATAATTCAGTAACCGTACCCGCCGTATCAAACATGTTCCTACGTCACAACCTACTGTCAATACGCGCTATAGCGCATCACCAAGGACTGGTCCTATTAAACGCCAACGAAGCAATACTCCTCAAATGGCAGGTCACACGAGTCTACATTGTGGCAAAGGCACCCTGGAACGACGAGGCCCAAGGATACGTAGTGACAGAACTCGAACATCAACCACTGCACGCCCTTAAAGCCGACACATATCGTGCACTCGGTCGTAAAACCAACCCCAAACCACCCATGTACAACCAAATTCCCCCCACACCACCGACAAAGCAACCCACACCACCAATATCTTCCACCGTACCCGTACCCGACAGATCTCATACAAAGAACGCACCCCGACCCCAAATCACGGCACTCCTCCGATCGAAAGCTGTCCTCAAACTAACACCACACAAAATCCCACCGGAACCGGACACCAACCTAACCGAGCTACGCCACAAGTGGGACCTTATCCTCAACCACGCTGACCCCAAACGCATCCAATCAATGGCCAAGCACAATATCATACCACTACTACCACCACAACTCAGTCAGCCACTCCCGTTCATTAACTGCGACCCATACTGAACCGCCAAACTAACAAACAAGCCCCTCAAACCAAACATGAAACACTACACCGTCAGGGAATACACCAGCAGCCATATGTGGACCCATCTCGCCAAAGTCCAAACATGTAAGCCTGTACTTCCTTACCTTATTGGATGCTGAGAGTCGCCACCTCCACACCTACTTTCTCAAGACACGCCAAGATGTGGCCAGTCTCGCCCCGATCGACTTCGCCCGTATCAAGACAACCCATGAATCTCCACCAAAAACACTGAGAGTTGAAAATGCCAAAGAATTCATATCATCGTCCATCACTCACCTCTGCAACACCCGTGCCACCACAATCAAAACTCGAACTGCTTACCAACCCCAAGAAAATTCAAGAGCCGAACGCATCAACCGCACCCTCATGGAAGCAGCCAGAGCAGCACTGCAAACAACACACCTCCCACCCACCTTCTGGGAAGACGCCGTACTAGATGTCACCTACAACTACAACATAATGCCCCACTCCAGCACAGGGCAGGCCCCCGCGACCCAATGGAACGGATCAGCAGCCACACCCGACCGTCTGTTCACCTTCGGTAAATTCGTGCACATCCCTGTCCACAAACCGAAATCCAAATTCGACTCCCGCGCCTTACCCGTACGCTCCATGGTAGCAGTAGATGATCACAACATACGCGTCTGGAACCCAACAACTGACCAATATCACCACGTTCGAGCAAAAGACTTTCGACCATACGATCCACAACGAAATCCATCCCATACCACCACAACGGCACTCCAAACTACCCCCAATCGCCTACCCGACCCCCCTGCACCACAGTACAAGCAAGGCAATACACTGATTCAGAAAAATGGCAAGAAGCCCAAGACGCAGAATTGGACACCCTTGACAGGGAAAACACATTCAAAGGGATTCAAAACAATCGAGTTCCCACAGGAGTGAATGCTAGACCACTAAACATGACGTACCGGTATAAGTACACCACGGCATCCAATATGGTACCCAACACCACACTAAAACGCCACACCAACACCCTATTGCGTCATACAGTGACGCCGACTTTGCGAACGCATCGGACAAGAAGTAAAGAACCGGCACCATTCACATCGCATGGGGATCGCTTGTAGCCTGGACTAGCTCCAAACAACCCATTGTCGCTGAATCGACGTGAGAAGCCGAGTAAATGGAAGGGTCCGATACGATCCAGCAAACTGCATGGCTACGATGACTACTCACCGACTGTGGCACACCGACCTCACATCCAACCAAGCTTCTCATCGACAACTCCTCCACCATCCAAGTTGCCACCATCACGCCATCGACAAGGCGCCAGAAACTAATCGACATACCACACTACCACATCCACGACCATCTACGCAAAAAAAACGTCAGCATCCACCACGTACCCACGGACGACAACACAAAGACCTACTAACAAAGTGCTGGGACGATTCGAAGTCCACCGACACATCACAGCCCTCCGATTTCAACCCAACCCATTCACAACCAACTACAACACACCGAATCCAGACATGATAATAGCAACCCGCAATTCACATTCACCGCTTTCCCACGGGACTGAAAGAGCACCCAAGAAAGACAAACAACCGAAAACATCGGATGCTTTCGCCCATTTTGCACTATGGAAACGCTTGCTTAGGTATCAGCCCATTTAATTACAGTCACCAAGCTAATGTTACATTCGATGATCTCGAGATCATTTGTATTAGACATATCGTTCTTGACTCGGACTCTCCCGAGACCGGAGGCATCGATCATCTACCACTGTGGACTTCTAAGTAAACTGAAGCTCTGGACTGTGCGGAGGAATGTTTCTGTTAGACGGGAGGTTTAACAGTCTGACGCTATTCGGGAGAAGGCGTCAGAACACCCGGAAGATTTAGAGGAGTCGTGGCGGAAGGATCGTTTGCAGAATAACCAAAAATCAGCATTCACATCTACCCCTGTGACCGTTTTTTTCTCATCGTAACTGGCCATCCGACACTTGTAAGTCATTTGGACTTAGGCTTTCAAGGTTCCGCACATGCGACAGTGTCAAGATACGAAGTGAGAGAATGAGGGGTGCAAAACGAGGGACAAGTAGTCAAGTTCGCAGTTCAAGTGTGACCAGAAGAGGGGGAAGAGGTAATGGAAGCCGTATTTCGTCAAGGGCTCCGTCAGTGACGACGAGATCGCAGATCCAAGAACACGCTCCGAAATCGAAGCCGGACGGAGCAGGAAGCCAAGATGTTGCCACACAGCAGGCCACTGAAGAGAATAATAGCAGTATGTTATCGGTTTCTGCCATTCAATATCAAGACACGGAGGTGTCTGCAGCTGTTTCTGGTGCTGGATGATGAGTTGGCAACTCAGGATGCTGAAGTCTTTAACATACCGCAAGAGCCAGTTGTTGCTGGTCCAAGCACTGTGGAAGACGTGAAGGCAAACAGATCAAGGAAACGTTAAGCCGCCGTCGGACATATCATCGCATAAGACAGGATCAACGACGTCAACGCTTCGTGTAGTCCCGAACCATCCAATCCAAGACGAGGATTTTTATGCCGACTTGAACCAGCTGTTGTCTGAAATGCAAGCATGTCTTAGGGATGCTGACAGGAATGGTAATGTGAGAGAGGCTAAAGGGCTTTTGTTTCAATTGTTTACGGAGTCCCCTTTCTTTAACGAGGATAGTATTCGTACTATGAACTACCTATACTCGATTATGCTTTCCAAGGCGCTCGAGATATCGGGTTTTATTCCAACGAATTCTAACCTTGTCCCAGTTATTGAGCATTTATTGAGGGCTTACACCTCAATATGTACGGAAATGAGAGAGAGAGACGACCTGAGGATGGCTCGAGATTTGCAGAGACAAGAATACTCCGGAGTTCAGATGCCAGTACATGTCGATGATGGTAGTATCAAAGTTGATGTGGAAACGAAGGAGTCGATCGGCGCATTACAGCAAGATAAGTGCCATTTGACATTGGTTAAATCTGGTCTGAAACCACCACAGCTAGTGAAAGTTAAACCTATCCAGTTACGTGACAATGGTGCAGCCCATGGACAGTTTATCGATATACCAACCCGAAAGAAAGACCATCGTGGACTGCCTATCATGTTGCGTCGTGGCTTATCGTCAGCAACACATGGCAAGTTTGCCCCTATTATGTCCGTTAAAGCACCTCCCGGGGAGTCCAGTGGTAACAATGACATGGGAGGTAGCTCTCGTACTAATAAGGATTCGACTCTCAAGTTCCTGAGAATCAGTAGTGACCCAGGAGGGGATGATCCTGAATCATCCAGCTCATCGAGTGGGAAGATTAATTCGTTACATGACAAGGGCATACCACATCCTCCAAGCTCCCCAGAAATCTCCCCTGATGGGAGCTCAGGCGGATCTAGGGACAATTCTAGCAATGAATCACCTTCAAGCATCCCCTCCGAATCCTCGATAAGGAGCCGCCGCCGTAAAGTCAAAAAGGAATTACACCATATCAGGCGCTTACAGAAGGCTGAGCGGCGAATAGAGGAGGACGTGAAGAGGGCTTCTGAGGGCAATGCGTCTGGAGCCAAGGAGCTTTTCGGGTATTTTAATAACAGTGAGAATCGTTGGTTTGTCTCAGAGACACATGGTATACCACGAAGGATTTTATCAAGAAGTATAACGGCCTGCCCTCTGTCTTCAACATCTTTAGGGCTGTTGGTTTAGCCTGCCTTCATTTCGCGTTGAAAGGTGATGCTTTAGACGAGTACACATTGAGCTTTGCTGATGACGTCGACGCCGGCCGATACCGAAACGCCGCATCTGTGACTGCCAGTCTTGGTGATGCACTTACTACCGCTGAGATGATTACGTCCTTTAAGTCGGACTGGAATACACTCACGATTCTAGACGTTCGTGAAGATGGAGAATCATTGTCAAGTGCTTTTACTAGGATCGTACGAAGAGGTAGGCGCTTACAGTCCAGCTTCGGTAAGGAATAAGCTTCCGACGCCCAACTCGCTGACTTTTACAGGAGGGCAGTCCAAAATGAGAAATTCTGGACTTACGTAGATGACAACGAGCCCAGGCTTAGAGCGAGAGCACTGTAAGGTAGGATCGAGAACGCAATAGAACGCCATAGGCGTTTACAGTTACTCGGGTCAAACCATCCAGCGAGGGAGACGTTAGCGATGGATACACGTCGTTTTGCCAAACCGAATACAGGACGGTCCGTGTCGTTTAAAAGTTCATCCGTCAAACCACCTGGAAGCGCCAAGGGTTCCTCTCTGAGACGGAAAAACCCCAGACTCCGGGACGGTTCGGTGATGACCTGTACAGGAGTGGCTCTGAAGACCATTTCTATAAGGATTGTACGAACCCTGACAAAGAGGCCTACAGGACTAGGAGACTTACTGAGATTGTGAAACTCAACTCTCACAGTCAAGCCTGGTTATTACATTCTTACTACGTCCAAGTGCATGAAAGTGTCAGTGACATCGAGGCCGAAGTCGACAACTCCGATGACAACTCACAGTCTGATCTCGATGAAGCTCATAGAATCGCAAGCAACCTCGAAGGAAAATTGGATGTAGCATGTTCCTGGATGTTACATCTGACACTTACACGGACGCCCAGGTTTTGTTCGATAATTGCAATAATCTTCGAACACAACATAAATTCTTCGAGGCAAGTACATACAGGCGGTCCTGTGCAAAAGGGGCCGGAACCAGTAAGATGACTGGGAAATTGCTACGTTATCCCGCTAGTGTATTCCGAGGGATCATGGTTGACAATGGTTCAACTGGTTCACTGTGCAGTGTCGCTCAGCTGGAGGCATATCGAGACTTTACCGGGCATCCAGCACCTATGAGGCCGTTAAAAGGGCATTTCGCTATATCAGGCCATGGAGGATCGGCGTATATTGGGGTGGCTACGTTTCGATTTCCTTACGGTGACGCCTTCCTAAGCTTTGATGCGCCAATCATCTAAAATGCTGATATACCGTTGATTCTCGGTCTAAGAGAAATGGGCGCCCTTCAATCCCGCGGAACAGACCAAGTTGCTAATACAATAAAGCTTCAATAACGGGCCACCGCTACAGATTGATCGAGACATGGGTCATTTATGGATCAGATGGGACTACGAAACAGAGTGTCTCTTTACGGAGCAGGAGCTTACCAAACTACGCTATCTTTTCGGCATCCGGGCGTGGAGCGAATTAATGACTTCTTGGAGCGCACCAGGCCGACTCAAGTTGACAAAGACACACGTCGGATGCTAGCTGACATTCAATCGCGGTGTAAGGAATATCAGCTACTCGACCCAAAGCCGTACGTTGTTCAAGTCGCAGTGTCGAGAGATCAACTTATATTTAATAGCGAACTGATTATCGATGTCATTTTTATCGATTAAAAGGCTGTCCTCCATGTGGTGAACAAGGCGACTCATTTCCAATCCGCTAGATTTTTGCCGGATGACTTTATAGAGACAATCTGGCGAACATTTATGCAAGTGTGGGCATTGGTTTATCTTGGCGCACCTGATAGCCTCAGACACGATCAAGGAACCCAGTTTGTTTCCCCTAGGCTTCAAGCGATTGCAGCAGAAGCGTTAATAACGTGTCGACCTGTGGGCATCGAAGTGCCCAATGCGATGTCAGTTGGTGAGAGATATCACGGGCCCCTCAGAAAAACCTTTCAGAAATTGAAAGTAATTTACGGGGAACCGTCAGGTAAGGACATCGTGGGATCAGTCCAGCGGTGTGGGCGACCAAGGAAATTTACGCCTGAAAAACACGTGCCGGATGAGTATCTACTTGCTTTTGCTGTCAAGTGTGTGAACAGCACCATTGGGCCGGAAGGCATTTGTCCTTGTTTATTGGTGTTTGGTGCTATGCCGAAGATCCCCATCCCTGGCACACTACCCTATGCTGTGCCGCAAGCGGAAAGGATGAAAATGCTTGAGACTGCATGTGAGGAATACATCACACAGGTCGCAAGGATACGCCTTAAGAAAGCAGAAAAGGCTTTTGTTCCGCGTACCCCGCCAACGACGCTGAGATATGGAGATAAGGTGCTGGTGTACAGGGACACGACTGGTCTTTGGAGCCACGGTCTTTCGTCTCGAGAAATGAAGACACCATTCTAGTCAAGGAACCCGACTGAGACGTACAACCTTATGGCATTTCTAAGGTTAGTGTGTTACGGGAAGGGATTTATTTGCCGAGGCCCGATATATATGGTATAGAAGTAGACGATGACAGTTTTCATCGTCTTCCTACGAAATCAGACTCCATCGAGAGTAGTGCTCTAACCCCAAGTCCCACAGCTCCCAATAAAGACATGTCAGGGCAGTAATGGGTAAATTCTGACTATGACCGCTACTTACCTGACCGCATGCCGTCAGTTGATGCCAGTCCTGACGAAGCTGACACGGAAGCGCTGCCTAATTTGGACGGTTTTGAGGAGATTATGTACCTAGACGCGCCATCTGATTGTTCATCGCATCATGACGACTACGATTCTCGTACGGTCGACGAAAATTTCTTGCAAACAACTGCTGACTAGTCACTTGCATCGACAATTGTCCACAGCACTGGTCCCCGTAGTAATCTCTCTACAAAAGCAATTGAAACTGAGCTCAAGGTATACGATAACGAGGCGTTTTCAAAGAAGTCCATAGCTCTCAATTTACAGAGAAACAGCTTAATGATATGACGATTATTCGGTCCCGCCTTGTTTTAACAATCAAGGAAGCAGGTTCCCCAAATGAGGTGTACAAAGCACGACTAGTTGCCCAATCCATCGGAAGTCTAGACAGGGATAAGCGGATGTTATTGACCTATTCTCCGACGGTTAGCAAGTCCTCGATTCGGACCTGTTTTCTATTGCTGCTGCAAAGAGGTTGCCTTTGTTTTTTAGAGACATCAGTCTAGCATACGTTTCAACAGATTCTTCTCTTTTACGTGATATGTCTATCATTCCGCCAAAGCAACTCAACCTCGACTATGACATACTGTGGAAAGTATGTAGGCCATTATATGGTTTGCCAGAAAGTGGTCTGTTATGGTTTGAGACGTACATCAATCACCATCACAAGCGTTTGAGAATGACGAGCACCGAGACTGACACCTGTTTCCTTTACCGACATAACAATGAAGGGACACTGGATGGTTTGGTCTGCTTACAGGTGTACTACGCAGATGGAATAGGTTCCACTCAGTTCCTCGCTGACGAGAAGAGGGAGTCCAAGCAGTTTGCGAATAAGGGCAGACAATTTTTGTCAGTCCAAAATTACGTCCACTTTAATGGGATGCATCTTGAGGCGTATAGATATGAGATACATGTACATCAGCGGCCTTACATTGAGCGAATGTCTAGGAAGACGATCGAAAGATCACCTCAGTCCTTCATGTCTAATAGAGGGCAGATTGCGTACGTCAGTACCTGCACAAGGCCGATGTAACATGTGCCATCAACCAGCTTGCCCAACTGTCTCCGGAGGATGTTGCCGAAGCTGATTTTAGAAGACTCGAGCAGGTTTATAAGAGGCTACGTGAACTCGACTACTCGCTGTGTTACAGTGATCTGGACCTAGGTAGTCTCGAGTTACAAGTTTTTGGTGATGCATCGTTTGCTACAAATCGATACTTCTCATCTCAACTGGGATATGTCATCGTTTTAGTCGATGATACCTAGCGTTGCTCGATCGTCATTTGGTCATCCATAAAATGTAAGAGGTTAACTCGGTCAGTGTTGGCTGCTGAACTCTACGCTCTAGCGAACGCCTATGACGCATGCTTTGCTATTAAGCATAACCTGTCAACAAGACTACAAAGGCATATTCCTATTCGTGTATTTACAGGCTCTCGAACGTTATTCGACAGTATTATTACGCTCTGTAATATGACTGAAAAGAGACTTCTTTTTGATATCGCTGGATCAAGACAAGCATTTCGAAGTGGTGAGTTCGAGAACATTGCGTGGATTCGTTCTGGCTGCAATTTAGCAGATGCGTTAACGAAGTATCAAACCTCAGGTGCTTTCATTAGGTGCTCAGAACCCACCATATCGATACTGATGTGGGTCAGTGGATCGTCGAAGGCCATCTGTAAGTGATTTTTCAGAGTCCAACGTCGGATTCATGTATGCTCGCTCGCGTTGGGGCAAGTGTCGCGCATTTTGCGCTGTGGGAAACGCTTGCTTAGGTATCAGCCCATTTAATTACAGTCACCAAGCTAATGTTACATTCGATGATCTCGAGATCATTTGTATTAGACATATCGTTCTTGACTCGGACTCTCCCGAGACCGGAGGCATCGATCATCTACCACTGTGGACTTCTAAGTAAACTGAAGCTCTGGACTGTGCGGAGGAATGTTTCTGTTAGACGGGAGGTTTAACAGTCTGACGCTATTCGGGAGAAGGCGTCAGAACACCCGGAAGATTTAGAGGAGTCGTGGGGAAGGATCGTTCGCTGAATAACCAAAAATCAGCATTCACATCTACCCCTTTGGCCGTTTTTTCTCATCGTAACTGGCCATCCGACAGATGCAATCGCGACTGACGAAGCACCCAAGACAAGATGTCATTTCAGAAACCAGTATAAAGGAGCGACCTTCGTCGCTGTCTCATAGGAAAAAAGGTAACACTCTACGATCGCACAAACCCCACAGTGTCTTCTTTTTACCAGTTTTTCATGTCTACGCATGTTTTGAAATTTCAGAAGATACTTTCACCCTAAAAAACTTTCTTCACCCAAAACTTTCACCCTATAGGATATTACGGCCCGAAACCGACCATATCTTTCAAATTAAATCACCTTGCATTTCCCCCTTTCAGAAATACTTTCAGAAAATTATCGTGCTGTTGCGCATATTCCTGAAAATCGCACAGAATACTTTTTGAGCGCAAACTCACGAATATTAACTCATTCTTTGTTTAGAAAGTACTGTACATTACTTTTTCAGATGAACAGGGTACTGGGCATACCCTAGACGCATATCTACACTCGCATGAAGTACAGTATGCCTCAAGTTTTCGTGTATCTCGTCTTCCTGATAAATTGCACAGGAGATTAGCCAATAAAAAGCTGAGGGGAGATCAAGGCCTCTTCTTTTATTTCGAACATTTCTTTCAAATATCTCACTCAGCACTGCGGCCTGCACTTTTCCAGAATCGATCGCCTCGCTTTTTTCCGCATCCTTCCCTGCTTTCTCACTGTATTTGTAGCAAGACCATCATATATCTCGGTATATCTGAATTATCCTTCCGTCTTGGAATCTTTTTGAGCATACAGTTTCCTGCAGTCATCGACGTAGAGCTTAGGTTGTGAACGATATTATCTATGGATTCAATAGATCCCCGTTTTTCTTCCCCAAAAGAGTTAGTTGGACGTCACTTGTACGCTGATCGTGAACTATTCGCGAGAGCACCGTGGTTCCAAAGGGATTTCGTGAACGACCATCGTCTCATTGAGAGCTATTGTAATGGGTCACAGAAACTGCCAGGAGGCTTACCTTTACAAGCGTTGGCGTCTTTCGAGTGGCAAGTGCGAATCGCGGTAGGTGATGCTGAGCTCGGCAGATTCAAACGAGAGTGGGTAAACGGACGGTGGGCTCTCCGTCGCCGAAGGCGAATGACTCGACGTGATCTTGTCGCAAAAGTAGCAACTAAGCTCAAGCTTCTTCGAGGAAGGCTTCTCCAGGGGGTTTCCTCAACGCTGGATATATGGGTCGGCCGCACGGCAATGGAGAGCAACTATGCTGAGGCCCTCAGTGTTATACGCCCGACTATTCAGCGCTGGAGTGCTCTTGGAGTCGTAGCAGACGTTCACAAGGACGCGATCATCTGGCGAGAGCGTCGCTTGCGACGGGATTATCGAGTAGCTAAGAAGAGCGACTTCGTCTTCTGGTCGAGTACTGTGCGCTATGAGCGCAGAGTCCGATGCGAGACTGGGTACTTCGTCCAATGGCATCAGCCGGAATTCGAGACAATGGCGCAACAGGCACGAGAACGAAAGTACATTTTGGTACCGCACTGGTGGGCTGAATGGGAGCTTCCCTGGGGCATGTGGGCGGAGTTGCCGCCCGTTTTTGCGTACGTTGGTTCAGAAGTTCTCGCAAACCCGTCCTCCTCGTGGTGGGTCGTTCACTGCACCGGGTGGGCCCTCTCTGTGGCAGAGTACGTGGTGTGGGACGCTTTTGACACCTACCGTTTGTGGTGGGTCCCACCTCGCATTCTGAAGGCATGGAGCCAGTTAGGGTGTGAGAGTATGCGACTAGTATTAGGGGAGGATGGATATGACGATTGGCTAGCAATAGTCAGCTCCAT